>JAUMJK010000298.1:552500-1152500 GCA_033558105.1 Coccyzus lansbergi
ATTATCACATCAGTCAAATAACGTTTTCACACAAATCTGTTTACATTCACCGAAACGATAACATAATATGCTCTTCAGCAATACTGCCTTATCAACCTGCAAAGCGGTGTAATAACAATTAACATAACATTTTAAAGCCTCCACTCTCGTTTCACCCACAAAAGTTTGTTAAAAAAAACTTGATATCGCTGACATTCAAAAATAATGTTATAAATATGCAAATTAATTTTTTTAAGTAAAATATTTGCATCTCCTTTCCTCCTCCAGGCTTTTGAACTTCTGAGGTCAACAAGGACAAACAATACCACTAGTGTCTCTTTGCAAAAAGCTGGGTTTGCTGTCTGCAAGCAATGGTATCATTTCCATAGCAACCCCCTAACTATTAATTTTCAATTAAAGCAGACACAAAGCGGACAGCCTGAGGCTGGCAGACAGTGTCAAGAGCCCATCTCTGTAGGCAACAGTTTCACACAGCTATCAAGCGATAGGTGCCTCTACCACAAAGCTGTATCAGAGGTACGTCAAGTTTGCCTGGTTAAAATGACATTAACCTTGAGTTCAGCCCTAAATATTTTATATCAGACATTTACAAAGACAACAAAATACTGACCAAAGCCTGAGTCAGAAATAAACTAGCAAACAACAATTTCAAAGCCCTATGCAGCACAGGAAGAAAAAAAAAAAAAAAGATCACAGAAGTGTATTACTGGGAAGACAGGCTTCTCAGTGACTAGAATACCACTGCATCTGCCAAGAACCTTTTAATCTTTAGAATTATCATCATCATCATCTTCTAAAACACACTCTCCACACTTAAATAAAACAGTCAATACCCCTATTCTATTATGCAGATTAGAATTAAATCTAAAGTATAAATTTCCCATAAATGTCACAATACTGCGTACTATTCGGTAATTTTCAAAAAATAACATATTTTCAAGTATTAGGGAATGATATAACTTCTCTCTCACTTGCTGTCTTTTCACCAGAAATAAGTTTCCATTTCTAAACTTGCACTCATTGCCACCAGCTTTCAGCCCATCTCCCTGCTGACAACCTGGAGGTGCACTTGGTGTGTTTTGCATTTACCATTCTCCCTGCTGCACTGAATTCTTTCCGGCTCAATAGCAAACTCAGAAGATATTTCTTGATCTCCTCTCCCAGGATCAAGGCTGTCATTAGATTTTCCTTTTTCTTTTTTTCATCTCTCTATATGTCCTTCCCTCCCTAATTGGGGCAGGTGGGCCCCTGTATGCAAATACAGACCACTAGAACAGCCGGGTCCTGTGCAGTCACATAGGTAGCCTAGACCTCAGGCTGCTACTGCATGGGATTTTTCACTCCAGGGTGCAGAGAAAAACCCGCTGGCAGTGACAGGTATTATGTCACAGCCTGTTTTCTACCAAACAAAAGATGACAGGCAATGCAAACTGTTTTTCAGATGACAAGTTCCCGTCAAATGCGTTGCTCTAATTCTGCACCCTTCCTGCCCTTTTGCCTCCAGAAACAATTATGCAAAAGAACATATAACAGGTCAGGATCCCCCCCAAACTCAATATGATCACAGTTGTAATCCTCTGGACAACTGTCAGCTCTTGCAACAGTTGGATGCTATCTCTACTACTGCACGATCTATAAGCAAGCCTTGTACTGATAAGCCAAAGAACTGATTTAATAACAGTCCTGAGCACTAGAAGGAACTAAGAGGAAGAAATGTGAACAGTACATGTCGGCACTAAGTAATACAAATTCCAAGATGCACGGATGATATTTAGGGAATCCCTATATTGATTTAAATACCAGTAACTAGATATCATAGGCTTAACCCTGCAAAACCCTTACATGTGTGAGAGGACTGACTACTTGAATAAGTAGGAACTGGAAGGAGACACAATCATGGATCTACAGAATAATTACCAGGTTTAAATTGTATATAATTGTATCATATAATATATGGGATCACAGAATGCACACTACCACATTTAATCCTAAAAAATATTCCAAAGTAGAATTTTGTCACTTACTTCCTGGTACACAAGTGCTACTCCCTACATTTACAATGTTAGCATTAAATAGTTGTGGTATCAGAACTGTACTATTTCTATTCAAACTGTATTCTAATAATGAGAACATAGCAAGGATAACAAAATTAAAGTAGATTAAATGAACAACTTTAAAGCAGGCCCTCCAATTTTCTAGCCTTTAAAGCTAAGCTTGCTTAACAAGCTTTTTGCCTCCCAACTTACTCAATTAACAGCAATTAACATTTTTAGCAATTATACACACACACACACAGGGAAGAGGAAGGATTGACCATTCAGCCTCTGTAAGCAACATAGCAATTTTGCAGCTTTTCAACAATGTCTGTTGTTCACTACGTGCAGACATGAAGTGAATAACACGAACTCTTGGATGTGTGTTGTAGGTGCATTTCCACTTTCCAAGGTTTTATTAGCACCTAGTAGTGAGAAGTCACTGAGGCAAACCAAGCTCACTTTGTACTGCAGATGGTTTCACCACTGCTTCCATACAACCAGGGCACTCTAGAAGCACACTTGGGGAAAGTGTATGGTGACTCTGGTACCTACATCTGTGATGCCTATGAAGAAACTGTGAAGAAGTAAATGAACCTGAACTGACAGCACTGGGGAGGATTGATAAACATACACACTGCTCAGGGCTGGGACTCTATCGAGGGGTGAGCTACCACCTTCACAATTCAAACAACTCAGCCTGAAACTTCTTTGCACCCTAGGTGACCATAAGATACAAAGTGCAACCATTATTTTTCATTAGTTTCTAGTTAGAAGCGTCCTAAATATTGAGAGGATTGGGCCACAGATCAGCAACACGAGGTCTTATGACATGATGACAATGGAGTGAGTTGTGTGTCCATCAGCACGGCACAGGGACACGTGAGGGCAAGCAAGGGCACAAGACTTGTCTTGAAGGATTGTCCTGGGTAAAGGGAGTCAGTCTGGCTGGAGTGGATCCAAGGGTGAACAATCCTGTGTGTTGTCGTGCTTTGCTTCCTGGGGTGAAAAAGCTTCAGGAGAAAGCCTGGTTGGGAACTGGCACAAATGCAGTGTGGGTGATTGGGGGGCCCAGCAAGGAACAGAGAATAAGGCAGGCAGCGATGCGGGTCACAGGTGAAGTTCACGCTCACGGGTTTTACTCAAAACATTTCTTGCTTGATGAATGGCTAAAAAGAAATTTGTGGTTTCCGGTGATGATTATGGTTGGTTCCGCTCAAAATCCAAAGTCCTTAATTGTTAACACTAAGTCGATGCTTACCTCTTTTTCTCCCTTAGAAGGTAAACAAACTATGTTGCAAACAACTCTGGAGAAAAATGTGACAATTTACTAATTATTCTAGACCGATTTATTATTATTTACCAAAAAATTGAGCCAGTAAGAATGGTTAATTGCTTGACCATTCTGTAATTAACTGTTGTGGATATAAACCTCTTTACCCACGTGAATCAAAGATAGATCATATTTTGTTGCAAACAGTTGCCATCACACTACAACACACAGGTAGTCAGGTTAATAACAGTTTTTACTTACATCATCTGACCAAGGATACTAGATGAAAAACAGCAAAGCGGACAAATATATTCCTTAAAGCCTCTGTTTGCAATAAACTACAAATATGTTCCCAGTCCTGGGGTGTTCTTTAAACTATAAGAGCTTTGGCAATAAGCCAAACTAGAACAGGTTGGGGGGAAGGAGGCATCTATATCTCTACTTTGGATTCTCCCCCAAGACTAGAGATCAGATTGTTTTTACCAGGAGGAAGCTGTGACAACCACAGATCTAGAGATACAACAAAGAAGAAAAGTAAGTTTCAGTTCACTTTTTAAAACCCACTGATTAGTTAACTACTTGTTCTTATTCATAACCATTTTCACCAACATTTAATTGATAAAAACCCTGTTAGCATAGTGCACCTTTTCTCCAAGTAGAAAACTTAAAATAAGCACTTGAGACTTTCAAGATTCATTCCAGCAAATTAAAGACAACATGAATAGTACTTGAGAAAAAAAAAAAGACTATCAAAAGATACCATTCACATTTTAGCACTCGGCAGCCAGATATTCTGCAACATCCAGAACTGAAGACAATGCAAAAATCCTCTCTTATAAAGAGAAGATATTAAAGTGGCTGGAATGACTGGTGAAACCCTTCTCCTGAAAACACAGTTTAGTTTTTCAGTATAAACTAATACACCATCTGCCTCATTGATGCTGGTAATCTTCACAATTTCACCAGAAAGACCAAAAAAAATAACATATCTCTTTTGCCTCTATTAAACTTTTGCAATTAGAGGCCAGCTACTAACACCAACCTTTACTTCAAGCTGTTCTGAGCACATGCCAGACCCCACTGCCAATGAGCACAAGAGGCAGTCATAGGGAAAACATATTTTCACCAAGAAAACCCCCAATTATACCATTAAAACCATTCCTCCATCCTTAATTGTTAACAATGGACTCTTAAAATAGAACAAACTAATAGAAATTTCTTGCCTTCACAGCAGCCAAGTTTGGCAGGTTCCAAGGCTCTGGCTACATACACACTCCTGTATTTTGCAAAGTCAAAATGTCTGATGGGATAAAAATCAACATAGTTCTCTATCACTCTTAGCTGCAATAAAAATGGTGGAAAATCAATTCAATTCACAACTGTGAGGCAGGGGCCTTCTGCAATTGGAAAACCCCCAGGACAGCACTGGGACATGGTCTTTGTAAAGCCCAGTTCTTGTGTGCACCTGCCAAAGAAACTATTAAGAAGCACAGAGGTACTGCCCTTCTCAATGTCATCATCACTTTAATTTATCTCTTTTTCCTAGATTTGTGTGTTTTCCTTCTGTTTGTTTTCAAACAGTAGATTGCAATGCTACTGGTTGCTTTCAATGGCATTTATGTACCTCCGTCCTCCCATGATATTCATTTAGACCGGCTCCACGTTCTTCAGCTGAGCTTCACTCACAGAGTTTGATTTGGTCTTTCTGTACTACTTTGGCTCTGACCTGAGAGAGCAGTGACCTACTGAAGCTATTTTTCATCCAGAATGATGACTCAAACATAAGGCTTGGAGGTCTGGACGTGACAGCTCTGGAAACTTCAAACAGTGCCACCTACCAGGTCCTGGAAATCCTCACTCTTCCCAGTCACTGCACAAAGGCTTTTACTCTCACATGCATCTCCGAAATAGGCGGGTTCCTCACACACAAACCGTATACATTGAAGAATAAGTTTCTACTTTATTTAAATAACAAATTACTCCATTGCCTGTAGAAAAAAAATGCTATTTTACTGAGACCCACATAAACAAGGGTTTGAGCTCCCTCTACAGGCTCTGTCTCTGTAATTAACTAAGAAATGCTTTTCCCACGGCCACGCAGTCATAAACGAATAATGATGATGTGCAGAAACAAAAATGTTTTGACAGGATTTGGCACGAGAGCAGTCAAAATTATCATTGATGTTGTTCCTTAAATGAGACATTTGGGGCAAACTCTGGCCTAGTATAAACAGGTGCACTCCGCTGCAACGAAAGGAGTGTCAGACACTTCGCTTTGAAATGAGTTTAGCTAATTTTATGTTAGTTGGATAGCAACCTAAATAAATAATGATAGCTAACTACAAGAGCTAGTACCTGAGGAAAGCACTAGGATAAAAGAGTGCCATCAAAACAGAATAGCAGGGAGATATATGTAAAAGATTAACTTTTAACTTTAACTAGTAAAGCAGATTATGCTACTGCATCAGGCTTACATTGGTTTAGTGGTGCAGAGTATCTGAAGTGTTCAAAGTATTAAACTCACAAACAGAGAATTCCATCCCAAGTACCATCAGATCTGCACACTCAGGAGCTAAATCAGCTCTAGGTTTTAGTGGATCCACTATCTAATGGGATTTCATAAAGGATTAGGCTTGAAATGTAGATTTCTTTGGCATCTCAAGTCCAGGCATTAGAAAGAAAACTCCTTTTTCAAGTTAATAACACTTTTTTTTCCCTTTTCATATTTGAGGAGAAAAACAGGATTTAGAGACCATATACAATTTTGAAAATGCTATTCAGATTGCCACACAGTGATAAAAATACAAGAGAGGGAAATTACATTTCATAAACAAAGCTACATAACAAGGTTAAACTGGAATACATAACTGTGTTTAGTAATTCTCCCCCAATCCAGCCTTTCACCATATTTCAGCCCCAGTTTATTCTAACTGGTAGTTCAGGTGTGAAGTCCACTAGAACAGAATAACAAAACAGCACAAAACTTCTTCAACAGCCACAGACATCACAAGTACCAAACATACAAAAATATTAGAAAATACAGCGCTACCTAGAGAGTCAGCCCATATCTTTCTTAGTAAATGAGAGAATATTAAGATTTTGACTAGATAAAACTCACCTATTTCTTGTAGAAGACACTGTGGAATAGTCATGTGTTTCTCATTAATCATTTCTAATTGATATGCAGACAAAATTTTCCTTTATTTCAACTGTTTACATGTCATATTATACTCTTTTCCTATTCTTATATCTTTCAGGTCTATGCACGATAACAATTTTAGATAATTGCCCTATTTTTGTACTGCAGCCTCTTAGAAGTAAGACTGTATCACACTGTGGAGAGACCTATCACGTCTGGTATGCAGAAGAGTGCTCTCACTCCGAGGCCAGAAACGGTATTATGGATTCACTACAGCAGCTCTGCTCTGTTCATTAGCAGCTGGTACCTTTTTCTACAGCACATCTTTTTTTCTACTTGTTGACATAAGCCATATGAAAACGAACTGGCAGCAAGTCATGAGCGATGCTTCCCAGGGATCAGTACTGGGGCCAATTCTGTCAAAATCTTCATTAACAGCCTGGGAGCAGGATGGAGTGCAAAGCCCATGGATGTTCCCAAACTGAGGTATGTGGAGGGCATGTGGAATGGGTCGCTACTCAGAAGGACCTCAACAGGACAGAGGAGTGAGTCATTGAAGAACCTCAGGAAAAACTTCGTCAAAAGCAAGGGCCAAATACTGTAATGGGGGAGTAAGAACCCCTTAGCAGAGATGAGGAGTCTACAGGTTACAAAGCATCTTTTCAGTAATGTCTGAGGAGTCTTAACAGGGAAGCTGAACATGAGTTTCCACATACCCTTGCAGCTCAGAAGCCAGCTGCGTACTATATTAGCAAAAATATAGGCATCTTGTCAAAGGAAATGGTTTATTCTCTGCTTGGCACTTGTAGCACTGCAGCTGGAGCACTCTGCTATAGGCTTGCATAGAAGACACCAACATGCTGTGAGTCAAGCAGAAGACCATCATAGCACTAAGGGAGCCAGGACATCATGTATGGGGAGAGTTAGAGGCTATTTGGTTTGTTCAGCCTTCAGAAGAGAAGACTATGTAAGGATTCCTTTATTGTCTTCAGGAGCTCGTCAAGAACCCTCAGTGGTAAGTTGTGAAAAGATGGAAACTGAGGTGCACTGTGGCATGACAAAGGGCAATGAACACAGACTGCAACACAAGTTTCTGACTGCTGACAAGAAAAAATCATTCACGGTGAAGTGTTCTAACTTTGCAACAGGTTCCTACCCTAAGAGAGATTCAAAATCAAGTAGGAAAGATCCTGATCATCCCGATTTAAATCAGCCATAATTTGGGCCATGGGGCCACATCACCTCCAGAAGGACCTTTCTATCGAAATTCCACCAGAAGACCATGATTTTATCCATTAGTGATCCTGGTTAATGGATATTCTTGAGTACCATAGACATGATCTGAGCAGTCTCTGGCTGTTGCATGCATTGGCCAGAGGATGTATGGCAGCATATGCAGAATTTCCCTGTGCGTGCACAGAGCAGCTGTCACACTTCCTCAGTGAGCACACCAGCCCTGCCAAACTAGGGACACAAGCACATGCTCAAATCACTGCTCCAGCACCTACATGGCAAGTTGTGTTCTGTATGTCAGCCAAGACAAACTCTGTGCAGCAGTGCTATGCTAAACTTCATCAGTTGGTTCTGTGCCTGCATAGGGCTGCAATGGGACATGCAGGTCAAATCATTCACAGTTACCTTGGGTAGCTTTGCATCAACTTAGGTAACACTGTTCTGGTAACTCCTCATTTGTATGCTGTATCATTCATGCAATGGAGTATCTGTTCCAAATGGCTTTAGACATGGTTTTAAAAAGTTTACCTCATGTAAAAACCTAATATTCAAACTATAGATATACGTTAAGTCCTTGAATTACCACACAAAAGAATAAATCTCTTTTTCTCACTGGAACTGTTCATGTTTGTTTTGGTTAACCAAGGCGCAGAATTAAGTGGCATATTTTACCTGTAGTAAATCATAGTTGAAAATTATATAATTCTACATTATAGTTACAAATTCATGAACCATTAGCCACCAACCCGGTGATCTGATGCCCTGCTTATAATAGTACCCACATTTTGTAAAGTGTTTTTCATCAGCAAGTCAGTATCATTATCCCCATTTTTTAACAGATGAAAAAACTGAGGCATAAAATAAGGAACTGACTGGATCAAGGTCATACAGCAAGCCAGCAGCGGAGACAGGAATAAAAACAAGGTGGCCTAAGACCTAGTGCAGTGTGCCTCACTGTCATTTTCTCACCCCAACGTCTCTTTTCTCTGGGTTCCTGCATTTCAATGTACCCTCTCTCGAGTGCATTAACTTACTTTGAGGGAAAAATATTCTAATTTCGTGGTTACGTGACAGTTTCCTCCATTGTGGTCTGTATGGGTGCTCAGATACCTTTCTAGATGGTTATAATATAAAATAAAAGATATGGCAAATGAGATTATATATACCCTTTCAAGACTAATTTAATAGTGACAGAATTTTCATTTCCTTATCCCTGTACTGATAGTTATCGTGTGCTGAAAGCTTTTCTTACTCTTTTAGTGCTGTTAGTGTTGACAACTCTAACCAATTAGTCCCTTCTCTGGACTTCACTAACGTACTGCTCAGTAGTACTCTGCGTAATTAATTACATAAGAGCAGAGATGCCAGAAGGATCTGGGATTCACTGGTTGGTACTTGCCACATTTATATTTCTGGTGCCCCCTAACCAGCTTTAGATTCTACTTCATTTTGGGCTTAGTCTTCATGAAATACTTTGCCATAAGTTGTAACAAAACGGCTGTTTTAATTTTTTTTTTCTCGTTTTGCTCACCAGATCTGTAATTCTATCAAGAAAATAATTATGTTTCTCTGACAGAAGAGATGACAAATTTTTGAACATTGAAGCTTGTCAGAACCCAGAGTGTCTCACTTGGAAGTCTAAAGGCATGACTACACTCCACCGTTAAATGTAACACAAACCATCAGCATTCAAGCTAGCTGCAAAATGGAGTTCAGAAACTCAGCAGGGCTTTTCAGCATTAACACCAAAATGAGTGTCTTTGCATGGACATACAGCTGTGCTATGCAGAAGTACTTGTGTGGATCAGTACTAGATCAGGTAGAATGAGTATGCACTACATCACTTTCCATTGTACAACACAAACACATTGAAAGCATCTTTGAAAGACAGTCTCGGTTCCCACAGACAAGTTGCAAAACAGCAATTAAATGCCTGAAATACCAGGTGGCACTGAGGTCTCTTAGTCTATGAAAGTAACCCAAAGCTTTGCCTCCCTGCATGAAAAGACATCACTTAAGTGCCAGAAGTTCTGCTTCTGTATATGCTGAGAGGCACCACACTGATAGCCTCACACACTAGAGGCAGTTAGCGATTCACAAATTTGCACATAGGACTCTTCAGAGCTGCAAAGCTCACAGGGATTATGCCTAGCAGCCAAGAACAGTGCATCCAGCACGAAACACAGCAGCATGGGTACTCTTCATCAAACTGCAGCAAGAAGAGGAGTGAGAAGCTGTGAAAAAGCTGCGAGCCCTACAGTAAATGCTGTGTGGTCCTACAAAATGCCAGGTTTGACACAGTAAATAAAAATGGTACTGAATATCTAAGTAATTACATAGCTTCTGGTGGTACTCACCTGTTATTTTCTCATCCACCAAGGTATTCAAAGCATCTTCACAACTAAAACTTGATAAATATTCCCATCAGCTTCACTATGAAAATAGTCCTCTGAAGTTTCTCACGATGCTGAAATGAGGACATTTGACACACGTTCGTACACATAAATGATATATCAACCCCCACGTACTTAAAACTGTAATATACACATGTAAATGTTGCACTGCTTCTTCACTTTCTCATTAATTCGTATGGAAAACATGCACTGCGTGGTTCTCACCAGCTCAAATGCCTCACCAGTGGTATAGCAATACCACATCCCTGGCAAGATGGAAGAGGGGCACCAAACACAAAGGACATGGCTCATGCTTATCTTTTACCAAGTGATAAACACAGTGAATCTGGGTCAAAACAATAAATGGAATATGGAAGATGAGGCACAGGAAAAAAATCCACAATAGTACTGTTCTTGTACAAGAGGTAGTGTGTATCTAAATCCTGTCCTTTTCAGGCCAAGCCTTTTCTCAGTACTCCAACTTATCACAGGAACTGGATGATAAAAAGAGACATGTAGGCATAACTGTTCTACCTATATATGCCCTCCTCCAAGTAACAAAGGAGGACATCTTATGGATATTTCATAAGAAAATGACATCATTTTGACAACAGGAATTCTTTCTTTTTGAAGTTTGATTAAGTATAGTAAGAGATGAAAGCCTGGGCTGATGCCCCTTATGTCAGTGCTCATACCTAATTTCTCAACTCCTCTGGGGCTAGCAAGGATCTATTCATAATCCCAAAGTCACCATTTGCTGCCACTTTCACGGACTTGGCAGCTTGATCTATACTAGTAAATCAAATACTGCCCAGAAGTACTCCTGAGCACTAGAATATGATCACCTACATTTACAACTGTTAAAATTACTCTTGCAAAGCTATTCATTCATGCCAGCTAATACTAGACCATTTGCACACATAGTTCAGAAGGGAGAACACATTTCAGGATCCATTCCAAATAAGCAGCTGGATCTTGTCACAAATTGCTTTGGAAGCTCAGAGAATTTACACCACAGACATCAGCTGTTCTGTGCAGTGGGACTCAAGCCACGGGGATGATCCTGGATACGTCTTATTTAGCAGTCTAGACGCAGCATAAAAATCCAGTTACAGTGGTACCCTAATGAATCCAAGGCTCATCCTGGTGGTGGTTTTGTTGTTTCACTCAAAAACGAAAAAAATCACTAGAAACACACAGCTGCCAACAAAATAATCCTAACCTATCTTGGAGCTCTCCATCTCCTCAGAAGGGTGCTCTTTAGTATCTCTATTTTTTTGCAACTGATTTTCCATTAATATAATTCCCTTCTGATAATTTAGTACAAACCATTCTTTTCTCAAGTCTGACCTGGCCTGACTACCACATGAGCCTTTGGTGTAGCTGCCTGATAAGTTATCCTGCTGTGGCCACAGAACTTCACCAAAGTGATGACTATCCAGCTGGGTGATCACGGGCTTAGCCTTGCATTTCAAGATACAAGATTCACACCCTCAAAAGCCCAGTCAATTAAATATACATGTGGAAGCAATGACCATTTAAGAAAATAGAACTAAGTTGAGGATAAGGAGTTTAAAAAGTAGTTTGAGGCTCTCTCCTTTTCTGATTTTGGATATCTCACTTTCTTCCATAGGAAGAACAGGTAGAAACTCTTTCTTGAACCTCCCTTAATGCAGTTGAGAAGCTTTAAAGTTGTTTGAGACACACTTAACTTTCCCTCAGTACACATAATAGAAAACAAATGAGAGTGACAGCTTGTTGGACCCTCCACTTTGGGTTTTAAAGCATGACAGAAGAGAATATCCTTCTGTGAGTTAAGCATACATTGGAATGGATTTATCATCTATTTTTTAACAATTAATTTATCTGTCTGCTCTGCATTACACTACAGCACATCATGTCAAACTGCATTTTTACATGGCTGCATTACTGTTTCAAACATTTTATTACATAATCTCTGATGACATTTTACTTGCTGTTTTCATCCTGCAAGAACAATGCAAAAATGGCTACAACAATGCAAATGCAGTTTTCATATTATGCCTTCTTAGGACACACAGATAATAATGTTATACAATACTTATTAATGCTTTTCTCAGTCAATATGTTATAAGGTACTGAATTCTTTGTGTCATGGGGCTCAGTTGCTTAGATTTGGCAGTCAGATGAAATTAGAAGAAATAAAAACAGGCTAATCAAACCTAAATGTGATCCTAAACTTTTATTGACTGCATTTATCTAATGTTACCTCTTAGGGCTGGATTCTTCCTGAGAGGAGAAAGGTAAAAGTGGTTGAGGGGAGTGAAAAAGACACATCCCTTCTGCCCTCAGTGAAAGTCAAAAGTTTGGGGAGGGAGTGGTGTTTAAACTCCGCTTCTTTGCATAGGTGACCTCATTTTTCGAAGAATTAATGCTTTTGATTGATAACACAGATATCTATATGTGAAACTGTATTTGAAATATGATACATGTCTATCTTTGTTAGTCAGGTAAGACATGGATAAAACATACACAAGTGAATCAGGACTGGTTCTATGCATGGACACTGTAGTGACCACCTTTTGAAGAAAAATGCCTCCTAAGTGTTAGCAATACTTGATCAAGCATCTTGTTTTGAAAATTATGCAAATTTCACTGGGTATTATAAATTTACAAAATAGCCGTGCTCCTGCAGCACTTTAAAAGGTGGTGAATCACTATCAGCTGTATACATCTTTGATTTACATATTTTAAATAAACTACTATATTAACTAGAGATAATGAAAGTTTCTTTTAAAAGGAGAAGTGGCAGCTTTCCTGGAACTAGTCCTTTTTAACCTATTATCTCAACAGATGCTTCAAGTGGAAGCCTAGCAGAAGATACCAGAATTAGTTCCTTGTTGTACCATCTCTTCTATTTTCCCAAAGATAATCAAGGACAAGATGGCACGAGATAATTAGCTACAAGTATCATTAGCTCCCTGAATCAACTCCATGACTGATACCGGGCTCCTGCAGGCAGCCTTGGTTTACAGTGTGCGACTCCCAGGGAAGATATTTCAACAGAAGAAAGAGGCCCTACATTGGGGAAGAGGGAGCTATGCATATGAATGACTACATCTTGTCTGTCTGGTATGGGAACTCCTCAGTATTTGCAGCTCCTCACTGCCGGAGTAAAGCAGCTTACCATAGGGATACCAGGCTGCTTCTTTGACCTCTGTCTTTTCCTTTTAGGAGTATCTTCAAATAGGACCACTGTCTGGAAAAGCTTCCATTTATCAACGCGAGGACAACTGTGGATTTTTTAAAATAAATAGGTAGGGAGCTCCTTACACCAATGCAAGTAAATAATTGCCCCGCATTTGTAATTAACATCGGTAGACAAAGTGTTGTATTGCAGATGGAAGATCAGAGTTTTGCCCACCAGGCTTATACCCCAGTTTTACTGTTCTGTTGATGTCAATCCCTGTTTTGAAACTGCATGCTTAGAGGCAAGCTCATAATTCCCTTAGATACCTCAACAAAAGAGTCTGATTCTCAAAGGGGCGAAATAGTTCCTTACTCCTGAAAATAACACATAAATATGAATTTAAGAGCTTAACTTCAGACAATGAAGTTTAAAATCATAATCTCAGTAGTCTACTGTCTCAGTTTCTCAACCTTTAAAAATAAAACTGCTGAGGTTTTTATAAAGTGATTTTTTTTCTAGATAAGAAGCACTGTATTCTTATTTCCTACTATTGAAATGTTTGCCTTTTTGCATTTTACAAGGCAAGTTTTTAAAAATAACTTGACTTTTTTAATGTTAATAGAAACAATTTTCTAATAGTGACAATTTCACTAAAATAATTCAGAATGCATCCAGTTATTTTAAAAAATAATTTTACAAGTATCCATGAAAAAATAATTACATTTTTTATTTTGCACATCTAGTTTCCATGCAAGTGACTCATGTAAGAATGTGTTATTAATCCTAATACAAAACCATGAATCTTGTCAATATTGACCAAAGTGAAAAAAACAATGGAACATTGTTGTTACAGTGAAGGTTATGGTGCGCACACAATTTCACTGCACTGACGTTAATGCTTTAATACTACTACGTCTTACCAGTAGGCAGCACTGTTACATCTTTCTAGATGTTAGCAATGTTAATGACATACAGTGCCATCTGCAACTTTCTACATAATATCTGACCTTTACTTCTATTCAACCCTCATTATTTTTTCTTCACGCAGTGTTTCTATCTCCCAGATTTTATTTCATAAAAGAAAATAAGAAAACCAAAATGCTGGTATATTTTTTAGCACTTCAAAAATGGTAAATGGATATTGGAATGGTATATTGGATTGCATTAATCAATTACCATAACTGTCACTATTTAAAACACAGCGATATCTATATCAAATGATGAATTACCTTGGACAAATATCTCAATAATGGAAATGATTCATTTCAGTATTGATTAAGTCATTTAGACCTTTAAGATCTTAAAAGAACAAACTGATAAAATGAACAATGGTCCTGATCCAGAAACCTCTTGTTCAAATGAAGAACACATGAGCCTTCAGTTATGAGTCCTGTCTTAAATAGGATTGTTCTTCTCAGGAAGGACTTAAACTGTAAAATGCACAAAAAACAAGTGCTACAAACTTAATAATCTCGTCTTATTACTATTTTTATAATAGCCAGTCTTAAATACACAAACATGGTCAATGCCCTCGTAACTGATAATTTTCAGTTTTTCCATTCCACAGAGTTTGTATCATCAACTAACTGAACCTTGATCTTACATTAGCTAAAAATTAAAATTCAATACTGAGTTCAATAGGATTTTTGGAAGTAAAAGAAATAAAGAATTTTGTGCCGAATATACATGTACCCAGTTGCAAAGGTTACTGGCAGGGGTTAGTAAGTGTATTTGCAAAGCACAGATAATGAACACTCACATTAGAATATTTATCTATTTTATATATATTTATATGTATAGAGGCACACACAGTGCCCACACACACACATGTATTTACATGAGCAAAAGTTTAAAAATAAACAGTATGCTTTTAGTACATTTGGTAAACAAGATATACTCGCTTGAACATCTTAGCAGTGCCAAAGATTTTTTTTTCAACCCTGTCCTACTTTCACACCAAAATTATAATTTCATATTTCATAAAAAGGCACTGAAACGTAAAATGGGCCAACATCAAAATATAACAAGGAAGCAAAGATAAATTAGAGGAATTCTTTGGTTCTTTCACTAACTAATCAGAGATATACAGAAAAGGACCTTTTAAGTTTAATGATACCTGCTCATTAAATGATGCTAAACACTAAAATACCACGAACAGCAGGGAATTTCAGTTTACATTAGAGAAAAAAATAAAAGGGTAAAAATGACTGAAGTTGGTCAGTTCAAGCTGATAGGGCACTTCAAATGAATAACAGAAGAATAAAAGAGACACTCTAGGTTAAATTAGGTTCTCCTATGCCTTTTCTTGAAAGTGCTTAACTTCACAAATTTTATTTGAATTAACTAACCTGCCAAAATCAAAGACTTGAATAGGGGTAAAGTTAAACAAGCAACTATACTTCACAGTGAGTTTACCCATTAAACAGCAGATAAAACCACTGCATAAGAAAAGATGGGGGAAACAGTTTCAGAATGTGCATTTTTTCGTTCTCCAGTCAGGGAAAATGTCATCCCTTTCATACTCTTGAAGTAAAGCTGTAGTTCAGAATAAAATTATTCAGATAGGAAACTTAAGTCTTCTAATAATTTGTTTGTAACAATCCTATTTTTCTAAGTTCAGCACAGTTGTGTTTCTATTTGAAATCTAGAATACCTAAGTATTACCATTTTACCACAGCACTGAAGATATTAAACAATTATACCATATTACCTGACTAATAAGTTTTGTGAGTATACTGCAAAGCATTAAAGGATAATAAGTCATTTGAAGAAATCATCAAGGTTCGGGGGGGGGGGGTGTGTGAACCTGGTAAGTAAGAAGTTGGCTTCAAATCTTTCTGAGTATACATTCTATACCCAATGCCGATTTTGTTTGTAGGTCACTACATCTATCATGAAAGAGAATAAAAGAATTGCATTCTGGTTTCTTTCTGTGCTAGCAGCTGTAACATACTAATAAAACCACATATTTCACATATATTCGATCTGTTCCTCAAACTTCCATCAACTTCCTTTTCTGTCTTTGAATTAAAAAAAAATAATAAAACAGGACACCCCCCGCAACAGGAAGTTTTGACTGAAACAACTCCAGTCCTGAAAGTGTTTCCTTGTAGTTCTACATCCTGCTTGAAAGTCTCTGCTGTAAAATCAAACTGCTCACTGACCAGCATTTTGGGTTTAAATTTTTATTACATACAATATTTCTAGATTTAGTTAACTATTTTTCATTAGCATTTGAGCCATTTGGGAGAGGCAGACAAGTCAGAGAAAGAGGAGAAAGGAGCAAAAGTATATTTGGGGGTGTACAGGTAGCAAACAACTCTCCCCATCTGAGTCTCAGACACTGTGTCTCTGTTCCTTAACATCCCTCACTTTCATAGGGTAAAAGCTGAGGCTGCAACATTAGATTGGGACACAAGAGCCATAATTTTGGTCACTGATAGAAAAATAATTTTGGATTCAATTTACAGAAATGATAAGCAGTGATAGTTGCCAAGCATGTCTCCAACCCAGCCCATTCTTCTCAGAGATTTAAATGCTAACCCATGAGACATGGGTACTGTTTCTCTACCTCACTGAGAGACTGTGAGATTATTATAGCTCTGAAACACTCCATATACCATAAGCATGGCAGGAATGCAAACAAATATAATCCCAAAGTAAGAGGTGCAGAGACGTTTGTTTTCTTTGGTCGCTGACTGACAGTGGATGCTTAAGTTAGCCAAATCCATGAGGACGGATCCATGCCTCCATCTAGGTTACTGCCATCACCTTTTAACTTTATTCTCCAAAACAAAGTTGTTATATTGAAATACCATTATATAAAGGTGCTGAATGATGGATGCTGTGTTTGCCTCAGAAGAAATACCAGATTGCTTTAATATGCCACACCTATAACTGGCAAGATGCAGGAGAGCATCACTCATCTGGAAGCAATCTTAGCAACTAAAAAACATACAGTAGCAGTTGTAGAATAACAGCATGTGAAAACTCCATATGTATGGTATATAAAACATATGAGAAAGATCTCTGCTCTGGAAAAGTTGTCATAAAAAGACAAGACAAATTAAGGATGAGGACAAGATAGAGTATATAATTAACATGATGACCATTATGGTATAGGATATGTTTTATTCCCCACTTTAACAGTTATTTCTCTTCTATCTTTAAGAAAATTAATAGTTCAGTTCCTGTGACAAAAGCCAGGTAAATCTCCTGGCACTTACAACCAGAATCGATCAAGGCACAATCTCATGTGTATGCCCAGAAGTACACAAAGGCTCTCCTACAGTTCACTATGAACAACCAAGCTCACTGTAGCATAAAGAACAGCGAGTTAAATCTTCCCTTGCCTTAGCAATACAACCAGAGCTAACAAGGACGTAGTAGTTCAGGTATGACTTTTTTGTTCACACCTGCACTGGGTTAAATCAAGTGAATACAGACAAACATCTTCCATTTGCGTGAAACTCGGCAGTGAAGAACTTCCTTAGAGGGATTTCTCCCAGTCAGAATACCATCAGCATCCATCTGAAAAAAGTGTTGGTTGCCCTCTGTAACCATCTTCTAAGTCCATTGTAGCTAATACGGAAGAATATTTCATGCTAAAGCCCTAAGCTGAGCATGAAAAAGATGAAATGGCACTACCGGTCTCATTAAAGTGAAAATGGTGCACTATCTCAGTACGAGATTTAGGTGGTGAGTGTGAGCTTTTTCATTCAGTGATAGGGAAGGAACTGATTTAATTTTTTTGTGGTCACCAACATCATGAAGAAAATATTTTAATTAAGAAATACAAAGTTACAGGAAATACCAGAAATAAGCTGCTAGAAAACGTTCCCTTTGCTTGTTAGGAAAAATTAGTAAAAGATTAGTTAAGATTATTTAGGCTTCAAAGAGAAAGTCACCTGTAAGACAGCATTGACATCTATGAATTACAGTATCAGATACACTGAGTTACTAGCCCTTTCATTCTACAAGTAAATATGGATGAGAATAAAAAACAGGGCATTATCATCTTCATTCTCATTAGTATTTTTACTAGAAGTGGCTGGAAGCATCAGCTGAGAGGCCCCACTGATTCAGGCACTCTATGAACCACAGCAAGAGACACCATAAACAAAGAACATATAGTCTGATCAAAGACACATTGCACAATCATTTACAGGAATTTTGTCCTTTCCCAAACTTGCAGACTTGTATTTATTTTTGCAGCATGTCTTACAACAAATATTTCCCTTATATACTATTCTTAACTAATTCTCCTATTGTGAAATGATTTTAAGTCATGTCATTGCTTTTCAACAGCAAAAATTCTCTCCTCTAGCATAAAAGCAGAGCTGGAAAATCTGGGGTTGTTCAGCTCAAAAGACCAGGAATTTCTAAATTAAAAACGCACCCCTTCTGTGTACTCTACAAATGCACAATCCATCAAGTGTACCTCATCCCCTATTTTTCCCAGAGAGGGAACATAAACTTAAGCCCCAAGTACCATCTACCCATCTACCTTAATCTGTGACCACTTCTGTGTGTTTCCCACAGACAGGAACAGTAATGCCCTGTTTGTCTGCTAGAGGATGGGAGAGAACGAATAACTACAACTTGAAGGAAGAAGTCGCAGTATATTGGTAAAAACCCTCTTTGCTAACACAGGTCAAAGGACAATGTTTTCTTCATTTGAAATAATTTATAAACTTCTGATATTAATGTTTTACAAATGAACCTGTTATCTGTATTAGTGGTCACAGTTTTTAGGTATGTCCCTTGAATGTATTCATTTGTTATATTCATAGTGCAGGGAAATTATTGACTGAAGTATCTCTAACAACTGGAATTCTTTTTTTTTTTTCCTTTTTTTGTGAGGAGGCTACAAGATATTCTAAATGTCATCAAAATTGCTGCAGATTTTTGGAGTAACCCTTCCCATAGCATTATTAATTCTAAAGTTATTTACACTTGAAAGCAATCACAGTGTGCTAGGTGCTTTCCAAACACATGTGGTTAGCATGTAATTCCAGTTAAATGAAGTTGCGTTTCTTTGTTTGCAAACTGTGAAATGTAGACTCTGACTTTTTGGAAATGACATTAATACAATCAGAAACAACAATATATTGCTATCATAAACCCAAAATTATTCTTGCTCAATGCTAAATGACTAAAGTAAAGCATTATCCTAAGAGAGATTGTCTAGTATGTGGCTACGTTAACAATATGAGGAGTCATATTGTTCTCAGTCTCCTGACCACTATTTATTTGCCTCCTGCAAAGATCCTGAGATAATTTAAACTGCTTACAATCCACACTTTTTGTAATAGGCAGAGGTGAATAAAACCTTACAAAATCAAAAAGGAGCAGGAAACATAACCCTTTGTACTGCTGTATATGGCAATAGATTGAAGCTGGCCATTGAAATTAAGAATGCACATGATCACCTCAGTTCCTTCAGATGGAAAAGAAAGGTCAGAAACTTATCTAGGAAAAAAGTCTAGATGAGGTGATACAGAGGCTTCCTTTATGCTGCTTTTAAAGAACTTCATCAGAAAGTGGTATTTGACCCTACCAAAGGTAAGCAGAGTCTAGGGATTGTCTTTAAAAGTTACTATTTCTCAACAGTTACCTAAAAATTCAATTTGAGATTGCACCACTTTCCATTACAACTACAAGAAAAAAAGTGCATTGTTCATTTCTCCACCACAATAAAATTTCATACCTGAGTTGCATCCTTTTGATCTGTTTTGCATAGATAAATGTTAGTCTTGCATCATGGACAAACATCCTTAACATGTTTTGACTGTTTAGCAGTAACTTAGATTTAAAATACTCACATATACCAGGGGAAGAAATTACTTGGATGTCGTCTTTTTAGAAAGAACTACAGAGGCAGGATTTAGCTTCACATTAAATGATTTACATTTAGGTCCTCACATATATGCTCAGTTTTTAATGATTTCTTACAATCAAGAAAAATCAGTACTTTCTTCTACAGTCCATACAATCAATGAAGCCTAGAGAGAAATGAAACTGCCCATTCATAAGAGCTCTTAGTTAGTTGCCTAACTACCTCTCAGTTAGTTGTGAGTATGCACTGTGATCTTAGATATTCTAGGGCATTATGCCCATTTTTTTATCTGTGAGCCCAGGAGGACAGACATCTTCCACTGTTCCTGTGTTACATCTGCTAACCCTCTATGGACATGTCGGCTATCTAGAGGCATCTCTAGTGACACTAGAAAAGTCTGTTTAGGCAAATAAATTCTAGTCCAGACAACTTCTTAAGGGCAAGGAAAAACACTCTCCAGACTCAGTTGACCGTGTTGATTAAAGTGAGGGCTCCATTCATTTCAAATTGAAACTCTATTACCTACTGCAAGTGCAGACACCTGTGATGGGCATGTATAATATACTCAGGTGCCTTAGTTTGACTGCTGAACTTTATTCAAGATGTCTTAGGTTTTGACAGCTGGACAGCATGGCCAAAAAGAATTAAAATGGGTATGCCTTGAATGTAGAAAGAAACTGGTCCACACAAGTCTGACAGGACCGCAAATAAATTACAGCTTATCAAATTAAGTAAGAAAAGTGACATGTCCCTAGGATTTCTTTTTACCAAGTATTAATATAATTTTAATAAAATCAATATAATTAGATTTGAAGAATTTACTATCCAGCTCAGTTACACCTAAGACATATTTTTCTCATGTGCAAAACTGTAGTAGTTTTTCTTGTTTCCCCTATTTAAATATGCATCCCAGTTTTTCATAAGATATAAACATATTGTTTAAGAAAACAAAAGTTAGATTTGTATGTCACTCTTTTTATCTCAGTTTTGTAAGAGAAGATCTGCATGATCATATTTTGCCAGTCAAACATCAATAACTTCCGGGCCATTTCCTCAAAATGTGTCAGAGCTTCAACCACATGAATCTGCTCCAGGTTTAATGGAAAAGGAAGACAAAGGTGTTATTACTGTACCCACCAAAATAAAGGCTGTGCCACAGAGATAGCAGATATTTCATGTGGTTTCTATTGCTTATATACATGTTTTGTTAAGAAATAGACTGGTTTCTGTACTTTAGAACAGCAAAATTTACATGATTGTACTAAAATTCAGTTGCCAAAATTAGAAAGCTAAGCGGATACTAAAGGCTTATAAACAGGAGCTTTCCATTTTCTATCCCCTGTTAAAACTGAAAACCTTACAAAGAATACGTGAAATGCAACCAACAACGAATTTCAGTTTCATCTTGAAAGCTTTATCCAAGTGGCAAAGACTAAGGACAATCAGCTCTTTGGTACTGTTACATCTTTTGAACAATGTTGCACACTGTTAGAGCCCAGATGCAGAGATATTTCTACGTAACAGTGTTCTTCTTCAACACCCATTTTTTCTTATAGCTTGTCTATTCTGGGTGATGACAGGAAAAACAATGGTGATATGAAGATATGATAAAACCAACCGGGGGTAAGTATAAGGAGCTGCAAAGAAAACCGAGCTCCAGCATAAATATTACACAATTATATGCAAATGAATAGTACACAAATATTTGTTAAATAATCCCACTAGACAATTCTCTGATGCTTCACCATAACTCAACATGCCAAGAGGACATGTGATACAACACTCTTCTAATTCTAGGAGAAGCAATGGATGGATAATGATTTGCTTATCAATGATCCTGTGGGAGAATTTTCTTAGAATTCTTTACCTCATGAAGCGTTAATACTCAATTCCATCTGTTTGCATTACTAGATGGACTGAGAAAACTACAAAGAACAAAGATTACCTAGAATACATTAGGATCAAAGGCTGACTTCTCGAAATATTTGTGTCCAGAAAGTAGCTATCTACATGAAGAGCAACACTAGCCCCTGCTAGAACTTCTCCACTCAGCACTCCGGAGCTTGTTCTGCCGTGGGTTCTAAGTCTCTATGTCTATGTGCAATGAAAAAATACATGAACCATTCTCACATCTACCATGGAGTGACTACTATCAAGTTCTAATAATATCAATGTGTAAGAAAATGTGTATGCAGTATACCTTACACATTGATGACTGTACATAAATATTCATCATTATTCTCTGGCCTTACCTGAGGTTTCCTAATCAGCAATGGGTTTGGTTTTTTTCTTTCCTCTAATTTAGAAAGTCTTTCACTTTCTGTGAGGGTCTTTACCTTACACAGTTACTCTGCAAAGTGGACGTTCACCTATTCTGACATTTTTTATGATTATGAAACTTCATAAAATGTGCATCACTAAATCCACTCTCATTTTTCAGAACTCTGGAAAACAGATAACCTATGCACATCCTCTTTTTTTTTCTTTCCTGCCAAAGCAGCTGGTAAAATTCTTCATAAACCAGTGAAGCAGAGGGTAAATCGGGAATACCGGACATGACAGGAATAGCCCTAACTCCATTCATGTCAAAAGTGTTCACAGGGACAGAAGCTCTTTTTCCAGTCAGAAAAAATAAGGCTAGTGCATATCTGGAAGAGAAATAAAGCCTCCAGAAAAAAAGGTGCTGCTCCGCAACATAAAGCAGTGATCTCCCTTATTCACAGCAGATTAGCACAAAATAAAATACAAAACACTACATTTTGTAATTGTATTGAATCTAAAGAGTCAACGTTAAGGATTTGAATAAAAGTAGCCACAAATACTTTGTAAGCTATACAGATATTGTAGAATACTAAGAGATTACTTATCTCATAAAACTCAAAAGCAGCTAGAAGCCCAAGGTGGTGATCAAACTGATTTTACAGTTCATTTTGTTCTTTTTCTTAGCAGATGATAGTGATGCTAGGAATTTGGGTTTAAATGTACAACTTAGGATCTTGGAGAATGAAGTCAACAGGGTGGCATCAGGGGACAAACAGGTAGAAAGGCAGCATTGTTGGTCAGTGCCACAGGGCTCTGGGGTTTCAGAGACATCTACTGTCTAGAAAGGGGATTTTGAGAATGATATTGGGGAATAAGAAGGAAGTGGAGAAGAAATCTGAGCACGCGGAAAGGGGCAAATAATTAACATCTATTTCATATGACCGCTCTCACCAACAGAGACCATGCGACACTTACTCCCCGAGATACCTTTGCAGCAATTAACATTTGTTCCCTATCATTTTGGGGGGTGTTTCCATGTTTGAAGTAATTGGGTGAATCTAAGACGGGTTACCGTCTTTGAAAGAAATACAATTTACCTTGTCGCAATACGAGGTGGTTTCGACAGCACTTCTGTTCTTCCCTCTTAGAGTAAAATATGCCTCTGTAGTTCTACCTCACAGCTACACTGGCTAACCCACAACAAAAATCTCAAATATACAAGGGCTCTTCCAAACATTCTTAATAGGTAACATTTAGTGATGGCTATTCAGATGAGCTTTGGGTATGCTGTTCTCGGACAGAAAAAAAATTTTGATACCTTGGGTAACCAGTGCACTATAGGAATGCCAGTGCACTAACTCATCTTAAATCAAGAACACAGTGAGGGTTATCAAACTGCATGTCATCACATCTCAGTCAGAAGAATTAAAAATGGTAGAGAGGACACATACCAAGACATTACTGCATGTGTAATGAGGTGAAAACTAACAAGCATGGAGCAGTTCAACTAATAATACAGGTGTAGGCATGAAAACTGTAGAACTGCATATGATTTCCATACAAAGTCTTGTAACCTCTATAGTAAATTAAAGCAAATAAATTCAGTTAGAAATTGTGTCCCTGCTTTTGTGTCCATGTCTTGTTCTGAAGAAGAAAAAAGAAAACTCCAGACATAAAAAAAATCCCCTCAAAAATCCCAAATCCAATGTAAACAAAGTTCTTAACATTCATCAACAATTGTAAACCTAAAGAGGGGGCTAAGTTAATATTCACAGAATCACTATGTATATGACTTTGTCCTTTCTGAATAGCTGAATGATGCTACCAGTCACCTTCCTAAAGCAGCAACTACAGATCTTAGAATAGAAGAAGGAAGGACATTGAACACTTGTGGGTTTGGTCAATGCTCATCACATATTAGAATAAAAACTTCAAAACAGCTGGAATTATAGAGTAGAAATGAAGCATAGGAAGAGAAAGCTTGAAAACTAGTACTATAAAACTCACATACCAATTGCAGCTTTAGTAAAAGCAGGCAAACCCAAATGACCTACAAGTGAAGCAAAGGGTAGCCTTAAGAGGCTGCAAGGTTTTGTTTTAGAAATACACTGAGAGTTAATAATAGTTTACTCATGCTGTAGCATCTAGGCTATTCTGCTTTGGAAAGTCTTAGTGCAAGAGACACAGGGATAGCTTGAAGGTAGATAGTCTGACCAGACACCAAGCGCTGTGACTGATGGGCTTGTTAAGAAACCGACATTCAAAAGACAGCCTAAAATCTCTTCTGTGCAGGCCAGGGTCAGCCCTACAGGCTTTATTTATCTCTGTCTCCTCTATCCCAAATAAAATTTGATACTACACCTGTGAAACAGGACAGATTTAAAAATGTAAGGTGGGTAAGTTGATTAGCTAATTAACCAAGCTCTTATATACAACCCATAGGGAGCATCTCAAATGCATAGGACATTTTTTGTTATTAAAAAAAATAGGACAAGGAAGATTTATCATTAAAATATATTTCACTAATTATACCACCTGGAGTTCCTTCTACAAAACAAACTTTTAATTAGAAAATGTGGGTTTATAGAAAATAATTGGTATAAAAGTTTGATTGTTTATTAAAAGCAGAATCATAGAATGGTTGGGATTGGAAAGGACCTTAAAGACCATCTTGTTCCAACCCCTCTCCCATGGGCAGGGACACCTTTCACTTGACCAGGTTGCTCAAAGCCCCATCCAACCTGACCTTGAATACCTCCAGGGATGGGGCAGCCACGCCTTCTCTGGACAACCATTGCCAGTGCCTCACCACCCTTATAGTGAATAATTTCTTCCTTATACCTAGCCTAAATCTCCCTTCTTTCATTTTAAAATCATTACTCCTTGCCCTATCACTACACGTGCTTGTAAAAAGCCCCTCTCTCCGGCTTTCTTGTAGGTTACCTTTAAGTACTGGAAGGCTGCTAAAAGCCTTCTCTTAGCTCAATAAGCCCAGCCCTTTCAGCCTGTCTTCACTGGAATCATAGCATAACCAGGTTGGAAGAGACCCACCAGATCATTGAGTCCAACCATTCCTGTCAAACACTAAATGCCTCTAGGGAAGTTGAATCAATCACCTCCCTGGGCAGCCTGTTCCAGTGCCGAATGACCCTTTCTGTGAAAATCTTTTTCCTAATGTCCAGCCTAAGCCTCCCCTCGCGGAGCTTGAAACCATTCCCTCTTGTCCTGTCCACTGTCACTTGGAAAAAGAGGCCAGCTCCCTCCTCTCTACAACCTCCTTTCAGGTAGTTGTAGAGAGCAATAAGGTCACCCCGCAGCCTCCTCTTCTCCAGGCTAAACAACCCCAGCTCTCTCAGCTGTTCCTCATAAGGCCTGTTCTCCAGCCCCTTCACCAGCTTTGTTGCTCTTCTCCAGCCCTCTGACCATCTTTGTGACACTCCTCAGGACTCATTCCAGTGGGTCCATGTCCTTCTTATGCTGGGGCCCCCAGAAGTCAATCCAGTACTCCAGGTGGGATCTCACAAGAGCAGAGTAGAGGGAAAGAATCATTGCTGGTCACATTTCTTTTGATGCAGCCCAGGATACGTTTGGCTTTCTGGGCTACATATGCACATTGCCACATCATGTTAGGCTTCTCATCCACCAACACCCCTACGTACTTCTCTTCAGGGCTGCTCCCAATCCATTCTCCACACAGCCTGTGTTTGTGCTTCGGATTGCCCTAACCCAGGTGCAGGACCTTGCACTTGGCCTTGCTGAACTTCATAAGGTTCACACATGCCCACCTCTCAAACCCGTCACAGTCCATCTACATCGAATCCTTTCCATCCAATGTGTTGACCACACTACACAGCTTGGTGTCATTGGCAGACTTGCAAAGGGGATACTCATTCACACTGTCCACGTTGCTGCAGAATGTGGCAAGCTCCTTGCACACTAAGGAGAACAACTGTGCTGCTTTAGAGGGTATACATTATTTAAATGGCCCAGGAACTCTTCAGAAACTACTGGCACTCATTTTTTATATTCTCGGTAGGAACAAGACAGGCATGATAAAACAGATATTTGATTTCATATAATGGAAGAGCTTCACTAATTGTAAACACAGAAATTATTTCCTCTTTAAGGAAGTAGTAGTGCCTGAAGCTCAATATTCAAGTGCCATACAGGCCACCTGTATTAGCTGAGTGTTGCAAAGTAGCTGCTTTCTTCCCAGAAGCATCAATTGCCTTGTTCTCCATGCCTGGAGAATCGCAGTTCATACACTGCAATGCACTCTTTTGTCGCAAAGCACAGCTTTACACTGGAGATCTAGCTACACCTGCCACGTATATAATCACTTAAATTGCTTACAGAGTGTCTTAAGAAAAGCAGCAAAGTACTGCTTTTAAGATATGCTGCAGAAAACAGCACAGACATGTGGGAGCATTGGAGCATTTTTGACGAGCATCTTCATGCTCTTAAATAGCACTTCACCCATTTCTTTTACTGTAGGAATATCCTTTTCAAAATAGCATTTGTTAAAGTTTTCTGGCGCTTTTTTTTTAATATTTATGTTAAACAAGGAGTCAAAAGAAAGTTACTGGACAGACAAGGAATGACTCTTTCTATGTGGCATCAAAGGGATTATTCCCTTTTTCACACATTCCCTTACTTAGTCCTCATATAAGGGAAGAACCACAAGGTCCCATCTCTGGGGCTCTAAAAAGGAAGTGAACAGTAGTTCCTCCAAAACTGGGAACGATCAAGGAAAGAACAATGACCTGCATTTACTGCCGGGTAGTGCTCCCAGTTGAGTTAATAAAGTTGTGGCCTAATTAAACTGAGCACTTCACATCTTGTTTTTCTTCTTGCATGGCCAGGACAATTAAGCATCCTTTGATGTAGAGTGCTCTGAGGAAATCTCCCAATTACTTTATGAACAATTTTTCTCATAAAGCCTGAGAGAATTTATTGAAATCACCTACAGTGGAATGAGGCCAGAACCAATCAACACTAGATGACCAGACCTAGGGCTCAAGATTTTAAACTACAGGCCACTAAGACCACAAGAAACACATCATATGGAGAAATTTAAGCTCTAGGAAGAAATTGTTGGGTACACTAAGCTGAACAGAGTAAGCTAACTTTCACTACTTGAAGAGAAAATGTTTACAGTTACGAATTTTCTGCGTACTGGATGTTGTAATTTACTCTGATTGTATTCCAGTTGAAAACTAAATTAATAGTACATGTGCCCTGCTTAGTTTTAAAAAGGCATTGTTACTTTTTAGGAAAAAAAACCCAAACAAATATATTACTAATTCCACATACTAGCAATTTAAAACATTAATTTATTAACGTAAAATCAGGCTTATAAACATAGGATGATAAGGATTTAATAAACCTTCAAATCTACTGTTATAATTATCAACCATGCTGTATATTTTCCTCTATAAACTGATCTATGTCCACTTGAAAACTAGCCAGGTTAACTAATATATGTATCAAAACCTAAAAATACAGCAGAAATTATCTTAGAAAGCAATATGCATATATATTCCAAGTATCTATGTGTAAATGTTAAACAGTATTCATCTTATTTTAAATATCATACTTGTGGTATGGTACACATGGTACGTGCAATTCATCTGAATTCAGGTGTACTGTAAATACACTTTTTTTAAAAGCAATTTTCAGATAGCAGTAATAGGGAAATAATTACTAGGGAAAAAAAAAGAGAACCAATTAAAGTGCCTTTCAGCTTTAAGAAAAGTGTCACTCCCATGTTGTGCTGACGTTTAAAGGCCCAAACTATTGTCTCCATCCAGTGTCCATTTGTGAAGAGAAAGAAACCCCAAAAACTAAAGCGAAGAATTATTATGCATCTGGAACATCTAAAATATACTTACTTTCTAGCATAAGAAAAGTCTAGATCTGTTAGTACTTATGTGCATAGGGCAAAACTTCTTTTGTGAAATTTGTTTTGACGTTTTGATAACTCTGGCACTGAGTCTTTATGATTAAAATGTGAATTAAGTTTTAAATATAGTGCTATTATTCACTTAACTAATACAAACTGGACATAGATAGATAGATAGATAGATAGATAGATAGACAGACAGACAGACAGACAGACAGATAGATAGATAGATAAAGAACAAGAATAAAATCCCCTATAAGGCAATTGATCATTAGTACAAACTAGCTCTAAAATGGATCACAGGCAAGTAAAAAAAAAAAAAAAATCCATTATTTTTGTCTTACAGTATAATAGCGAGTCTTGACCAGGAAAAAAAGATATAGTAATTTAGTAATGTTAATATCTATCCACTGGAAAACACCACTACTGCTGTTGAAATATTTTAAGACCCATATTCCATTCAACTCCCCAAACAAATAGCAGACTGAACTTCAAATGCATTGCAAGACTATTAGGTAATCTTTTTCTTTGTTTAGATTCAGTAAGGTTCAGCGACAAACATTCATCTTCTCTTTCCAGAAAAGTTCATGTTCTTTTGCTTAGTTAAGAACCACTTTAGTTTTAGTAGCAACTCACAATTTGTTTCACCATTGATTAGCCTCACACCATTAACTTCAAACAAAATGCAAAAATGATCATTTAACTATTTTAAAATTATGAATTATTTGTTCTGTGTTTGGATCACACACTGGAAAGAGCAGTTACATCTGTAGGTAGGCTAATAGAATGAGACACAAAGCTTCTGAAATAAACCAATACCAGCTGCTCCCATGCCTCATTACTCGGCAGTAGCTGCTAGCCTGAAACACTGTACGCTGCAGAATCCCTGCCTTTCAAAAGGCAGTCAGACTTTTGAGAAAAGGTAACA
The DNA here is from genome assembly GCA_033558105.1 of Coccyzus lansbergi. Taxonomy (NCBI): domain Eukaryota; kingdom Metazoa; phylum Chordata; class Aves; order Cuculiformes; family Coccyzidae; genus Coccyzus; species Coccyzus lansbergi. The sequence continues at coordinate 581,671 of JAUMJK010000298.1, forward strand.
GTACAAAACAGATATTTCCCTCAGACAGGAAAAAAAAGTCCTAAACTTCAGGGTATGTGTTCAACTATTTTCCAGGCTAAGGCACGCATATTTTCCACCACCATGTATTTTACTTATTTTAACAGGTGAAAGCAATTAGATTTTTAAATTGTCAATGTTCCGACTTCTAAACGAATGGTCTAAAACATCTAAAACTAATGAAATAACTTTTTGATTAGTAATGCATACATTGTGCTTACAGAAGATAATGAAATAGGAATGACACTATCATAACCAGCATCAAACCATTGAGTTTAGTAAGAGAGGATACATTTATGGGGCAAAAAAAATTGTTCCAGATATACAGTGGATGCTATACAAAGAAAATTCTATGCAGAAAAATAAAAAAAAAAGATATATGCAAACTACCATTTTCTATAGCAATAAACATGTTCTACCAAAAAAAAAAAAAAACCCAAAACCAAACAAACAAAAAAAAAAAACAAACACTTCTCAAAATAATCAGTTTTCAAAATCCTCATTAAATTTGTTGGGCTTGCTTTACTCTGCAATAATTTGATTGCAACAGCTAGAACTCTCAGTAACAGGTACTGACAGACCCTCATAATCTCAAACGATCATTAAGAAACCCTGAAGAGCTTCAACTTCTCAAAATACAGAAGTAATTTTAGTGCAAAAAATTACACAATTAAAATTAGAGGTTTAAGTTCCAAATAATTTAATATTGTATGGCTCTCAGGACTCACGTTCAACACAAAGGGTTAGTTTTAAATTCTTATGTAATATATTTAGCCTTAGCATTGAAAACTTGAGTCTGTTTGAAGGCACATTTATATTCTAACAGGGATCAATCGTACACTAAATTTGCCTGCTCTATAGATAGAATTTCAATATACACACATTAATTAGGCTGAAAAAATACAGCAGATTTCTGCAATATTTTAAAAAAGTATTCAACACAGTGTTCAATAGGTACTCTGGAGTATCATTGAGAGGCAGTATGTCACAATATCATTTTTAATTTTAAAATAGTAAAATAATGAAAAGCAATTTCTGTACTGCTGTATATTTCAGGGCATCATTATCTTTTTATATCAATCATTAAGTATTTTTTTTCTAATATTTCGCATCTCTGGAATTGTCCTTTGCATAATAAAATAAATTTAACTCACCATTTTCAGAATAATAAGTGCTTACTGAATATTATTTAACATATTCTCAAGTTAAAAGTGATAGAAATGGTATGTGAGATCTAAAACATAAGCAGTCACAAGTAGTAAGCATTTTAGGTAAGGCAATTAATCACAAAAATTGATACATACATTTAGGGATTTTTTTGATTTTTCAATTATATGATATGGTCAGCCTCATATCTTAGAAGATTATTTCACCAATTTTTAAATGGCTTTTATTTAAAAACTCCCTAACAAATAAAACACAATTCCAAGCTGAAAAACACCGAATATCTCATTTAAAATATAATATTCAGTTACTCCGAAGAAATAACATTAATTGCAGTCAAATCAGGCCTGTTTCCCTTCTGCATTTGTCAGATTTTAAATAAACTGTACTTACTATCATTGATTACCTTTGACAAATAAGAAATACCTATGAATATTTTTACCAAATAACAGGAAAAAAAACCTCTCAGGCCAGAGAGGTGAGCCACCATCAATTCCACAATAAGGGAGAAGGCCTAACCCAGCTAAGGAGTGTGGGATAAACCAGTTCAAAACTCAACATCTACAGTGATATCCCTTTACTAATGGTGCATCCATGCTGAAGGAAGGCCATGAATTCCTTACAGAGTGAAAGTGAGAAGATGAAAGAATGTCATTTTGTCAGTATTACAGCGTCACTTAAAAAATAGCTGGAAGCGTAATTACTAGAACACTCCCAAAACAGAAGGTTTACTAAAAAAAAAAAAAAAAAAAAAAGAGTTATGGTCAGCAGGAGGTTGGTTAAATCATGGCTTTTCCTGCCGTTGCTTCACTTAAAATAAGGAATGTCAGGCCTTTCCATAATTCTAGGGAAATCATAGGCTTGGGATCAGACAAGACAGAGTCTTATGGATGTGTTTATTAACATACTGCAAACACTTCATATTTGATCTCTAGGCAGAAAAAAAAAGGTCCAGTAGCAATGCTACCAGCGGAGTCTTGGTGCTATATGCCAGCCAGATCCCTAAGATGGAAGGTACCAGCAAAGCAAGCGTATGAGTAGGAAGAAACCAAAAAGTGTCAATAAAAACCAACAACCATTAGGGGTTAAGGAAATAACAACCAATTCTTAAAATGTAATTGGGAAAGAATATGCATTTTGTGAATCTCAATTTGGGAAAAAGGAGGACGTTTTATTAAAATCCAGAGAGAGAATTTATACCCCAAAAGTATTAAAGCCATTGGAGAGCAATTAAAGCAAAAGGAATTCACTGAAACATTAATGTGGGTTTTTAACAAATCTTGGAATACTCTATAAAATCAAGAGAATCACAAAAACTTAATGTGGTGCTTGTGTTTACGAAGATCAAACCTGAGAAACTACAGGCAGACTGACATCAAGCCAGTATAAATTCTGGAAAGGTTGAGCAGTAAATAATTAAGAAATGATAGCATAATTCATTCACTTCTAAGTCTTGTCAACTAAACTCGATACCATTTTTTATGCTATAACAAGTTTGGCTAATAACATTAACTTGTATTGTCATAGTACACTTAGATTGCTATAAGATTTAATCTTGCATGACATTTTCAAGCACCATACAAAATCAATACTCTACATTACATGGATTAAAACTGTTTAAATACACAGATCTTGAAAACTGTAAGTGGAAAATTGTCAGACAATGTAGGTTCTCTGAAGAACTTTTATTGTTCCAAATTTATTACTTCCACTGTAAATCAGAGATTAATTTTTTCAGATGACCTCAGTCTTGATACAATGAGAAACATCCATCAAACAGATGGGCTCATCTTCTTCAGGATAACTCATCCGACCATCATATGGCTAAAATGTACCTTTTGAACAGAGATATTAAAATTATAATCCATTTAATGTATATGACAAAGGATTAAAAGATAACTTGCTTACCAACCTTAAGTATCTATAGGGCAAAAGATATTTAAGAACAGACAGCTGTTTAACTTTGCAGAAAAAAAAAACTCATTTCAGAAACCAGTGGTAGAAAGCTATTACTTGCATCTGTTCATGTAAACGTCACAGTTCTTTATTTCTAATTAATGACAATAAATAAATTAGCACCAAGTTTTGACAGATATGGTAGATTATGTGCCTTTCCAAATCTTCACAAAAAGCTTTAATATCTTTCTAAAAGAGTTGTCAAATCAAAGTTACCGTTTCAAGGAACATAGTCTTCCAGGAGGTTCTGAAACCCACTTTATGCAATGAGCCTGAGAACATTAGTAGGACTAGATCTTGCCTCACAGCAACCCCCAAAAAACAAGAGAGGAAAGTAAAATTTGGCCTTGACAGCCATATGTTAGAAATTCTCAGGAGGGGAAGAAGTTAGTAACTTAAGCAAAAGGAGTAATTTGTACCTACTCAACAACACCATCTTCTGGTTTTCTCTACAGAGAGAGAGTGAACCTACAATTGGAAAGTTCAGCAGTAGTCAAACCTAGACCATTATATTGTCTATACTAAAGAATGCAGGTTTTTAACTTCAGCAAAGCAGTTTAGATCAGCAGCCCTAAGATGCTTTGACTGCCCCATTTACTACAGCCCAGCTGTGCCTCAAGGACATTGGCTGGCCAATTGCATTATCGAGGGTCAGAAAGGCAACACAGATTATGCAGAAGTTTTACACACGTACTTCTTACTGCAACTTCAGAAGCAATCATATTTTACAAAGACCATATTTTACAATAATGGAAAAGAAAACTTAATTTGTTTTGATGTGTTCAGAAGGAGAGAGGGAAAAGTGGAAAGAGAACCTAAAGAAAACACAAGACTGAGTCTCTCATTTCAGCAATGGAAGAATTTAATCTCTGATACTTACCAGAATATGCTAGGGATTTATATGCGTATAAATAAACAGATCTATATGAGAACACAAAAGGAAAACTGCATTTGTTATTTATCTGATCAACATTCTAACAGAGACACAGCATATAAAAAGTATTTGTGAGGAAACAAGTTCAACTGTGAGCAGTTCAGTTTCCTTCAGAAAGTGTACTGAAATTTCCTTTGCAAGATGTGTTGCTTCTCCTCCCTTTTTACTGCAAATACTTTGAGATCCTCTTCCATAATTCCTTCTAATTTCCTAACTTTTCTATTCCCTTTTTCGTAAGAGAATTCTCCCACCTCTCTTCTAACTCAGCTGACACCCAGCTGGCCAAGAGTCAGCATGTGCTTTGATAACTTCCATACAGATGGCTTGCTGCTGAATACCCATGTACTGACTATGGGACTAGAAGAACAGCAAATATAGCTATTAGGCATAAATTCAGCTTAAATGTCATATTGACAGATTGGTTAGGAAACCAACTGAAAACAAACTTTCTTCTTTTTCCTACTGGATATTTGTTGACTTACTAGGTTGGTACAAATGCTTTTCAATTCCTACTATTTGAATCTGATCACACACGCAGAGTCTTGGTTTAGATGATGCTGAATAATATTGTACATGTGTAATGAAATTTGGCAAGTGACTTCTCACTACCCCCTACCTGGAATCTCCTCAGAAATAACAACAAAACCCAGCCAATTATTAGATTTGTGGTAAATGCTGATTAGGATAGCCAGACTTTAAAATGAACACGCATAAACATGTTCCTCACTCATATTCCCACTGGCTAAGCCTTCCTTCCTTCCTTTTCCTTATCTGCCAAGCAAAACCTGTACTTCAAATTCCTTTTAAAAATCCTTTTAAAAATCCACTTCTTTAGGAAGTCTTTTCATCTTTAACCCATTTTACCTCATGTTTTTATTACACTGCACAAAATTACAGTGTCACTTTTTCTTCTGCCACTTCAGGCACAGATTCAATAGAGAAGAACTTAAAAGCTGAAGGATTTCTTATTCTGCCAGATCTGGGAAGAAAACCATCCTGCAGGTACAGGACATAGGTCCTGGTGCTTGTGGAACATGAAGAAAGGTTTCACTTTTGGCTTGTGAGGAGGACATAAGCCAAGGCACAACCCTCTAAAGTAGGGAGCAAAAACTTCTATCAACAATTCTTTTGTTGTTGGGTTGGGGAGGTGGCTGGGTGTTCACACGGTAGTTAAACCACAAAGTTTTGTTGAGGGGCAGAAACTCTCTAAATACACGTGTTTATCTTATTGGGGGAAGCATAGATGTGTATCTTGGGGCTTGCAGATAAGACTTCTGTAAGACTTGTTATTCTGCTACAAGATAAACAGTATATATCATAGGACCTATTTTTGTAGGTCCTGCCTCACCTGCACTTTTTTGACTCCAAATTGTCCTCTTACAGTAGTTTTCTCTTAAAATTTTATATTGTATTTCAGGGGTTCATATGTATCTTTTAATTCAATTGAGAGTACACTTGTGTACTGTGGCTGTACGTACCATAAAACTAAAAGCTTTCTAGGATATCCAGAAAAATACCATCAGGACAAATGGCAATACTGTTCACTTTATTGTGGATAGATGTATATTGATAGAACTGTATAAGGAAACTTGTAAACCCTTGCACATTTACAGATTACTATCTGTGACTTTAATAATTATTATGCTTTTTTGAAGAGAAGCTGAATAACACCAAATTACCACACAAAATTAGTATCTGCAATTATTATAGAATATGTTTTAAATGCTTATGAATTTTACCTTTTTTCACTGAAAAGTGTAGATTCCTCATTGACTATATTACGCTCACTCTGAGATCCTTATACACAAATTCCATACAAGAACAGAGAACAATTCCCTATAGATCTCTAGAGTTTTTCAAATCTCTTTTCTTTTTATTAACAAAAGGTTTTAAACGAGAAATGTTACAGGTTTACAGAAACTATTCAGAATTGGAAATCTAGAGCTCCCAAAAGGGAAATGCATGTTTATTTATAACCATCTCTTTGTGTACATTTATCTGAATAATAAGAATAAAATCCATAGTGATTAACAAGCTAACAATGACAACAACAATAACAATGTATTTTACTAAACTCACATTTGAAATTTAAATAAGAGGCATTTAAAATAGATCTAAAATTTCATTGGAAATTAAATAGCCTATTTTTAAAGTATGGACTCATTATATGACATTTACTTAAATGTAACAAAACCAGTAATAACAGTAAAGTTTTACAGAATAATATAATCAAACTATCAATCCATTGGATATCACCAAATACAAAATTAGAACGAGATGTTGTTGATCTGCTAATCAGCTTTTCAAACCAGGAACCCTTCATGAAGGGCAAAATATTTGGCCCATTTCCAGTCATTCCAGTTCAGCTCAATTGGTTCATATGAACATCTCAGTGAAAAAGCTGAGAATGGTGAGACTGGAGGATCTGTACTTTCTTCCCGAAATATTGAAAGATGTATATCAAAATCCATTTAGACTCATCAGTTAGTCTAAACTACTAACGATATAAGATATTGTTTGTTAATTACCAGTTTTACAATTAAAAAAAAAATTGTCACAGAATTGTAACAGAGTTAAAGATAACTTAGACAATTAAACTGAACTGGTTCATCATTTACTAAAGAAAAAGCATTTATTATTATCTTTTACCAAAAAAATAACATTCATAAATATACTGGAGCAGTACCATTTTTTAATCAGTGACTTCAAATTCTAATTTACTAACATTTCAATAAAAATCCAGACATTCAGACAAAGATTATTAAGTCTGAGGTTTACCATTCCACTAGGGAGAAGTTCACCTTTGTGATCAAGTTTGTCACTCATGCCCTGTCTGTCATACAGGTCCTACCAAAAGTTGTGGCATATTGTAATGATAAAATCGAAAATTAAACTGCAAGAGTTTTGGAAACTGGAAGAAAAAGTGGCTAAAACTCAGGCACAAAGTTAAGTGTTACCTTAAGCAAGTTATGAGTAATAACGTCAAAACCATATTTCTTTAATTTTATGATTAAAATAATGATATGTAATTTAGTCTGTGTTTGTTACTTCACTGTCTTTTCTTGGAGTCTATTTATTCCATCATAATCACAACACATGTATTCTTCCACACTCCATGGGACACTACAATCCCAACCCCTCCATTTGGTATCCACTATTGACATATTTTTGATTTGGACGATATTGTTATGGATTTTCTCTGATTAAGTTCTCTGGTTAGTCTTCTATCGTTACATAAATTGTTAATTAGGAACACCACAGTATTAAACGAACAGAATTCCCAATCAATCATCTAAAAAAATACTGTCACTCAATCTAAGCATGATATTAATTACAAGAAGTCACGTACTGTCAGAGATTAAATTCCTAAATTAGAAGACAGAATTTGGCTCAGAATTTACTTTGTGTAGATGATATATTTTAGGGAATCACAGTTGGATCCTACAGTAGTTGGTAGTAAGACTCCTATTGGATCCTTGTCTATTAAGTAAAAAGTTTTCATGAGCAACGGGGATGTTTTGTCCTTTATTCTGTTCTTCAATCAGGCTGAAATTGCCAATCAGTACAAAATTACCACTTTGTGAAGGGATAAAATTTGTTAAAAACTTTGTATTTCTTTAAACAGATATTATAAACAACATTCAGGGGTTTGGGTTATGTAATTAGGCATTGTTTAAGATCAATGTACACTTTGAGAATCAAACATATTCTCTGTGCAATCCACCAACATAACACTGTAAAGGGCATTGACATTTAATAGTAATTTCAATTTTTGTTTAAAAAAGGAAGCTGCAACATAGCATTTCTTGCTAGTCTATCTGAAAGCAAAACATTCATTTCAGAGCTGCGATTTTTGTAGCTTCTAGCTTGTTCTAAAAAGCAGATCACAGAATCACACAGAATCACAGAACAACCAGGTTGGAAGGGACCCATCGGATCTTCTAGTCCAACCATTCCTATCTAACACTAAACCAAGTCCCTCAATACCTCATCCACCCGTGTCTTAAACACCTCCAGGGAAGGTGACTCAACCACCTCCCTGGGCAGCCTATTCCAATGCCCAATGACCCTCTGTGTGAAAAACCTCCTCCTAATCTCCAGCCTAAATCTACCCTGGCGGAGCTTGAGGCCATTCCCTCTCGTCCTGTCCCCTGTCACTTGGGAGAAGAGGCCAGCTCCCTCCTTTACACAACCAGATATTCATAAAGGCTTGTGTTTATCTTAAATTCACACACTTGAATTAAAAAGTACCATTTGTTCATTTGTAAATAACTTGTGAAAACATCTAAGAGAAAAATTATAAAAGAATATGTAAAGGATTTTCAAATAAAAAACACCCATTAAAGTTCTAAACATGCTCTAAGCATCTGTTGGAAACATTCATTCCAAAGTTTAGAAATGATCATTTCCTCAGTAGAAGGGTATAGTATGCAAATCTAAATACAGTCAACTTTTTAAATCACATGTGAGCTTTAATCAATATGTAATTTACAATTAAGCAATTATTTTCTGATTTACAAGCATTACAAGCATAACAAATACGATTAACCTAGTATTTCAGACATAAATTAACTCAATTAATATACCCCACCCATATGCCACTGTGAATGCATGCACAGTTTTCAATTTTGATTTTTAATTAGATATGAAATTCAGCTTTAACACACAAGTAGAGATCTAAAGCTGAGTTATTTGAGCACTTATATGTTAATTTTAAAGCAATGAAGTGAGTGTAATGTTTTGTGTAAACTATGCAATGAGTTGAAAAAATTTCTAAATCCAAGTGGAATATACCAACAAATTATGATCTGTGTTAATGAGAGTTACAAGAAGGAAAGTGATTAATAAAAAAAAAATCTCCTTAAAACAAAGTAATTCTCTTTTCTGTGCTTTAGGGATTGAGAGTTACCATTCCAGACACAGGCAGCCATGTCATATCCTACCTCAAAGAGCCAAAAGTGAATCTTTTACATTCTGACTCACAAAAAACAGTTTAGACATCTATTTCAGTCTGAGATCAGTCCTTCTTTATAATTGTTTCTTTCTGTTTACTGTAATGAGTGTCTACATAATATTCCTGGATCTAGATATCTACGCTATGGGCATCTGAAGTTAGGCAAGATGAATGCCATCTTAGGTTACACAAAGTCACTTTGTGATACTTGTTTCTGAGAAATTGCCCTCCTTCAACAATATATTTAGATGATATTTGACTTAGAATCTTATTCTTCACGATTCTTCCATTATTGAATTACTACTTACTAATGTATTCCTTGTTCATTTGTTTAACAGTAAAGTTTAACAGATATATAAAGTCATGTTTTTCCTATCTTTCTGTATAAAAAGAAAGATAAATAAAAAATCGTAGAATCATAGAACAGCCAGGTTGGAAGAGACCTACCGGATCATCAAGTCCAACCATTCCTATCAACACTAAACCATGTCCCTCAGCACCTCGTCCACCCGTGCCTTAAACACCTGCAGGGAAGGTGAATCAACCACCTCCCTGGGCAGCCTCTGCCAGTGCCCAGTGATGCTTTCTGTGAAATATTTATTCCTAATCTCCAGCCTAAATCTCTCCTGGAGGAGTTTGAGGCCATTCCCTGTTGTCCTGTCCCCTGTCACTTGGGAGAAGAGGCCAGCTCCCTCCTCTCTACAACCTCCTTTCAGGTAGTTATAGAGAGCAGTGAGGTCTCCTCTCAGCCTCCTCTCCTCCAGGCTAAACAACCTCAGCTCTCTCAGCCGTTCCTCATAAGGCCTGTTCTCCAGGCCCTTCACCAGATTCACCAGCCCCTTTACCACCACATTATCAGACAACTTAGCTCTTATAAAAGGAAAATCTACACAAACCCTAAAATCTAGACAAGACTGATTAACTTCTAAACACCAGAAGTCTATGTATGATCAGATTAGTTGCATAAAATAAATATTTTTAAGTTTTTTATATGAATTAAAACATTCCACTGCATCACAGCTCCTGTAATAAATAAGGTGGAAGATAGGTCAAAAGGAAGACACCCAGCAGGCATCCCAGCTCCGACTAAAGTAAATGCTCATGGACTCATCAGTTGTATCTCTGGATAGCGTGATACTTTCAAATAGCACTAAACAAAAACCTCTACCAAAGGCACAAAGAAAAAGGTCTTCCACAGACTACAAGAGAAGATCACGGCATGGATAAATAACTGTATAAAAGATGGAAATGAAATTGTAAAGATAAGAAAAGCTAAGATGAGTAAAATGAAGTTCTATTAAGCTATTTATGATTGTAAGATAGTGTCATGTGATGTGTTGATGTAAAAACCTATCCCAACTTTACCTACATTAAGACAGGCATGGATGACCAATGACCACTAAAGAATCAATTCTTGGGTTATAAATGAGTTAACAAAACTGACATGTTAAAGCTGTGATCAAAACCAGCAAATGTAGTATTAACAAATGTTACAAAAGAGAACAAAAGAAGGGAACAGAAATCATTAATACACCAGCTATGATTCATCTGCCTTTGGTAGCAGCATCCAGACCATCCCTGCCTGAATTTCAAAGAAAGAGTAAAACTGGAAAACACATGCAAAAAGGCCAGCAAGTGCAATCAAATGCACTAGTTTTGACTAACTAGTGTTTGGTAGACTGGGGAAGAGATGACTGAGAAAATATATAAATGTAAATAAAACTGTCAGAAGGAAAAGATAAGCAAGGGATAACTGTTTACTGCCTCTTTCCATATGAATATAAGATAGTATCAAATGAAGCTGTTGCTGGATTCAAAACACACCAAAGCACACGGTTCCTTACAGAGCATGGATTCAACTATGGAATTCCTTGATGCAAGATGTTGTGAGTAGTAGTAGCCTCTCGAATTTAAAAAATTACCACTTTAAGTTGAAATCAAGCATCTCCTCTGGCTCAGGAAGTCCTTGAGTTGTGAAAATATTCCATCTGTTGACATGCTCATTTTCTGTTCCCTAATGCATGCTGTTGGGCATTGTTGGTGACAGACCACAGAGAGGGATGGGGTTCTGCTTTCCTCCTGTACAGCCATGCAAACCTACAGAGAAGTGCATATACTGAAGTTGATTTAGTGGCATTCTGGAGTACTGGACTGACTGCACCTTTATCACAGGGGGTTTTGTGATACTAAGTAAGTCTTCAACTCTTTTTTTTTTTCCTCAGGCTGACATTGATTTATGCTTCCCTTTCTGAGGGACCTAATCATCAGCCTGATGTGCTTGATGTGATGCCAATGAAAGCTGTGTTCTGGACAACATTCTTGTAACACTCAGTACTCAAAAAAATTAGATCACAAATTTCCCTGTGTCATACTTCACCACTCATAGAACACAACTAAAAGCAACTCATCCCTCAAATGATTGTGAAAATGATTCTGGAAATATTCAGAAAGCATTTACAGACTATGGTGAACTAATATAGAAAATCTCGTGAGAATACCTTGAATGATATGCCACAAACAAGCGAAACTCAAAGATTTCTGGTGCTGAACTAAACAAAGCCTTCATGAAGATCTTTAAAAATGAGATTACTTGCAACACATACATTATTTCCACTGAAATAGAAGCTTCTGTTATTTCATGAATACACCAAAGGAAAGTCTTCACTTTATGAAAAACACATCTCAAGCAGTCACTGAGATTTTTATAAATGATGCCCGTGTTTATAAGTAGACAAAGCAGCAAGAGTGGACCAGTGTGACCCATACTGGAGGCTTGTCATCCACTTTATATATACACCTTGGTGAATTTACTGTGGTCTAATGTCTCAAATGTTCTCTGGATGACAGAACCCACTTGATGTGCTCCGTGAGAGAGCATTGTTCACTTTACTTTTATTTGAATGCAGAGAAAGTACAAGTCAAGACAGCTTGCCAATGTAAACCCAGACATAGTAGCAGGGATGGCTGGGAGATGTGCATCAAAAATGCATTCCTATTTAAACTAAAATTAAAGCAATAATTACGAAATGATCCAAAATTGTAACAAAGTGGATATTGTAAATTATAAATTTAAGAAGGAAGGCAATGTTATTGTCATGTCTGTCATCTTTATTTGTTTTATTCTCCTAGAATTATGTTTGGATGCATAATAAAGTTAAAGAGCATCTAATCACATAATAAACAATTTAATAGTACTGTGATGCTATATTACTGACACATATGGGGAAAGGACAGTGAATGCCTCAGAAAAACAAGATTATCTAAAGTTAATGTGATATTAATGTCATAAAATATATCAATTGAGGGAAAGCAATGAATTCAACAAGTATATCTTTAATCTGATGTCCACCTGTGAAACAGTAACTTTAACTTGGTCAACCTGTTATTTCTACTTATTTGGCTTTAATTTAGAAAAGCAGATATTTATTGCTGACATTTATTCATTCATCATTCAGAAACAGGCAGTTCACAAATTCTGGGTTATTAGCATTAGCTACTCTACTTTATAGGAATTCTTATTTATAGTTAATCTTAACATTGCAAACAAAGTTCCTAGCTGCCTTATTTTTACTTCATATCAAAACAAGACACATTAAAGTGGTTTTAATGAAAGGGTTAGTGTTCTTACTTAACCATTAGAAGAATTGCTATTGATTTTAAAAGGGGGCTATAAAGTTCTAAAATTATAATGTTCTTCATGCTTTAAGAAAATGGAAAAGGAATTCCTGTAATATTTTTTTCTAATGTCCCAAAGTCTTTGTATAGTTAATATTTAGCATCTACAAAAAAGAAGTTTAGTGCATAAAACCGTATTTTTAAAAATGGCAATACCCAAACTTTCTATTCATAATTCAATTACTCAACTATTAATGAAAATTATGGTATGGAAAACTCAAAAATTAATTACTTAAATCAGTTCAAAACTTCTGCATAAACAGTTTGTAAAAGGGATATAAGACCCCCAGCAAAAGTTTGAACATTTTAATTTTTCACATTACTCCTAAAGGCTAGAACAAATAAAAATTTTGTATTTTATCAGTTCTTTTAGCACACATTTCACAATGGGTTTTTGACTCTGCAGAGATCCAGTCAGGGATAAAAATTATGTTGGAGAAGCTGTATAAATTTAAGTAGCTAACAGACTAGATTCTAGCTGCAAAATTCCCTACACATCAGACCAGCATTTCACCCAGGTAAGAATAATTGGTCATTTTAAGTGTCTTTTACAATTACACTTTTATTACAAACACCTTGTTTTAGCCTTCAACATCTCACGGACATTGATGGCTTTGAGTCCTGATTAATGAACCTCAATCTCCTTAGCTTCAATATGTGAAAAGGATAAATAATTTTAATTTTTTGACACTATGCTGCCTCTTTGAGGGTTAGTTCAATAGCCCAGGCTCTCTCTCCACTAAACTGACTCACAACTGATCAAATGGAGGAAACATTCTCACTTAGAGGTGCAGATTCAGAGACACGGGACAAGCAGATTACCTCTAGATATGACAGTAAAGTAGAAGGATTAAGAGAAGATCAAATCTCAGGTTTCAAGGAGCTCACTGGGAAAAGATTCCATTAATTTCAATATCCAGATCATTTCAGCCATTGATGTACATGAACTGATTTTACTTTAAATAGCATAACTTTGGATATGATACTTTGTTTTTTTCTTGGAAATCTCACAATGTTTTGTATTTACCTTAAAGCTTCAACTGCTAGAATCTAGAAATTATACAATATTTCCTTTTTTTCAAAATATAAATTTACAGATCTCACGGCTACAGATTAAAAGTTCACAAGCCTAAAACCCAAAAGCGTAAGGACTCAAAAATCAAATCAAAATAAGACACTATATATTTTTGAAGTCCTTCTAACAGATTAAAGCCAGATAGCAACATCTGAGGTAGCAAACTTGAATTTTATAAAACTATTTAAATAGCACCCCAGTTTTTAACTGTCACTGCAAGAACTAGAAGCTTTCTTTTCTGTTTTATTTCTTTCTCTGTTGGCAATATGTGTTGCTACAATACTCAAATACTTGCTCTTACATCTGATCCTCATTACGAGTGGAATCATTTCTCAGTTATGGTTTTCATAACCACATTGAATAGCTGCTCCATCGCTAGCAGTTAAGCAGCATTTAACAGTGGTTCAGAGAGACCTGTTGTTGAGGCTTATTGTCAACAAAAAGCACTTTCTCAGTGATGGCAGAACCTATATATAGAGCTGAAAAGATGAGTCACAGTGAACAAAGTGTGTGACAAATTTAGCATTACTTTGAGATTACGCTTTATTTGCAGAAAGGAATGACATTTTAGAAAACTCTTCACCATTTGGACCTCTCTGTTCAAGCAAAATTCGGATTAGGATGTGGTCGTGTATTAGTTGCTGTTACTTTTGCTATTTGGAACTTCTTATTCAGTACTTCTTGGTTTAGGATATAAATAGTGAAATTTACTCTGTTCCTTGATTGAATGACCCAAACAGCAGAAGTTGGGGAGAAATGTGTTTGTCATCAATAGGCCACAGTTTTTACCTCTTTGCTTCTGTATTGTTATCAGAAAGCAGTTTAAAATGCTTTACAAAACCGCTGATACATTGTGAATAAAATCTTACTGATGTGCTTATGAGCAAAAACTGGTGCTTTTCATTAGAAGCACTCAAATGCTTAACTTTTCCTTTCTGAAATCTCATGTATACCTACTGCAGAAAACACACACACATTCTCCTTAGATTAATATGAAACCTCTAACTACTATGCTAGTAATACAGTGACTATCAGCTGATCAATTCCTAACCAGAATATTGGCGTTTATTCTTGCATGGCGTTATGCAGAAAAGAAGTATTTATTTTCAGAACCCATTTTACTGATGATAAACCTCACTGTCTTAAATAACACGTAGAAAACTGATCATAGATTTTAAAACTGGTGAAAACCTTTTAACTTCTTTTGATTTCTTATACCTGGTCATTTCAAAGAGCAACCTTAAACTATTTGCAAATGTGTCAACTTATTCCACAGATAGTTGCTCATACTTTGATACTACAGAACAGTGACAAGTAGTATGACTGTTGGTGTTTCCACCTAGTAAATTCAAAACTACTTTAAAACTTCCCAGATCATGACTGAAATATAGTTTCTGAAGTATTTTTAGCCTTCTGGATAATCTGATCAGTTCCCATTCAAACTCTAAAGAACTGCCTTCTCTTTTTCTAGACAAGGACAGAAGAGGTGGAATCTCAATACAGAAAGCTAAACATATTTATGTAGCAACAACATTATCTTGATGAAGCAGTTACTAAGCCACTACTTCCACCAGCACATTGAGCTTTAATCACCAAAACCACAAACTTATTTTACAATTTCCACATTTGCCATCTTTCTTTAAACATAATATTATGTGGTAAACATTATAATACACACTTATATTCATTTAAAAAAAATTTAGTGTCATATAGTAATATTAACTCAGCCTTATTGTAAGATATATATTTTTTTGTCTTTATTTGAACCATAGCTAAACAACTTGGGTTTCTCTTTATTCTTCCAAGTCTACAGTAGTTCTGTTTCCATATGGTATAATATACAGATATAAGCCCAGTATAAGCAATTGAACTTTTCACACCCTCAAAAGCCGCAAAATCAGATGGTCTGTAGTTTTTGCAGCTGGTGCACTGCACTCGTACTGGGTAGTGTCATATGAAAAATATTTCACTCCCCAAGCCCTAAACGGAGACACTCATTAATGAAATGCAGGCAGTACAATGAGATCATATAAGGTATAGATTTCAACAGCCATACTAAAAACAGTAAAGGAACACTGAACAAGAACACAAATCAAGTTCCTCTGCCAGAACGGGATTTTTTTAAGAGGAATTTCTTCTTAGATTTAACGTTTGCTTTGAAAACAACTGCTAACCACTACCCAGAAAAACCTTTAGTACAAGTGTTAGCAGACTAAACAATCACACTTTGGCAGAGGAAAAACAGTAAATAACTTCAGACATAGTTACATTACAGGATGTCTCACCCGAATACACCACTATCAAATCACAAAATGATTTACTTAATACCACATATGGAATCAGCTTTCTTAAGAAAATAAGCTGTCACCAGCGAAACTTTGTTTAAAAATAATTTCAGGGCTGAGGTTTATTGAATTTCACTTTAGTTTGTTTTTACAGAAATGTAAAAAAAAAAAAAAAGTAAGGAAATCTAGTTGCAAAAACATTATATTAAGCCCACTTACACAGAAAATGTATTCTTAGGCAGAATTTTTAAACTCTATTACTAGTACTATTCATTAAAAGAATGACCACGACTTTGCACCGTCTGTTATGACATTCTATTTCAACAAAATGTATCAGAATATGTTATTTTATTTCTATTTTTCTCTAATGATACCCATCTGTTTTCCTCAATCTTAAAGCTTTCTTTAACTAAGAAAAGCCTCAGCAGCAGAAATAAGCACCAGACAACACAGCTGAGGTACTTTACGGACTTAATTCTCTTCACTGACTCTGATACAAACCTATGGACTTTAGTGCTCAACATGATAGCTGCAACTGAGCTAAGTATCAGGCTTTGTGGCAACTACTGCAGAAATCTAAAGACTATAGCAGGTTTGTTTTATCTGGGGACAATCTGTGTGGAGAATGTATATCCAAAGCAAAATAGGTTACAGGTTCAATCTGTCCATCAAATGCCAATAAGGATACATGGGTAAGAAACAGCCAACTATGTTTGTGTCACTATTACATATACGTTTAACTTCTAAAATAACAATATCCTCAAAATCTCATGCAATTGGGATACTCTTTCACAGATATAGAAATAAAATGGACTACCTCTCATTTAGTAATTGAATAGACCAGGACACTTGGGAGTTTTTTTTCCTGCCATCTTCTATGGTTTTCTTGTACAACACAGAAGAAACATTTTCACTGCAATGCTTTGGGGAAACTTTTTATTTTTGGCATAGAAAGTTGTGATTATTCTCTCTCTGCAATAATTAGTTTTGTAGTGATTTATATGCTTTTAATCGTCCAATATCAGTCAGCATAGAAGAATTACTAACGGCTGTATCTTTTAGCCAAACAAGTATACAGTGCCTGAGATAAATTCCTCTCCTTAACTGCATCTGTTGACCACAAAATGTTTATATGTCTCATTCCTGCCACCTGGCAATAAACTCTAGCTTACACTTGAAACACTACACAGAGCTGAAATAATCCATAGTACTGCAGCTCAATACAGGGAATTAAATACGAGCTAAGAATAGAGCTGCTTCTGTATTAATCCTGTATCAGTCTCGATGCAAAAGCCTACCAGGAGTCATAAATACCACATTTAACAGGAAACAAAATTCTGCACATTTTCAGCCTAGTATTTTGCTACAAGTTTCCACAATTACAAGCCATCTGTTTAAAAAAAAAAAAAAAAATCCCCCACCAAACCAACCAAACAAAAAAACCCTGACCCAGGAATAACAAATCCAAACAACCATCCCCCCCTCCCTACACAACTGTATTAAAAAGCAGTACAATCACAGATTATACCAGGAAGGAAAGGATCTGTAAGGATCATCAAGTCCAACTCTTCGACTACTACTATTACTATTAATTAGTTATTATTACTAATTAGTATTAATAGTTACAATAATAACTATTTACTGCGAACTTGAATTCAGCAACCAAATATTAAGAGTGTATATAAAGTTCTCCAGCACCTCTAACTGCAAGTACCTCATAAGAAATTGTGTTACACTCTTATGATCACAATACTTACATATTGTTAATTTTTAAAGTTGCATAGTAATTATGCCAAGATTATTTCAAACTCTAAATACAGTTTTTCTCAAATCAAATACTTCTACAATCAATTTAAATCTAGAAAAAAATGTTCTTCTTCATTTAGAAAACCATATGAAGTGAACTCCAAAACAATTATCTCTAAACACAGACTGTCTCCATTTTCTTAATATCAGCACAGTATCATGCTGCTTATGGCAATAAAAACTCATCCCTGCATGTTCAAACAAAATATTCAGGTGTCATCTACAGCCACCTTTTACTTACACCTGATTTTAAGCACACTATCCCACTTGACTTCAGTGCAAAATACTTTCTGTGTGTTAGCTTGCAGAGCTCCGGGACTTCAAAGCAAGAATGATACAAAATTAACATCAAAAATATGTTATGGATTAGAATGGATTAGAAACAGGCAAATCAGTAAGTCTCAGAATGTAATTGCAAACAGGGAGTTATATTATGGGTATTTGTAGAAAGATCTGCAGTGATAGGTTACCGGTCCCGTACTGTTTCACACTTTATCAACGACTTTCAAGAAAATGTAAATCATACTGATGACGTTTGCTGACAACATAGCAAAGGATAATGAGGAGAGTCAGCTACTAGAATAAAATTATCTGAATCTCTGAAAATGCTCTGCTTAGAAGGAATACTTTTCCTACCACCACACATGTAAAGCTGTACTAGCTGCAAATAAACAAGTCTGTATTCAGAGGTTGAAATACAGTATCTTAGCAAAATTTCAGACTTGAAGTTAGGAGGCATAGCTAAGTCCCACGACCCACTGGTCAAATGGGCAAAGACCCTTGAGAGCATAAAGAATGGAAAAAGGAAGGTTATGCTTTTTCTAAATCCCAAGTTAACATAACCACTACTGAACATTGTGACCGGTTCACCGTTTACTTTAAATTAGAAAAGTTTAAAAGGCAATCCAAATAACATGAAAACATTTCTTATATAGCAAACTCCAGAAGGATTCCTCTATTCAGGTTCTCTCAAAAGGAAGGTTGGAATCATGTGATAAACATGGTCCTTCACTTCACCATGTGAAGATGCAATGACTGTACTTTGAACCTAGAGACACAGACATGAAAAAAATACTTCCTCCTTTAACTCTGAAATTAATTACAAAATGCCTATGGATAGAGAGGCACTTTAAAACTTCAGTAGTCACCTTAATCTCCAGTGGATTATCTTAACTGATTGACCAGCCAGATGAAGAAAACCTGTAAGCAAAGCCTTTAGCTTGAATATAATGACTGCCTTTCCGTATAAAACATGATTGCCTATTACACTCTCCTGCAATACCATTACAAAAGCAGCTTGAGGGTACAGTCATCATTACCTTTAAGACAAAGATGCAGCTATTTATGGTGTCTGTGGGAATGTATGATGACCCAGCTACTGTTCATATTGACATTAAAGCCATTGTAGATATGTAGTCATGAGGAATTCTGTACTAGATTAGACAATACAGTTACTGATGGAATTGTATCCTTCTGTTTCATAAAGCACAAGAAGAGGTGCAGTCTGTAACAGTAGCCACTAAATGTATCATATTTACATTGCAAAGAAATGTAATTTGAAAATTTAAGCATACACAATAAAAGAAGAAGTAGGCATAGTAAAATTTTGTAGCAGTGATCTCCTCAGAGTAAGGAAATAGAATGATTTGAAAATGAAAATAAGTGTCTACTGAAGATCAGAAGACCAAGTAGAAAAACTAAGATCTTCTAAGACTAAAACATAGATCTTCTAAGAATATAAATACTTCATTGAAAGTGAAGGCACTGTATTCACAGAATACCTTCATTTACCCTAGTATCTGCTGGCTAACAAAATAAAATCTCATCACAAAATGGCCTGGCTTATGCAAAACACAAAATTCTATTCCAGTAATGAAAAATCCCGGAGAACTTTCATATGCTTTCTCTCATAAACAAACCCCCAGAATGTTAAAGGTATGGTTAAAATTAAAGCAATATATAAAAATTAAGTATATCATAAAGAATAAATCTTATCATTATGCAAAAGTCCACATATACTGAAATATTCATTTTGTAGGATCTCAAACTCGTGCAAAATTTTATGCATATCATGACACACTGATCAGAATATGACTGGATGTGAACAGAGTAACGATACATGGTAGACAGCAGACGATGGAAAAGCAGTTCACTGATATATGACAACATCCAGTTAATAGCAGTGTTATCTGAGATCCTTAATGATCTGGAAATGAATGTGAACACCAGCACCAAAACTGGCAGGTTTTAAGAAACTGGAAAATGTCAAAACCTGCCAATGTAAACATAAAAATTTCTTCTTAAAAGAAAGGCCTTAAAAAGTAAAAATTTCCATTTAGCAGCCCAACAAACTTTTTCAACTAGAAGAAATGCTATGCAAAACTCATATTCAATAGGATGGGATAACCCTCATAATAATATTCTAATATCCTTAAGCTTGCTCCTGGACAGCAAATTGGATATGAAATGGAATGAAATGGCAGAGAATAGAACTACAACAAAGAACCACAAAACCACACAGAAGTACCATCATCTGGAAAAGGAGGTCTCCGGAACCTTTGTACACATTTGGTAAGACATAGCTTACACTTAGCTAGAGTCTCTATGTACTGTAAAGTCCGAGGGTAGCTGGAATCTCAAAGGACTGTATGTATTCTTAAGGGAAGAGGTGAATATCCTTGACTTTCCACTACCTAGCACAGGAGAACTCATGGTAATCCAAACTGCTAGTTGGATTCCTATCCTAGTGAATAGCCACAATAAAGCAAACAGTAAACCAATGAGCAGAAGAATGACACAGCAAGAAAGAGGACAGGGTATGTAGACAAACCAGTATACCCAGTTAGGGAATATACAAACTCGGGATTTAACTAGAAATGTTTGATATACAATAAAGTACAGAAAATTAGTTGGCCTAAACAGCAATGAGTGAACATTTCAGCTGTTTGTAACAGGCTACTGCATTTACTTAAATCCTTTATTTAATAACAACCATAGAAGATGCACTGATCTAACTGCACCTATCTTGTACAGAACAGGAGAACCATGCAAAAAAAACTTGCAAGCACACAAAAAAATCCCTCAGGTCAATGAGATGGTTTCATTTTTTTCAAACTTTCCATTAGCTCTGCATATAACATCTCTTTATAAGTAAAACCATGGCTACTCAGGACACCTTCTTTTGACATGTTCACAACACCAACAACAAAATTCAGTTCCATATGTCGAGTGAACTTGTGAAAATCTAACCTAAAATATTAAGGGGATGGCTCAAAACCCTGTACCTAGAGGGACAGGATCCCTCCTTGGTTTCCTCTTCAGAGCTAGAATTTGCTGTCATGTCCTTTGCAATACTGAAGAACCTGACCTGGTTCATTTTCCCCCATGCCACAGAAGACAACAGCAGCTGAGGATCCTTGCATCAAGCCATTTGCAGTGAGGCTAGAATGACTAACACAAATATATGTTTAGTTATAAAAATGAGAATTCTCTTCTCACCTGACTTTCACAAAAAAATGGTTCTTCTTTAATCACCATTATTACAGATGTCTAATTGAGGCCCAGTTACTAAATGCTCAATACAATGAAAATGCTGCTGAATTGAAAAGAAATTTTAATAAAGTCATTGTGACTCTACCAGGTTCAATCTTTTCCTAAGCACAGATCATAAAATAAAATCAAAGAATCATTTTGAGTTGGAAAACTCTTTTAAGATCATTGGGACCAACCTTAACCCTAACACTGCCAAGTGCATCACCAAACCATACCTCTAAGTGCCAGAAGAAGACGTCTTTTAAATACCTCCAGGGAAGGTGACTCACCACTTCTCTGGGCAGCCTATTCCAATGCTTGACAACCCTTTTTGTGAAGTAATTTTATTTAAAATCCAGTTTAAACCTCCCATGGTACAACTTGAGGCCATTTCCTCTTGTCCTATTGCTTGTTACTTGAAAACATAATAAAACAAACACCCCAACACACATTGTCTAAACTGAACAAATAAAAATACAATGGCAAAAAAGTGTGAAAATTGTTTCCATAATTTCAAAGAGGAAATGATCCTCATTTCATTGACAGGTGATCATATCAAACTGAGAATTTAGACAAAAATAATTCTTACAAGAGTCACATTATTTAAAACAAATCAAACAGCATTATAAGAATTGGGCTCAAGGAATACCACAGTATGTGTAGCTTTCCCAGGTGTTTCTGCTTCCAGCCCACCACAGACAGAGCATTCCTGAGGTGCAAGGGAACAGGGGCTGCTGGAGAGGTGGCACTGGGTGAGCAGGAGCTCTAGTAGAATGAGGCAAAGGACATTAAATCATGGCAATCCAAACTCCAGGTCTCTCCTCCCAACACAGAATTAAAGAGGAGAAATCCCTTAGAAGATCTTTAGTAAGGAAAAGAAAAAATGCAACATGCAGGGGCAACCCAGACATGGGCTAGATGGTTAGAAGAATCTGCAGAAGTAGCAGCAGCTGCAACAACAGCTCCTTGAGAGAAATTTCCGTAGGTTTTGCAAGATCAACCCTGTCCAATTTTAGCTGGACATTTGATCCAACTTTCTCTTTTATCCCCCGCAATTTCTTCTCCCAAAACTTAGCTTATACCTCTTAGTTTCTTCTCCCTGACCCTCCTTAAATTTTAGCAAACAAAGCAAAACAGAAAAAAAAATGTAGTTAACATAATGGAAATTATAAGACATGGTCCCATGAAAAAATACCTGGTAGCCATTTCTAGGTTTCCTTCTAGAAGAAAGAATGCAAGGTAACTAGTTGTTTTCCAGCAGAAATCCAGACATAATTAAAAGAGCAACTGGTTTTCTGCACCTGTTCCAGGTCAGCAGCAGGAAGCTGAACCATGTCAACCTTGGTGACATAAACCTGGAGCCTGCAGCATCCTTCTGCAAGAATCCCACGTGCTGCAAGACAATGGCCACATTGTAATGGCACTCAGAGACAATTTCTCCCAAACTACAAACTCTGTCTTAAACCAAAGAGGCAGCATACCTGATTTAAAACCTGGATTTAAACGGTAAAACAGCATCATACTGCAATTGCCCATTACCACTTAATCCTGGCCAGTGTTGACTAGCACTGTCCCAGGCTGCGAGTCTGCACAGAAGCAGGAACTGTTCTCCAAACATACCACAGTGCAGGCCTCCATGTTTGGGCAGAGGGGATGGGTGGTGACGGGAAAGACACTGTGCTGCTTTCCTTTGGGACTGGAGAACAGACCTTGGCTCAAAGAGTCCCAGGCTGTGCGCTCTACGCAGGACACACAGCGTCAGGCTGTTCAGACACAGGCTGGCTGTTTTCAAAATGGGCACATAGCACTCCACACAACCTGGTTGGTCCCAAAGACCTCTCGCTGGGATGGCCTTCAGCACTCTAAGTGCAGCCCCATCATTCTCTATCTGCCTGTGTATACTCCCTTCTCCTTCCTCCACGTCCTATATAACTCAAGGCAAGGGTCCTCTAATACCTTCTGATCACCACAATAAATGTGAGCTGATACTTGCGATGTTCTGTAGAAGTACTTACAAGAAGTACATTTTACTTCACTATTCCATTGTTAAGAAGTTCGGATTTGTGTCCATGATTGCAAAACACAGGTAGGAGATGGGAAAATATACCAATGTTTGGAAGATGTGTGTAAAAAACAACAAAAGCATGTTTACACATTTGTTCCTGACACTATATTACTCCTCCCATTTACACCTTTACTGAAAGGCCAAGGGTTTGGTCTTTTTACAGGAAATGCAAGAACTCCGATAAGAAAGATTTAGCTTCCTAAATTCAGCAGCTTCACATAGGCAAGCTTCCTGCCACCGTTAACACACATCATACAGAATAGCAGAATCAGTCAGCAGTCCTAGTTGTCCTTTATGGCAGGCCATTTCTTGGCTTCCTATTCAAAAAGTGACATCTTGAATGGACAAACTACCCGTTGTCCCACAGTGACTCCCGTTTGTTAGTGTATCAAAAAGAGTATGCCCCTCTGTGTGCTAGAGTCTGCAAATTTAAACTCCAAAGTCTTCACCACAGTGAATAGAATGGACTTATTTTAAAACGAAGTACAATAAAATAAAATAAAATAAAATAAAATAAAATAAAATAAAATAAAATAAAATAAAATAAAATAAAATAAAATAAAATATAAAGTTTAGACATAGGACTTTTGGAGGATTTTTTTCAATCACAAACTGGAAGATACTGGTCCCAACTAAAAATCATGAGCTATCAGGCATCCAGCACTCTCTGTTACATCACCGTACACTTACCCAAATTGGGGAATTCGGCTGCTTTTATTAACAACAGACGTTAAAGGACTTGAGAGGAAAACTATGCAAAATTCATAACTAATACAAATTGTGGCAGAACAATCACACCATACTGCCTCCAGGAAATAAGTAGAAACAAACTATGAAGACAGATTAGGGAAAATGGTTACAATCACTGACTGTGCATCTTTAAAAGATAAAAGGATCATTTTGCCCCACTTTTCAGCCCTAATACTTAGACTATGGTAAAAGGAGAAAATAAAATACAAAGAAAAAAAATATTGAGTGTGTAAAAGAACAGCAATCTTATTAATACTGCAAGCAAGAATAAAATCAAACTCATTTCATTTTTAGAGATTTAATAATCTGCCAAGTAGAGACAAGAAAATAAAATTTGAAATGCCTCTATTTTTTCCCAGGGAGATTTTTTCCCTACAGTTACAGAACCACAAAAACAATTAGATTACTGAAGATCTCTTAAAAATCTGTTTTTACAAAGACTTGATAAAGACTTGGTTTAAAGTCATGGCCAAAGGTGACAAGTTTTTAAAGGCTCACTGTATATCTGCAAACTGATGCAGTTCTCCAAACTGTTTCACGTGCATTATGTATGACATACCTTAAGGTAGTGTAGCCATCATATAGCAAAGGAGGAAATCTCTTTAGGAATTAATTGTATTCTTACCTGTTTCTTCCCAAAGTTGAAAAACACCTATATAAAAGACTTCATGTTTTCACTTCTTCTTCCCTTCTCTATGATGTCAAAAAGGCCAGGAAAAAATTTCCCCGTATTTCTTTCCCCAAACATATAGAACAGAGAGAGGTTACCTAGTTTCTTAGTTTAAACTCAGGAGTATAATCACTCCTCTCTTTGTATTTTTTCTGAAAGAACTGGAGGTCAAATAAACAGAATAGGAACTTTCCATTTGGAGTGATGAAAATATTGTGAGGGTTTCTTATAAAACCTGACTTTGTTTTCCAAAGGAAAGCAAGCTAAGACAAGACAGTGTAATCTCAATGAATGCTAAAGTTTTAGCAAATAGTCTCTTAATCTCTCTCTTGTAACCTTCTGCATTTCCCTAGCATGCATACCATCATCTTACTCTTTTTCCAATCTTCTAGAAAAAATTGAAGTGAAATTCTCCCTTAAAAAGAAAAAAAAGAATAATAAAAAGGACTGAGAGAAAAATTATAAGAATTGAATTGCTAAAGGATCGGGAACATCAAATGTAAGACAATGATAAGCATTCATTAAGTATTTATATCAAGGCATTAGCCCTTAATAGCACAAGTCTGCATACAAGTCTTACTTTCAGAAACTGCAGTATAATAAATAATAAAGTATAGAAGTAGCAGTTTTAGGAAAGTCAATTAATAAAATCAGACATATGGTGAGAGACAACTGTCTGAAGACAATGCATCGGAACAGCTATGTTGAAAACAATCCAGGAGCGGGGAAAAAAAAAAAACCATGGACCAGCCAGCAGCCAGGTGTTCCTAGAACAGCCTCTGAATGGAAGGCAAAAGAATTTCTCTTTAAAAAGCATTCATTCTTCCTCCTAATATAATCCCAATCCACCACCTATATCGATTAGACATCAATTCACTTAGATCACATGTAAATATCTGTTCCAAACAATAGGGAGAATAACAGTCCATGAGCTTTTCTGCAGGCCAGTTATCACCAGGGTACAACAGGAGGAGGAGGAGGAGTGGGAATTTGAAGACTGGCCTAGTGTATTTATTTCATAGTGTTTGCCAACTGATCTGCGAAGCACAGCACTACTTGGTCTTAAAGCATTAACTGCAATGCAGAAATATTCTATGCCTGTGCAATAACCTACATTATAATAACAATCAGTTTTAAATGTCCACGGTCCATGTGAAAAAAATCAACTGAATACATTATCACTTATTAAATTTTTATTTTAAAGTTACTAAAGGGCATTATTTTATTTATAATTATTCAGGGTATATGTTACAAGGATTATTGCTATGATCACTTTACTGTTAAAGTTTATTTTTCTCATCCAGAAATAAGTTGAAAGTAGAAAGAGTGTGAATCATATGGATCAAAGACTATCCATCAGTGTGTCACACACCATGTGGCACTGTGTTTTGCTAAGTCAAAGTCATGCTCCAAGTTTCAAAACTTCAAACAACTGAAATACCACAACATTCATAAAACAGAACCGAGCTACTGGGAGTAAGAAAAAAAATACAAAAAAGGTAACAGACCTCAACAGCAGATAGTAAAATTAACATTTCAACAGTTCTTGCCTTTCATCTCAGTCTCCATAGTACATTTTTTCTGGAAAAGCTACGATTTAGGTTTAGAAAGATGCAGAATTACATAAAACATCTGGAATATGGGACAAGGAATATTGGCTTATTATCCCTGGTGGACCCACCCTATGAAAAATTTAATAGGTCTGTTTTGGTAGTTTTAATCTCCAGAGCACCCCAAGCTATGTTATGGAAACATCATCTTGGTAATTTATATTAGAAAGAAC
Organism: Coccyzus lansbergi; assembly: GCA_033558105.1. Lineage (NCBI taxonomy): Eukaryota > Metazoa > Chordata > Aves > Cuculiformes > Coccyzidae > Coccyzus > Coccyzus lansbergi. Next base: position 608,337 of record JAUMJK010000298.1, read on the forward strand.
ACCTGGTGATGAAAGCAAATATACCCTCTTTAAAATTGTGAGTGATTTTTCTTTAATCCTCAAACTTTTCATCTTCTTAAATATATAATTTTTAACAGCTTGACTAAAAATTAGTTTTTGTATCTTTGAGACTGATCATATTGTAACCATTGTGAACTTACACTATTTTATTAGAGAGCTACATTTCTTCATTCCTGTCTTCAGAGAACCAAGTCATTTTGTCTTTACTTTGACACTGGCCTTTTACAGATTACAGAGGAAGCTCTGTTGAATCTTATATGAATATCTCAAAAATCACTTAAAATGTTGTCCATTTATTACTTCACAGCTTCAAACATTAAGGGAAAAAACGAACTGTTAAATAGATTTCTGCTATTCTTACTCCTATCACTAATTCTACAGGTAGTTACCTATAAATAGGAATAAATAGGTAAACCTTGTCACAATTACTCCAATACCAATTTCAAATGACACCATACAGCATACATAAATTACATAAATTATTTTCTGTAATTGTTTTCTTAGTATCTATTATGTTTACTATACAGTTTCAAAGTAACTAGTAAAAACCTACACATGAAAGCAGAGAAATTATTTTCCATTAAAATCATTAACTGAATTCCTCTGAATGCAAATACAGTTATAATGCTATATATCTGAAAGGAATTCAGCAAACTCCTTTCTATTGTCACAGTGCCATACGGTTTATTAAAAACCCTACATTTTTAACTATTGCTAATTTATAATTTTATTGATAAATGGGAAATTAATGAAAGAATATATCAAGCGCCAGTTAATCGACAAAACAAGTAACTAATAAAAACACATTCTATACTTTCCAGCTGCAATTAGATTTCCATTTATCAAATTTCTAAAGAAACACATGTACAACTTAATGTTTTTATCATTTAACATGCCTCAATTAAAATATATCCTAATACACATGTTGTATTTTCTAACTAAAAAAGCCCATAATATTATAATCTGCAGCCTATAAAGATTTTTCAGAAACATTTTTTTATTAATTTGACACTGATACGCCTCCATTTCTAATATCCCAACCCTGCAACATTTTAAATGCAATTAAAAGTGGTTATGAAAGAGTGTGGACTTCCTTGTGAAGTAGGAAATCACTCTTGTGATTAACATGCAAACGAGCTCATGCTGGCAGAATAGATTGGGGTTTTAAAACCCCAATTACTTTTGTATGATTATCTATTTACCCGTACACAGACTATTTTCATTTTTCATCTAATACAAAGTCATCCTGCTTACATTTTTAGCACAGCAATTAATATTTACAATAATTATGACATCAAGCACCATTGAGAGTAGGCCAAGTAAATAATTTACCACATTTTTAATATATATGTTACTAAAATAACGTCCGTGGTAATATATTGCAGAGGATGTAGATATATTATTGGCCTTTATACACAATCCAGCCTCATACAACATTCTATTGCCTTTAAATTTAGTTAAGGGGTATATTATTTTTAGCATCTGAGTAAGTCAACTGCTGTTCATTCAGATTACAGATGCCAAAACTTTCAAGTCTGTAACTGCTTTGTATAAAGTGTACGGTTTGTTTAAACTTTCACAGTAAAAATAACAATAAAAATTACTTCCTCCCGGTTTACTTTTCTTTTTTCTTTTTTTGTCAGTAATAACAGACAATTCTTAACTTTCACTAACACACTTTGATTCATACCTGCTACAGAGTGCACATATACACATTTTTTCCAGACTTCTAAAGAAAATTATAATGCATTAATGACAGGAACTATGGTAATGGAAAAAGGTCACCCTCTTTTGAACACCTTCTTTTTTAAACCATTATATATAAAGACATTTGAGAAAGCAAAGAATTAAAAAGCAGCCTTTGTGCAACCCATTACTGAAATATTATAGAATAATCTATATCAAATGTAGTGGAATAGCAGATTCTTATTGGATCTAAATTTACTGCAGCCATAGAAATGCTTTTATGCTTATTATGTATCTGCATGTTGATTCAATTATTAAAAGAACACCTGACAGCAGACTTACTTAATTGAATTAATTAAACTGGATGAATAATCACAGAATTACTATTGTATGAAATTTGTCCTGAAAAGTAACACTGGCATTTGAAATTGCAAGTGATTTGAATGGTGAAATACACTGAGCAGAGAAGACTTCACTTACTGTATTCTGAAATTCTTCACCTAATACATGAACAAATGGGACATATAAATGAATAGACAGCTGTGAGTAATGAATGCTTTTTCTTATATGTTGTAATTTATTACGTGAGCCCACCTATGTCACTAGATCTTTTAAAAACTTTGCAAAACCATTTGAAACAATAGCAGTGATTTTTAACTTTTACTCTAAAATAGTACAAAATGGAATGGACTATGAGATACTGAAAGAGAGGCAATGTAACGCTGGAATACTTGCGTAAAACAGTGCTTCCAACCCATACTCTTCAGGAAAGATTTGAGTTATGTCTGAGCAAATTTATAAAAATATTGTTTACTGACTAAGGCAAGAAAATTAAAGATGTTAAATAATATTAAAAACATTCTAATAGATCAGTGCAGTGAGCTTCTATCACTGATTTCAGCAACGGGAACAATTTTCACTAGTGATTAAATATTATGACATATTGTATACAATATAGTCCTTTTAAGGTCTTTCAAAACCATTATTTTGTTATCATTTAAACTAAGTCTACTGGTGAAGTTCAGAATTTATTATTCCCTCTTTTATTTAGTTACATTTGATAACTCACTAATTAGAACCTAACTTTCACAGGATAGATTTTTTTTAACAGGCATTTTTTGTTGCCTCTGCTTTCATACCAAAAAAAGATACAGTACAGCCTCACACTACTCAGAACAGAAGTTTATAAAGGCAGAGGACAATTCTGGAGCACAAGCACCCAATCTGGCAAATATCCAAGCCCCAGCCATTACTTCTGCATCAGCAGTGGGAATTTTTCTTACTTCCTCATACAGGATTCTTGTTTTGGTTTCTTTCAGCAATGATCTCCATAATAGCAAAATGTATAAAATAGTCTAATTGTTATATGAGACAATAGTGGAACTGGGTATTTACTCTAAAATAAACTGCAGCGTGGTAGAATCACACCCATGACCTCTTTTTATCCTTTTTTTTTTCATTTTTTAAATCAGCAACATGTTTTCCCTTGCCATAAATGAATATTGATGATTCTACAAATAGAAAATATTAATTTAAAGGTAATTATTAATCTATATCACTAAAAAGAACATAAACATTTACAAGTTTTCAGTCAGAATATCTAAAAATTAAATAATACAACATCTAACATTGATATACTATAAATCACTGATTTTTTTGTACATTCATATTTTCCCTCCTATTCCTACTTGAATATAATTCATTTTACAAATACGTCTGATCCTGCCTCTGACCTTACTACACTTTAAGCTCTTTTCTGCTCATGGAAAGCTAATTTGCATTTTTTAAAAGTGTGTCTGTATTAATGATCTAATTTACCACAAAAAGGCTTTATATTAAATACAAAAAGGACAGCCATTAGCTTTCTTTCCACAATAAAATCAAAACAAAAAATAAAACATCTCATTTACACAACAATTAACAGGTTTCTTTCGTAACACAATGCTAAATGAATCTGTACAGTTCAGTATTCATAAACATTATATATCGTGCTGAATTCTCGCTGTACAATCAAAATAAGGGATATTATAAATATGCAAAGTTTTACAAAACACTTTTCTGAGAAATCTATACATCCATTTTAATACCTATATTAATAACCAGAGTGGATAGATTTTTCTTTTACATAAATTATACAAAGTACATTGGCATTACATACCATTTTAATACCAGTTTATTATAGCTTTATTTCATAACATTGGAGGTGGAAATGGAAACAGTGCCATCATGTGATACTTTTCAAGCTACTTCACTTATTTCCAAGGAGTGAGTCTGTTGCTGCTATACAAAAAAGAGTTCCTAGAAAAGCACTCAATGGCAGTATAACTTATTATATGTCATGTTGTAACTAGATAATTTTAGGCATTTTTATGCATCAGATTATGAAAACACCTACTAAATCTGCAGAGGTAAACAAGTATATGATCAGTACAAATGTTACTTAACCCCTTTTATTAAGAGTTCACAAATTATCCAACAGAGATTTGTGAAATTCCTTTCAGTTTACAGTCAAGATATTAATCTGAACAGCTTCATTTTTACAAAAGAGTATAGCAGTTAAATTCACTGGTTTTAATTAGTAATGGGCAAGCTACTTGGAAAAAAAACAAAACCTAATACATGAAATCATCACAGGCGTATAATATCAAAGCCAAATCCAACTCACATTATATTTACCATAAAAGATATATTTAATGAAATGAGACAGAGGGTCATTTTTTCTTTTGTATTCATTTCATACTGAAATAAAGGCATTTCTCCCTACAGTGATAACAATAAACTAGAAAATTCAGACTCACTGCTAAAGACACCTATTTCCACTTATCCCTTCGCTTTTCCAGAGATCAAGACAACCATTTGACAACCGCTTGGAATCTAGAAATGCAAGTAATCTATTAAATCTGAAATCCCACTTTACTGCACAACTCACAGCTGCCAAATCTCAAACGACTTTACAGTAGTGGGTTTTTTAAACATACATCTTTATTCAAAATTAAACCCTTCAGTGAATTCATTGATGTAAAGGTGAAAGTTGATGAAAAAAGCCCAGGAATTGAAACTTTTAAAAGTGAGCACAGATGCTAGATATTGCTTATGGAGTTTGAGAATTTATAGAATATGAATAATGATTGAATTCTCCAAGACGAAAAATCCTCACACAACTTAATTGCCTACTGTTCTGCAGGAAAACTTTTATTATTATGTGCTTATTTGTAAGCATACGGACACATATAGCCATTTAAAAATGTTTAGTTTTCTTTATGTAGGACTCAAAAATTCATGGTATACACATGCAAGCCACCTATGTGAGTTATGCTCAAGTGTGTTTTGAGCCTGAAACAAACACAAGGGGATTTTATAAAAGTCAGTTTATTTCATACACCCAGAACTCCATTTATGGATCAGCATTACAGCTGGAATGTATCTGCATCTGCTGAAAGGTAACAAAAAACTCCAAACCTCCACCCTTAAGAACCTTCAGAGAGCAGGATTCAAGACCAGAAACATTAAATATAAGAAAAATACTTCAGCAAGAAAAGAAAATAGAGAACTAATGTTATGTTCTTACTTAAATTGAATGTGTACTACTTACATATAACATTTTATAAATAGCTGAGACTAAAGCAAATTGCATTTATCACGTTGGAAGGCAGGCAAATTGCATGCTGCACAAATACTCATATGTACACCTAGTTCGGGGAAGTTTACTTTTTATATTTGCAACCTAGCAAGTTCCTCTTTAGGAATAGACTAAAATGAAAAAGCAGGAGAGCTACTGTTATTTATTTTCCAAGTGCTTGATGTTTTTGTATCCACCCTGGCTCCCCACCTGACACTTCTATCTTGACAAGCTGGTTAGAAAATAAATTGACTAGAATTTTACCAGCACAAGTGACACATGGAACTCTTCATGGTAAAGACAATCTGTAGCAAGTTATTTAATACCTAATACAGAGCTTTCTAAAGCTTTTTTGTTCTTGTTGGTAATTATCATCCTTGAGGGTGATAAATATTTCTCTTTTTCTATGGTTAGGGTTTACAATTGGTCCCCTCTTAAGCCCAGAACAATTCAGTAACAATTTCCTGTCATTGTGAGACACACAGAACCCATATTGACCCTTACTACACAGTTTTATTATATTGATTATGAACTAGATCATGGGTATTAACAATATGACCTTACTAAATAGTTTCTAGATACTGACAAAGCCGTCCAGAAACAGCTGGTCAGACTCAGTGATCCTCTAAGTCTTTTCCAACCTAGTGATTCTATGAACCAAGAATTATAAATCAGACAAAATCATAACACTCATACTACACTAAGTACTAACCTGGTGAGGCTTTTGCTGCTTTATCTGCCAAGGCATTTGAGAAATCTGTAAAATGGAGCTAGAACTCTGCTCATTTTCAGATCCCTTCCCAGTCACCCCTTCAGCAGCTAGCAGAAAGGAATCTGGACATTCCTTGTGTTCCATCGTTTCCTGTGATGCCCAAAATGGATGCTCATTTAAGAGTGAGATAAACTACACTGTAGATTAATACTTAGAATATAAGAGACGGAGAGTGTTCTATGTAAACATTTGCAGAAGTATTTCTACAATTTTGACTGAGGGAGAGGCTGCATTACCCTCTGGGTCAAAAGATGAAATTATGCCTTCTTATTTGTATTCTTACTTCTCTGACTCAGAAATCCAGTGCTCTAGACAGAAGGCAAAACAGCAGATCGAATACCAAATATATGATGGAGAAGCCCTAATATCTCACATTCCTAATTCAGAAGACATAAAAATAGCTACAGTATTGCTAACTGAAATGAAAGAATGCCAACATTTCTAAGTATCAACCTACAAATGGCCATAAGGCATCTCATCCCTCTAAAAATTTAATTTCTTCTCAGAACATTCTGACGTGGAAGAAGCTGGAGGAAAATTCCAAGTTAAACTGAACTTCTACTGGCCATATTAGATAACATTTTTTCCCCCATCCAAACTGCAATTAGATAAGATTTCTAATTATATGGATTTCAATTTTGTAATGTAAGGAGACCAAAACACATGGTACTTTATTTCCAAACTGTAAAAAAAGAGAAAAGTATTTCTTAATTTTTCTAGTGCTGAGGCCTTTAGATAAATATGTTGGCTGGGGAGTCAGAAGCCAGACTTGTAGATAGCTAACCAGAAAGCTAATATTTATCTAATCATGTAGCACTCACCTACTTGAATAAGTCACAATCCATAATTACTGATTTAATTGCCCCAACACAGAATCACTGGACCCAGCTGGATCGAGATTAATTGGAACAAAATGTACAATGTAGCACTTCTCAAGAAAATTATTAGACATTCCCTATAGTTTTGAAAAACTTAGAAAGCACAAGTTTGACCAAGTTCTGTGTATACAGGTACACAGTCTCCTTAATTTGAGAAAAGACCAAAAACAGGAAGAAGACTTCCCAGTACTTATCAAGACATGCTTGAACAACAAACAACTTTATCTAGCGTATAAGTTTCCTCAAACAGAAATATTGTTATTCCTGTTAACTTCCCAACCCAAACAAAGTGTCAGATGAAATGAGATATACTGTCAGACAAGAAAAGTAAGCCATAGGTGGTGGTTTAAAAACAGGTTTACTGATAGCTGCAGTGCCATATTCCATCACCTCAGAGCCACAGGTTGCCTTATAAAGAGAGTTACATTGTAAAGCAATAACGGCTGTTATCATTCACAGACGTAGTTAGAAACTAGGAGTTTACTCAGCACTTGTCACTCAAGGTTAATGGAAGGAACATCAGAATGTTTCACTTAACAATTAAGTTCAAAACTATGCAAACTATCAGTCTTCATGAAACAGTCTTTTATAGGGAACTCTAAAGTTTTGTGGAAGAAAACAAATGTTACTTTAGCAAAGACTCTACTGAGGTCAAAGAATACCCAAATGAATTCTTATTAAGGAGAAAATTGCAGAAAATTATGAGTTAATCAGAAAATATCAAATGAGTGTCGTTACCAGAGTCAGTGTAACCGAAAATATTTTTGTATTTCATAAGAATATTCACAATCAAAAGGCAGAGATGGTCAACACACGGCTAATATGACTGGACGTATTTTTCTGAGGACATATTTTATCTGAGGACTGACAGACAAAAGGAAAATCCCTAGAGGATGAACTCCTGCAAGCTTTAAGACAGCTTTAGTATAGAGTTTGATGTGTGCAAAAGACACAGGAGGTCAAGTAATCCCCTTATGGTTAGAGAATATATAGTAAAAATTCTATTTGCTTGTAAAGTCTCTTTATTTCACTGGTCTTTCAGATAAAGTATTATCATTAAGTGACACATGGCCTTTAGTAGGACAGACTCTGGTTTCTGGAATGGTACCTACTACTGGAAACTAGAAGAAAAGAGACTGAAATAAAGCAAAAGATCTTAAAGGAAATTTTTAAAAAAAAAAAAAAAAAAGCTTAATCCCTAAGTCACTCATTTGGGGTGGAACATACCTTCCACTCTTACCTTAAGGCTTTTTCTCTTTTTTCCCACTGAACTTATCTATGTTCTGGAAAACCTGCCTCTCTGTTGAATGGATACCTACTGCCACCCTTTTTTATATATGGACTCCTGTTTTACAGGAAGAGGGAAAACACTTTCTATTTCAATTCCTTTATACTATCTGCAGGGTTTCTGAAGGGCTTCTAATAATAATTCATTGGAAAGAACACACAATAGTATGTTCTATGTGTAAAGAAGCCTTTGATGCTGGTCCCCATGCCTAGGCACTCATTGACACCTGAGGCAAGACTCCCAGGAAATTAATAAAACTCTCAGAAGCCACAAAAAAAATCAAGATAAGTTTCAGTTGTCTTCTGTAGTCATTTCTTTAAAGTAGGAAAGCCACAATGAATGCAGTTTGTCCGAAAATAAGCCAAGTGATTACCCTCACAACACAGGAATAACACAAAACACACATCAAGCAGCCTCTTGATGCTATTTTCAACTTCATTTAACAGAAACCCAATCAGGTTACCAAACATGGAAGTTCTGAAAGACAAATGAAACTACTAGTAATTGTATCTCTTCAGTCTGTGAATATACAAGTATAAACAGGTTTTAAGACAGAAAAACAGAACTGGCTCAAGATTATGCAGGTGATATTTTTCACTGTGAATTAAAACTAAATCAATTTCCAGTCTTAAGAGGATCATACTTGGAGTTTAGCTACTTGCAGTGTTTAAGATGAGCCATAAAACAGAATTCCTGAACACTTGTGCTTACAGATCACATTGCACTTCACAGCTGTTGTGTTTTACCCCAGCAGAGGGTGCATTTAAGCAAGTGGAAAAAGAGCAATTTTCTTTTACGCCTAGCTTAAAGTGCTTAGGGGATATTTTGAATGAAATGCAACACATACATGTATTATATTTAAAACAGATTTAATAATTATTTGGTTTGAAGAAATCAATGTATCTGCAATATTTGCCTCATTTTTTGTAGTTCTTCTGTTGCCACAATGAAGAACAGCATAATGCTGCAACTAGAGGCTGAAAAGGTATTTAAAAAACAGAACATGCCTCAAGTAAAGCTGTTCATATGCCATTTATTTCAACCTCTTCTGCATGACCTTTCACCCATTCTTTGTTACTCTGTGTCACATTACTTGTTCCCCACGACCAGCACTTCAACTCTGCATTGGACAAACTAAGTTTTGAAGATCAACTGGGGTTTTAGAATACTTAATATAACTTACTGCAGAGACTCTTGTCTCTTGTCCTGTGCCTTCTTTTTTTCTGAAACTGGAAGGGATATGGTGAAGGTATGCACACCCTAGGAGCTAGAGGAACTCTCTACGTAAACAGAATACCATTCCAAGGAGATGGATTTCTTCCACAAATCAAGCTCCATAAAATTAAAAAAATATCAACAATTTACAATTAAATAAAAATGCTTCCCTTCCTAGGTTATCATATACATCTACCATTATTAGAATGAGATGAAAATAAATGCTAAGCTTCCTCAAAGTCCATGAATATTTGCTGTTGCCTATATATTCTCCTATGAAGTTTAATAAAGTAACCTACTTTTACAAGCATGTTAGTCCTCTGGCCAATATAACCCAAAATTTGAAAAAGAAGTAGTCCACAATTATCTTCCTACTCATTTTGTTTCTCTTAAGACAAAAAAAAGAGTCACATTTTACTGATTTCATGTCAGAGTGAAAAAAGACAGCAGTCATTCTTTGCAAACCACAAGCTAAACTATATTTGAAGGAGTGGGGATTACTACCAAATTTTGCAGGATTAAACTTGTGAAGCTATTTTCAAATAAAACTCTTAAATAACATATGACTAGTGGTTCTACATTCTTAACTGCAGTTGGACATGGAAAGAATAAACAAATTATTAGGAGTGGTAACAAAACAACAGCAAAACCAGATAGTTCTTTAAGCAACAGAACTTAAAAATAATAGCATGGATATACTTCATACTGCAGCCTTTTCCTTCAGAAGATGCACTAGTTTGCATGTTTCTGTTACTTACAGCACCTGTTTTCATGGATGCTACTATCTTTGGGTTCTCTACTTCTCCATCAAATTTGTTTGAAGTTGGCCAACATGTTCAAGAACTATTGTAGAGGGCAGACAGATAGACAGATATTATGACTGTATCAACTTACAAAACTTCTGTTTCCTTACAAAAGTACTATTGAAATAGCAAATCTATACTATAGTTGCCTGGGAGATAGGTGATTCTACAACAGGGCCCTTTCCACAGGGAAGGACAACCCAGAAGAACACAGGAATTCAGGATTCATGTCTCAAGCTGATGAGCTCTCATAACACAATAAAGAAGGACAGAGAGCAGATAAAAAAATGTCTGCTACTACAATGAGTACTAAAAATAATATTAAACAATTACAATATTTTAAATAGCGTGCTCAACAGCAAAGGAAATAACATCATTTAATATATCATAATTACCTGTTGTTGGCAACTTTTGGTTAATTCTATAAGAAAATTTCGAACAAGTCCTAACTTAAAGAAAAGCTTGCTCTTCTATTCAAAACTATAGCCTGATACTGGTACAACATATGACAGAACAAATCGATTTAACTATAATACTTCAAATGGAGCTTTATCAAGGATTAACATACCACAGTGTTGCCAGTTGTTATGAGCATGTGGCCACCAGCTCAGGTGCAGTAACTCCCCTTTAAGTAATTCAGTCATGCTTTGAATACTTGAGCGCAGCTTTCTAAGCTTTTATTTATTCATTAGAAGAAAACCTGCTCAAAAATAAAGACGGCATGGCTTTGATACAGGACAACTGATATAGTACAATCTCTTCATTTCTTTTCTTTCATGGTGTTGTTTAGCATGAAATCAGGGTTAGGTCACAGAAGATGGCAAATACCTTATCTAGCATTACAGCAAAAGTATCCTAAGCATCGGGTGTGCAAGAAGACTCATTCGTTCACTGAATGTTGTTCCACATACAGGTAGACGCATGACGTAATATAACGCATTCAATCCATTCACAAGTATGGAGTACTTTTCCCACTCAAGTCAGTATGTGTCATAAAAAAGCAGCAGAAGCTACACCTACATTTGAAGAAGGCTGCTGAGGAACTCGTTCATTTACATTGGACTAAAGTTATAAATAAACGAGTAATGTATTCTAACTTTATCTTATGTAAAAAAACCAATAAATTCATATCCATCAATGAGGTTTTTTGAATATAAAGTTACAGGTACAGGGATTTTCACAGTCCTCAATGTCATCACAAGAGATGTACAGTTTTGCCAGTTTAAGTCTAAAGCAGCTGAACAGAAATCTTCATCTACACTTAACTAATAAGTTAATGTCCAAAATATTGTAGTAGAATTAAATTGTATAAGAAGAGCCACAACATCACTATAAAAGCCAGAAAATACAATAACAACACAAGAAATAGTGACACCATGAATTAAATTTCACAGTTGCTACACATTACAGTAAATAAACACTGTTTTCAAAACAGATTTTTCAACCGGAAATCAGAAAAAAAAACAGAAGGAATAAATGCTAAAGAAATCTTTACATTCAATTTAACCAGTTTAATATTCAAGGTCTTTTTTTAAAAAGAAATTCTCAGTTCCAGATAAAAATTGGGAATGCGACCATATTCAAATGATCCACTTAAAGTAGCAATATTGCAAGTCACTCGGTTTTCAATTAGAAACTGTAAAATTTCACTAAACATATACTAATCATACCCAGCATTGTAACATGACCTGCACTAACACATGCATTTCATTTATCACGATACGACAGTGCTGCAAGAGGGAAAAGCTTCCTTCCATTTTTCCTCGTACCATCTTGCAGACTTAAAATGGAAGTTTTCAAAGACAAAAACCCAAAATGAAATAACAAGGTATTAAAAAAGGGAGTTGTTGAAGCAGAAACATAGAGACAAATATGAAATATCTGCCTGATGCAGACATGAATTCAGGACAAGGGTATACCTGTTCAAAAAAAACCAGAAATACAGGATTATGGAACTAGATTTCCAGTTGGATGTTCTAGTGACTATGTAAAATAGGAAAGCTTTACTTTCATGCTTTATGACCTGCTAAGAAGCTCCTCAATGGTATTATAGCCCACTAATTCATAGTTGCCTTCTATTTTTTTCTATTATATTACTATGGATTTTATTGATATGAATAACATGCAATAAAACCACAAAAGAATATTAATCCTTTGTGAAATCGCTGCATACTGCTCTAGAACTCTTACACTTTAATTACTACATGTTTTTACATCTATAAAGCTCTAACATCTTTACACAGCTTGCCTTTCTGGCCATAGGTGACTTTGTTCCAACAAGGAATCATCTTAAACAAAACAGAAAGGAACAAAAGTAGCTGACCCATAAACATCACTAACAATGTCACAGGACACAGAGCTCAGCATAGATTTTACTCACAGTCTTCACAGAACTTTACAGATGGCTTCCTGATTCAATTCACAGATGTAAGACGCTAGGTATATACACCTCTTCACCAGAGCTCTTCCAGCCTTATGTTTTCCTCCTTCCATTCTTACACCATTAATAAGTTTCATCTTGCCTTTTTTTTGGATCCTAAACCTCTCTCATGCTGTTTCATGTCCTGACTCCCCTGTCCATCTTTAATATTAGAGGGCTAAAAAGCTATTGCCCTTTCTCTGCTGTATACACTTATAATTCTTGTTATATGTACTTCAGAATTATTCATTTCTATGCAAATTGCCCCTCACTACTAATTTATCCCCCATTCTCTACATTTAGAACCAACAGAAAGATTGAGACAGTTGGAAGAGTACATCTGATGACTCAGCATGGCTGCTTAGAGCCATAAAAAAAATTTTAAACTTTTAATGGTTACTAGTTACAACTTAACCCAATTACCACCACTAGAAGCATCATTCCAGATGCTAAATTTCTTACAAAGTCCAAAAAGTTTAGATGATTTTCCTTTCAACACCATTTTCCCTATTTCTTAATCAAAATCAACATAACATCATCACAGATAATACAGACGACTCAGTCTATCCTGGGAAAGCTGTCATTAATCTGGCTGATAACAGTAGAAAAAATAGTGAGAAATTTGGATGCCAATAAAGTGTAACTATTTTCATATCAATTTAACAAAATCAAATTCAGTTAAAATAAGTTATGAAATGTCACACAGTAGACTAGCTGTGCCTATTCTGCATGAACTAGCTGCACTTCTGTTGTGGCAGAAAATGAGATACAAGAGACATCTCCTCAAAGCAACATGATATATTCTAGACAGAAGGAGAGACACATTAAGCTCAAGCTAGTTTATCTTATTCACTAAAAGACCAAGACTGAGGTTTAGGTATACTGCAGCCACTCTTGTGAATACATTTTCACCATACTAGCCTGAAACTAGCCAGCCCAAGCACTGTGACCCACGAAGCCATAGCTCTGGTAAACTCAGCACAGGCAGCAAAATCTGCCTGAGAACTGGAATAGACTTGCAATAACTTAATTGTCTCTGTACCAGCAGTCCCAGAGACATAGACATCCTCTGCAGGAATCCCAGATCACTGTAAAGGGGAGAGTGACTGCTGTCCAATGACAACCTTGAATGCCTTTGGATTATCTCTAATACTGAGTGTTAAGCAGAGTCAGAAGAAAAGAAAGAAAATTTTGTCAGTATAGTGAAACTAGCTAATTTAAAGATAAACAGAGAAACCAGATCCTAACATGACTGTATCATATCCTAAAATCCGATAAAAAGGTCAATATTTTGGAAAAGCTTTTTCAGTATTTCACATTATTAATTTACATACACACACACACATATATATTCACACACTTACTTACACTTCACTTCTTAAAAAAATTCTTTCCTTTACAAGAAGGTGCCTCCAGAATCTGACCATTTACAGTATCTTCTCCATTTTATATGTTTCCAATTAATAATTATTGACATACTTGCTCCAGGAGAGAAAAAAAAAGACTTTTTACACCAAATGGTTACAACAGATCATCACACATAACTCTTACCTGAGAGGGACACTATACTTCATAATGGTATTTTTGTGTATCAGGCTCAAAATACTAACTATAAGCACTGAGTAGGCACTATATTTTAAATATAGTGCCCCCACATGGAGTGCAATCCCTCCCCACATGGAGTCTCAAAGTGATGGGATAGGATTTGAGAACTGGTGCATAGCCCCAGGTTGGAAACCTCAAAAGATTAGTGTATTGAATTCAAATAGCTGGAAATTCCAGATGGTAATTCTTGTTTAAATGGATCAGAAAATTTGTAATCTCAGTACTTCCATAACTTCTCCATAATGTGCAGTTTAGTTTATTTTCCAGAGTTTTTCTGCTTTCTTTGTTTGTTTGTTTCATTTGGCTGAAGAAAAATGCTGTGCGGGGGGTGGGGGGGGCAGGAAGAAGGGAGAGAAAACGCAACAACAACAAAAGAATATTATCTTGCAGGGTTTTATCTAATTATTCAATGAACAAGAAAACCTAATTTCATAAATTACTTCAATAAAACTCTGTTTTCTAGTGGGAGGGCTCCACATCCCAGAGATGAGAATCCAAAATGAGAATCCATGGCAAGAAGGTTTTCATAATATGACAATCCCTTCTGCTTCTTCTCACAGCTGGAGAAGCAGTGTAATAATAAAAGCAGTTGATCTTTAAGAGGTTTTTGTATACAAAAAAAATAGTTCAAAGCTGACTCACAACACCACTCATAAAAGAGTGATGTGCATTTCAGCAGCAAAGCACACTCACTGTCACAGATGGATTTACTGAGCCCTAGTAACGACTGTATGCTATGTGCTTAGCACTTTCCAAAATTTTTAAAGTAAAGCTACCTCTCTAGTAGGCGTACATATACTATGACCATTCTCTCAACGGCAAAAAAAACACTGCTTACCCCACACAGTCATATTTCCATGATCATCATGTCCAGAACAGGGCTTCAGGTTTTTGCAGTTTTCTTGGGTTTTGTTTCTTTGCAGTGCTACAGACTAGGAGAAGTCTGTCTGGAAAAGTGCCTGGAGGAGAGGGACCTGGGGGTGTTGGTTGACAGCCGACTGAACATGAGCCAGCAGTGTGCCCAGGTGGCCAAGAAGGCCAATGGCATCCTAGCTTGTATCAGAAATGGTGTGACCAGCAGGTCCAGCGAGGTTATTCTCCCTCTGTACTCCACACTGGTGAGACCGCACATCAAATATTGTGTTCAGTTGTGGGTCCCTCACCACAAGAAGGATGTAGAGGCTCTGGAGAGAGTCCAGAGAAGAACAATGAAGCTGGAGAACAGACTTTATGAGGAACGTCTGAGAGAGCTGGGGTTGTTTAGCCTGGAGAAGAGGAGGCTGGAGAAGAGACCTCATTGCTCTCTACAACTACCTGAAAGGAAGTTGTAGAGAGGAGGGCGCTGGCCTCTTCTCCCAAGTGACAGGGCACAGGACAAGAGGGAATGGCCTGAAGCTCCACCAGGGGAGATTTTGGTTTGGCATCAGAAAAAAAATTTCACAGAAAGGGTCATTGGGCACTGGAACAGTCTGCCCAGGGAGGTGGTTGATTCACCTTCCCTGGAGGTGTTTAAGGGACGGGTGGAAGAGGTAGTGAGGGGCATGGTTTAGTGATTGATAGGTATGATTCAGTCAGTCTTTTGCAACCTGGTGATTCTATGATTCTTTTTTTTATCTCCTGGGGGTGGGAGTGGTTTTTTTAATTCATTGGCTTGGTTTTCAAGATGAGGAACATTTGATGAATTAATCTAAAATCTTATTTATAATTTAGTCACATCATACTAGAAGTTACCAGGTGCTGCACTTCCAGCTAAATTAAAGAGGTTCCCAGAGCTTTGTCAATAAACAAATGCTTTGAAGTTTAACAGGTTATTAAAAATAAGTTAATTTTCTTATAAATACTTTCTGTAGTAATTTCTTCTTAGCTACAATGACACAAATATTAGCACAAAAAGGAGGGACAGAGTTAAAATAAAACAACTTACCCATACCTGTAGAACCGGTATACTTAAGACAACAGTTTCCAGTTGTGACAAAGAAAAGATAACAAGGAAAGTCACAGATCTACAGCTATGGAATTTCCAAAAGGGTTTTTTTAACCAAAGAGCAAAACAAAGGTTGAACAAGCTATTCAATCTGGATACAATTTAGAAAAGACCAATGGTTCCACAGTCTGTTACTCTATCTTCCACAAAAAGCAAAAACTGCGTAGATTTAATTGCAAAGTTTACTTACTATACAAGCTCCAACTACAGCTCTTATTATGGTAGATATTATCTATGGCTGTCAATGAATGCATATGAATGTTCTGAAGGGGGAATAATCAAGACTTCTTACTTCATGAGTTTTGACGCTGTATAGCCATTACCCTTTCTGTATCACATTGACTCCATTAACTCCCTTTTTATGGGAGCTTTTATGTCTCTGGATACAAAATATAATGATATTACAGTATTTGTCCAAGCTTTATTTCTGAAAGAACTTGTTCAAGAATTTTAGGACTCTCAGGATTCTTTTCTCTTTGAAATGTGAAGGAATGGGGTTCTAAATGGTTTTCATTCAGGGACCTTCATTGTCCTTGACTCCAATTATGCAAATCACATATTGCAAACTCCATTACCTGGTGCTTCAAACAGCTACAAAAAATAGACATCAACGTGTAATACTTCAGATTAATGATGGTTATACTGCAATTTGTCTTAATAAATACATGTAGTTTCTTTAATTCTGCTTCTCAGCTCCAAATGATGTCACACAGAACAAGCTTACAACCGTATTTGTCAGAGGTTTCTAGGCATTATGTCCTCCAAAAACTGACCTTTCAAGTGTATACTATATTGATTCTTTTAGCTCATAACAGAACCAAAGGGAATATTACAAATCACACCATTCCTGCTACTAGGAAAAGTCTAGAAGACCTTTTGAGTTCCAGTATCTAGAACAGGACAGGACAGCCTTAGAGCATAAGTGAGGCTGGTTTTTGCTCTTGTCTTTATTTTATTGGCACTAAGAGATGGCAGGACAAAGACAGTAGTGCTTTCGCAACCTTGTAAGCTCCCATGTCTCACCGTGGAAACTCTTAAGCAATACTGTCTTAAAAGAAAGTTCATTTCCCCTACCCATACCCACGCAATCTCTTAATAAAGTACTATGAAAACATGTTATTCGTGGCTGCTGTCAAGGTTTCATAATAGAATAGAACAGCACAGCTCAGTTCGGCTTAGCTCAGCTGGAAAGGACCTACAATGACCGTCTAGTCCAACTCCCTGAGCAATTCAGGACTGACACAAGTAAAAGCATGTTATTAAGGGCATTGTCCAAATGTTTCTAAACATTAACAAGCTTGGCACACTGACCACATCTCTGGGAAGCCTTTTCCAGTGTTTGAACACCTTCTTGGTACAGAAATGCTTCCTAATGTCTAGTCTAAACTTCTCCTGGAGCTGCTTTGAACCATTCCCACACATTTGATCACTGATAGCTGGCAGATCAGCACCTCCTTTTTCTTCCCCTCCTCAAGAATTTGTAGAAAGCAACAATGTTGCCCCTCGGCTTCTTTTTCTCCTACCCAGATAAGCCTTTCTGCACAGCCCTGCAGCCCTTTCACCGACTTTGTTGTTCTCCTCTGGATGCATTCAAGGACTTTTACATCCTCCTAAACTGCGGAGCACAGGAAACAGTATTCAAGAGTGTTGCTGTACTTTGCCACTGACCAATTCCTTATCATAACATCTACAGCATCTACCAAATTATGACAAAGGTTATGCTCAGATTAAATAGTTCTAATATTTTTCATCTAAAATGGACTTCACACTTCAAATATATATTACATCAAGCTATTTACTGTTATGCAGTAAATATATAGACAAATAAATGTCAGTAAGTATACTTATGTCAATACTGCTGTAACTTTAAGAACATCTAGGAAGAGTTGACTATTGAACACAGTCCTAAGTGATGCTAAGCATATATCACAATTCAGCTAAAGCTCTATTCACCGTCTTAAAATTAAATCTGCATATTTCTAGTTTGAGTCCCGATGGCTCAAATTTTGTGAAGTTGAGCCAAAGAAAAATGGATCATCAAAATGATGCTTCTACAGAATGTCAACATTAACTACTCAAATCATGCTTAATGGTTCCAATTAACAAAAAGGTCTTTGGATGTTCAACTTCAGCAGAAAAACATGAATGTTGCCTGCATTTCTTTTTAAATTCCAGAACCTTACTGAGAAAGCCTGAATAAGCAGTATTTGCATCATTATCAAAGCGGAAACTATATTTTTCTTTCTAAAAACTCAAGGAAGTTGTAAAGCAAGCGTGGCAGCAGGGGTAATTTACAAAACAGGTAAAAAGAAGAATGGTGTGTATTTCCCAACTAACTTAATTATTAATTAAATTGATATTACTGAATTTGCTAATTCAGTGAAAAATGCTGTGAATACAAAGAAAGAATGAAATCTCAGAAACATTTCCTGTACTTCACACAACTTTATCTGACCTTGAACAATGCTGGTGCAAAGAGCCCAGACAAATTAGATTTTACATTTACAAGAATTCCACACAGTGAACATCTGAGAGCATGAAAGCCTCCTGACAATTTTTCCAGGTTGTTCTCAAAAACAAGTAAGAATTTCCTTGCTAAAACATCAATCAGCTCCCAACGGGAGTTGCTTTAGGTAGGCCTGAGGAATAAGAAGCTTCAGAATTACGGCCTTTCCGTCACAGTACAGCAGCTCAAGAAAAAGGACAAGAGCCAGGGATTAAGGAAGCTTAGATATTGTTCACAATTCAAATTAATCGTTGAGTAGATGATGGGTTATAAGTGACAGATGAATAAGGAAGTAGAATTTCCAAGTAAATGTTGCTTCTGTCCCACAGCCAGGAGGATTTGCTTAGCTGAACTACAGTTTCCTCGATGCCTGACTGATGCAAGGACCAACAAGAAGGCATAAATCTAAGCTAAAAAGCTTACCCTCATTAATACAAGAGTTAAAGAAGAAACATATTTTTATTTTCTTACTTTTTAAGCTGAAAGCTGGTAAGTCAAGAGAGCAAATCAAGCAGCTAAAACTTAGAGAAAAATAGAGCATCAAATACTAGTGCCTGAACTCTCCTAGAAGCCTCTTTCAGTCATTTGGAAAATCTTTCCATCGAGGGTAAAATATCAGAGAGATGTGCTCAAATAGAATCAGAACAGAATCACAGAACAACCAGGTTGGAAGGGACCCATCGGATCTTCTAGTCCAACCATTCCTATCTAATACTAAACCAAGTCCCTCAATACCTCATCCACCCGTGCCTTAAACACCTCCAGGGAAGGTGAATCAATAGTTGGTGTTATATGATGGCTCATCTGTACTGGAGGAGAGTAATATAGTAAACCCGGGAAAGTCTAATGAAACATTTAGTACTCTATATGTAATTATCCTTTATGCAATTAATTTTTTAAAAATTGTAAGATTTTTTTTATAAATGGATAGGTGTTTTTTTATATGGATAGGTATGTTGAGGCTCTGGAGCAAGTCCAGAGAAGAGCGATGAGGCTGGTGAAGGGGCTGGAGAACAGACCCTATGAGGAGCGACTGAGAGAGCTGGGGTTGTTTAGCCTGGAGAAGAGGAGGCTGAGAGGAGACCTCATTACTCTCTATAAGTACCTGAAAGGTGGTTGTAGAGAGGAGGGAGCTGGCCTCTTCTCCCAAGTGACAGGGGACAGGACGAGAGGGAATGGCCTCAAGCTCCGCCAGGGTAGATTTAGGCTGGAGATTAGGAGGAGGTTTTTCACGCAGAGGGCCATTGGGCATTGGAATAGGCTGCCCAGGGAGGTGGTTGAGTCACCTTCCCTGGAGGTGTTTAAGGCACGGGTGGGTGAGGTATTGAGGGACTTGGTTTAGTGTTAGATAGGAATGGTTGGACTAGAAGATCCGATGGGTCCCTTCCAACCTGGTTGTTCTGTGATTCTGTATTAAACTAGTGAATTAGGGACAAGCTTTACCTTTTTCTCTCAAAGTGTGCATAAATATCCTTGATACCATGAATGAACAAAAAAACCCAAACCACAAATGAAATAAAAAACTGAAATCAGTTAAAACTAACTGGGCCTACTTTTAAATGCAGAAAATCAAAATGTGAATAGTTTCAGAAGTGTTATGCAATATATTTAGACAGCCTCCTGTCATAACTATGTTTGCTGTACTGTGTTAAAGCAAAAACTCTGTCATAATAAGTATATTTTTTTAATAGATATGAATTAATTTGTTCAGGACAGACTTTTAAATCTACTTTAATATATAGAATAAGATAGAGGCAATATTTTTTCATTTTCAATAAAGAGATTTAAAATATTTTAATAAATGCCTTTATGTTACAGGATTTTGTATTCTTGAGATGTAAATAGAACAATAACTTCGTAAAGCTTACAGAGTAGCTACATAAGCCATTTTACAAGGAGAATATACTTTTCCTTCTTTCTTATGAATGTATAAAGCTCTCCTTCAAGCTCTTACTTAATCTATTGATCTGTGAAACACAGTGCACTCCAGGGAGGCAATTCACTTGACGTTATATATCAAATGATGAGATGAATAATGATCATACCATTTGGTAATTAAACATCTTACAAACCTTTTAACTGACTGAACGTCAGAAAGGTCAAATGAGATCAAACCTCGTTTTTTTGTTGTTTTTAATTCTTCTCTTATATTAGCAATACAAGAGTAATTTAACTGTAACTATAATGCTACATGGCAAAACCAAATAATTAAACAACACACTTTTCATTCCTGTATCACTACATAGTTTGAATACACAGAGAAATTGTTCTTTCATCCTATAGTCCTATTACAATCTTAATTGTTAAGCTGCCAGAGAAGTAGCCACTCACCAGTGCACTGCAAATAACTAGCAATGTTATTAGATTAAGGGAAATGAACAGCATGTAGAGCAAATCTAAAATATAACAAAGCACCAAGCAATTAAAATATACCTCCTTGCTAACTTCATGTATAGGTTTAGGAATCTGATTTTTATTAAAGGATGAGTACAGGTCTTTTCAAAAGCTCGAAGACACTATTAATGTTCATCACATCACACATTAATTTGGACAGTTTATCTATTAACATAGAGTAATAACTTAAATGCTTGCCACTAGAAACAAATCCGAAGTATTTATTGAACACACCTACAGCTGTAATTTCATGTAAGTTTTTTTTGTTTTTTTTTTTAAATTTTATTTTATTTTGCCTGTAAATTTGGCAGCTGTAAAGGCAATCAAAAGATTCAGCAAAGACGGGTTTTACCACAGACTGCCAATAATGTAGAAATCATTTGCCCTAAAAGTTTCTCTCCAAAACCTTTGTCATAGAATCATAGAATCACTAGGTTTCAAGAGACCTGTCGGATCATCGAGTCCAACCATTCCTATCAAACACTAAACCATGTCCCTCAGCACCTCATCTACATGTGCCTTAAACACCTCCAGGGGAAGCTGAATCAACCACCTCCCTGGGCAGCCTATTCCAATGCCCAATGACCCTTTTCGTGAAAAACTTCCTCCTAATGTCCAGCCTAAATCTCCCCTGGTGGAGCTCGAGGCCATTCCCTCTTGTCCTGTCCCTTGTCACTTGGGAGAAGAGGCCAGCTCCCTTCTCTCTACAACCTCCTTTCAGGTAGTTGTAGAGAGCAATCCTTACTGGCCTTACTGAGTCTAGTATCCCTGTGTTGTCCCAGGTGCTTCAGTATAGCTAGAGCTTACCCAGAAATAAGAGAGATTTCTAGGGAAGAAACTGAAAGAGAAAGAATTTTTACAGTGAAGTTATGCAGCAGATGAATATACCAGTCAAAGCACAGAATTTTTCTGAGCAAGTCCTGTATCTGTGCTGAGGACTGGCTGTTACTCTGGGACTTGAGAGAGATGTGGGAGACAGATTCCTTCCTAATATCAACTGCCAGTGGTTCACAGTACTTTGTCTTTCTTTGTCTTGAGGTTGGGAACAGAGGTCAAGATTGCAAAATGAAAAAGACGTAATTAAATCACATGCTCTATCTTCTGGGATCTTTTAAGTACTGGACAGGGTATTCAAGTTCATAATGTAATAACTCCAAAACACTGTCCTACCCAATACATTCAATCAACCCAATATATAGCTTCCTCAGGCCTAATAAATCAAATAAATTTAAAATACCTAGAACTAAAAATATTACTGAATTGCAAAATTAAAGGAATATAACTGATACAATTGCAGTAACATTAATACCTCCTCAGATCCCCATTTCTCATGTAGTCCAAAAGTACAACATTCAGCAAATCTTTGAGAGACAAAGAAAAAGCAAATACTCATTTTTCTAAAAGTTCAACATGCAAAATTTTAGGGAAAAAATGTTATTTTACCATAATTAACTGCAGTGTTCCATTATCTTTTACCATGGAAAGTAAATAACTGCAGGGCTTCCACAACAGAACAATTTCCCTTAGAAAAGCAAATAAACAGGTGCTCAGATCAAACTTATTTTAGGAGAGCATTATGCATGTGATTTAAGCATTGACCTGTGAAAACACGTTCTGCAGAGGCTCAAGGGCTTCAACATATGCTCACTCAGCAAACAGCTGCAGTATTTAAGGATGCTCCTGCCTCCTCCCTCTTTCCCCTGCTGTGTGCTACCTTCCCAATGCCAGTGCTGCCTGCTGCCACTAAAGAGCTAGCAAAACAACCACAGGATCACTTGTAAGTAACTTTTCTGCAAAGCAAGCAACATGCTTTAAACTGTTATGGATTTTGCACTGCATCAGCCTGGGATCCTTCACACATTCCTTTTCACTTTCCTTTTTGAAAGTGAGAAGTTGAAGAAGAGAAAGAAGCAAGCAAGCAAACACAAGTTCTGATATAGCTACGATAATGAGTTTCTGAGAAAAGGCAAAGATACTGCAGCACTTGTTCATTAAATAATTATGCGCTTTACTTATTAAAAGGATTACCAACAATAATGACTCTAATACTTCTGCAGTGAAGGAGACCAACTTACAAATGGACATACTTACCTTCCATGTTCCTTGTAATACTACTACTCAAAAAGGCAAATGAAAAATGATGTTGTAAGAGAAACCTTTAAATATTTAAATATTTTTCTATTCATTTCAGTAATTCAGATCAACATATTAGCCTATTTTGTAAAAATGAAATTAATAATAATGCTATATTTCATTTAGTCCACTTAATCAGTAGAGAAAAAATGGTCTGAGGTAAGATTCCAGTTCAGAAATTCTAATAGGATGAAGATGCAAAACCTACAAAATATTGAACTTATTTTTTAAAATGAATAGAAATGGTTAATTTGAGAAGAAGTGTAATGACCTAAAACTAAACTAAAAGCCTTTGACTGGGTTGAGTAGAAATCTTCTATGTCATATTAATTCTTTAATAAGTGATGGTTAAGAGGGAACTGGATTTGTATCATCTCACGATGCTATATCTTAGAGGTAGCAGAAAACAAAGGAAAAACTAATGGCAAGTGGTCGTGTAAAAAAGTTTCCATCTTGAAAGGAAGGAAGCTAAATAATCACCAACTGGGTTGTAATATGTACTGTTCAGAAAATAAAGACTAGTTTCAAATTAGCGGCATAACATTTAAGACATGGGGTCAAATGTGTTTGTCATATCACATTATCCATCTGCTCTAATTTGAAACATTTAGTAGTTATTAATAACTTCACCAGAATAATATAGAATGGAATTAGGCTCCAAATTCTATTACAGAAGCAAAGGGACTTCGATATGTATTTCAAAATATCTAAACCAAAATTTGACGGTTTCTCCTTCAAGTATAACAACAGCAAATTATAATTACAGCCCATTTTACATTAGTGTAGTTACCTACAAAACTACACTTAGCTGAAATTTAAGATCCTAAAACTAAATTTCTGTTTTGTACGTGCTAATGTACCATGTCCTGTGCCTTTCTTTTAAAAAGCCTCTATATCTTGTTTAAACTATTGTTTGCAGTCGTAACTTTGCAGCCTAAGATTACAAGTCTGGTATTTGTCTTTGCAAAACTTTCACTGGATTTGTCATAATTTACTGAATATTCATATAGGCACTTGACTCTCGGCACATAGTTTTCCATTAGGACCAGAACCACCACATAAAAATGAAACTTGACCTATTTTGCTTCTCTAGAAGACTCAAGATCAGGAAAAAACAGTAGGAGTTCCTTCAACAGTTAAACTGTGAATATTTGAAACTTACAGAAGAAATTAATGCAGCTAAGCATCCTTATCCCTTGCAAATCAACAGTGATAACCTATCTCCTGTAGGCTGTGGCTGACAACAATTACCACTTTACAGCTGTTTTACAGACTATGGTAAAAATTCTAATGCCTGTTTCCTAAGGGACAGTGATCTTTGCCCAGTTCCTAGATGGCTGTGCCCATATTAAAAAAAAAATAAATTAAAACCAAATCATTATTCCTTTCTTTGCTGGATCCCACAATGAATTTTCCAGAGGAGAATATAAATTACTGCCAATGATAATTAACAAGTACTACTTACAAATAAACGAATCACTTAAAATCTGCTTTTTATGGAGGTTAACTCTCAAAGGAATCAAATAAATATCTATTCCATTTTAAAGACCACATTTATTTTCAGATATTAGAACTGCTGTTATTTCTTTCTTATGCTGGACTTGTAGTGAATGGCTTTCTTCATTGCCTACTTTCATTTTTTTAAAAATAAGGATTTAAATAGCTAGATTTTCAATATTGTAATAGACTAATTTCTGGATAAGGTATCCTAGAAAACAACTCCCAAATAGTGATCATTTCTTTTACTATGTTACTAAAAAAAATACGAGAAACAATAACATGAAAAACAGCCTTTTGGAATTACTTCAGATATGGTCAAATAAGAGACCATGCTGAAATATAACGGCACAAATAAGTTGTTCTGACAAACATGGAAAACCACAATTGATTTCCTTTAATTTCAATAATATCCAAAGTAAACTACTGTTCAAGTTTCTTTTTCTTTAGATAAAATTAGCTTTCATCCTGTCTAAAACAATCCATGTTAGAGCACTCACAGGTCTCAGTATTTTCTTCCAAATATTGTGGTAATGCTTAAAGGCTTTCCAATTTAACTAAAAAAACCCTATAAGAGACAGAAAACCATTCACAAGACTGAAACAAGCAGAGATTCTTTGTCTTTGATCTCCTACCATGGAAAAAAAATCCCAAAAAACAAGGCAATGTATGTAATTAAAATCTAATTAAGATAGTGTTCTCTGTCGCCTCCTCAGGAAGACAATACTTTCTGAGACCTTTATTTCATTGAAAGTAGAAAAGGAAAAATGAAAGGGTTAAAACAAGGATATGTGGCAGACTTGTGTACCCCTCTTGTCTCTCCCACAGAAAGACAAATCTTACTTCAAAAAATAACTTGGGCATACAACACTACTCATCAACAGCAGTTTTTTATAGAAGTGTTATAAGAATATTTGGGGTTTGTTGACCATTATTCTAAACAGTTGGTCACAATAGCTTTAGCAGTTCATATATTTCATGTACTGTACCACACATGCTTTTAGAACTGTTAGGGCTTATTTTAGCAACTTTACTAGCAATGTTCACAATAATGTTGTTTCGTGATTATTAGAAACCTATAAAAGTAACAATCTATTTTACATTACTTCACAGAATTATTTTCTAGAATAATAAACTCACCCTCAGTTAATCTCAAATATCTTGCAATGCACTCTAGAAACACTACCACACTATTTTTTAAAATTAAATTTTAACAGACTGGTTATCCATCACCCATGTCTTAAAGAATCAGAAGCAATAAGAAAATAAAATGAGTATATCCATTGCTCTTAAATTAAAAAAAATCCCTCTGTTTGAGAGAAGTAATGATTTAAACAGCAATAGAAATTCCATTGGAAATGATGATAATATTTTCAACATTTTTAGTTTTGGTAAAAGCCATTAACAGTTTAACATGAAGCCAGCAGACACTTTTTCCTGGTATATTGTGCATAAAAAGTATTCCCATCTGTTTCAATGCTTTGGTTTTTTCATGGGCTTAAACCTGTCAAATTATTCCATTTGATTTCAGAGAATTCTCATATGGCAATCTATTTTATTTACTTTATCTTCAATAAAATGGTTGAGTGAGCATTAGCAACTGTGAGACACAAGTTTCAATCAGTCCTCTGGCAAAGGCGTCAATCTACATTAGACCTACTGTGCTGCGAGCTGCAGCCAGAAAGCTGGAGTAAGACAGGGCAACAGTGAACAAGTAAGCGAGACCTAATAAAGCAGCAATGAAGAGAGAAAATTTTCCCCAGACACTACCATACACTGCTTATATAATGTGTATACCTAGTTCAACACACCAGTAGCTCCTTAATAAAGCTGACAGCTAAAAAGGAGCTTCAGACTCCAACTTTATTTTACATGACAACTACAGTAATGGTCCCCAGTTCTCGTGTAGGCCGCATTTAGAAACCTGTATCCAGTTCAGTTAAAAATTTAGAGTTCTCACCTCTCTCATGCATGTCACACAGAAAAATTATTAAGATGCACACCAATGCTATGCATTTCATACAATTACTTGAAAAAACCATGAGACATCAACTAGCTTTTCCTTAAAATGTCTATGCTAGAAACACGCTATCGGTGTATTCAAGCAATAACTCATTTGGGAAGAGGTATTAATAAGGACTAATTCCAAGAAACATGGGGCATCACTCCTAGATGCTTTGGACATGCCTCCCAAAGAACAAACTTTGTGGTAAGTGATGCAAGTTCATATTCAATGTGGGCTGTAAGAAGAAAAATATTGTAATAATGCTTTTCTCTGCAAATCAGACCATTAAGATTTATTTACTGTTCAGCTGAATTGAAAACTTGGCCAGTTTAAAGCCACAGTTTGTTACTTCATACCATCATAGCAACAATTTAGTACCTCATAGTTCCAGGTCACAAATTTGATTCTATCAGGGTAAACAACTTTTTTACAAAAGTTGCCTTCAGGTTTTCCCAAACCAGTCATTTACCACTATTCATAATAACCCTGGGAAGATAATTCAAAGGTCTACAATAAACAGTGCCTGTTCTAACAAACTTCCATTAAAATGTAAAGTACTGTTTGTGTTTCAGACTTTTCCTGGTGGAGACCAGGTTGAAGACAAAGACCAACAATCCCCATTCGATTACTTCTTGGAAAGAACATACCATCTTTTCACTTCAGCATTATGTTGCGTATCCTCCTCTCCTTCACCTACAGCATTACCAAAACTTATCTGCATTCTGACCAGACGTGGAAGACCTTCTTCATGGATAAAGTCAATGCCAATCCATTATCCAGCAGATGGAATAAATCAAATGTTTCATGTCAGTCATGAACATGCTCACCAGCAATGAGTCCTTACATAACTCTCTCGAGAGTTCTAGTACAGCTGCAAGATGACTATATGAGATATACTTTCATATTCATCTAACAACATGATTATGTTTGCCCTATGCAAAATAAACATAAATAGAGAGACTGAATTCTTGGTAGGTGTACAAAATGCATACATAGAATCATAGAATCATAGAACCACCTGGTTGGAAGAGACCCACCGGATCATTGAGTCCAACCATTCCTATCAAACACTAAACCATGTCCCTCAGGACCTTGTCTATCCATCCCTTAAATACATCCAGAGAAGGTGAATCAACCACCTCCCTGGGCAGCCTATTCCAATGCCCAATGACACTTTCCATTAAAAACTTCCTCCTAATCTCTAGCCTAAATCTCCCCTGGTGGAGCTTGAGGCCATTCCCTCTTGTCCTGTCCTCTGTCACTTGGGAGAAGAGGCCAGCTCCCTCCTCTCTACAACGTCCTTTCAGGTAGTTATAGAGAGCAATGAGGTCTCCTCTCAGCCTCCTCTTCTCCAGGCTAAACAACCCCAGCTCTCTCAGCCGCTCCTCACAGCCTGTTCTCCAGACCCTTCATCAGCTTCGTTGCTCTTCTCTGGACTCACTCCAGAGCCTCAACATCCTTCTTGTGGTCAGGGGCCCAGAACTGAACACAGTATTAAAGAAGCGGTCTCACCAGTGGTGAGCACAGAGGGAGAATAACCTCCCTGGACCTGCTGGTCACACTGTTTCTGATACAAGCCAGGATGTCATTGGCCTTCTTGGCCACCTGGGTATACTGCTGGCTCATGGTCAGTCAGTTGTCAACCAACACCCCCAGGTCCTTCTCCAGGCAGCATTCCAGACAGACTTCTCCTAGTCTGTAGCTCTGCATAGGACTGTTGTGCCCCAAGTGCAGGACCTGGCATTTGGCCATGTTAAACATCATGCCATTGGACACTGCCCAGTGGTCCAGCCTGTTCAGATCCCTTTGCAGAGCCTCCCTACTCTCCAGCAGATCCACACTTCCACACAGCTTTGTGTCATCTGCAAACTTGCTAAGGGGACACTCAATGCCTTCATCCAGGTCATTAATAAATACACTGAACAGGGCTGGACCCAGCACTGAGCCCTGGGGAGCCCCACTTGTCACTGGCCTCCAGCTGGATTTAACACCATTTCCCACCACTCTCTGGGCCCGGCCATCCAACCAGTTTTCTTCCCAGGAGAGTGTGCGTCTGTCCAGGCCAGAGGCTGACAGTTTCCGTAGCAGAATGCTGTGAGAAACTCTGTCAAAGGCTTTGCTGAAGTCCAGGAAGACCACATCCACAGCCTTTACCTCATCCAGCAGCCAAGTTACCTTGTCACAGAAGGCGATCAGGTTAGTTTGGCAAGACCTGCCTTTTGTGAACCCGTGTTGACTGGGCCTGATCACCTGGTTCTCTTGCATGTGCTTCATGATAGCACTCAAGATCACCTGTTCCATGACTTTCCCTGGCACTGAGGTCAGACTGACTGGCCTGTAGTTCCCTGGATCCTCCCTGCGACCCTTCTTGTAGATGGGCACTACATCATCGGGCCTCCAGTCTAGTGGAACTTCCCCAGTATTCCAGGACTGTTGGAGGATCATGGAAAGGGGTTTGGACAGCACATCTGTCAGCTCCCTCAACACTGTTGGGTGAATCCCATCTGGCCCCATTGACCTGTGGGTGTCTAGCTGGGCAAGCAAGGTTCTGACTACCTCCTCTTGGACCATGGAAGCCTCGTTATACAATATGGGACCATAAGTTGTGCTGTTTAAAGATCTGTAGTACCAGGAAGAAACAGGAATGAGCTCAGTGTCTCCTCCTCCATGAATTGCCAAAACGTGGCATAAGAGCTAGGTCAGTTTACCACTAAATAATACCACAACTGCTACAATACACTACCATAGGAAATATTTATTTGTAGAAAACTTCCTCAGCTGTTTTTTAAAGCCTAATTAACTCTGTAAATCCAGATGTAACTGCATCTCTACTAGTTCCCAAAAGTGTCCATTTAAGCCATCAGTCCAAAAATGGAACATCTTTTCTATTTTTCTGATACAGATTTTTCTCTTGGTTTCAGTTGTTCCAACTCTGCTCAGTTTTCTAAAACTTACTCCTAAACAGCTAAGTGGTTTACTGAGAGACAGTATAGAAAAAAAAGAAAATATTTTTTTCTTCTCTTTTAATTAAAAATGTACACACAAATGCACTTTTATGCATTTCTATCACTATTTTCATGACTGAATTCCAGGTTTCAATCAGTGCAAAAACACCATTGATAAAAACTATCAACTCCAAATGACATACTGAAAAACCAGCATTCAAAATTAACTACTATTTTCTCATGAACTACAAAACATGCCCTCCCTGCTTTTACATACTGCAAGAAATAGAGACCAGTGCTACAAAAAACACCAAAAGGATTTTGGCATTCTTTACAGAAAGCATTTTTTATAGATTGTATTTAACTTAAAGCTACGGAAAAAAAAATAATGGAGGAAACAGAATAACAGTTACTTTCCTCCACGTGCCTTAAGTTCCAGACATACTGGAATTCAATAAAATGATACTGCCAAGCTGTTATTGATGCATAAGTCAGTATGACTGCATTTCTGACACTATTTGGTAGAGAATATAGTAAATTTCCAGAAAAAGAAATCCTTTAAAAAAAAAAAACACCTCCTGTTGGCTCACCAGATTTCAATTGCTATAAAATTACTACACAATTTCTATCAAAACAAAGAATTCTCCAAAATACTGGCACTGAAGAAGCTATCTATTAGTAATACAGAAAAGTTACAGCATTCAGACATATGTGTATAAATAGGTGATAGAAATCCAGTCATATTTCTGTTACTACCTGGCAAATACAGAATCTGACCTCTTTTACTGTTGTCTCCAATGGATAATGTAGAAAAAACACTGTTTTGCAAATATATTCATACATATTAACATACAGCCATATACAAATTGATATGCGACTCTACATGTAATGTCTACTCTTACCCTGTACACTACCACATATACTTTTATTTGCAAAATCACTAAAGTTAATACTGTATCTTTTCTTCTTTTTATGGTTTCACCATATTCATGCTGTATCCTTTATGCCAGTGCCTTAAGTCCTTGGAAAAAGGTGGAGTTAAATCAGAAGAAAGGAATTTTCCTTTGTTATTACCCAGTGGGTGAAGACAGTCACAGTGAAGCACATACCAGGGCAGTCTTGTTTTGCAGTGCTTTGAATTAGGTTAAAAAGGTCTGTGCTTCCTCCCAGAGGGTGAAACTTTAGAAAACTTGTTATAAACATAGTTTCAGCACTAATTACTCTCACCATCATTAACTCCTTCTGTAACTCCTTCT
Organism: Coccyzus lansbergi; assembly: GCA_033558105.1. Taxonomy (NCBI): domain Eukaryota; kingdom Metazoa; phylum Chordata; class Aves; order Cuculiformes; family Coccyzidae; genus Coccyzus; species Coccyzus lansbergi. The sequence continues at coordinate 639,363 of JAUMJK010000298.1, forward strand.
TTTTCTCGCCCTTCTGAGACAACAGTTCATGAAGATGGGTATATCAAGATTATGAATAATAGAGACACATTTGAATATTTCATAAAGTCTTAGCAGTTACTGTACATGACATACAGAGAAACAATACATATTTACTTTGGAAACAGTGGTCTACACAGAAGCAACAAGGCATGGTTCCTGTTATGGTGAGTTAGTTTGTTGCACCCTGTTGAAATCTGCATCTATTACAATTTACTATCAGGCACCAGATGTGCATAATTTGCAATTTATACACTAAAGTCTCGCCTAAAATTCTGAATTTAAAAATTCTGGAAATAGTCTCAAGACATTTTCTACTCCTGTAGGAAAAGCAGAACGTGGACAATTGCAACATTCAACATGAAGGTTAATTCTATGTTGCAACAGCAAGCATAAAAAATCTGAAATAGATGCGAAGCAGCTTGCTAGGCTCTCACCTTACACTAATTTTCTTCAGAATGCTCTTTTCTAGATCTCTTTAAAGTAAAAAACTGATATCCAGCTGTATGTGATGCACTCAAGATAGCTGTGACAGTCTGGATTAAAGCAAGAAATTCAACGGAAGCATGACAACAAGTCCCACCATACCCACTAACCATGTTTCTTCACAGACAGGTTCAGACTGTTAACACTCACAGCAGTTCAAACAAGACGTAAACTTATGGTCCTTGACATCATGGAATATGCCTTGTTCCCAAAAGAACAGAGATCCTGGATTCAGGAAACTATGAATATCCAAACTAAGGGGTTCATTACTATTTAATCCCTCCAAAATTTTAATTTATTACAAAAAATATTCATGCAGTCTAGAAGAATTTTCTAATTAGCTTAATTATTGTACTCCTACTGCAGCTGCCATAATGAAAATTATGCAGTGAAACGTAACTACAGACTTTCAGAGATCTTTGTAAGAGAACTGCGTCCACTTAAATTTGTGGCAATGGTTGAAAAAACATATAGCAAAAGCCTATATGACTAAATATTCTCTGCTGTATTGCCATAATACAAGCAGTCATACATCTCTGTGAATCAGAGAACATCAAGATCAGCTATTTGAATATGGACTGGTAAGGAAGAAAAGCAATTCCATAACAAGAGGAAGTTGCAGAAAATAATGCTCAAAGACTTATGATGCTTGACCTGTACTCACCTGCGTCTTCTAAGCTTCAAAAAGACCTTTTTACTTCAACCTTGAACTGGAGTGATGTCCAAAATCAGTTCCAGTACCACCATCCTGACAAGACAGAGAGAAATGATTACAGCTATTTAGACATTTTAACAAAAGTAAAATATAATTTGGCTTTATCACATCTCTTAATTAGTTCCAGATGAGCATAAGATGATTCATAAGTGTTCTGAAAGAAAAAGGCGGGAGTTATAATCTTTAATTTTTCTATCTTGACATAAGCATTGTGGCTGAAAGACTGAGCAAGTTGAGAGAGTTTCTTATCACAAGTAGTCAGCTTAAAGACTAAATTCACTGTAGTCCTCAAAAAAATATCGATGTTCTTCAAATTTATGCCTTGTAGTAGAGGGACAGACAAGACATCACTCTAAGTCTAGTCTTATTTTTTTTGTTCTACTTCTGTTATTCAGGTACCTAAAGGCAAATGAGAGGAAGGCTTTCCTGAAGTAGTTTGTTCCAGACAGAACTGCACATAGTATCACTACCAACGAGTTCACAGGGTCAAAAAAATACCAAACAGCTTTGAAGCTGAGACTGCAAGGCTGCATTGCAGGGAGGAAGCTGGAAAAAGTAGAAGAAATAAGGCCAACCATGCAGTTTTGTAAAAAGTATAATTAGATTATACCTATGCCTGAGTGCATTTCTCTGCTGAAATCAACTGGCACAGATAATACTACATCTATGCCAGTATACTCACACATGCTCTAAAACAGAGGGGTTCCATGCAAACTGTGTAACAGAGATGGTCAAATAGATGTCTGGGAATTTTCTGGAACAATATTAGCTTACAAACACCAAAACTGTGGCAGAGATCTGGAAATATTTCCAATTTACTAATACAAACATAGACTTAAAGCCTGAAACTCTGTTACTTCTGAAGCTGATCCTGCTAGCCTCTCAATGGTGCCTCTTAGCAATTCTCCCTTGCTGACAAGGTCAGACAGAAGCAGACTCAAGATTAAAATGAATGTAGAATTTCATACAGAAAAGACTGCTTTTCTGCAGTTTAAAAAAAAATAAAATATCTGTGTTCCAACTGGCATTATTAATACACAGTTTGTTACAAGATGTTTGGACATTTAAAGGAGCTGCAGTTCTAACTTCTTTCTTTTTTTGTAGAGTGTAACAAAACCTGCTGGGAAGGTCGAAGTTCCTAGAAAACTGAAAGCTATCTGGCAGCCTCTGTAGTAGAAAAAGTGAAGAAGGAAGAGCAAAGAATGACAGGCTGGAGGAATAAACATGACGTGAAACCTCTGCACAGCAGGACAGCACTGGGAAATGAGAAGGAAATCTTATGAGCTCTTAATACAAAGAGAAAAAAGAAGAAAATGTTAAAACTGCTAAAGAACCTAAGGCAAATATAAGGAGGTGAAGATGAGTGGCAATTCTTAAAAGTTGTTGGAAAGTAAAATATGTGTCAATGAAACTTTGCTTGATGGTTGTGTAGTCACCCTGGATCCAGAATGGAAATGTCCATCCGATTGAAAGAGAAGCATTCACCTTGCTCTCCTATTTCCCATTAAAAGATTGCAGGTGCAACTGTGGCTCTAAATCTTTAAAGTTTTTTGGGCAGCTTAAGTCTGGACAAAAATAGAGTTTATAGTTCTTAAAAAATACATATTGTTTGTTGAGAGATTTTAACATATCATCTTCAAACATAAATATTCTGCATTTCTCTTTTTTCCTATATTATTTTATGCCAAAAGAAAGTTTTAAAATAATCAGTTTTCTTAGCTTAGGTGATATTAAGCATCACATTTTGCTTCATTCAGAAACAAACCAAGACAGCTAGGATAAACAAAATCTTACATCAAAAAAATGACCTCTTTGGGTGAGATGCAGCCTTTTTAGATGAATTTTTTGACTATAAAATTTCATCACCATTATTCTTAATATGAAAACAACCACACTTGTTAGTCTAGATTAGTAAAATTCTCTCTTTCATCTTTTTTGAATCATCTAGATTTCTAGAAGTTTGCATAAGTCAGTAAGGAATATTTGAAGTATGTAGGAATGCACATAGTAGGTGCAAATATTTGCCATAGACAAGTCATGGACCCTACCTCCCAACTTTCTTTTTACTAGTATAAATCTTCATCTTTAAAAACTTACCTTTTCACCCATTTAATTTACGCGACATTCCAACAGGGTTTACCCAATGAAGGCTGTTGCTTCTTAAATGTAATACTACTTCTCTTATAAACACTGATTTGCTTTGATTTTTGTTTGCATCCTAAAACCTGGACCTGAATTGTTGCGGTTATTCCATTTTAACAACATTTCTCTATCATCCTTCCAACTGAGCCAGCACATTCCATCCCTTGGACTATAGCAGGCTGATCTTTTATGCCATTGTTTACCTATCCTATATTGACAGTGCTTAGAGAGGTATTTTTTATATTCTTCAGTGTCTGATTTCCACTTGAACCTTGAAAGTCTACATTCATATTCACAGAACTTGTCAAACAAAGACTTGAAAGCATCCTAATACATTATTTATTTATTTTTAAATACAGTTGCAGTGGATGAAAGTTCAAGTAATTGTAGCAGCTCAATGTAGTATTGCTTACTCAGGCAGGACCACTCTCTTATCACATGACCAGTAGAATACAACTAAATTGAAAGTCACCTGCCTGCCACTCTTCTTTGACTTTCCATTCATGTCCCTAAGATCTGAAAAAAACAAGCAGATACCAAAGCACATAAACAAGCAAAATCAAGTAAAAAATTTCTGTAACATCTGAGAATGAAAAAGGGCATTGATCAACAACTGCCTTGATGTGATATGCACATGCTTATTAAAATATAGGTTTAGAGGAATTATATTAAAACTTTTTTCCAAATGATAAATGTGCAACAATTACAATCACCCACCTAACACAGAAGATAGATAGGTGACAGATGCATGTTCAATGCTGAGAATGCTATGCAATTTAGGTAGCATTTTGTCGTATGATATGTTGCATTAGGCTTCTTGCATTATGAAGAATTATTCATTATGAGCACAACCAACAGAATTTGGCTCTTATTTAAATGATTTGGCATGGTTGTTTCAGATATCACTACAAATTAAAAATAGTATTTCAATTTTAATGAAAGTCAAATTCACTCCTAAATGAATATATTCCTTCAAAACGTGACTTTATAACGAAACAAATACAATGCCCATGTGTTGCGAGTCATTCCCTTTAACTCATTCTTTTACTTGTTGTATTCATATCTTAGCTCATTTTACGTTTAGATCATAAATCATTAGGATAATTTTACATTTTACAATGCTTGAACACTGTCCCTATGATAATATCGTGATTTGAGACTACATGTTCTAACTCATTATCCTGCCTTACTGATGTCCTTTGGTATTTTTTAAAATGTAAAGAACTCCACAAAAGTGCACTACAGCTCTTAAACAGTTCTACTATTTGATAGATCAACAGCCATTCCAATGTGTCTCTACTTCATGTAAAACTTACTTATTCACATTCTTTCTATACTAAAAATTGGTTAAATGGTGCTTTACTGCATGAAGTTGTTATCTGTATAAAATATTCCAATGACGCACTACTCACCAAAGTATTCAGGAATATTTTAGAACATGGTTGAGGGCAACCTGTATAAAGTATCTTTCAATACATTTGGTTTGAATCAGATAGATTGGGCCAGTGACACAAGTGGCTTAATGAAAGTAAGGATTACTTGCTAGAGGCTATTATTTTAAAATATCCACTGGGATCCATAGCTTCCACCTTTCCATTGTGCAGCCATCCCATGCAATTAAAACCAAAAGAAATATTAATTCATAATAGGACTTCTAAGCAAGTCTTATATTGCACTACGTCAGTGGAGCATCCTGAATTTTATTTGAAAATACATCATTTAAACACAGTCTCTAATATATATCTTCTAAAAGTAGGAACTAGAAGTGTTTAAAGTTACTTAGTAGTCAAACTATGTATTTTTAGTTATATTTAAACTACTGGAAGACATTTATTTACACTACAAGAAATATGCATTTTTAAAGAATATTATGTAAATTACAGAACTGCAGATAGAAAAAAATTACTGCTTTTTCTTCCTGAATCCAAGTATTCAGGTAGACAATTTCTGTGACAGAGAAGTACTCCAAAGCTCATAACCAGATGAGCACTACTGAATGCCGTTATAATTAACAAGAACATGCAAAATAAATTAGTAGGTATGTTTTATAATCATTTCAAAGTTAAATGAGCCTATGAAAAGACCTTTATGCTACTGTGATCTCATTAGCCAGTTTTACATGCTAGTCTACATTACTACTTAGAAAAATGAAGACTGGAATTTGTTACTTTATCTGTGGGTCCAAACAGAAGTACCGTGGTGGAGGGAGAACCAAACACTTTTTTAAACTAGCACAGTGAACATAGTGAACTCTTAACCACTTCTTGACCTGTCAATCTTCCCCAACTAGATCTTTTGCAAAATTTTTATCAAATGTTATGTACTTAAAAATTTCACATCATATTGTATACCACTAAAATTAATCTTGAATTTTCATAACATGAAATTTGATAATTGAAATATCTATATTCAATTAATCTAGACGACATCCAACTATGCTAAGAAATAGGTCAAAGAAAATACTAAGAAGTAAAATTCACAAAAAAAACGGCTGGAGCCAGGGGGGAGGTGTTCCATTTAGGTCTTACTTATCCTAAAGATTAATAGGACACTGATTATCTGTACTTATCAAGGCACACTGGAGAAAATCGAGATAGTACAATTAAAGAGGAAGCCTGCAGCAAAAGAAAAATCACCCTTGATCAGTCTTCTTTTCCAATACCTCCACAGCAGCGTTGTCTAAATAGTCGAGTATACAAACTAAACCACCCCTGAGGCATATCTAACTTCCTTGACTTGCCCTTACATGATAGATAACCCATGTTGACACTAATCTTACAAGTATGCATGATAACAATATCATATTCATGGAGATTTCTGAACAATTTATCCAATGTGCACAGTTACCATGCCTTACTTATCTTTAGCCATGTCTGTATTTTTTATGGAAACATGTTACTTATTGTAAGATAGCTCAGAGAAGAACCCTTTCCCACCCTTTGTTGAATTTTCTTATCATATAAACAGCAGCAGCCTAAAGTAATTGAAGGAGAAGAATATAAACAAAAATGAAAGCAATTAGCTATTCCTAAATAGTTCAATCTACGACACCACAAATACAATGGCACTGCAATTCTGTGAATCATTTCCAGAATTACAATTTTGTTTCTCCCTTTTTCTCACATGACATGATTAGGAGGGATCCAAAGAAAACTATCAGATCAGAAATTAGAAGTAACAACATTAAAAAGTATTATCTCTTAAGCGCCACTATATGGTGATCATCCTGAGCTGTCCTTAATACCTACCTTGTACTTGTTAAGGAGACATTTGTACACATTTATAAATCAGTAGCACATAAAGTCAGAGGCCACCTGACCCTTCAAGACATGATACATGCACCATATCACAGACTGATTCATTCACACTGGAAGGCTGTAGAGTCCAAACTGCATAAAGCAGCACTAGAGTATAGACTGGGTCACTTAGTACCTCAGCCGGAAGCATCTTCAAAACTTTCATTAAAGGTGATTCCTGGCTTCTTTAGGCAACCTGTTTTGCTGCACAACTGCCTTTTCATTGAAAATCTTGCCCCTTATAGTGAAGCAAAACCTTCACACCTAAGATTTCCAACTGCCCCTTCATGCAAAGGGCAACCCTCCCATCCCTTCTCTGCCTGACTGTTCTGTAGAGCTTGCATCCATCTATCCATCACTGAACTCCCACCATTCAAGTTGTTCTACCACTTGGCAGTTTATTCCAATGATGCTATATTTCTGCATCCACGCAGAGCTCTAGCTCCTCTTGTTTCTTTTCCAGCCACAAAAATTCCCATGGCCTTACCACGTCCTCAGTTCAAGCACTTCAAGGACTGTTGACACTGCTTATAGGTAAATACTGATACAACCACCATGACGACCTACAGACAATTGTCACAAACTAAACGTCTGTAAGATGACTAGATCCTTACAGAGGTCCCTACCCTAAAACCTTGCTTGACTTCATTTATTGTGTCTTTTGCAAAGAAGAAGGGAGTTTCATGTCCTTGACATCCTAGTTTTTCCCAGAGACCCAGCCCAGTGACTTGAGTAAGAAGCCTCTCAAGACTGCACTGTTTACACTTCTTTGTCATTGCTCCTTGGTTCCCCACTCAGAGCTACATCAAACTTTGGAGACAAAACTCCAACACGCAGGCCAGTCCTCCCTACAGACAAAATGTACAATCAAGTCTTCAGCTATTGCTGTGCTTTCACATGGATCACTTCAAGTTACTGAACAAGCTCAAAGATTCAGAGATGGTTTTCCACAAGAATACTATCAACTATCATCAGATTAATCTGAAAGTTAACAGTCCACTAATGTTAAATGGTTAAAAACTTTTAATTTTTTTAAAGACAGTTTTAAATTCTGGGTAGAAATAAGTGGCTTCCAGGAGGCCAAAAGGCACTATTCACTACAAATGGTTACAGTAACCTGAGAGGATGAGAAGAGGCGCTGGTAGGGCTCCTTTTCAGGGGCTTCCAGATCCCTAGATGTAGCTATGTGCAGTTCTCAAGAACTATGTGTTTCACTCATGGTGTCCTGTCTTCCATTGTGCAGTCACACAGTGGGATTTATTGCCCTCCTGTAAACCATATGACCCAAAAATGCACAGGCACTTATGTCCTGTTTCTTGTCTGCAGCTGATGAATGACACACACCCCAAAAAGGCCTTGTTCCTAGGAAGCAGTAGACCTAAGTGGAGCATCCCCCAAGTTCTGGACGGACAGTGACTTCTGCATCACTGTGCTAGTGGAGAAAAGCCATTTGCTGCCACTGATTGCAGGTTAGGCAGTGGTGTGGCTGGTTACTGCCAATGAGCAGAAACCAGTGGATTACTTGACATAACAGATACTGTGCCACTATCCTCTCTGAAAGTGTCCAGGTCATCCAATTTGACTCTTACTCACCTCCATTCACATTACTTCTGGCTGTAGTCAATTGATATCATTATTTAGTTGCACTTGCATTTAATTAGAGATAACAAAAAAAATTAAAATAGTAGCCACTGATACCTATACAAAATGATCCCATCATAGGACAGGGTAATGATGGACATCTAATGCTTTCTACTTTTCAGGTTTTTATGCTCACACAGTATTTATACAAGGATGATGAATACAGCAACTGAGTGCTTTGACCAGGAGGACAAGGAATGTGTAAGGATGCTGAATACGAGTGCCTGGCTTGAGAAGAAGGGTTAAGCTCTCAATAAATTATAGACAAGATATTTTAAATCTGAACCAGAATGAATCTTTATTTTCTTTCTCTATGCACATGCAAGAGTTCAAGCATATATAAAAGCGATGGCGCACAAGCTTTGTAAACAGTCGTGCAAGTGAACTACAAGGTACATTTTCAAATCTCTAATCTGCAAAGTATCCATGTTGTAATACAAAGACCTAGTTCCTTAATTATAAAGATAGCATGATGTAAACTGTTATCCCTTTATGATAATTTCTTTGTGGATGTTTCATGAATTGCCCTTTGTTTTCCTGAAAGATAAATGTTGAGCCTACATGATATGGATATATGGATGTACTTCAAAGAAGTTGATTCACTTTGTTACCAGGAACTCTCATCAACTAAACAGTATCTTCAGTTAAGAAAAGAACATTTCACAAATAAGATTTTATCCACCCTTCTATTCAAAAACGGCATAAATGTTCATGATAATTGTTATTATAACTGAAGTCACTGATATTAACCGCTAATCATTATGTTGCAGAATCAGAACGTCAGTGAAGACTTGCGTATACGTCTAGTCCTGCTGTTCTGCAACATCACTTAATACCAAAAGGAAGTATATAATAATTTGCAGATAATGATCTTTTATGAAGAAATATCTTCCGGAATGATTACTTTCTAAGCTGGACTTTGGGTACAAAAAGTAACTACACGCTTTTTAAAATAGATTTTACTTGGCAGTGGCAAGTAGTTGCTCTACAGTACCCTGCTTGTGCTTTAGCCACACTATTCTCAGATCCAGTGTGACTTTCAGAAAAAGAGTTTTAAATTGTATGAAGACACTGGAATTCAGCTTTTGAAAATACACTGCATGTAGTATCCAGGTGTTGTCTGCAACTTTTGGGAACTGTCTCACATATCAGCAGAACTACTGTATGATGCTTCACGCTCATAGGTTACTATATTTGATCCTACAGTAAAAAGAAAACATCTTCTGCAACTGTTTTTAATTACCTTTTGGACAGTATTGTCACAGCAAAATCTCTTATCATATTGATTGAAACTAATGGTAAAAGCCAAATAAATAGTGACAAAATATTTGTTTTTCATAGTATAGGAAAATGCATTTGTTCATAAAGTAGTAAGAGTGCAGGAGTTTAACCTATTTAATGGATAAAAAACCCCACCAATTTTCAAACAAATGAAGGCCACAAGTTAATTTAGGCATTTCTACAAATTCTCATTTCTGCATCAACTTTCATAATAAATGAGTAAAACAATTCCCATAGCAACCTCCTGCACCATATGATGCACATGTTGCTCATGAAAGAAAACATCTTCTGTCTGAAAGATACAAATAGAAACATAATGGGAATGTGGATGGCTTTTATATTTTAAAAGCAATAAATTTTCTTGGAGAGACTTTTTTCCATTTTTATGTTCATCTTGTGACTTTCTTCAATTAATCAATCCATTTTACATTAAAATGGCCCTCATACAAACACCTCCAGGCACTGTAAAAACTCAATATAAAATAAATACCATAAAATATTAATAAGGTAAACTACAGGCTTTTGCTTTTCGAAATATTAATGTCTATTTTCTTTTAAAGAGGAATGACTGAAATGCATATGGTAAGAAAATCCTGGCAGGTTAGAACTTCACTTCAAAAAGGTACAACACAATTTCTTTTGCCAGTAACTTGATTTGCTTTGGCTATTGCAGAGCCAACGAATTTTAATTTATGACAATTGACTGAATATGATCCTATGGAAATTCCTGTCAGGTATATGAGTCTGATCCAACGCCCTAGAAGGAAAGTCTTTCCACGGACCCACTAGGACTCATTAAAAACTGTCCAGTAACATACAGGCTCTATTCCTGAACGGCTTTCATTTTTATATGTAATCAGTGGTATAAATGTATAGTCTCCAATCCTGAAATAATAAGCAGCCTCCCCTATAAAATCAGTAATAAGAAACACAAAAAATTACACTTACATTCCACAAAGAATTACCATGTAATACCTAAACTTCAGCGTTTGGTTTCCAGATCTTACTGTGGCACAAACAAAGGCCTCTCCTTGCAAGGAACTAGTCCATGTTTTTTACCGTTCTATCCAAAAGGTAATTTAGCTAAGGTAACAATATGCTTTAACTATTTAGGTTTTCATTTTTTACAACAAGAAGGGTTGGACCAGCTAATCCTTGTGGTCCCTTCCCACCTGGTGCTCTATGACCCCATAAGGTAGGCTAATCCCCACCTGCCCTCAACCCCTATGTCGTGAACCTGTCTCCCCCAAACCATACTGACTAACATGACCAAAGCTAAATGGAGCTATCTTGATTTAAATCTTTGTTTCTTCACCCAAAAACCCTAGAAAAACATGCCATGTTGTTCACATCAGGTTCTTTTTATTCCCCTTTCACTCATCAAGAGTTACCTTCCCCACAACAGTGCTATAGATTATTTACTGTACTGGGTGTCTGCAGGGCAGCCACTGTGAGAAGCACACAGGGCGGCTAAGTGCTGGACATGGTCACTTTCAGCTGGCTCCAACCAACACCCCATGGGATGGTGCCTCGGGGAAAACAGATTTAAGGAAATGCAAAACTAGCACACAAGTAGAGGAGGGGGAAAAAACGTTTGAGGAAACAGTCCTGTGAAACACCAAGGTCTGTGAAGAAGGAGTCAATGTGGTGTGTCCTGAAGAAAGTGATGCTTTAATTTTATTTCTCATTACCCTAATCTATTTGGCAATACATTTATTTTCTCAGGTCAGGCCTGGTTTGCCTGTAATGGTAACTGGTAAGCAATGTCCCTGTCTTTTTCTTAACCCACAAGGTTTTTTTTAATCCTATTCTCTCTCCCAATCCTGTCAAGGAGGATGAGTAAAGCCAACAGCTGCCCAGAGGTAACATACCACACTTCCCTGCTGTCTTTACAAAATCACAATACTGGACGTTTGCTGATACTTTGAAGGATGTTTATGTAAGATAACGTTATGAAAACACACTCCATTTATTCTGACTACTGGTAGCCCTTAAACTGTGAAAATAAGAAGGCAGAAGTTTAATGCAAAAATGTCCTACTGCTGGGATTGTATGATCCCCAATAAAACATACTTCAAATGCCTTTCTGCATTACTGCAATGTGCATTACTGTATCTCAATTATGATAGCTTGCTTAAAATAAGTCAGATATTACAAAACTTAAGCTGTTATGTTCATGGATTGTTTTTGTAAGGAACACAAATACTGTTACAACATCTGAAACTCCTCTAGAAAAGGCTGTTACACAAAAATAATCTGAAATCCACTGCTCCAAACAGCTATTGGTACATGCAGTAAACCTTCTCAGTAAAACAAGACTTTTCTTGTTTCACAAACAAATTTAACAAAAAAAAAATGGGAACTATCTCTCTTCAAAACTGAGGGATGAAAACATGACAAATAGTAACAGAAGTCAAGTGTCAAAAGTAAAAGAGGACAACAAACGCAAGCTGTGGAAGCCAGAATATGTGCCTTTTGGAAGAGGAAAAGAAGGAAAGCGCAAGTAAAAGTACTGGCAGACAAGTGTGTTACTGCTGGATGTCATGGGTTGTAGATTTTTAACTGCTTTGGGATAGCTCTGAGTGCACGTGTGGCCACTTAAGAACAAGGACAAACATGTAATTCTAGTACGATAACTGAAAAAGAGCAAGTAAGCTGGTATTTAACACACACAAGATGGTCTTTCACACCACAGCATATGCACTTCAGATGTTACTCAGCAGTAGCTTTTCCACCTGCCCTTATCTGGAGTCTTGTGCAGTCATAACAGGAAAAACGCAAGCAGCTGAAGAGTTAAGTACTGAAAGCAGAAAGGGGAAAAAAAGAAAGACAGATGATAGAGAAGAAGAACTTAATGAGAATAATGAAAGAATAACCAGTAAAAATGTTAAAAAGCAGGTAAAGTACCAATATTCTGGTGCCAAAGGTAAAGTAAAAGAGATTAAAGTGGGTTATGTATATTATGAAGCGGTTCTTTAAAAATGATGCTGCAGCCCTGAACTGTAATGGAAAAAGCACCCTTTGGAAAACTGCCTGCCAGCAGCCTCAGAAAGGCCTCGTGTTGCATGCTGCCTGTAAAGAATGTAAACTGTCCTTAATTTAAAGTAACTAAAACTTTTCAATTAAATATAAAAGATAAAATTTTTTTCATGTGATGTTATCATTAAATGCTATACCATAAGAGGTATTTTCTGAAATGTGACAAGATGGAAGAGATTTCCACAGTAGCTCAGGACTGATGTAACTAGACTACCCTTCAATAGTGAAACTCCCCCTGATTTCAGCAGAACAGATTTAAAGCCAGAACTGAAAACTTCCAAAATTCCTATACTTGTGGATTCCAAAACTGAGATTCATGCAACGCACTTACATCTATAACTCCACCTCCACCACAGGCCTTTTGGTACATATGCTACAAGAAGAAATAAATGTGTAAGTGGGATCATTTCAGATTCTCTAAGCCAGCATTCTGTTGACTCCACTATAATAAACTTCTTTGCCTGAGACAAGCAAATAAGATCTGGCCCGTGAGTCCATAATATTCAAAACACTTTGTAGGAGTTCTTCTGAAGACTCAAGAAATCCATGAAAAACAAAGTATAGAAAATACCCTTTCTGCTGCCCACAAAGTTCAAAGTTGGCCTTCTGACATGGTTTCTGAAGGGTGCAGGTCTCCTGTGTCATATCGACCAGCCTTCTCAGGATATCTCAGATTTTCAGGACATAGAATGAAGCCCACCATATCAAGTATTAAACAACTGGACTATGTTCATTGACATTTATATTATTTTTACAATGCTTCAGTAGGGAGCGATTATGGCAATACACAAATCTGCTCAGGTAAATTCTTATGTTTGGAAGCTCATCTGAAGCTTAACCAAAAAATTCCAAACCTAGCCTAGCTCTGTTTCCATCTTATCTACTAATTTTTGTAATGAATATATAAATATTTTCCTAGTGCCAAACTCTCTATGTAATTTACTAAAGCTTCAGCCCAACTAATTTATATAAGATACATGCTAATATCTGTACACTAGTTGTACAGCAAAGACATAAATTTTGCTAATAAATCCAAATTTACTTTATCAGGTGTCATATAGGTATTGAAACAGTGTTCAGTGACATGCAGAAAAAAAATATACATGCATCAAATTTTTTCTTTCATTGCTGAAGTTCGAAAGCTCTGATCAAACTTACTATGGCTAAATCTGCTTCTTCACTCTCAGTCACTGAAGCTGAGTTTGAACTGGTATTAGGTGTTAATTCCAACACAAGTTTAAATTTGGTGTTGTTGTGCATATCTATGTTGCTATATGTGACCAAAATCATAAAGCAACAGGTGACAACTGTTTGACTGATACTGGTTTCTGCATGAAATGAAAGTACAGTACTGCAGTTTCAGAATTTCTGTATCAATGATACATATTTGAACCATTTGACAATATTTTTGAAAGACATTTCTCTTTTAAAAAAAGTTCAGCCAACTGGAAGATATATTTTCTAGTGTTTTCCTATTTCTCATTTCCATTTGTGATGCCCTACGTTATCATCACCACTTAGATGAAACAGAAACACTCACCAGCTGCAGATAACGCAAAAACTTCAGATGGCCAATAATAATAATGGACTAATCATCACCAGTTACAGAGTAGTAACTTTAGTGTATATCGTATTTGTTGAATTATAAAGTGTGTTTCTATGAACTTATTTATATGCTAAAATTTTACAACCACCCCACACAAATCAGAAATGTTTGCACACAGCAATTTCTGAAATAAGTTGTGCTGCTGGATTGAATCATAATATTTTTCCATTTCTGACTGTCATTAGAATTCTGCAATTAGAAAAGCAATCAAATAACATACTGACAAAAATCTGCAGCTGCCATTATGCCCTCCATGACAGATATAATTTGTTATGCATTGAAATATCCATCACCATCAGATGTATTATGGGACCATGTGTACTCTCTCTGAACAAAAGGCAATTGAGATATACAGAGATGATGTAGCATGACAGCTAACTGTATATTAGAAGTAAATAATAAAGTTGCTGTAGCACAAAAAGAAGTAACTAATCTAGTATAATTAAAATTTATGAAATCGTTTTCTCCCAGGGCATTCTACAGTGAATCAGCAAGTGCCTTCTGGGCAGTACAAAGCTACAAATAGAAACTTGGGATGAGTCCTCTGCTGCCTCCAGAACACACAGATGCAATGGGGGGAGCAGGAGGAATCCACCAATACCAGAGAGGTGCAGATGGATCTTCTGTCAGTAACAGACACCTCCAATCTTATCACATAAGAATGAGAGAGCTACCACTAAAAGTTATCATCATAGCTAACAGTATGTAAGGACACCAACATACCAGCTGCGTGAAAGAAGATTTGATGCTGAGATCAAAATCCTAACCAAATAAAAACTTTGCTTTTCTTTTTATACATCTTTATAAACTTCAGCCACAAAGAATGGATGAGATCAATGGAACATGATATGCCAAAATGGCTGTTGCATCCAATCACAGCTCACCTTACTTCACTTCAGGAATACAGCATCTGACTGCAAGAACAAGAGTTTCCAGAAAGTTCATTCTCTGTAGCACCAACAGCTTAGGCCATTTCACCCAGCATACTTGTTTTGAGGACTCCTGTAGCACTAACCATATCATTACATTTACTTTATCCTACTGCAGACCAAAGAGTAGCAAGAAGAGATGAAGATATGTGACTGGTAAATAACATGTATAAAGAACCAGAACAACTATCGCCATTCCAGGACTAGTAACATTAGACTACACGCATCTCACTCAGCTCTACCTAGTGCTGATATCAGTAGAGATGCTGGGTGGGTAGGTGTACAGCAAATTTCCCGTTACACCTGTGTTATGAGAAAGGGATAAGATAAGAACGGTGACCATAAACTTCTTCTAAGATACAAGATGCAGTTGTCCTGCTGCCTTGAGAAGTGAAACTGTTATATGGAGAGTGATCACAAAAGCTTCCTTTTTCTGAAAACTGTCCTTAAAAAGGCCATACTCTCAGAGATAAGCACCAGAAACTTGAGTATAGATATATATTCTGGATCTGACATATTTGCAGCTCTACTATAGCTTGAATAACTTTTTCTACAAGGTAAAGATCTTGCTCTGCTTTGCTTCTTGCTGGCGAACATTAGTGTGTTATGCCTTATGATGCCCAGACGTGTGCACAAAAGTGATTCACAGATTCTTCAAACTGCCTGATCTCCTAAAGAACAAATTCCTCATAAAGAATAAAGACATTGAACTTGAGATACTCTTGAGTGTATTTACCTCTTAATGAGGTATGTCACACCTCTAGGAATGGCAAGGGAAATATGAAAAATCTCTGCTGCAGGTAACTTTTGGATCTCTTAACTGTACCAGACAGGATAACCTCAGTAAGACATACCAGAAAAATTCAGAGTTCCCATTTACAACTGAAGACTCACTTCTCCTAAACGCTATTCAAACCACAGAAATACAATTTCACAGAGACAGAGGCTTGAGGAAAGAAAACCAAAAGAAAGACAGAAGCAGTGATTAAGCATGCTGTCGGCAGACAATCAGCATGTAGGCACATTATTATTTCTTAGTAACAGTTAATTTCCTTCTATGTTTGCTTTAGCTTTGAAAGAAAAAATGTATGCATTTAATTGAAATTCTCAGTAGTTCTTTCAATATTCCACTTCTAGAAATTAAATACATTTTATACATGTGGATATATTGGACATCTCCACTTCTACTTTTTTCTTGTTACTACTCTAACATTAGTGAAGTGAAAGCAATCATTACTTGTGTTCAACTTATGCTTCTTTCCTTAATAATCAGATTTCTAATAATTCTTCCTTATTCAAAGATTGTTATGATGTTTATAAATTTATTTTATAGAGATTACTTATTGCTTTCCATAATTGTTTTCAAAATTACTTATATTTGAAAACAAACGAAGTAACACCTATAGACTGTCAAACAAATTAAGACTATTTCTGTTAAAATGCAAACATGCAATAATTTTGAGAGATATTTTCCCCTCCATTTTACAATTTGCTATGATTTTGAATGTTGCGTATCAAAATATTCCATTTATAGGACACTTTTACACTATACTGTCACAAATTTACAATCTAAGCTAACAAGAATTGCTCACCAGCATAACCACAAACACAAGTCAGGAGTGACAAATTGCTGCATTCACCCATGAACAAACAGTATATACTACTACACTTGTGGGGCTTTTTTCTGTTATTTTTAATGAAGATAAAACAAAAAAATATATATATTTTATGCCTAAATACATGACATACTATCAAGCTCTCCAGTTTTGCATATTTTCATGGTTGAAGAATAAACTCCAGAAAATATTAACCACCCACAGAGATCACCTTGACATGCTTTTGCTGCAGAAAATAGAACATTATACAAACTACTGAAGCCTGAAGCATACTCAAAACATCACATCCTATTTGTAAAATGCACAGAAAGAATAATGGAATCAGTAAGAACATTTAAAAGGTAATGTGTTATAGTCTTTTTTAAGTCTAGGGGAAAAAAAGCTTCTCAAAAAGCAGGTATACTTACCTTTGCAACAAGCTCACACTATGCTGAACATACCTGTT
This sequence comes from Coccyzus lansbergi, assembly GCA_033558105.1. Classification (NCBI taxonomy): domain Eukaryota; kingdom Metazoa; phylum Chordata; class Aves; order Cuculiformes; family Coccyzidae; genus Coccyzus; species Coccyzus lansbergi. The sequence goes on from JAUMJK010000298.1 coordinate 656,577, forward strand.
GGATAACTGCTGTTTATTTTTACCCATACAGTCTCAGAGATATTAGAGGTAAAATTAAGCTATACTCACAAACAATATGTATGCCTGATATGAATACCAGAGCACAACCTACTGGACAGTAACTGCCTTTATACGAAAAGCTGAATATCATATTAAAATTTCCCAATTCCATATTTGAAAGGAATCTACTATTCAAGAGACTGGAGGACAACAACATTTGTAAAATTCTTGATCTAAAAACTACAGTGTACTTCCAACTATGACTGTTCTTGAACATAAAGAAACCAGTGTGAATATTCAGGATGTACTTCTGTCTCTCAGGTTCATGAAAAATTGCTACAGGACTTCTGGCCATAAAGAGTTATTCAGATTATGATTTTAAGTATATTTTTTAAAGGAATTGCAAAGAAAAATATGGTATTACAGCAATGATAGTGAAAATCAAACCTAGTTGCTGAGGAGAACCCTTCCAGTCGTAAATTCTGAGGTCAATACACAAATTTACACAAATTCAAGTTGAATATTAACATGTATAGAGAAAGGACAGATAACATAATACAATTACAATAAGGAAAAATAATATAACATTGTCAAATAACAAGTCTTATATATGAAATTCCTTTGTTTGTCACTACTTGTCCTTTGCTCCATATAGAGGAGGAAAAATATGCATTATTAAAACATATTGAATGTTCTACTAAACCTATTTAATCTCTTAACTGCTTTAAATTTTCAATAAAGAGGACAACACAAACTCAATAAAGAAAACAACACAAAAGAATAAGAAACTACATTAGTGAAAAAAGAAATCTGCTACTTATAGGCACATTTCTTCTTAAGGAACTGTGATTTCACAAGAAGGAAAAAGTTCTCTATTTGCCTAACAGTAAATAAAACTGCAGCTCATAAACATAAAAAGAACCAGTAATTCATGCATTGTACTCACTAGCAATACAGTAGTCTTTGTTTTCCACTACAGAAAGTATTGGGATACTTAAGAACTTGATGGCCTTCAGTAACTTTTTTTGGGACACTCCAAGAAGCCTGTTAGATTAGAAATGTCAAAAGAGTTTCTGATAGTCCTATCCCAATACATTTTTTCTATGCTGATGAAAAAAAGAGAGGGACAAAAAGAGAGAGAAGGAGAGGAATACAGGAAGGGAAGGAAAGTAAGGGGTGGAGGAGAGACAAATACACCTCATCTATTTTAATTCATTTAAATCTTTGCTACACTCTAACTCTCACACAGCTGCCAATAAATACAATGATATGAAAACATTTCCTTCAGTCCATTACAGAACAGCCTCATCATCTGGCAACAGGAGAACTCTTTAAAGATTTGGCATTCAAAATGGCACTACTGAAGAGCATATTGTTTCGACGCTTCCAAAACTTCTGTTTTCTCCCTTTCACAGTATTTGTGCCAGAACAAACCCCTTTCAGTTTTTTAAATGGTTCACATTTACATGGGTTTGGAAAAAAATTATAGTTTTCAAGTTACTACCATTAACATTGTCTCTGTCTATCTATATCACCCCTTTCAAAGCAGCTACTCTTTTTCCTACACCCGGAAAATAAGAACTGAATCTTCAAAATCTGTAAGCTGCTGTAGTGGAGGAAGGAGAGAACTGACATGGAAGGAGCTAATGGGACATTCAGGGAGAAGCCAGATGAACTGAAGTTTATATGATGCTTTTGTAAAGAAAATGGTAGATTTAAGAGCAGCTGTGTGAGAAAACCATTTTGGTTTCACTATACGTTTCATGCAACATTTGTTTAAGTATTTTGATGCATCATTAGCACAGGCATCAAAGCTGAGGTTTTCCAAATCACTAAAGCTTCAAGAAGGTGAACTATAATTATACCTGCTTTTATGCTCCCTTTTTTATTTTGTAATGTGATCTGCTTTATTCCTGGGACTATCACTTTGCACGTGCCATAAAAGTCAATAGAGCTCAAAAGTTTAATCTAGGACTCTGATGGGAACAGGCTGGGTACTCCAATGACGTAACTTGCCTGCTTATTTCCTTCCATTTTCTTCCATTACTTCCATACAGTAGCAAAACAAGTCTCACTATATTTCTCCCACGACACCCAAAAATTCGGTGTGTTCTCACTTCTGCAACTGGTATCTCTAGTAGAAGCCAGTAACAATGTAATAGAGTAAGGAGACTGGAAAGAATGGCAGCAGTAAGACCAGAACATAAAGACCTCTCATAGATACCTCTCATGAAGTAAAAGAACACAGCAGTTCCAAATGCTGCTGCCCCACAAACCTCTGTATCCATGAGGTCAGTTTACTGTGTTGCACATGGATTACATGAACTACAGTATCTGCTGAGCTACAGAAAGCCAACCTTGAGCAAGAGTGGATACTGCAATATCCCTTGATAGCCAAGGAATACTAAAATTATGAGAGATCCAATTTTGAATTATCAGAAAAAGTGTCTCTTAGATGTATGGTATTTTCTAAGCCTTGGTTGGGCTCGGTTTTTGCCTCATTCTTTCCTTTCTTCTCTCAGGACATAACCCACCACAGTGATTCTCAGGTTCCTTTCAAAAACTAAACTCAACATATTTCTTAATTCCTGAGCATTTCACAATAATCAGATGATTTTTTTAGTAAGTAATTTTGTCTGTCATTTTCAGTGAAAGCAAAAACCATCATTCAGATTGACAAATGAAGAAAAATAATGTAAAAATTTAAGAAATTTCATAAACATACTCTCTCAGTAATATCCATTGCCAGTAGGGTTTACAGTGGGAGTAAATGGAACCATTCAGAGCAAATCCTTATAAATTCCAATTATGCTTGTGGTTTTTGGAGTCTATCTCATACATTTTGGCAAAGCTTCACTCACCACGTAGATTTCCGAAGTAATGAACTGAGTGAAACAGGTGTATGAACCATTTCATGAAATAAAATTCTACAAGCAATTAGCTGCTGAAGTGTCATCAGTCAGATACTAAGAGCTCTTTCACGTGCATTGTCAGCGTACTCTTAACAAATCCTCAATGTAGTCATTAGGGAGGAAGAAAATTGAGACTTATCTCAACAGAAGAGGCACACAAAGCATTTAGAAAAAGCTGCACACAAAACGTGGTCCAACATGAGTTGAATTATCTTCTTATACTACAGTATGAGCATGCAGGATGTGAAAATAGAAGGGAAACAGTACAAGTACTTAGATGAAGCCTGCACAATATAGACAGCAGTTAAGTAAAGGGCATAATAAACCATATCTGAGCACTGTAGGGAAGAAAAAAAAAAACACAAAAAATGTGAGAGTGAGGCACCTGAGGGCATCATGTCCTGGGAAGCAGCTGTGTTTGGAGTATTATATTAACCCTCAGACCAAGACCATTGTGCCACTTTGGTAAAGAATGACAAAAAAAAACCTGTTAACTTTTTAGAGCTTTTTTTTGAAACTCCAGTGCTCACATTATTTTATTTAACATATAAGTAATGACAGTTACACTCAAGTCTTCCTTTGACCATAATTACACAGCAACAGTTCATGAACACTAATGGTATTTATCAATATTTGACAATATTGACATCAATTCAAAAGTTTTGTAAATTGCACTGAATAGCCAAAGGCCAGAATTGCACCCAGCCAGTCACTCCCTAGTTTTGGACAAATAGTGGTAATTAAATCATACTTTCTTAGGTCCCTGTACTGAGAAAGCAGCATGCAGCACAAGTAGGAAGAAGGGGCCTAAATATGTAGGACATCGGGGTTCAGTCTCAGCTGAGCATTAAACTTAGTGCCCATTTATACACTAGGAACATTAATTTGGGTGGAAAGAAGAAAGACTAGGCTATAATCGAAACCTAGCAGAGATTGTTCAGACTCTCAGTATAGCCGTTCTTTTTTCAGTAACAATTAATCTTTCTGTACAACACTGTCCTGATATGGCTCAGCAGAACATTTATGGATGTATGCAGCATCTTTCTGGAACTAATATTAAATTGAAATATAAATTATAGGTTGATACTTCTGAACCATTTATATTTAAATAGAACCTACCCTCTAATAAAAAATACTACAGCGAGGTCTTCGTGTCTTGGGCCACAGGGGACAGCAATGTAGGTCTCCACCGTACCTCATGCTGTTTTCCAAGTACAAGTAGGGAGAATTTCTTTAAACTTCTATGGAAAATTCCTGGTTCAGAACTCTAAGTAGACAATATGAATTGATAAAAACAGTTTATTGGTCAAAATAGCAAAAATGTCAAGTGTGTGTTCTCAAGCAATAATCCCAGTTTGGCTAAAATCATGTCGAGATCATGATATTCAAAGCTGTTTTCCAATTCTCTTCAAGATATTCAAAGCACAAAGTATATTCACAAATACTGATCAGCATGAACTAGGATTATCAGTGTAGTTTAAAATGACGTCTGACTGAAACTGGCTCTAGAAATTGTGTTGAATCTCTGTCATCCTAATCTTAAACATATCTAGAACCAGTTCAGACCAACAGGTCCCCAACTGATGTTAAGCAATAGAAGCCTCTGAAGCCTCTGAACAATCAATGGAAGGAAAGATATTTCTAAAGTGTTATAAGAAATTTACCACAGAACCCTACAGTTGTCTAAAGCACTTTCTGAAGGAGTCTGTCTTTCCCCAGGGACTATTAACAGGTTTTATATACACAAGCCTGCTCGTGTATGCACCTAGAATTAGGCTCCGAGAATACACTATTTTTCCTTGTAAATAGACACTTTGTAATAGAAACTACTGAAGCTGTATTTTTAAAAGTTGAGAAGGCAATAAAACACCTCCTTCATATCTCTGATAATATGAGACTTTTGATCTCTACGCTTCTGTCCCTTGGAGTCTTTATTTTAAAAAAAATGAAGAAAAAACTACAGGAAAAAAAAAACCCACAGAAAATTATCTTCATATAACAAGCAGTGTGTTTACTGCTTCCAGCACAAAAAAAGCCTATCTGCCTATTATCTCTTGTAGTATGAGTTTTTGCTTTATTCTCTGCTAGGCCATCACTATCCAGTGTCAGTAATTCTGCTCAGAGGTGGATCCAGAACAATACATGATAGTGGAGAATTCTGCTGGCAAAGATTATATTGATGCCACCTTTAGATGACTTTCCTTCAGTTAAGGGCAAAGGGAAGGCTGCAAGATTAGAATACACACTGCCCCCGTTTTCTCACAGTTTGCACAATAACTACAAATACCCTGTTCCTAGTTTGGTCACTGATTCTAGTAGTCCTGCATGGAAACACTGTTGCATTGTTCAAGGATCTGCATTAGGATATGTCCCTCCTGTCAAATACCTCCATAAAATCAAAAATATTAAAAATTCAGGTCTTCCATGCATATCTGATAACTCAGCTACTTAAACAGATGTTGTAATATTCAGCATCAAATCAGTGAAAATATGTTTTACATCTGCATTACAAAGCTTGCATCTGATACATAAACAAATGTGTTTGGGTAACCAGTAATGCTTTCATCATCCTAGATTAAACTCGTGTCTGAATAAATGCCTCCTGTAAAATTCCGGGTGGAATCTCTATAATCTTCATCTATAGCAACCTTCCAGTACCTAAAAGGAGCTACAGGAAAGCTGGAGAGGAACTGTTCACAAAGGCTTGTAGTGATAGGACCAGGAGCAATGGCTGTAAATTGGAGAGGGGCAGATTTAGACTAGACATAAGGAGGAATTTCTTTACCATCAGAGTGGTGAGGCACTGGCACAGGCTGCCAAGGGAAGCTGTGGATGCCCCATCTCTGGAGGTGTTCAAGGCCAGGTTGGATGGGGCAGCCTAATCTAGTGGGAGGTGTCCTTGCCCATGGCAGAGGAGATAGAACTAGACGGTCTTTGAGGTCCCTTCCAACCCAAACTGTTCTATGATTCTATGATTCTGTGAATCTATAAAAAAATGCAACACATCCCTACAAAGCTAGTTCCATTAATCTGGACTTGACATACTATTAGACTCTAAACAAATACATTAGAAATGTAGATGTCAGTTTTTCAAATAATATCTAGTGAAGAACAATATGAAGTATTTACAGCTCTACACAGACAGAAATATTTGCTTTTCCCAACACATCACTCACTTCCAATCACTCTGTCAGTGTAATTTCATCATGGCACACTACAGTGACCCATAGCTTTAAGTTGAAATTTGCTTGATAGTCTTCTAAGAGTATGGAGATATTTTTAATTTTCAAGTTTTACAGAAAAACAAGCCATTCAAGAAGACAACCTACAAAATACACATCAGGGGAAGAAGACCGCAGTCGTGCTACTAACAGTGCTGTGACAATCTTTTCTTATGGCTAAAGGAACACAGGCTCTATGGTAAAATTATATATCAGTATTTCAAATCAGAAGATTGATCAAATGAGAGTTCTTCAGAGATATGGCAAAAAAATAGACTGTGGGAATTATGAAAAAAATTAACAAAAAGGAGTTGAACTTAACGAAGACATGAAAACACATGACTGAAAACTGACTGATGGCATGGATCATTTGTCATCTGAATGACAATCAGTTTCTCTTCAAAGACAATAAAGAGGTGAGGATGCAAAAGTCAGTATTATTAGAGCTTTTTGAGGAAAACAGCTAGAGAGAAAGACTAATGGTGTAAAAAAAAAGGCATTTTCAAGGGTATCAGTGCATGGAAAACAGACTAACAACTAAAAGCATTTAACAAAGAAACCTCAGAATTAACAATAAGGACAAAATGGACATGTGCTATATTTTTTTCCTAATAATGTTATTTTTAAGTATTCTGAGGTATTACAAGGAGATTATCACAGAATCACAGAATCACAGAACAACCAGGTTGGAAGGGACCCATCGGATCTTCTAGTCCAACCATTCCTATCTAACACTAGACCAAGTCCCTCAATACCTCATCCACCCGTGTCTTAAACACCTCCAGGGAAGGTGACTCAACCACCTCCCTGGGCAGCCTATTCCAATGCCCAATGACCCTCTGCGGGAAAAACCTCCTCCTAATCTCCAGCCTAAATATCCCCTGGCGGAGCTTGAGGCCATTCCCTCTCGTCCTGTCCCCTGTCACTTGGGAGAAGAGGCCAGCTCCCTCCTCTCCACAACCACCTTTCAGGTACTTGTAGAGAGTAATGAGGTCTCCTCTTAGCCTCCTCTTCTCCAGGCTAAACAATCCCAGCTCTCTCAGCTGCTCCTCATAGGGTCTGTTCTCCAGCCCCTTCACCAGCCTCGTTGCTCTTCTCTGGACTTGCTCCAGAGCCTCAACATCCTTCTTGTGGTGAGGGGCCCAGAACTGGACACAATATTCAAGGAGCGGCCTCACCAGTGCTGAATACAGAGGGAGAATCACCTCCCTGGACCTGCTGGTCACATCGTTTCTGATACAAGCCAGGATGCCATTGGCCTTCTTGGCCACCTGGGCACACTGCTGGCTCATGTTCAGTCGGTTGTCGACCAACACCTCCAGGTCCCTCTCGTCCTGGCAGTTTTCCAGCCAGGCTTCTCCCAGTCTGTAGCTCTGCATAGGGTTGTTGTGCCCCAAGTGCAGGACCCGGCATTTGGCCGTGTTAAACCTCATGCCGTTGGACATTGCCCAGTGGTCCAGCCTGTCCAGGTCCCCCTGCAAAGCCTCCCTACCCTCCAGCAGATCGACACTTGCACACAGCTTTGTGTCATCTGCAAACTTGCTAAGGATACCCTCAATGCCCTCATCCAGGTCATTATATTTTTGACTAGAAAAATGCAACAGAACAAGTTGCGTTAATTACTCCTTAAGTATTATATACAATACAGTTACAGCTAGTAACACGTACTCTTGCTCTCCATGCCATGCGTGGCCAGGAATCTGAAGACATCCCCACAGCTGTGTGAGACTTCAGATAGGTAAAGCCCAGCTGGTTCAGGTTACAGTCTTCAGTAACACCGACAAACATTTACAATCAAACTAATCGTCAGCAAAACCTATGTGCAAAAACCCTGATAAAAATGTCTACATTGTAGGCATGCACCCTCATCGATTTTTACTCCCACTTCAAAACACTAGTGCAATGTTTGGTCATAGTTGCTCTTCCGACAATATTGGTAGAAGAGCTTTCCCATGCAGAAGAGTTACTCCCTAACTGATGGCCCTTTTCATGATTAAATCTTGTCTTTCCCTATAATGCTTCCCACATAACACACAGTTTAAAGTTAAGCGTCCATAAACCTTCCATCTGCTCAGATACTCACCTTCCAACTGGACCTATACGGCAGAATGTAGACTTAGACTACACATATCACTCCTTTTTAATCATGCAGGAGTTCAATCTTCTTTTTTGGGGGGGGTACCATTAGCCAATTCACACTATATCAAAACTGATAAGAATCCTAGATGAGCTGTTTTGTGACTCTTCCAGAGGATGACTTCCTGAAGACAACTCACTGTTCCTGGCAAGCATCTCAGTGTTCCACAATGAACTTGGCTCACAATTCGGCCACTATCTCATATTAAGCCTCCACTTTACTTATAACTGCATAATAAATGAAGCTGATCAGATCACTCAAGATAATGTTTTTCTAGAAATACAGAAAAGATTCTAGGAAGGGGAAAATATAACACTACAACAAAGCAGGGAAGAAATGAAGAGAAGAGCAACGGAACATAGGTACTCAAGGAAGGTAAGCTTTTTACAGGTATTTCAGCTGGATAGAAACTTCAAGCAATATAGTTTTATAAGTGTTTATTAAAAAAAGAAAGGAAGGAAAAAACCTTCAGGAAAATAAATACAGTAGGGACTCTGAGTAAGGCAAATCAGAATGCTGCTTGGGGTCTTTGTTTCAAGTCCAAAGGGTCTTTTTTTATTTTCTACATGAAAAGCAGAAAAGAAAAGAAAGTGAAATAAATAAATAAAGCCTTTCAGTTTCAGGCACACACACAGAAGTATTCACACACACACACATTCACCCTCTCATACACACAATTTCAGAAGGGACTGAACTTCAGTCTACAGTTATTAATCCTCCAGTCTTACAGTGAGTCTGTATCACAGCTGTTTTACTTAGCTCCCCATATGTTCGTCTTTGTTACGGAAAGAGCTTAAAAAGTTTTCTCATTGCTGAGCATGCCTATAATAACATATTTTAAGACAAAATCCTCTAAATATGCCACTTAATATTTTCCTACATTCAATAAGTTTTAAGCAAGGATCTTAAAATTTCTCCCTTCACATAAACAAACAAATCTTTTTTACTATTTCAAAGACTCTTTGCTGAATTTTTTATTTAATCAATATGCTTATTACAACAAATACTGACTGCAGAAACATTTGGTCAAGTAGCAACTGTGGGGATAACTCTTCTAGCGTGCATGTAAAGATTAATATAGAAATAAAAACTCATAGTCAAAAAAAGAACAAGGCATACACAAGTGATACTTCACAAAACTAAGACTGAGAATTTCTGGAAACAAAACTTTTATATAAGAGAAACACTTATGACAACTTGATTTAAAATATTAATGAGAGTGAAAGGTAATGAAATTTCGTATACTTAAGAGTTTAAAACTTAAGTAGCTAAAAAAATGATCCTTCCAGAAACATATAATAGACATCTAAGACACTCAGTTTTTTAAATTCCTAGAACAAGAATTCTTCCAAATAAGTTTGTTCCTGCTGAAGAATGCTGCAAGAGCGCAGAAGTAAAGCCACCAAATGACTAAGGCAAAAAAAAAAAAAAAGGAAGAACTGCCGGTAATGACATACAAAAGTATGTCATTACATAGTATAAAATCTACCCAGTTGGTATATTTTAAGTTACATGGACGAAGTATAATATTTACTGAGCTTCAAGATGCATACTGCACACCTCTGAAACAAAACATGGATAGAGTCAAAAGGGGTTTACTCCATAAAATGTACCTAATCTGTAATTTTTAAAGACAGGTCTTCATGTGAGGAAAACACCCTTATCCAGATACAGAGTTTTAATATCCATTTTGACAAAATACTTTAAAGCTATTATCAAACAACAATAACAATATGTAATTATCACATATTGCCTTGTCATAAAAATAAATGAGAACCAACATTCAACCTCTGACCACAGTCAAATTTAGAATCAGCAGATGTCCAGAAGCTCTTAGTTTACGAATATGTGACAATCTCCAAGAAATGAGCAGACTGTGTTTCTATTTGTACCAGACAAATGTCAGTTATAGGCGATATGCTAGTTACATGCAAGTATCTTGACCCTGAATTTATCCAAATGCATTCATTTAGATTATGTCCTTACACATCAAACAATACTGAATAATAACTATTGGCCTGATTCTGGCCAATAATAGCCCATGTGCTGCCCAACATTGCCTTCCATGGCCTTGCACAAGTCAGCACAATGTTCCTTGGTTCTTCTGTCCCTCTGTCTCCAGCTTCTTGTCCTTTCCTCTCCACTTAGAGCCCATGCCCTTGGTTCCAAATGGCTCAAAGAGAAAGAGCTAGGCTCTCAAATCTCACCAAGTCCTGCAGATGTCTCCTCCTCCCAGAAAAGTAATGCAGTCATGAGTAGCACAGGCCAGTGAGGTCTCACTCAGTGCACAGCACAACATTGTGTGCTGAGAGGATCCAACAGTGAGAGAAAGAAAGAGAAAGAGAGAGAGGGAGAGAGGGCGGGAGAAGGAGAGAACAACTGTCTGGGCAGATTCTGGTCCTCCAGTAAGATCAACACAGTTGGGTAGAAGAAGGAGTTTTAACAAAGGAGAAAAAGACCTTCACAGCTAACCATGGTCCAAAAACTGCTACTCTTCTGCATGACAACACCTGATGCTATAATGACATAAAAGTATCTAGTACCATTGTCTATCACTGCTGGATGCTTACAGAACAAAGATTCAATACAATCAGCACAATACAGTAACCCATTAACGAGGTGATGAGATTCCCTCTTTTTTTGTGGAATAATGCTCTAGACAACATGTAGAAAACAGTGCCAGCTATTATGGTGACAGCATGACAGAGAAGCTGAAAGTCTTGCATGGCAGCAGACTCATGCTAAAGACAAGGCAGCTTTCCCGCTCTTCAAAAGTTCCTCAGAAGCAAAGGGCAAGTTTTAGTCAGTTAAAGACATTTAAAGACCAAGAAGAACTGCTTATGACATATACTCAGTTGAATAAAACTATTATAAGTTAAAAAAGCCATGCTTTGAAAACATACAGAACAACCCTGAGAAGGCAAAGGAACCATTTCAGTACTTCTATCTAAGTCTAAGGATAGGGAAGTGCAGCAAAGGTGGGTATAAGAATAGGCAGACACACTGGTTTTGGACAGCTTTAACTGCTCCAAGGAGAAAGACATCTCTAGAAAAAGTACTCCTTTTCTGCCAGTGACATCTCTCAGATGGTATAAGCAAATATAAAGTAACATCATAAAAATAAAAGAATAATCTATACTCCTAGGAAGTTTCTCCTTTAAATGATATCACTCAGTCTACCTGTTTATGGCTAGTTTTTGGCCTTTTTAATTAACACTTGACTAGGAAACTTCATGAGCATTTGCAGTAAGCAGAAGTAGATGAAAGTTCTATGATAAGAATACATACACACGTATTAAAAATGCTATTAAAATAAAAATAAGTGAAGTTGAGACAATTTGGGATTGGAAGCATATGACATGTCTGAAAAGTCAGAAATGTAATTTAACCTATGACCACTTAATTTCATTATTTCACCCACTCACGACAGGATGCTGTATTTTAAAAAGCTTAATTAAACTTCTATTATTTTTATTTTACTGATTTTGCAAATCTTTGTTTATTGCTGGGGAGAACACTGAATCCCACCCTCCTCCAGCTTTGCGTGTCTTTGAATGTTACACCTCTGTAGTTTCACTCCAACTGTGATAGAAATTATTTTCAGCTAGCCCAGAGGCATTGTCGAATGCTCTGCACTGCCATGGGCAAGACCAATATTTGATAGCTAACTTAGGATTCCTCCTGCCTGAACTGGTAGAGAACAAGCATGTGGTAGAAGTGATGAGCTTGTTCTCCCTAGGGTAGGGTGCCAGCTGCACTATACAAGAGAGATAGTGTGGAATTAATAGTGGCCTCACAGGCAGGCTATATATTTTGTCTTCCAACAGGAAAAAGTCATGCCTTAAAAGAAGCTAGAATGGAAGAAGGAATACAGAAAAGGTGGCAGCTACCTTGCAAAATGAATTTATTTCAGTTTTGCGTACTTCAGTCTCACTATTTCAGGATGCTTTTCAGATGCTTTAAAGGATAGTTTCTATCTAAGTAAGCCTATAATCTAATGGCAAACCACTACAGAACTGCTACAAAAAAAAGTAAAGAAGACAAGAGAAGTAAATTCTGTATTTAAGAACTTTTGATGGATGCATGCAAGAAGCCAGAAGTGGGCTTATGAGAAGGCTGCTTAAGCAAATGCAGCAGAAGGGGTTTTTTTATGAGCTCATGAGGTTCCCTCATGGGTACAAAGCTGTGGAAAACAAAATACAACTGTTGAGAGAAATTGTCTCTAAATATATGGACAAGTCTGCAACTACTGGCAAAGTAGAATGAACAGGAATGACACAAAACTTGATGACAGGAAAAAAAATCCACAAAATTGCAAAGTTCAAAGTTTTTGGACTTAACAAACAAACTTTCTCAAAGAAAATCAGTGCAGCACTGATACTTCATTTGGTTCCAGTGACATTTTCCACCCCCTCAAAATCTATTACTGGACTCTTCACCACAGTTGGAAAGCACCCATGTACAGCTCTGCAAGTAGCCTAAATCTGAGGCAAGAGGCCCCGAGAAGTGTATAAAATAGTAAAGGATATGAAAAATGTAAGCAGACTAAAAGAAGGATTTCACTGACTAGATTTTGTTTTAAAGGTGCCAATATCTGATCTGCAAACGAACAAAATAAAAAAAAAAAAAAAAAAAAACACCAAGAAAAAAAAAGAACAAGCAAAACTGCAAAAGTTAGGGCAGAGGCAAGAATGTCTGAATACAAAATTGAACAGTAGGATCAAAGGCAAAAAAATGGATTGGAACAATATTAAAAAAAAAGGTGCAAAAGCTGGTTCTGGTCTGGATGTGTGAAGCATGAGCAAACCAAAAGTAAAAAATAACCCTGAGTCACTGAATCTGAGTGACAAGAAGGATAATGTTCTTGTCACTTGTGATAGAAAGGGAGAGAAGTAGATAAAGTTCTGTTTCGAAATGATAGTTAAAAGGCATCACATTAGAGACCCAGCCTGAGACACATTAGATGGGAGTAGTAATAACACCAGTGGAAAGGCAGACTCATAAGTCATCTGGATAGCCATAACAGTAAACGCAACACAAGTGGCTAACTTACCTGGAAACAGAGCACAAGATAAAATCTAAAAAAAGAGACCCAAAACAGAACTCCAAGGACAGAGTCTTGGCAAATTCAAGGATGGAGTATGAAAGAGAGAACTCAGATATTCTGGAAAAGGCACTGAAGAAGTCATAGGTAAGAGACAAATGAACAGAGAATTATCTTGCAGTGACTATGAAAATATTAAAATACAATTAAATCACACAGCCTGTCAGAGATAGATCTGCATGAAGAACTGAACACTAGTAAAGCTAGTGAAACTACAAGCAGTTTTCCTGCCACACAGTAAATAGTATATGCAAAAGCATATAAAGAAACATTAGACATCATCCAAATACAGCTCCATTGTACACAAGAAGCTGAACTATGACCTCGTAGATCAGGAGTCTTAATGACAAAGGTGGTAGTGATTATCTTCTACGCTTGAATCCTGCACTTGTCACCACTATCAGTAGATAAACTAACAATCAAAGATTATTTCTGCTCCTCCAGATTTATTTTCTTTCTTATGATTAAATTTGCACAGAGTATAACCCTGCATGTTAGAGTTTGGAGTTGTCCCACTTGCTATTCAACAGAATTACTGACACTGGATTCAATGCCATAATGAGAGGACAGTACAGATAAAATTGCTGGTGATGACTTTTTCAAACACAACATCTTCCCAAAACTGCTTTCGCATTTCATCTGCCTTCACGACCAAATGATGGGAAAAGATGGATTTTCTGCTATCCACTGAGAAGCTGGACTTCTCAGTGTTTAAGACCTTACCAGACCAATTCAGGAAAATTAGTTTTAGCTTCATCTCATGAATCAAGTCTTTACACAGAGCAATTGATTCAGCATATACTGAAACATGGAAATCACCCATCCAGTTATTGTATTACCCTACATAGCACTTGGTTTATTCAAATAAGGATTCACACTAGATTGTTCAAGTGTGTCACTGCTTTTGGTACCATTATGTTACTTCTTATGGGGGAACTGGCCTATCACAAGGCCAAGAGCGTTAAAAGGTTTAAGACATACCATGAACAGGAAGGTCAGAAAGGGTAGCAATTGTGCAAACAGTACCCAAAGCGCAAAGTGCTCGTCCCTTAGAAATCCAACACAGGCATAAAAAATTTTCAGTTGATCATGCTGAGAAGTGAAATCAGACAGGAGTCACCATGCTGATTACTACATAAACTGGATCTGTTCTAATAAAACAGATTTTCAGAGACAGAAGCTATTTATAGGTCAGATTCTAGAAAGAAGAATGTGCATGTGCACATTCCACACAAGTGGATGTCACATCCACACAAGTGGATGAGATAAAAAGAGAAGATTCCAGGTTAACAGTCTGTTTACTCAAGCAAGCAAGAAAGCAAGCAACAAATGAGATAAAGTTGAGGCAAAAGACACAGCATAATTCTTATTTGAAGTCAATCTTTCCACACCAATCCTTCAGTTCTAGCCTGTGGGACACACTGCAGGATGAGGATATGGTTTTTTTCCCTTAACACTCCAGCATCACATGGGGTTCATACTACATCTTCCTAGCCAGCTTGAGTAATTACACACAAATTACTTGCTCAGTTGAGAATCCAAATTAAAATAAAATATTAAAAAAAAGGTCATAGGAACCACAGGCTTTTATATATGTCTACAAATTAGAGAAACATACCCATGTACATTTTTACAGGTTATAAACAGCACACAGACATAAGCTGAGAAAGCATCTGTCTTAGCAATGTCTACATAATAAACTGTCTCCCCTTTACAAGAACTTCCACATTTCAGGAAAAGTGGACAAGTGGTTCGGAGCCAAGGACCCTATTTTCACAAGTAGGAATCATGCCTCATAAGGGAATCTGAGCAGAGCACAGTATTCATAGAACCATAGAATCACCAGGTTGGAAAAGACCTCTTAGATCACCAAGTCCAACCATTACTATCTGCCACTAAATCATGTTCCTGAGCACCTCATCAACTCGTATTTTAAATACCTCCAGGGATGGGTGACTCAAGCACCTCCTTGGGCAGCCTGTTCCAGTGCCCAATGACCCTTTCTGTAAATTTTTTTTTCTGATCTCCCGTGTGAACATCCCCTGGTGGAGCTTGAGGCCATTCCCTCTTGTACTGTCTCCTGTCACCTGGGAGACGAGGCCAGCACCCCCCTCTCTACAACCTCATTTCAGGTAGTTGCAGAGAGCAATAAGGGCTCCCCTCCAACTTCTCTTCTCAGGGCTAAACAACCCCAGCTCCCTAAGCTGCTCCTCATAAGACTTGTTCTCCGTCCCCTTCACCAGCTTCGTCGCTCTTCTCCGGACTCGCTCCAGAGTCTCAACATCCTTCTTGCAGCGAGGGGCCCACAACTGAACACAGTATTAAAGAAGCAGTCTCACCAGTGGCAAGTATAGGGGCAGAATAACCTCCCTAGACCTGCTGGCCACACCATTTCTGATACAAGCCAAGATGCCATTGGTTCATGTTCAGTCAGCTGTCAACCAGCACCCCCAGGTCCTTCTGGGCGGCTTTCTAGACAGACTTCTCCGAGTCTGTAGCTCTGCACAGGGTTGTTGTGCCCCAAGTGCAGGACCCGGCATTTGGCTATGTTAAACCTCATGCCGTTGGTCTCTGCCCAGTGGTCCAGCCTGTTCAGATCCCTTTGCAGAGCCTCCCTACCCTCCAGCAGATCCACATTTCCACCCAGCTTAGTGTCATCTGCAAACTTGCGAAGGGTACCCTCAATGCCTTCATCCAGGTCATTGATGAAGACATTGAACAGGGCTGGACCCAGCACTGAGCCCTGGGGAACCCCACTTGTCACTGGCCTCCAGCTGGAGTTAACGCCATTTACTACCACTCTCTGGGCCTGGCCATCCAACCAGTTTTCCACCCAGGAGAGTGTGAGCCTGTCCAGGTCAGAGGTTGACAGTTTCCGTGGCAGAATGCTGTGAGAAACTGTGTCAAAGGCTTTACTGAAGTTCAAGAAGATACATCCACAACCTTTCCCTCATCCAGTAGGCGTGTCACCTTGTCACAGAAGGTGATCAGGTTAGTTTGGCAGGACCTGCCTTTCATGAACCATTCATAATGGTGTACAAAGTCTACAAGCCAGCTACCTGGATACTGTCCTTCTACAGGCATACCAGGGGAAGGTAGGACTGTTACAGGAAGAAAAATAGCCCATCAAAATGTTGCCATTTCTGAAAAGAGTTGTTCAGAAGGCACCAGTCACAGTTTTTTGGATGGTAAAGTTTTAAACAATACAGCTTGTTTTGCACCTGAATATTGCTTCACTTGGTAAAATCAAATCACAGATATCAAAATTTTCCTCATAAACATGGCAATGTAGATGAGGTCTCAGTATAGGTTCCTCATTTCAGTTTTCAGCTGACCGAGTTATTATATTCCACCTTCCCTCAAGAGCATAAAGTGAAGAATTGCCAAATTGAAGATCTCATACAAAATCAGACTGAAATAAAGCACTCAAACACCATTTTAAACACAGTTTTAGGAAAGAATGCACATCAGCATGACTACAGGTGTTCTTCTTTCTTTTTCATGAAATCTGTAATGATAGGCTGACCTTCAGTACTTCGTACACCTACTCAGGACCATCCCGGTGATACTGAGACATGCGAACCATAGGTAGATACCTCTGCAGTGCTCAGAGCCCCACCATATTCTCTTCCAAAAGCAGCCTCACAGGTGTTATGTAGATCACATCCACCATGGATAACTCCTTCCTTAGTCTCCAGTGCAACTGCCTGTGCAGGGGACACAGCCCTGCCTAGAGCCATCCCAAGACATAGTATACCACATCTCTTCCAGAAACAACCTCCTTCTTCTCTAGGAATGGATAAGGCTCTGTCCATTGTTCATATAAATAGGTAACAGACCATCTACCACTGCTTGTGGTCAGTGAAAGACATGATAAATCAGTCTTGAACAAAAAATGTTTGTTATCAATGCATACACAAAGCATTCCTGTGAAAGGGTTATTCTTTCCCAGTTTGAAGTTGGGATGTGAATTACATTAGCACACAAGAAACTTAAATGGTCATGTAGAACCTATTCCATGTCAAATGCACCAAAAAAATGCTCACCTAGTCTGTAAAAAAAGTTTACATTTCATACAGGCTCCTCATTTCAGAATGAGCACTTCTGTGACCACAAAAAAATATGAAAGTAGAATTTGGAAGATTTTTCTGGACCACACCCAGTAAGGAACATGCCAAGTTTTTTCATATTTTCATGCAAGCACCCCTGCTTAACTCCTTCACTTGAAGACTGCAGCGATACAGCACTGGTTGGATGCTATCTTCTGTTTGTTAGTATGTTCAGAGATGACATCAATCATGACTAAAATAATTTTTTGTTGGTTATCGCTCATTTTTGTCATATTTACAGCATGTTGAAAGTATTAAAAACTGGAAGTTCTTCTAATGTGAGCAGTATCTGATGTAGACTGATGTGTTTTATACAGATGACTTTTGCTATAAATATTAAGTGGGATGTTGGGTTATCCAAGTTCACCCTCCTATGCTGGCGAGAGAAAGACCTGCCAAGTCACACCACAACAGAAGTAATTGTAACTGTCTTCTGTCCTCCTCCCCTTTACAATATTGCTCAGTCTTTCAGTACTATCTTGAAGTAAGGTCACTTAGTTTCATACGTACTTAGCATAAAGTTTTCAAAAAGTGCTTGAGAAGGGCCATATTTTAATATTCAAATTCCTGCATGTGTGTAGCCATAGTATCCACAGCTTCTAGAAGACATGACCAGACTTTCATTAATATAACAAGATGCTCTTGTTCTTCTTAAATTTTGCTTAGATTTTAACTTTTCCAGTTTTAAAGGCCATTATTAGAATATATTTATTCTTCAGTTATTTTTAATCATAATATTCCATGGAAGTTTGGGTCAAAATAAATAACCTGGCCCAAGGGTCCAATTTTCATTGAGGTCCTATTTAAGAGTTTGCTGATAACCTCATGAAGAAATAATTAGAACATTTAAAGTGACAAATTAAAGCCAATGCAATTAGCAATAACCCTCATGATTACTTAATATTTTCTAAGTGCTTTTGAAAAAGCAATGACAGGATTTTATGCTGCAAGATAAAATTCTATTCATGTGGAGGAAAGAATTACATATGTTTACCATATTAAACAGGGCAAGAAAAAATCAGATGGAGTAAAAGGATATTAATAAATTATCAGTAGGGAGTATTACTAAAGCAAAATATCAACCCTGTCACTTGGTCATGGTGGTCTGCAAGTTCTGAATATGCACTGTCAATGTACAGTCAAAACACATCTCAATTTCCATCTTTACAAGTAGTGTATGATCATTTGTACCAACTTACAGTATAATATCTGATAGGAAAAAAGTATTTTAAAAACTAGTTTTCATGTAGAATTCTGTGGTATCAGCTTTTTTCTGTAGAACAAAATAAAACTGCAAGGGACCAAAGAAAAGTCTGTCCTTTGCCCCAAAGACAAGCATCTATCAAAATTCTCTGAATTGTTTTCTTCTCTATCACATAATAAGATTCTTGGCTCTTCACTATTCTCAGAATCTGTCATGGTTTAGCCCCATCCCAGATAAATTTCAGCAGCTAAAACCATGCAGTTGACTCTCAAATCCCTTCCCCCAACCCCCAGGAAAAGGGAGAGGTAAATGAGAGTAAACAGACTTGAGAGTTGGAAACAGATTTAATGAAATATGAAAATAATTAGGAAGTAATAAACTATATACAAATATAGGAAATCCTGCTCCTACCCTACCCCTAGATGACTATATGTCAGCACAAATATTGTAGAACAGACATGAGGGAATGTGTCCATGGCTAGGAGGGAGATGAGCTCAGGAACTTGATTCAGGTATGCATAGATAAGATTGACGAGGTCCTTACTGGACGTTGGCCATTGGTGAAGAGGTTGACACTCATCATCTCTCAATTTTTATATCGAGTATAACGTATATGGGATATTATACTCTGTTGGTCAGTTTAGGATCACCTGGTCTATTTACCTCTCCTCACAAGTGTGGCCCTTTTCTGCCAGCTGAAGGATGGCCTTGGTTGCTTTAGGAATAAGCATTGGCCCTTTTGCATACCAATACCCTGTGTTATCATTTCTAGGAAGAACACTGCCTGAAAAACATACAGTTAGCTTTTAGAGAATGAAGTTACTTAGAGCAACCAATTTAGAGACAGAAAACTTACTCAGATTTAGCTCAAACCACAACAGAATCCCATACAGCACATTCTGAAAACAGTTCAGGGATCAACAATTGCATACTACACACACACAAAATGTATACCTTCCTTTATATATACCTGATTCTATTGAAAGAACCCAAATCACCAATAAAACTAATTTTTTTTCAGTCTTCCCTTGGATTTCTTTCAATTTAGAATAGTTTCAGAATGGGTAATTAAACTCTCTAGGAGTCAGTGTTGCAGTGCTTGGAGGGGGAAAAAAAAGGACTTGTACTTGAAATCTGTGAAAATACTTCCCACCAACCTCCAGGTCTGGAAATAAGAATAACTCATTAAATCTAAATGTTCAACTGAGAAGTAACTTACTTCAGAAAAAGAAATGACTGTTCAGCTGGTTAGAGATGGTAAATATTTTCTGTTCTGACCAAACGATCAGTAATAACAAATACACTCGAGTAAAGTGTGTGAAAATGCACAAAAAGGTTTGTAGTAGCAAACCAATTAGTGATTTATGCAGTATCATTCACATGTGGGATGTGAAAGTATAAACTCTATGGAACCCATACATAACAGCAAGAACAAAAAAGTCCCTGAAACCTAAGATTTTCCATCCTAAATGCCTGACATATTAAAAGTGGAAATTTTTATAAAAAACCAACCTTCCTAAATGTTTACAATATCAATGTAGTGTCCAGTTTCACATGAGGACTAGAGGCTTTCGGGTATGTTTTGACTCAGTAACCAGTGTACTTTTTACTCAAAATGCAGATAATATTAAAGGAAAGGATACAAGAAGGGACTTTTTCCAACTCAGGGCAGAGCAGATACCTTTACCTTTGCATGGTATAGATGCTCTTTCCATCCTTCCTGTTCCTCTTCCTCCATATCCAGCACTGGAGCAAAAAGGAAATGCTTCCTCCTCTCTCATTCACAACACAAGGCCAGTGTTGGTTTCTTTGTGACAATTCAGTTGTCACTCTCATCTGCTACTGAAACCCATCCTCTCGACACCCAGTATAGGTTTTCTTCCTAGAGGATAGGAAAAATGCAAAGGAAAACCACCTTCTGGAAAGAGACATCATTAAAATAGTAAATGTTGGTTGTTTTGATGGTTTTCTCTTTTGTGCCATGAAGTTTTTATGGTGATTTGCTCCTCTTAACCAGACTCGGAACATCAAACAAGCAGTGCTGACTGTTGACTCTGTTGAACTGGTGGAAACTAGTCCAAGCAAAGGAGGCCCAGCCCGCAGCAGCGTTAGCACAGTGGAGACTGCTCATCTCTTCTTGCTGAAATGCCTGCTGCTGTTCAATGGTCAATTCTTTTCTCCTGCCTATACATATTCTTTTT
The DNA here is from genome assembly GCA_033558105.1 of Coccyzus lansbergi. Lineage (NCBI taxonomy): Eukaryota > Metazoa > Chordata > Aves > Cuculiformes > Coccyzidae > Coccyzus > Coccyzus lansbergi. The sequence goes on from JAUMJK010000298.1 coordinate 677,465, forward strand.
CAAGTGTCTGAATGTTGGCAATACAGAATGTCTTGACCTGCCAGTTAGTGTGTATCACCAGGCAGTACTGGCTGCTTTTTTCCATCTGCAATTGAAATTACGCTCATAAAATGCCTTCGCCTATAGCCCCAATGGTTGTTTTCGGTTTTCTTAAAAATATTAGCAAAAACAGGTTTAAGGCAAAACAAAAGCATACTTTCTTGCTAAGTAACATGTTACAAGAGGTTTTAAACTCCCTTTAAAGTTATTTTAGACTATCTGACCGTTCTCTAGAGAAAAAATCCTGGCTAACAAGTCATCAACAAACACTATGTTCCTCTACACCAAGTAAAATATATTTTCATTATTCTCCACTGAAGAAGCAGTGACAACTGCAGTGTCTGCCACAGCATCTCTGTAGATTCTGTGGTGTTCTCACCAACTAGAAAAATGAGTGTAGCAGTCACACCCTGAACAGGAAGAACATCCAAATGTAGCTGAAGAGGTTCAGGAACTTTTATAGAATCACAGAATCAAAGAATAACCAGGTTGGAAGAGACCCATCCATCACTGAGTCCAACCATTCCTATTAAACACTAAACCATGCCCCTTAGCATATCGTCCACCCGTGCCTTAAACACCTCTAGCATCTCTGCATCCTTCTTCATTATTTCATTCAATGCTTTAAAATCAGCTAGGATGACACAATATGAAGTATAAAATATCTTCATAACACCAGTCATCCTTGGATCACTACTCCTGCTATTGGATTGGAGTCAAATGTTTAGGCTGGATGAAAACCCTGTGTCCAAGGACACAGGCACCACTGCCAGAAGGACATTCATTGTGGTTCTCACCCATGGAGGCTGGAAGCAGAGCACCATACTCACATGTCAGTGTTCACAGATACTGCATCACACCAAACAGCTCTCTTAGTTCAGTAGTACTCAAAAAATGTCAGCAATACACTCCACTGTCAGATGAAGATACTCTACACGTAGCTCAGTACTTAGGGAAAACAAACACATACTGATGCTGGTCCCAACCCAGGCAGCTAACCACACCATGGGTTTCTCAGCCATGCTGTCAGTGTAAGTACTGAAAATTTAATATATCCATTAAAGGTTTTTAGTTTTTACTGGTTTTTATTTAAAACTTACGATGTTTTTTCCAATACTTTCTTTTCTGACCAGAGATATTTTATTAAAGATAGAGAACCCTGAAAGCACTTGCATGGAAGTTTGTGTGACACAGATCTGGTTTCTTGTTCTTGGTGGCTTTTACAAGTTTCTGGTGAAATCCAAATTTCTTCTACACCAATATTAAAATTTCTTCCCATTGGCCAATTCCTCTCGGATTTACAGAGTATCTCACTGAGTCGTGCTCTTGGGTGTACATATTTAGTACACTGGGGAAATATGGAGATAGGAGTTAAGCCTTTTCTTTAGCAGATTCTCCTATGCAAGTCTCACAGCAACCCACAAATTTTATTTAGGAATTTACATAATCCTGAGACTACCACCTAGATACAGCAAAACCTGCACAGGAGAATATTGCAAAAAATATATTTAAACTACAAAATAATATATTCTACAGTATTTCATTTTCCCAGATTCTCATAATGTTCCTATATGCAAGCTACATCCTCCATTAACATTATGGGTAATTCAGAGTAAATCAAAAATTGAACATTTAATACACACAAAAAGTTTGTAGCAGACTTGGAGAATACCATTATTAATTACATCAAATGAAAAGTCTTATTTTTAAAAATGCATAAGTTATTAAGTGACTACAAACTAACAACAGAATAAATAATTACATATTTACTGGCTACTGTGAACTACATCAACATTAATATTTTAAATTAAGTGAATTATTTTAATCTTTTTCCTCCAAAGTTATTAATTAAAAAAGTCCATAAAAGACTACAAAGAGATCTGCTGTTTTCTAAATAATGCATTCGAAAATAATTCGGATTCAAAGAAGAATTATAAATCACAAGAAGGAGCTTGTGGAGACCTCTACGTATGAAAGGCATCTGTCGGGATGGAGAAAGAAGAAAACAAATCTAGCAGCATAGTACCATGAAATACTGAAAAGATAATTACTTCTGGTTTGAAACGTAGGATGTGGTATCAGGGGAAGAAGACTCAGGTAAAATGTTTCGATGCTCACTAAAAAGTAAATAGGGCTTTTCTTTTCAGTAAACAGAAAAATGTTTCATCTTTCCCTTGAACATACCTGAATCCTTTCTGTGTTTATTTGTTTCTAATTCCACTGGTAACACATCAATTTTTCCTCGTGTGATGGAATACTAAAGAAAAACTTTAAAAAAATTTAAAAGGGCAAAAACAAAAAGAAAGAAATCAATGAAAGAACACAATGTTAAGAAGCAGTAATGTTTAAGAGAGAATCAAAGGAGAGGAGAGCAGCTAAAAAGACTGAAAAAAGATAAAGGGCAAAGGATTTAAAAATTAAACAGAAGGAAAAAGATTAAAGAAAGAATGGCAAAGGCAATGCAAACGGATTTAAGAAGCCAGTATAAAGAAAATACATTCAGTTATAAGAAAGGAGTAGCAACTACTAGATGAAAAATACTTATACAATATACTGAATCAAAAAATGGAATGAAAAAGTTAGAAATTAATTAAAAATCAAAGTTAGAAAACTTTTTCTCCATAAAATACAAGAAATAAATACACAAGATCCATGAAAACTGAAAAGCCTATTTCCATTCTATACATCATCATTAAAAATATTTTCTATTATAGTCATTTTAATGATATGAAAATGAAATACAAAGCAACGCAAGGACAATTATTTCCTGTGCAGCTATTTATATGCATTATGTGCAAGGTTGAGAATACACTGAGTCCCTACCTAAAATATCAAATCCCTTTACTTTATCAATAATAGTATTAAAATTCACATAATTTGTCATCAACTTTATACAGGGTTGCAGTTTCATTATGAAATATCATTATTATTAGGAGTTTCTAAAGGGTTGACAAAGTTTACAGCTACTTGGTTTGCTCTCAGAAGTGCTGTATGGCAAGCAGTTATAGACAAAACTACAGCAACCAACAGATCAACTTAAACCTTGTAATTGTTTTTACTGTTATATTATTTTATTGATAACATTTTAATGTTATCATCCCTTCAAAAACTTCTACTAAATGTGTTCTCCCTATAATGGAAACACTTTTTACCTCAGCGAAGATAGACTAGATAGAGAACACTTGCAAGAAATGAAACTCATAATAGGAAGCGCAAAGACAGTTTCAGGATGAGGTTCTAGTTTGAACATTATACATTACATGCATTGTGATTTTTTTTTTTTTTTTTAAATTTATATTACACAACTTAGAGGATTGTTAGCTGTTCTTGCCAGTATTTTCTCTATGTGCACCAATTTTGTCTCCATGCAAGTATCACCCCAAATTCTGAAAGTTTTGTCACATCATAGCCTGCATTTAAAGGTACTGATTTATTTCAGTCTCTCTTTTTTTAATGTCAGTGACTATCTCCCTGCTCCCTGGTTTTATTAGAAGAAGTAAAAAGTTTTTCATATTTTATCTCTCCATACTACTCATTAGTTTATATATCATTTAACATGTCACCTCTTTTTTTCACCCTCTCAATACTGATCTTTTTAATCTCTATTCACATGAAATCATTGTCATGCCTCCAATCATTTTCAGTGGCCTTTTCTGGACCTTTTATGTTACTGCAATATTTTTCCAAGATGAATTAAACAGACCGCATAGACTACTCAGACTGAAGGCATAACATAATTTTATTTAAATGCATTTTAATGCTTGTGGGAATATTCCTCAGACCATTCACAATACCACTGTTATTCTTCTTTTTGGACATGAAAATATATGTTGAATAAATATATTATGTGAACAGAATAAAATAAGACCTATGTCTCACTGCTCACTAGAAAAATTTTGACTGAAATGGGAAGTCCAAGCTCCCTCTCAGCATGCGTTGCCATTTTGCACCACCCATTGTTCAATACCTACTGTGCTAGGAACTGATCATTAATGCAACTTTTTGTTTATGCATTCCATAGCACTCTGTAAACCAAGCAGGTAACATAACCTCTTCCCCTAATTAGAAAATTTCCCTTTTGAATCAGAAGGATGTGAGATCTACCAGTTGCCCTTGTTTTACTGAAATGTCATGTAGGCTGAAAGACTGGAGAGGCACAGCAATTATTTACAGAAAACACACCAGATTTCCTCAATCATGTTTTTTCCAAGCTTTTCTTATTTGGAAGAACTAACCATACTTTAAAAAAATTCACTACTAAAATACAGCTTGTATTTGTTTATTCCATGCAGTAATTTCCACTGTTTTGCTCATTTCTCTATCATATTACTTAAATATTTATTTTGGAGTTGTACACATTGCCCTGGCCAGTTTGGTCCACTGTTACAAAAATAAGGATGAAGAACTTCATCTGCATTATCAATAAAGAAAAAAAAAATACTGAAACCAAAAATCTCAAATATAAAACTCAATCAACCACAACAAATAAACTTCAAGCTGAAAAACACACCTACTAACATCTGTGCCACCAGAGACTCCTCTGAATGAATTTTATTGTTCCAGAACTTACATCCTCATCCACTTTTCATAGACAGAAGACTTACAAGGCCACACATTGTAGACAGGTAACAGCACATCTTTCTATTTGATTGATACCTTTGCCATAAACAGTAACTTTGAGCTTAAAACTTTATCCCTGATATAATGAAGTAATTTAAAATGTGAAATTTAATCATATGAACCCATCAGAAAACAGAGATGTCCCACATGGTGCAATCAATAGTCCCATGTAGAAAACTGTACACATACAGCTGATTATATAGTAACTCAGTGTTGCAACACGCTGGGAGACTTTTTTGCAAGCCTAATGAACAAGTGTTTTCCATTTCTGGTGACTGGGGAGAGTAATTCAACTACAGTACATGAACAACTTTATTAGCTATACCAGAATGAATTCTTCATTTTTGACATGGCTAATCTCACCTGTTCCTTTACTTGGTCCCCAAAATAATACAAAGCCTAGGATGATATGTGCTTACAGTAAAACAACATGCGATGCCTGTTCCCAATAGAATTCTTTGTGAAGAAATGACTCCGATTTTAAAATCAATGTAACTTTATAAAATATACTTAGGGTGAATCACCTTAGATCAGGGACCCAGTACTCAAGGTCAATAAGCAAAAGTTTCTAGGAACTTATTTCTGTATGATTTTGTCAACTAACACATCAAACAAACTAAATAAAGCATTGATACACATACTAAAATATTCACTGGATTACACGCTAGAACTACGAACACTTAAAATACACACAGGATTGGCATTAAATTTTTCATATGCATTTGACTAGGGTGCTGATATTAGCATGTTGTATCTTACCAAATATCTTTCCAATTATGGCTATTTATCATTCCATTTTTTAATTTCTACAGTTTCCTCAGTTGATTAATTTTGTATACATATGAACCTTAAAATTTCTTTTGCTAGTGTACAAAACATTGCAATAACACAAACACCACCAGACTGTCACTTCTAGGAGCACATAAGTGACAGAGAAGTTTGTTTCTCACATTTTTGCAGTTCTTCTCCTAACAAGGTACAATTTAAACAAATAGTATTTACTGAAGGATATTACAGAAACCCATAGATTAAAACTTCTTACATTACTTCAGTGTCATGGAAGACACATCAAAGAGATGAAAACCACACTAAAATGCTGGGAAAAATGCTTAAGAACAATGTAAAATTTCACAAAATTGCAGCTGAGAGATAGGCAAGTGGGAAAAGATCTGTGAGAGCTCTGTAAGAAGGAAAACCAGAACAGTTGCATCCTAAGTAATGATGACTTCAAAGGTTAAGGGAAGAGAAACGACAGTAGCAGGTACAGCCCAGGACAGTTTCTGTGAATGCTGCTGGTGTACGAAAGGGACTGGGGAGGAATGAGACATTAAGGAAGATGTGAAAAGTGAAAATAGGAGATTAGAAAGCAAGCAAATGTGCACAGTGGGACAGCTGTATTGTTCAGTGGTACTACACAAAATCCGTGTCAGTGGCAACGGGACTACCTTTAGCAAACCTGGGCTGATAGCAATGTTTCCTTGTCACATGCCATATTTCTAGGGCTTTCCGTGGTTAAGGTACAGAAAGCAAAACAAATTCATTTCCTAAATGGGAAGCTTGCATCCTACAGAAGCTAATGCAAATTGCCAGGAGTAAGGTGGACAAATGAGAAACTCCAGTGAGGGGAAGAAAGAGCAGAGCAATGCACCGGTTTCCAGTAGGGCGCCAGATAAAAGATGAAAGAGAATGGAAGTTAGAACAGCATGTTTCTCAGGTACAGCAAATAAGAAGTGAGGAGATGGTTAGAAGAAAAAGCAAGAAGTGAGCAGCTGAAGGAAATAATGTAGAAGTGTGGTTAACGAAATATTTTGAAGAGATGTCAGAAATAATGCAGATGCTTATTATTTATCTACGTATTTGCCGCAGGGAACAAGCAAAGCATTAGACAGGCCAATAAAAGTAACTGGTATTTGTGCAAGAAAAAGCAATTAGTGTCTGCAGAAAACCTCCCTTATTGTCCCACTTTCTTATCCCAAGTTCCATAATGTTTATGTTACATGACCTCAACCAGCTATACAAGACAAAATCCTGCTAATTACATTCACGGACGAAGCCCTACTTAGATGCCAACTTTATGAAACATCCTACCTGAGTAAGAAGAATTTAACTGTATACGCCTGTAGCAGCTACACATCTTGCTTCAAAATGTGTACTTACTTTGTTAAGTACTCCTCACTTGTTTCTTCCCAAAAAGAAACTGGAGAGTTTGATTTCAGAAGATGGAATATTGATAAACTCCTTTCTTTTGGAACTAGTTTTTACTTTGAGGGGGTTGATTATTTGGTACTGAGAGATACTCATATGAGCACACTTTTGAAGAAGACAGTATTAATTAAAACAACAATATTACTAAATGCTAAGGAGTTTCTTGGTAATGATATACAAACCACTTCCCTATTTAGATATGATCAACTGCTTCACTTCTCTTTTGTAAATACAATGACTACTTTTGACTGTATATAGTATTACTCAGTCAGTAGAATGCTGTAAAGTCATTCTTATTCTACTGATTTCAGCCTACTTCTTGATGTCATAAAATCAGTTATTTTTGCCTCAACAGAGCTCAGGACAGTCTGTTGAGATTTAAATACATGCAATGACAGTGCCCTACAGTCCTCTTAAGACCTCAGTTGGCCAGAATCAGGACTTCAACTCCAGGCAGGCGTTATTCTAGGAACTAGACCCTTTTGCATCCAGCCAGACTTCATGAGGCAGACAGAGGCTGCATCCCATGGTGCAGCAGTTCAAGTATCTATCTTGAATTTGCAGTTGTCACCTCCATTTATGAATCTGACAATCTACAGATTATAGCGATGTTAAGACAATCAAGTCCTTTCTGCTCTTCTGTTATTTCAACTTCATTACAAGATTATTCTTCATTCTTTAAAAAGAACAAGAGCTATGCTTGGCACTAAAACAAAACCAACTTTATCAAGAAAGCGCACACACAATCTCGCATATTTAGGATGGAGATTAGGAAAAAAAAATTCACAGAAAGGATCATTGGGCACTGGAACAGGCTGCCCAGGGAGGTGGTTAAGTCACCTTCCCTGGAGGTGTTTAAGGGACATAACAATAATAGATAGATAGATAATCCAATAGATTTTACTTTCTTATTGTAGGAAATAATCAAACGTTTTCAGTAGTGTAATTTTGCCCCAAACTTGCTTCACTGGTTTTCACCAAGACCTGTTACTGCAGAAGAAAATATTAAATATTAATCATAAGAAAATAGCTAAATCAAAAACGGTAGTACTCCCACCCAAAGACAGGTGACAGTGTATAGAGAAAGTTCATAACAAGTATTTTAATTTTACTCAATGATCTAATTTACAGTTAATTGACTAATTTATAGTCTCAACTCTTTTTTTAAGTCTATTATTTCTTTTCTACATGTATTTTATACACCTTAAGAACAGATGACCTGAAACCATTCCAGCAAGGATTACCTATGATGGTTCTCATGGCACAATACCATGCAAGTGATAGCAATAAAATACAAGCTATGCCTTAATTTATTAAAGCTAAAGTGAGTATTTTAAGTTTTATTTAATCACTAAAAAACTGTGGTACTGATTAAGTGACCTTGAAAAGCTATGAGGTTTCAGCTGAGGCATGCTGGTGGGAGGCTATCAAGCCTGAGGAGGTCCATCCCAACACTGCTCCGATCAGGTCATGGCATGACTTCAGCCCAAGGCTGAAGTCCACTTTGTAGGGAAAGAGGTGAGGGGATATCTCAGCAATACAAACCAAGCAGCTACCACAAAATGTGAGGGAAAAAAGTATCCGTGCTTCATAACAAGGACTCTTAGCTTCAAACTTTTTGTATCTGTTCATGACTGGACATACTGGAGTTTCAGAGTTGTGCAGCAAGCCACAGCCAGAACAAATAAAGATAATCACTTAGCAATAGAAAAAAACATGTTCTCTACAAGAAATACCATGGAATATTTCACCAAAGATCCTATTAGGGTACATAGCGTAAAAATATTCACATCACCTCCTGTTAGATAAGCAGAAGCTTTAGACATACACACAGTGACAGTCAATGCATTTATGGAGAGTGATGGAGCTGCAAGTGTGATATAGGAGCTGGCAAGTTTTCCAGCCTTGGCACACCAGATGAGAGGGTTTACCTTTCTGACCAGAGCCCTCCTACAGCAAAGCAACACAGAGTATCTTGTACAATTTGGTTAATGCAATAATCTGTCAAATAACTAGAGGATCCTAATGTGTAGAGGGATCTCCCATTCCTGTTATCTATTTTCCCCATTCCTATGTGTTTGAACAATGTGGTTACTCATTTTTTGTTATCTTACTTTTCACATTAATCTCTACATTATTAAACAACAATAAGGAAGAATCAGAAGCAATGGAATTTGACATAAAATCTTTTAACATACATTAAGGTGGGTCACATTTGTATATGGCTTGTTTCCAAATAACTTTTCATAGAGGTGAAATTTGAAAAGAGAGAGCTGCAAGTACACAATCAAATAGTCTGGGCATTACTCTGATGCTTTTTTTTTCCTTGAAAATTCAAATGATCCCTGCAGGCAGCCGACAACTGCTAGATCTGTGGAATGTGCTCTTTGAACTGTACAAAAGCCTTCAGCCTTTCGTGCATTGCTGCAAACAAAAACTGCCAAGAATAATTATTTCTCAAATTTAATGCTATGGAAGTGTTGCATCTTTTTTTTCACAGCTGTGAGAACAGCTGTAGAAAAATAAAATTTACAGGAGGATTTCCCCACAAAAGTTATGCATTGCATTTATCACCTTTTGTATACAACTGATACCAATCAACACCAGTCAAGTCTCAAAGAGTGCCACTCTTTCTTTAGTGTTCTTACAATTATATTTCTATGAAAAGAATCAAAGGAGTCCTTCCAGAAACAGTTTTTCATCCTCTAGCCTTTTGAAAAGCAAAAAAAAAAACCAACAAAACCAAAACCCAAACCCCAAAACTTATATCAGAAGCTCCAGATAGCATTGAGAGAACAACAGAAGCTTGAAAATTCATGGCTCATTTCCTACTTTTTCTCTTAACCTACACTGCTCTATCTACTGTTCCTACAAACATCCACATGCTAAAAGTTAACTTGGTAGATGTATTAGAAAATCCAAGAACTGCAGTCTAGATGATTTTGCATGCATCTGTAATATACATACTCAGTAATATGACTTCAGCTGTATCTGAGATTGTTACGCTGAAGACGACAATGAGGTGGAACCAACTGCTCTTAAATAAATATTTCCACATCTGAAATAAATGTTACTCAATCATGAAGACACACAAACTCAAAACAGTCATTTTTGTTTGGACCGCAGAAGTGCCTTGCTTTACAGAGTAAGCTGTTTAGTTCCAGTGTAAACTTCGTTACAATTCAGACATGAGGTAGAGCACTATCTACATGCCAACTAATTCTCAAAGCAGACCTAAGCTCCTAGGTCTTGTCCAGGATCCCACGCCCTTGCCCACACCCACATGTTATGTTAGACATAATATCCTGTTTCAAAGCAGGAGGATGAGGGACATGCAAAGAGCCCTGTACATGGACACCAAGCTCTGCATTCTGGATTCTCCTCCTCAGTCTGAGTGGATTCAGCCATAGCCCATGAAAGCCTCTAATGATCCAAGCTGTGAAATAATTCTTCAGCTTCAATGAGAGCCAAGAAATTATAATAAATCTTTGTCTAGCATCTCCATTTGGTTGTTGCATCTAAAGGGAACATTTCTCAATCAATAGAAGCAAATAAATTTTTGTCAAGAACATTAGGAGGATAAATACTTGAATAGTCTTGCTTGTGCCACATCTCTACTTTAGCCATAGCTAAGTTGCACAGGCAAAAAGACAGTCTACATAATGTCCTCTGGCACAAAGAACCACAGAATCTGGACCAGAATAAGGCAGAGAACCTCTGAGCTGCAAAGGAAATTAAAGCCAATGCCCAAAAGAGATGTCCCTACAAGACAACTGAGGAACAAAGCTATTTAATTCATCCATTAAGAAAAGAAGTAAAAAGGACATGCTACAATGGCATCATGGAAGATCAAATTCTTCTGCTTTTCAAATGTATTTGTGTCACTGCTCAAAATGAAGCTGTGCACAACATCAAGTTGTACTGCTGCTTTGTCTAATTGCACCACATTTTAGGCAAACACCTCCAATCAGAATGACAAGAGGACTGTGGTGCAGGCGAGATGCAATCAAGGCACAGGTCACTGACAGGCAGCAGCCGTTCTCTCATGGAGTTCCAAGTAGGTGACAGGACAAATTCATTCACATTGATCAGATGAGCGGAATACAGTTCCTCAGCAGCAGCTTTGCAGCAGTGCAAGATGCATCACATGCTATTACTGAAGTGCTATCGATGCTATAAAAGGGGCGCCCAACACTGTGACACTTGACTTTCACTTCAGCATTAGAAGAGAGGCAAAGGGGACTGCTTGGCTACAAGCAACACCCACTGAACACCTTGCCATGCCCTGGATGCTGTTCACTTGCTTGCATCAAAAATGGACACGTCCGCTAATTTAAAAACAGAATATATCTTTTAAAACAACAAATCTGCCTTTGTGGTTAGTGAATCTCAGTCAAGCTTCAGTGTTAACATGACTTAAACAAACACCAAAGAGCAGACTACAGAACTGCTGGTGATGAGCATAATGTCATTAAGGGGGATGTGGTCTCCAAGTTTGTGGTAAACGAAACCAATGCAAGCAAAACTTGTAATGGAGAAACTGCAACACATTTTTAATTCAAGAGTGCAGTGGCACTGTTCCTCCTTGCTGATTTTTTCAGCAGGACAACAAAAAGTAAAAGATTCATTATGTTCGTGGTTTTTTGAAAAAGGATTTCATGTAAAAAGCAGTGAAACCTAAAATACACTCATAACACTGAACTGTGGGGGACACACGAGCTAGGCTGTTGCTGATGCAAAAGAGACACAGTTGTTAGAAAATAAGCTGTAAAACAGAAAAGTCCAACATCAAAGTAGATGCTTACAAACACCAGAAAGTAAACAAAAATATATTATAGTATATTTTATTATACTTTCTAACACCTGAAAAAAAAAATTAAAAAATCATCAATTTACCTTTGGTATCATTAAGCTTTTTTCCAAGTCAATTAAGTGGAACATCTCTTAGTCTTACTATTCTTTTACCAATAAGGTGAGCAAATGGCAGGGTTTACAAGAGCAAAATCAGTAGGAGAGTTTGTTGCAAAAAAAAAATTTAAATAGGGATGAATTTAACTGTTGTGAAGAAAAGTACTTTCCTAGTGATTTACATAAAAGCAGTGATGCCTCATTTTCAAGATCTAACAAGTTTGTTTCTAGATTTCTTAAATATATCATTGTTGACACCACTCTAGATACAAAGAAAGAACGTGTTAAAACCTAAAGATGCTCTCATAGGTTGTTTATGCAGGAAAGGCATGTAGGAAGCAAACGTGGTAAACTGCTCCATATGAAGGTTTCTCAAAATTAAGCAGAAATTACCCGATACCAGTCAGTCCTCTTTTGACACCACAAATTCAAACCTCAGGACTCTCATGGAAGCATTAGTGTAATGCTGTCTGTCTTTTGCACTTCTGAAAACATGAATGATTAAAAGAAATCTGACAAAAAAAAAAAAAAAAAAAAAAAAGCTGCTCTTAGGTTGAGGGTTTTAATGCCTAAGGAGCATTTCAAAGCTCAAATGTTAATCCTTGGAGGGGGGTTGTATGTGACGATTTCTCAGTTAGAACATTTGTGCTGCAAGTGCCTGTAATCTCTTAAAAAGAATATTTTCTTTCCTCAAATTCCAAGATTCCTGTAAGTAAACAAAAAATCCCCTAATAAGTAACCCATAGCTTTGGTACTGCACTTCATAAAGACCAGTGGGCATAGTTCTGATTGAAGTGAGTTAACATTTTAATACTGTACAAGACAATAACTAGAAAGAACTCCCAACTTTTACTATGAGCTATAATAAAGGAATTCACTAGTGGTCTCCGCATTGAAAATATCAAGTCTTGTATCATCCTTCTGAATTTTTCTTCAAGAAAAAAGTCAACAAAGCCCGATAGAAGCTGGTCAAATGAGCAACATATCTCAGCTAGGGGCCCATTAACTATAAAATCAAAGAATAAATGAACCACCAAGACTAACAGTTTCTGGAAGGGTCTCTCTACTTAAAACAAGGAAATGGAAACCACACACAAATTTAGAAAATGCCTTTAGAAATCAGATCCCCCATAACGACCCATACATAGTTCAAAAGGAAATCTTCACTCCACTGCTCATTTTTTATCTTATCCTACAAGTCCCACCCAGTCTAAGTGTATTTCTCTTCTGCAGGCTGTCAAGGTTGTCAAGAAGAGAGGCATATGTTTTGTAGAAGAACAGTTGAAGATGAGAAGATTCATGTACTAGAGAGAATTAAAGGTCAGAAAGGACCATTTGATCATCATATCTGACTTCCGATCATATCACAGACCATAAAATTTCAGACCATTACCTTATTATTGAGCTCAAACACTTATAGTTGATTAAAGAAGAAATTCTGTTTTAGCTAAAACAATTGCTTCATGTCATGCTTTTTCTGTACTAGGTTTAAAAGCTCTCTAAAGCACCAGATATTTTCTCTCTGTCAAGGTATGCTGTAATTAAGTCACTTCTCAAGCATCTTTTTGATAAGGTAAACAGACTGATCTTAAATATTTCACTGCAAGACAATTTTAAAGCTCTTAAATCACTTTCATAATTGTTTCTGGCTTCATCTCTAAATTTCCAGAAGATCTGGGTTTTTTTCAGATGTGGCCACAAGAAACATGAGCTGAAATTCAGTCTACCAATGCAGAACATCTTTGTACCAATGTCTTTGCTGACATCTGCATGCCTGTACAACCAGCACACTTCTTTCTTTGCCACATGGCACATTATGCTTACTCTCCTCAGAAAAAAAGATCATATGAACAAGATTTCTTTTTGTGGCCAAGTAGTGTACAAGCAAGTATCAACAGAACTTGGCAGTAACAAGGAACCTTAACTATCTTTTAAGAGAGCAGACAGCAAGATACCCAGAAATACGTTCACAACCACGTTTCCATACAAAAACTGAGGAAAACACACACATACACACACAGAAAAAAAAATTAGATTTTACTTGGCCTTTGAGAGCTCACAGGAAATTTGAAAACTGCAGGCAGCTTGGTTGAAAGTAACCATATCACAACAGAATTCTCACGTCTAAGGAAGGAAAGTAGGAAGAACAGGAGAATAAACTCAATGGACGTTACAGAAGAGTACTTGGATAAATGAATTGGTGGCCAAGTACTTGTGAAGGGTAACTCAAAGGGAAAGACAAAGAGTTCAGGAGACTTGGTAGTAGCATAAAGAAGTAGCATTTAATGCGTATGAGCAAATGCAATCTTTGTTGAAAAAGGTTGCACCACAAACTCAAGGACCTGCAACTTTAGGAGAGTACAGATCCATGAAAACAAGTATGCATGAGAGAAAAAACGTGACAATATAGGGAAAATCAGAAGGCCGAAACAATAAAGCAATACAAAACATCCAAAAAAAATGAATTAGAAGCAACATAATAGTAACAGGAAAAGACAAGGAAGAGTTGAGGTACTTAATGCCTTCTTTTCCTTAGGCTTTAATTGTACAGAAAGTTGTTCCTGCTGTGTACAAATCCAGGAGCTAGAGGAGCAAAATGAGGCTCCCATGATCCAGGAGGAGGTCAGAGCCTTGCTTGCCCAACTAGATACCCACAAGTCTATGGGGCCAGACGGGATTCACCCTAGGGTATTGAGGGAGTTGGCGGATGTGCTGGTCAAACCCCTTTCCATCATCTTCCAACAGTCCTGGAAGACTGGGGAAGTTCCACTGGACTGGAGACTGGCTGATGTAGTGTCCATCTACAAGAAAAGTCGCAGGGAGGACCCGTGGAACTACAGGCCTGTCAGTCTGACCTCAGTGCCAAGGAAAGTCAGGGAACAGGTGATCTTGAGTGCTAGCATGAAGCACATGCAAGAGAACCGGGTGATCAGGCCCAGTCAACATGGGTTCACAAAAGGCAAGTCTTGCCAAACTAACCTGATCGCCTTCTGTGACAAGGTGACACGCCTACTGGATGAGGGAAAGGCTGTGTATGTATCTTCCTGGACTTCAGCAAAGCCTTTGACACAGTTTCTCACAGCATTCTGCTATGGAAACTGTCAGCCTCTGGCCTGGACAGGCACACACTCTCCTGGGTAGAAAACTGGCTGGATGGCTGGGCCCAGAGAGTGGTGGGAAATGGAGTTAAATCCAGCTGGAGGCCAGTGACAAGTGGGGTTCCCCGGGGCTCAGTGCTGGGTCCAGCCCTGTTCAGTGTATTTATTAATGACCTGGATGAAGGCATTGAGGGTACCCTTCACAAGTTTGCAGACAACACTAAGCTGTGTGGAAGTGTGGATCTGCTGGAGGGTAGGGAGGCTCTGCAAAGGGATCTGAACAGGCTGGACCACTGGGCAGAGACCAACGGCATGAGGTTTAACACGGCCAAAGGCCGGGTCCTGCACTTGGGGCACAACAACCCTATGCAGAGCTACAGACTAGGAGAGGTCTGTCTAGAAAGCTGCCTGGAGCAGAAGGACCGGGGCGTGTTGGCTGACAGCCGACTGAACATGAGCCAGCAGTGTGCCCAGGTGGCCAAAAAGGTCAATGACATCCTGGCTTGTATCAAACACTGCGTGACCAGCAGGTCCACAGAGGTTATTCTCCCTCTGTACTCGACACTGGTGAGACTGCTCCTTAAATACTGTGTGTAGTTGTGGGTCGCTCACCACAAGAAGGATGTTGAGGCTCTGGAGCGAGTCCAGAGAAGAGCAACAAAGCTGGTGAAGGGGCTGGAGAACAGGTCTTATGAGGAACGGCTGAGAGAGCTGGGGTTGTTTAGCTTTGAGAAGAGGCGGCTGAGAGGAGACCTCATTGCTCTCTACAACTACCTGAGGGGAGGTTGTAGAGAGGAGGGTGATGACGTCTTCTCCCAAGTGACAGGGGATAGGACAAGAGGGAATGGCCTCAAGCTCCACCAGGGTAGATTTAGGCTAGACATTAGGAAAAAGGTTTTCACAGAAAGGGTCACTGGACACTGGCAGAGGCTGCCCAAGGAGGTGGTTGATCCACCTTCCCTGGAGGTGTTTAAGGTACAGGTGGACGAGGTGCTGAGGGGCATGGTTTAGTGTTTGATAGGAATGGCTGGACTCGATGATCTGGTGGGTCTCTTCCAACCTGGTTGTTCTATGATTCTATGATTAGGGTATTCACAAAATATGCTTAGTCCTTGACATAAAAGACAAGTACAATCTGATAGTTATAACCAGTGACAAGTGGATAAAAAACAAGGAAAACAGATTAAGAGACACTGCAACAAGTTAGATGCTGTCAGACCAGCTGAGCCTAGTCAAACTTATACTTTGGATAGGTAAGAATGTGTTGTTGGCTTGTGCCATCAAGCCAGCTAAGAATGCCAAACTCCAATGCCTCCAATGCCTGACTGCACTGAAATTTTGCTAATATGTAATTTATACCTAATTAAGACCTAATCAGTGAAACTATAGTAGTTTAAAATAACCTATATTTTTTATATTTTTAACACTAATCAATCCACTGACTAAAATTTCTACCTTTGACTCCCACAAAGAGCTGCACTGACTCAATTGGTACAATTACCTGCATTGCAAGGAAATATAAGCAAATTACTTGAAATTCTCTCACAGCCATTAGTAATTTTTCAGAACTATTACAGAGCAGATGAAGTTCCAGTAAAATGAGGTTAAAAAAAAAAAAGAAAAATCCAGCACCTGTCTTAAAAAAATGGAAAAAGAAGAAAAGGTAAGGAATGACAAACTTGACAATTAGTTCTGGATCCTGGAATATTCTTGAGAAAAACAAAACCAATAAGATTTTTTTTTCTCTTTTTGCAACAATAAATACCTGCCAATACAGTTTTGTCATGAGCAAAATCTGGCAAGCTAATTAAATTTCTCCTTTAATAGAAAAACAGTTTGTGAATGGGAAAGAAGTAGCGGATGACATATAAAAAGAAGTGGATGACTCATAAAAAGAAGCTAAAGGAAGCAAAAGGTTGAATTAAACTCTTTTAAGGCAAGTACAAAATGTATTCAGGAATTTGATATAGAGACTAGTAATAAAACAAGTGTATTGCGAACAGGGCTCAACAGGGGTCCATCCTGGTCTGATGCACTGGATGTTTTCTTTCATAACTTGGACAGTGAAATGTTCGCCCATACGAAACTTTACTTCTAAAATTATAAGATGATGCTAAGCGTGAAAGAGAGGAAGACAGGAAAATATTGGGGGGTCATTCCTAGATGAAGTTTATCAGAAGTAATGGGAAATTACATTTCACTAAAGATATAAACACATAAAACCATATTTCAATAATTTTCAAGAGTTATTAAGAACCATGAGTCTGTTCAGAAGCAACTGAACTCATCATTACATCCAACCCAGTTTAAAACACATAATTATTTGATTGTATCAACACAGAGTACCAAGAGCTCGATGAGTGCACTGCACTGTGTTTTGAAGTATATCCCGATTTCTTCTTAACTGTCTTTCTCCACCAGACTTTTCTCAGCTCTGCATTGTGCTACACAACAGAGGGCTGTAGACATAGCCTGGAAGATGTTAAGATACTCAGTTGTGACCAACCCACCCTCTGAAAGAGCATTCTACTACCAGCTGTTGGTAGTTCTTGGTCATAACTGATGGGACCGAATAAGCCAGCACTACCTTGAGTATTAGAATGCTAATGGCACAACTGACAGCATATTTCAGCTTCCTGAGAAGCTGAAATACTAGTGAACTCTCTGTTGGCATGTGGCCATCTGGAATACATCCCATGTACATTGCTGTATACACGCTGTACATTGCCTGCACAGTTATGAAGTCTTCAGGTTACCTTCGTCCTCAACTCCTGTTCCTGTAGATACCACTCTTCTACCTCATCTGGCAAGCTGATTTTTTGTCTAAGCAGCATGATCAGCAAGAAGCTGCTACCAAGGGGCGTGTCAACTCACGTACCTCATGTTGCGCAGACCACATTTCCGAAGGGATGTCACCACGGAAAAGCAGGGCCCCTCTGTGTACATTGTCTCTGCCAGAATGTGGTTTCCATGCTGTAAGATCAACCCAGAGGTAACTTACTGTCTTTACTATGGGACCACCAGACGCTGCTCAGATGGCTGCCAAGAGTGCTGCCCAACAGCAGCCAGAAAAGAACAGATACAGGTGCTGTAGTAACCAAGAAACATGAATGCTTATTAGAAGCCCATGAGAAAAATCTGAGTTTAGACTAATGGACTGATGCCTTTGTATTTGAAGCCGCATAGACCATGTTGAATGGTGGCAATTTGCTTTTTATGCACCAAGGAGTGTATGTGCTTGGTTAAGAAAATAACAAATAGAAAATATACTTTTTAGGACTATACCTACAATCATGGAAGTACAGAAACTTCAGGAAAATATGTTATGTAAATACACTTTAATGGAGAATCTAGGAAAGACATCTCAGAAGAATAAATACATAAATTGATTTAATTTAGAAAAGATAAGCTACTGAGACCCAGATATGTAATATTCATTATTTCCCTTTTTTTGAGGTAAAATATCAGCAAAACTTCAAAATGAAACTAAACGCCACCCTATTTTCTTGCACATTGAATTAAATTTCTAAGATGAAATTGTTTCGATGTATTTCCATGATCTGATTCTATTCTGATCATCTATTTGATATTTATCAGATCATGCAGAACATGCAGGAGAAGAAAAGAACCATTTCACAATGCATTGACTGTCAATGTATTAAAAAATGCTGTTTCTGGATTTCGTATCCAGCTATTTCCTAGACACTCTTCATTATTCTGTCCATCTTTGATGAGTAAGTAGTGTAGTCAAGTTAATGTTGATATTGAAACCTAGAATTTTGCATTTCTCAAATGAAGCCCAAACATTGCATCTGTGCGGGAGTTTTTTGTATTTAATTTCCTAGCTTCTTTTTGGGGGGAAAAAAAAAAAGGAAAAAGTCCTTAAGGCAATATAAGCACTTAATCCAACTCAAATACTAAAGAGGACATAACCTTTTAAATCATCTTAAATATTTACGATGCCATAAGCTCTTAAACTTCCTGGAATACTTAGCCTTCCTTAAAACCTCACAGTACTCAGAAGTCCCTAGAGCAACATAAGCACCTAAACTGCTTCAAATCCTTCCAAAGGACAGAACCTTTAAACCAACATTCAGGGTCTAATTTTTAGAAATATTTTTGTTTCTTCAGGCACAATTCTGCCTGGTTTTGTCCACAAATCATGTAGCTACTGAAGTACTATTCATATGCTTCCCTTGACACAATACTTTCATTTGATGGAACACATGCATAGAGAAGACCTAGAGACCCTTGTCACATTGGGAAAGTCAACACAAGTAAGGGAAAGGATTCCTCTTGATGCTAAACCTGGCCCACATTCACCTTAATAGAATGAGAAGTAACAGACACACAAGACAGCCACCACAATCTTCACAACATTTGCTCATACCTTTAAGTAATGTCTGATGATGAATCAAACCAAGTTCTTAATATTACACCATAAGCTCAGGGTGGCAATGAAGAAATCAAAAAATTTGACACCCACAACAACAGCAGCAAATGTGATCTCTAGGTAGGAACCCAAGTATTAAAAACAGAGGCAGGATATAAGCCACATTTAAAAAGCATTCATACAGAAGTACATGACTACTTCAGAACTTTAATTCTTCAGTACAGTGTTGCCCCTCATTCATTCCCTAACCTGATTTATCTTTTCAACAAATGTGTAGTGAATTTAAGTCACTCTGTTTCCTTCCCCCATAAGCCTTTTGCACAGGCTTGGACTGAGCAGAAAAACCTTGCAGAGTGTAACAATCTTACACACACAAACTTCAGAGGCAAAGGTCCTTCTCCTTTCAGAATTTCCTGGTGGAGGCTTTTGTGTTCCACTATACAGAATATCTTATTTGTTATTCTAAGAGTAAGTAAGTTCAGCATGAAGTGAAACATTAATGGTATAGATGCAATCAAGTTAAAAAAAATAAAATACTTGTGAGTTTTTCATCTTGAAATTCACATAACAGGTGGTAAATGGTATGTAAGAGCCATATTACTTGTTCTCAGAAAACAAGTATAGGTAAAGCTGTTAATCTTTAGAGCACACTTAAACACTCATGTTTACCAGAATTCTGCATGACAAGAAAAGACACTGAAATTATGTATCTGTAATTTCTTAAAAATTAGTTTAACATGACTGATAAGCCAATGAAAGTTCTGCAAACATCAATGAATGAAATACTTGAAATATAAAGCTTCATATTAAAAGAATTACCATATTCTGATGTTTTAAAATGCTGAAAATCTGAATGGCTGGGAGTGTTCCTACAGCTATCTAGCAATGGCTTAGAAGTTTTGAAGAGTCTGTTTATGGTTAGTCTGTTGAGCACTTACAACACTGAGCAAAGCATTATAAAGCCGGTTTTATGAGTTTTTTCCATTTTCTTGTACCTTCATCCTCTGACCAATGAAATCAGTTGATATTCATATATTTGATTATCTCTCTCTATAGTGGTTGGTTTAGTACTTCTGAGAGACACTGGGCATTTAATTACAAATGTCTTCCTGTTGTTCAACTGCTCTCAAATTGTCTTCCCTAAATAGCTACCAACTCTTCTTTTTTCTCCTTTTCGTTGATGTCTTTTATATGTATTTACAAATTGCCTATTTCCTTACATTGCGTGATTCTCAGTTTCATCAATGAGCACAAAACAGGCACAAAATTCTCAGCTATTTGAGTCAGTAAGACTATTTAAAGAATAATGTAAAAATGTGTAGAATTTTAAATTATTAAAGAATAAGCCACAGTGGATACAAATGTTGAGTTTTAAGTAATTCCTAACCATAGTATTTGGATTTTAACCTTTAGCACTTCAGAATTATCATCTTACTGTTTCACAGCATGCTAGCAAAGTAACTATCTATTGACTCAGTTTGAAAAGCACGGGAATGGTAAGTCATTAACTCTGTACCATACGTAGTATCATGGAAGCAAAATATTGGCTGATGGGCCAAAAGCAAAGACTTTGATAACTAAGGGCTCATAAATCACGTCGAAGTGTTCAACGAAGAACTACAGATACCAGCATAGAGCAATCTCATCTACAAACACTGACTAGGATAGAAAAAGACTAGAAATGTGCACGAGATCAGAAACCTGGCCATAATTCAAAGAGACTCTATATGGGAAAGCAGACTATATAGAAAAGCAGAGTAAATGTTTAATCTGAAAAGCAAAGAGGAGAGCAGTATATACTAAAAATGATGCCTTAAACTTCCAGTGAACTACCTCACTAGCAGTGCTGCTATCACCAATACTCTTTACTATGTACCATACTAACTTCAGCATCATACAGATGTGCATGCACACATATGTGTATGTATATACATACACACACACACAGAGAATTTATTACAATGCAGAATATTATAGTAGATGATGATGAAAGAGAAACTCAACATTCGGTTTCCATTATTAGCTTCCCATGTTTTTTCCTAACTATTGATAAACAAGCAATAACTTTGCTACTGCTTCATTTGTCATATAACTGTAGAAAAGAGAGTTGAAAGGGTAGCCCTCCGTAATTCAACTAGTTCTTTTCTTAGAGATGTGAATAGAGAAGGTGAGATTAAAAAAAATCAAAACACCACCCTTAAAAGACAGTTGTAGTGGAAATAGAGTAGATAAAAACAACTCCTGCTTCAGTATGGTTTTAAACATACTAAATAAAAACAGCCCACTGTTCGTGTAAATACACGTGAATATTTGAAAACATTTAATTCCAGAAGAGACCTTTATAGTTACAGACTCTAATCCACTATTTGAGCAAAAAATACAAATATTACATTACTCTTATTGGAAGGGGGGTTTTTTAAACAGATGTTTTTGTGACAAAGATTCCAGTGGCTTTATTTAACAAAGGAAACAGCTACATTAGGAAATACTGGAACTTGACAAGAATGGCCTTCTACATCAGAATAACTGGAGCCAAGCATCTCACACCCATGTGACGTGCTTCAAGACACTTTATCTTGTATACTTTATATTTGTATACTTGCATACTTTTGGTCTATTTTTTGAATACTTGCCCTTGTTTAGCTTCATCATCCGGAAGGTTCAAACAGAAGGTACATTATCCTGATGCTTCTGAAGTACAGTCCTGATATGAACTAAAATACTAACAGATGCTATGGAAGCCTATTAATACGAAGATGATAAACTTCCTCTGTCCTAGGTACAAGACCACTTTATTTTATTTTACACAGCAGTCTGTAAAGATTTCTTTGGCTCTGGCAGATTTTTATCTTTTATCTCTTCAGAAAACAGTATTTCCAGCCATGTGCAGGGAATCCATTTCATAAGCCAACTCATAGGTACAGGAGCAACTCATTTGCAGACAATCAAGAGCTTTGGAATTTAGCTGCAGGGCTTTAAGCCAAATTTCTCCAAAGACATGGGAGGTCTCAGCTTCGAAATACCCCAAGGCTTTTATTTCATCATGATTTTAGAGGACTTCACAGTAATGTATGCATATTAAGGGATTAAGAATGATAAACTTCCAACACGTATGCAGTAAACTATGACAAAATCAACTAAAATTCATCTAGAAAAATTTGATCAGTCACTGATTTTTGCAGTTGTAAAAACAGAAGTACTAACATTTGATTGGGGATTGCTCATGTGAGACTGCAGCTAAAGACTGAAGCCTACCTCATGTTCAATATTTCCATCAGAAACAAGAATTGAGAGATAATGACCTCTTGGGTAAGGTTGATGACCTTGATTCTGCTCTCTATAAATGTCTCAGAAATCACTTATCATATCTTTCAAAAATACAGGTGCAAGATGCACCTTGAGAATCAAAATACCATTTAACTGCTGCACTGAAGAGCTCTTTCTCCCTAAAAGACCTGATGACAGACCATTTCTGCCCTCCCCCCCAGTAAAGATACCAGCTAAAACCATGTTTCCTTCTCTGTCAGGGTAAAATTAGGGGAAGGAGGTGGAGAGAAAGGGGATCACATTTTAGTTTTATTCCACTGATGATGCTGCCTGTCACTAAAAGATGAAGGGCTGAAATCCCATCAGTCTGGATTTGCAGATCTGAGGATGAAGAATTAGTATTTTTCTGTTTTTGCAGAAAACTCCTTGATGTATGGCTCCATTATTGAATGTTAACAGCTGCAGTTTAAATTACAAATGAGGTTCTATTAGCATAACCCATAGTTAGTGTCTATTCAAAAATATGATTTTAGCCAAAATTGTGTCAGCTGAGAACCTGCATATTTTCATTTGTTGCTACAGATAAAGGAGAGAAGCAATTTTATATTTCACTACTGTAAAATATGAGCTCTAGAGTAGCAAGAACATTTAAGAATACTTTAAAAATACTATGGATCTCTCCCCCAGCAAAAGAAACAAGAAGTGAATGAATGGTCTTTAGCAATGTTGTAGAAAAAAAGGCCTTAAAGAGGCAGCAGTGCTGACGGAGCAAAAAACAATGTCTTTTACAGTTGTCTCTCCAAATAAGATTATTTAAGAAGCCCTAAATTGCATAGTGGAATAACTGTTTAATTAACTTTGGTTTCCATCATGGATGTTTTCCTCAAAATACACTATACAACAGATGGGTTTTGCCCTGACACTTCATGGTAACAGTGTTGGTACATCTACTGTCTTGCCGTTGAAAAGCTGTTTGTCTTTAATGCATCTCATAGGATGGCTTTAATACGTATAAATATGCTGATTGTCTGACATATACACTTATCAGCATCTCAGAACTCATTACGTTGCTGCTCTAAATGGCCAGGTTCCAACTGCACTGTGTTTGCACGGTGTTATTTTCTGTAATGTTATACAGCGCTTCCACCTGCACAAAAGCAATTGACAACGGTATTTATTCCAGGTATCTGAAGTTAACTCTTTCTATGTGTAGCAGTCAAAAACATCATCTTCATTGTGGAGCACAGTCAAGGTCTGGGCACAATCCCTGCATGGCTCATGTAATCCAATGGTAGAATCCAAAGAGGTCAAGTAGTCAGAAGCTAATCATCACTACAATTTTGGATTTTTTGGGAGTTGGGTTGTTTATGTTGGAACTACTGCCTACATGTACCAGATCAATCCACTTCTCTAAGCCTTAACCTATGTGTGTTGAAAATACTGATCATGATACATATGATTAAAGCTTCCTGAATTATCAGTGTGCCGCACAGGCATGGTAATCAATACAGAGCAAAAATGGTATTTCCACATTCAGTCCAGCTAATGATTTAAGTTGTCTTAGCAGTAATATGCACGGGGTTAGGATGATACTAAATTCATGAATACTTTTTACAAAGTTCTTTGAAATCCTCAGATGAAATTTAGTGTGTTATTATTATATATGTCAAGACTTAATCATAGAATCATAGAACAACCAGGTTGGAAGAGACCCACTGGATCATCGAGTCCAACCATTCCTATCAAACACTAAACCAAGTCCCTCAGGACCTTGTCTATCCATGCCTTAAACACCTCCAGGGAAGGTGAATCAACCACCTCCCTGGGCAGCCTATTCCAATGCCCAATGACCCTTTCTGTGAAAAACCTCCTCCTAATGTCGAGCCTAAATCTCCCCTGGTGGAGCTCGAGGCCATTCCCTCTTGTCCTGTCCCCTGTCACTTGGGAGAAGGGGCCAGCTCCCACCTCTCCACAACCTCCTTTCAGGTAGTTGTAGAGAGTAATGAGGTCTCCTCTCAGCCTCCTTTTCTCCAGGCTAAACAATCCCAGCTCTCTCAGACGCTCCTCAGAGGGCCTGTTCTCCAGCCCCTTCACCAGCTTCTTTGCATCCAAACATTAATGCCCCAAAACATCTCACCATGCTTTGTTAACAGTATAAGAGAATCTCTTTGTAACTATTCAAATGCTTCTACTTCTGAAGCGTAACACCGCAGCTGCTTACCAACACAGTAATCCTATAAAAATATTTGTCAATCTTATATGAAGAATATTGCGTTCCATTACAAATGCATGTTTCATGCCATTTCCAGTTCCTGAAGGGCTCTATGCGAGGGAACTCCAACTGCAAGCAGCAGGACACCGAGGTCTATGAAACGGTCATTTCAGTGAAAGATATATCATTAGCTGGATTCCTTATTTAGACTGTCAGTCATCCTTCAGTCCCTTGTACCGGAGAAAAGACACCTCAAGTTAAACTAATAAGACTCCACCTCTCATCAAGTAGAAAATGAAGAAAACTGACAGTCAGAATGGGCATACGGTCCAAGTAAACAATGCTGTCAACCAAGTACTTCAGGAATTCAACCATCCAAACCCCACTGGCAACAGGAGAGGTTATAGAGGCTGAAGAAAAGAAGACACAGTGATAAACAGTTACCCTTCCTCTCTTGCCTGCTTTGTGACTAGAGACAAGATGCACAGAACATAGGTAGTTTTGGAAAAACTATCAAAAAAACCTATCAATATATATTTATACTTTCTAAAAACGCCTGCAGCAATCAATAGATATTTCCCTTTTTTCATGTTTGAAACTTCAGGTTGCCTTTAAATTTTGAGTCAAATCACCAATGTGTTGGGAACTTTATTCACTATACATGGAATAGGATTGAATCCATGTGGAATTTTCTACTATAAAAAAGCCCCTGCTAGTTCAGATGCCTGTGCTGTGGATCACATTTGCTCTGGTGGTTTTGTTGCAGTCATTAATGAGTTTCTTTAAGGGATGCTCCTGAAGCTTCTACACCTAGAATCATTCACTGGACCCAGATATTCCAAGCCTGTTGGATCTACACAGTTTGAACCCTGTAACAGGGTCAGGACAAAATATCAATCATAGAATAAAATTTATAAACATGTGTGGTTCTTTGCTACTCAAACATCCTCTGTTCAGTGGCACCATGGCTGAACTGTCGTTTTCATTTGCTCAGAACATGTTTTTTTCCATGGATTTTTGTGATAATGCATAAAATGCCATTCAAAACTAAGAATTCTTTAAGTAGCAGAAGGACAGGAATATGACAAATCCAACTCAAATAAAGCCAGACAATAGCAAAAAAAAATTCAAATCTATAAAACTTTTACCAACTACATAAGGAGCCAGCTTGTCAGATTCAGTTAAGTTCTGCATATTTACCAGTGAAAATCTTGGCCAGCAAGTACTGCTATGACAGTGTTTCTAAGGAAAATATTTTGTTCACATTTACACAACATGGCTTACTGAGATAAAATACTGGTGAATGTTATTTTGTGCGAATATTACATATATAGAGAGAGAAAGAGAGAATATCTAAATACTGTTAACACAGAATTGCTTCCCTTCTTGAGGTCCTTTCTTTAGGCCCATTTGCAAGTACTCTGTTAAAGAAAGACAAATCACTTCTTCAGGCTGAATGCAGATTTCAGGAGTCAGGTATTCACTGAACTTTTCACATTACCATACAGGCACTCTGCTACTACGCGATACTTAAGTAAACATACCATATTTTAAATAAAGACAAGATGGAAACAAAATGGAAGAGAGATCCCAGATACAAAAAGTAATACTAAAAACAAATTTAAAACTGAAAGAAAAATTTTATACACCCCAGTGTGGTTAGTTAATAATCCGTAAATGAAGTACAAAAATACTGCTCACAAGAAGCAATCATACGTGTTTCTCCTGCAACAGGACAAGTATAATACTGAGAATATCTTTGAAGTTTGAGTATTTTACTGTTGTCCATAGTGTCATAACTATGACGTTAAAAACACATTTGAAATAATTCAGGTAAGTCTAGACGTCCAAGGTAATAATTCAAATACATGTTAATTAGCCACAAAAAAGATATCTAATATCACATTACACACAAATTCCTTTTGTTATATGTCTGTATCTTAACTAAAAAGCAATGTTGTACATTCCTTCTAATGTTTTATAGAGCCATTCAACTATTCCATGTCTAGAAAGTGCTCCTCACAAACAGCCCTTACCCATGAACACTGGAATTGAGGAAGGTGGTGTGTTATCATCCTGTGTTAGGCAGTGTAGTTACTATTACTCAAATAAAGACAGGAGTTTAAATTACTGAAGAAATCGACAATGCTTCAATAAAAATGGGAAATAGTATTTCATCACAATCTCATTTAATAGAACACATTACTAATATTAGTTGATAGCAGGGCAATCTTTCGCAAAATGGTTAGTCACCTAATTACTTGCTTTTAAAAATTAGCTAAAAGCACAATTTCATCTGTTATATTAGCACCGGATTTTTTTCATTCACATATTATTGCAAGTGGTACTAAAGCAACAATGCTGGAATCTCATGGTACATCACTGTTACTATCTTACTAGAAAGTAAGAATATGGAGTTAAAGCATGCATTTTTCTACCTAGATAGAGACAAAAAATAAGAAAAAATCAAAATATATAAATATTTCATAGAATTAAAATGACATTTGAAGAGCATTTTTTAATGGTTCCTTATACTGTCTAAGCAATATGGAAAATGTCCTTTTAATAAGTATATGTCACCATAATCACAGAGAAATAATTTCAAAAATAATTTTGTTTACTCATGTGAAAGCACAACGTTTTTGTCAATGTCAACAGTAACATTCCTGCCTCTTAAGTCTCACATTTATGTCACATGAGATGGAATCTTTCTGTCTTAACATTTAATAGAACAGTTAGATGTCTAAATTTGTGTCGGTCACCTTAGGTTTCTTTTATTGTCAGTGACAAGAAACAGACCTCTCCAAAGGATGAATCATGTCATCTTAAGAAAGACATAAAAAGAGGCTGTGGGAATCCTCCCCTGGAAGCCTCCATCTCTCTTCACTGACTAAAGAAGCCTATAGTGACCATCTCAGATTTACAACACCTACGTTTTTAGATGGCTAATGTCAGGGAAAATTAATTCCACTTTTGGCATCCTTCTCAAAGAGTACATGGGAGAAGTAAGCGTAAGATGCAGAAAAACAGAATTCTTAACAAGCGTAAAAATCAAAATACACTGTCCCAGAAAAATTCAAAAACCAAGACCTTTTTGTGAATATAACAGGATCTGTACATTTGAAATGACATACTCTGTTTGATCTCCAAGCTAGGACAGACTCAATCATTTTTAGGAGCTTAAGAATATACAGAGAATATTTTGAGAATATGCTGAGAAAGTAATATGCCTCTTCTGTTTTTGAGTAAGCAGCAATTTTCAAAAGCTTTTAATTCGGTGCAATAAGGATAGATGTTCAGAGGCATGGCAAAAGGCACATCTTATAACCCATTAAGGCTTCACTCTCAAATTTCAAGTCTTTGCTCAAAAGAAAAGCAGAGAGTTCCTAGACCTTTTTTTAGAACATTTTTTTCCGTTTTCAGAATTGATACACAGATTTCACAGAAGCTTTTGCAAAGATATCCACCATACAGTGAAACTGTGGACAGAAATTGTCTGCCAAACTAATCAAAATTGAAAATCAAGAAAATTGACATTTAAAGAAAAACTTCCTTTCCCCCAAGTATTTCAAAACACAAGGAAGCCCTGGAATCACACATTTCTAGAAAACTATATAGTAAAATACCTCTGTAGATTTGACCAATTTTTCCATGCTTCTATCTATTTGAACTATGGAAGGTCCCAGAATGGCCATTTGCAACTACCTGAAAAGAAAGCTTATAATGAAATTATTAGGCTGCTTTACAGATCTTACTGGCCTCAGACAAGACTTCAGGAAGACAGTTATTTCTGTTGTGAATTAATGGATCTCTCCTACAAGGCTTTGCCCCTAGTTTTGTCTTTCTTTTTTTTTTTTTTTAAAACGTGAAATGTATCTTCCTTTCCATGGATCCAGTTAAAAAGATACTAATTTTAAATATCCAAAAACAACGTCATGTAACCATCCACATCATGTGAATTATGGTGCTAATTCATAGGTAAAAAATATTTTCACAAATTTCAATGTGATTTTTTGTAGTTATATTCACAGGTCTTGAAATATAATTTAGCACATTTTAAAAAGCTCACAACTTCTACTATCCTTCATCTTTAGCTGAAACTTAAGTAAAAGACTAAAGTGAACAGCTAAATACATCAAAATATGAAAAATAAAATAAAGTAAAATTAAAATATCACAAAATAAAATAGCAGAATCATGACTGATTTTGCTTACCTATAACTGTTTCCAGAATGGTAGAATATCCAAGATTGGAAGAGACCCTGGGAGACCATGTAGTCTAAACCTCTGTTCAAGCAGAGGAAGATGAAGCAGACTGCTTGTCACCATGACCCACTGAATTTTGAGTATCTCCATGGATCTACAATCTCTTTAGACAATTTCTTCCAGTGCTTGACCATCTTTAAGGTAAGCAAGTCTTTTATATTACATTTAAATGGAACTTTCTGTATTCAATTTGTACCCTTTGCCACTTATCTTATCTCTGGACATCAATGAGAAAAGTCTGGTTCTATCTTCTCTACACCCTCTTGTCAGGTATTTAGTATGAGAATTAAATCTTATTCAGTATTTTGCTGTTCAGGAGAACCCAGGGTCCTGTGCCTAAATTAGTCCAACCGCTAATCATATAATACCACCCAACCCACACATCATGCCTGGTGCTATGCAGAATCAGGCTAGCTTTTTTAAGATTCAGAAATTACGTATGCATGTATGTATGAATTATACAGTATCATGCCTACACTACAGATTACTATAAGACACTTGTTTACTTGCTAGCCATTTGTGACCATTGCCTAATTCTGGAGATCTGAATTTTAATCCACAAAGGATATAAAAGACCCTGAACTACCACAGTGTGAAATGCACAATGAAACAGTAGTTCCCCATTAGCTAATACATAAGGGAACACAAGTTCACTCAAGTTTTTCCACTCTTATAAATGGCAGAGAACTAAAAATATCTACAGGATCTGAGACTATAGCTCACCAAGCAATTTGGGCTGCAGAAACTAGCACAGCTGCCAAAAGAAGATATCATGCACTCCCACACACTTTTGGCTGCTAATTCCCACCCCCATCACCCTTTGTACCAGTCACGGCCCTTGGACAGCTGTATGGGAGAGGGCTGGGATAAACCCAGCTGAAAACAATGCCATACAAATAATTGGGCTTTTTCATCCAGATCCATTCTCCAAACCTATGCACAGCATGGCATGCTGAGGGGGAATGACACTATAGGGAGGGGAAAAGAAACTAGTAGTGCTTCTTATGAAGATGTGCCAGGTTAAAGCGTTGATTGAACATTTACACTACAGTTAAGCCATCAACAGAGAGACACGAGCTACTCAAAGAGCAATACTGAGTTCCCTTGGTATTACTTTTAGGATGAGCTGGATCAGCCTCTAGAGATGCTTGCTTCCCTCCTGAGGGTAAGCAGTATCTAGGATGACTAACTGAGATTTAGCTGCTTAGTTTCTACATATCTAAATTACCTCAAATCTAGATGATTAGAAAATGGTAGAAAAATTGGTTTGCAACTCTTACAGTAGTACTTCATTTCCATTAACAATTGCCATCTGGAAAAAAAACTTTATAGTCTAGCTGACCATCACACAAACATAGGAGGAGTTTTTAGTTTCTGTATGCTCCTCAAATTTCATTCTAAACCGTTTTTTACATGTAAAAGCAACAGGTTTTAGTGGACATTGTATTGTATTCCTCCCATAGAGCATATAAACCCACCACAGAAACAGTCACAGCAACAGTTCAGTTATAAATCACTCACATTTCTTTGGAGTCACTCAGTCACCTTGCTGTCTTGTCGGGAGGGGCGGTCTTCTCCTTTTTGCTCAAACTGGTCCTCCTTCCAGAAATGTCTTTCACTTCTATTGCAGATGAGGACAAACGTCCTTAACTTTCACTTGAAATTATCTAAGGGTAAGAAGGGAAAGGAACACAGTAAATGCAAACAGCCATACTGTACTTCATAGCAAGGTACAACCACCTCTTCAAGACACGCTTCAGGGCCACTGTTACACACATATACCACATACCTTGGAAGAAATCACATATATTTTACATCTTTCTCTCTTTGAAAGAAACATGTATAGTAGTCACTACTCCTAAAGTAGTCACCCACTCTATTCCTGAGATTCATAACAGGATTATATTAGTTTAAAAAGCCTAAGTGTATAAATTAAAAGATAGTTTCCTATTATTAATTATTTGGTTTGCACAACCAAGAAATTTTGAAGATTTTTGAATGAGTTCAATCAGGTAACCATAAATTGTCCAACACAGGTTCACTGGTGACTGTCTTGCCTAGCCATTATTAATAAATATTCTAATCTGTGTCTTCCATTAAACAAAACAGCTCTCTATTGCACTATATATTACTGCTCGGGAAGTGAGATTTATGATGGAGTTTGTGATGGATAGCTCCCTGAAAACTCTGAATTCACCACTCCTTCGGAGTCAAAACCATAAACTGAATGCTAAAAATTATAGGGAAAGTAATAAAGAACAAAGCATAGCACATCATTTGCCAATGTAATACCCATTCTGAGAAGCATGGTCTGCAGAGAACAGAAGACAATAGAAATAATTAGCAAAGGTTCAGAGAACAAAGCATACATGATCAAAAGCTTAGAATGGTTTCCATATGAGGAACTACTCAATACAACACAGAGTGAAAAAGAGAAAACTTAAGGAAGAGAATGACAGAAGACTACAAAAGTCTGAAGAAGACAGAGAGGTTCTACAGATTTCATCTGTTCCCTACCCCTTGAGCTCAGGAACTACCGAGTAAATTGAAAAGAAACAACTGGGGTTTCTTCTCCACAAAAGAGGTAACAGAACTGTGGACTTTGTCCAAAAGATGCTGTTGATGCAAAAACTTTGAACGAGTCAAAAGGAAGAGTGTAGATATCCTGGAAAAAGACCCTTCACTGGAGACAGACGATGACCGAGGTGAACCATTGGTCTGAACCAGGATGACCAGTCCTGTCTCCTTGCATATTCATTTATACTAGTGATAATTTAACAAATTCTTATATCCACTTTACACTGACATATGCACCACACAACAACCAGAATTACTGCATTACGTACACAGTCTAGTCTTACTTGCATTTGAAGTACAGGCTAGATTCTTTTGAACTGCAAAGTGAATTCCTATGGTTCTCTGTACTTTACTACCTACTTAATAAATTTGATTGCCAAAAGGCAAAAAGAAAACTGAAACCACATCGTCATAGAGGGGAATACAAATCAAATGAAGTAGCAAAGTCTTACTGTAAAGCAGCAGTATCATTTCTCTACAATCCACAGTCCCAAAGCAGCCAGGGCAGAGGACTTAAAAGCAAGGTTCTGCTTCTCAAGACTTTCGCTGGTCTCATGTGTTTGAGTCTGTAACTTCATCCATGTGTTCCCACTCAGTTCAACACATTATATAAATACAGGTCAGCATCTCCATGTCCCAAGCTTCATCTCAAAGCAAACCTTAAAAATCACGTAGTCTGTATTCCAATATCTTCTCTTTTGCTTTAATCTCTAGGATACAACAGTGTTTCTGATTTATTTTGGGTAAGTGCCGATCAATTAAAATTCCTTCAGGGAAGCCTTCTGAACCAGCAGAAAGTGAATGACTGTCATCAGGAACAAACAATTTTTGCTGTCACGGACTGGCATGTCACTCTTCAGCAAAAACTACGTTAATTAATTCTGTCCATACCTACAACCAGGTATACCAAAGGAATATAATAAGTCCTTTCTGCTGACTTTCTGGATATGAATCCTTGCGTATGTGAACTGAGTATCTCTATATGGAGACATGCATTTGCACACCATACAAAAACGTGGCTTGTACTAGCCCAAAAAAACATAACGGGACAAAAATAACTTTGTTCAGACATCAGTATGCAACTGAAGTCCCATTTGCAAAATGCATGAATTAATACCCTAATATTTTACCCCAAAATCAGGCAGGTTCCACTACATCCACATACAGACCGATTTATTAACATTCTTTTTTAGACCCTACAAAGTGGAATTTGAACTAGTTATACTTTCTTTGGTTGGCTTGATATATTGGATCAAAGTATGTTTACTGTTCTATCTATTTCCTCCTGATTGTTTCTATGCTCTGCAGAAGAAGAAGCTGCTACTAAATCTGTTGTTCTGTTTGCTTCTGCAACTCAAAAGGCTACACTAAGGATGAAAGAAAATTCACTGTACAGCATGCTAATGATCAAAGACCCATGTACTACTGGCCTTTAGCAACACTTTAGGCCACTTCTCCATTTCACCATTTGTCCAACTTCTCTGTTTAAACTGTAAAATCTTAAGGGCAGGAATATAACCTATCCAGCTCAGAAGGAATTCAAGTTCTGTTTGACATCTTGCACATCACTGTGGTACTAACTATAAATAAGAGCAAGCTGTAGCAAACATCAACCAAATGTCTTAGAAATGATACATGAGCAAAGATGAGCTTCTCACAAAATTTAGGGAAATGAGTTCCAGGTATACTAGAGCAGTTATAACATTATCGCAGGATAAACCCTTTCAGAACAATTTCAAGGTAGTAGTAACAATCCAGAACTATCATCACCATTACTTCAGTGGTGAGAATGCCACAAAAACAGGTACTAGAAGATGGCTATCCACTGGTTGCCAAATAAAAGCTGTGATTCTCACTCTTTCCACACATAGCTTCAAGTTACAATTAAAAAGTTTACCAAAAAATCTTCCTGTGAATATGATCTTCACCTTCTCACACAAGTTCACATAACAAGGGAAAAGTAGATATGCAATTACTTCAGTTGCAAGCCCTGAAAATCAACAGTTACCCTTAAAATATGGAAACCAAGAATGCTTTCTTTTCCATCACTTATTATATAAACCCATCTGAGGGTTAAACGAGCATTCATGCCCATTTTAAAAATTTATTCCATACATTCCCTGATTCAATTATACCCCTGGTGGAAACACACTTATAGCAAAGAAGTATGAAGAAGTTTTTTTACATTAAGAATTTCTTAGTTTATGTTTTTGATTTCTCAAAGAGTACAGTGATAAAAGTAACCTAGAAGGTTAAAAACACAAACATTCTGGAGTACATATTTATTCATTTGGGGTACTAAAAGCTAGTCTTGCGTGCAAGTTCACACCATTTCCATAAGTTACCTAAGATGCAAAGTAAAAGCTATACATGGTAAAATGATCTCATTAGCATTAGTGCTATGGGACTTTGGGCAATTTTGGTAATTCATAAGGCCATAGCTTCACTACAAAGGCATGACACATAGGCACTTTCTTCTCATGATTGCCACGTATTTTTAGAGTACACTACATAAAAATGCGTTTGAGAAAAAGTATTTGAGGATTATAAAAGCAAATTTCTTATATATCTTTTTTATAAAAAATCCAATGGCTCAGGTCCAGATGAAATACACTCTAAATTTCCAGTTTTGTACATAAGCATCCTATTGTATTTCCTTTCAATATTTATAGCCCATTGGGTGAATCTCAGTAGAAGACCAGTGCAGGATTTGGCCCAGAATCATAGCATATAACCAAAGGCTGAACTGGAGTTTTGGTCCTGAATAATATTTACTCTCATATGTAACTGTATAGTCAGCCTAATGTGGTTTTACAATAGGTGTCTTTAGTATCATGTTTATCTAAAAGCCTTTAGCCAGAAGTCTTACCTAACAGAAACATAAACTTGCAAAACCAATCACTGCTTTGCTAGTAAACACAGCAAGTTCTGTTAAGAAACATGTTAAAATATAACAATAAAAGACACAAATGTATTCGTGCACAAGTCCCTTCCAGCTGATCTCTGATACCATTGTCCTAATCTGAAAACAACATAATGAGTCAACAAGAGATGAGCCACGATGTAAATAATTAAAGAAGCAAAGGTGTTACACTATAAATATCCCTAAATATGCTGTTAAACTGAATGAAGCTGTTTGATTTGTCTGCAATTTAAGGAAGTTTATTATGTTGTGATCAAATAACTGATACTTCAGAAAACATCACAGTCAGCATTACTTCCCTTTTCTTACATAATAAAAACAAGAAGGCAGGACAAATTATCTACCTAGTCTTTCTGCGACTAGATCCCATGCACCAGTGCCATTAATATGACCAAGAATCTTCCTTGTACTTTGACATAAATTTCCGGCAGGACCTGAAAACACCTCGTAAAATTTGCAATACTTTAAAATCAGTTGTATTCTGGATTTTTCAAATGTTCTGAATTTGCATCAAGTTAAGAGAAATATTCCTAATTTCCCTTGCAAGCTTATTCTATGCTTATTTTAAGTATATTGACCAGAAATACAGTCTTAAACTGAATTGTAAAAGGATTGCCTGGCATGAAAACAAATGTGAGACCTATGCCTAAATAATTCTTTTCATGGCCAGCTGTCTACCATCCAAATGTGAGTGCTACATGTGAGAGATGATAGAGGACATTCGGGACAATCAGATGGAATAGATGTAAACTGTTGTTCAACCAGCATCCAAGCTTGGGGAGGTTAGACAGTCAGTAGTAAACTTGCATAGTACTTCTAGTGGCAAATATGTCTAGGAATATTTTTCTCCAGCAATCCCCAGTGGGAAGAGTGCCACCTCCTTTCTCTGATATTCCTTCCAGCTTTAGATGTCCTTCTCTTTCCTACATTAGGCTGTCATTCAACACAGGGACATACAGCAGGATCTGGAGACGTGAATGTTGAGCAGTTCAGTGTGATTGCAGACCTGCAGCATCACGCACAATTCAGCCAGTGGAGACTTTGCAATCGACACCAGCACTGATGCGATGATAGGAAGAATTCTCATTTCTAAATGATTTTGATCCCTATCACCTTAAAGATCACTCATTAACACAGGATGCTGTTACAGTGCTGCAGCACTTCTAGACTTGGGGGACTGCAAAAAGTTTCTGTAGAGGAAGAGAGGTAAGAAATTCCATAATATTTCATCAGGTATTTTTTTCCCTCTATTTCTCCTCCTTACTTTGTCTCCCACTCTCCCTTTTGCTGAAAATGCTCCCTGCTCCTGCAGCCCTGTGAGGAACACATCATGTGCATGGAGCCAGAAGGGACAGGAGCACAAGAGATGAGCATTCAGTGACAGCCAGGATGCCTCCTTGTCACCTTAGGCAATGCCAGGACATGAGAAGGGCTTAGACAGGAGGGAGGGAGGGTCAGTGATTCTGGAGCCAAAGGTACAAGGGCATGCAGTTTGAAAAATAGACAACGATTGATAAAACTCTGGAGACTGTGGCAGGACAGATAACAGGAGCATATGTTTATTTGAGGTGATGACTTAAATTGTTATATGAAAGAAGGAAGACCTAATCTAAAAATGTGAACATCACTATGCCTGAAGAGACATCCTCTTGTCCTGTTTGCTCCTGAGTGCTGTAAGGAGGATGACATCCTTGAGACACCTTCAAATCCAAAATTTTGTGGCAAACTGGGATGCAATTAAACATTCAGATAGACATTGGAATTTCCTAGCAGAGTTATATTTATTTTACTATCATCACTATATTGGCTGATACATATTTATTTCATAAAACAGTGCAAGTCATCTTTCTGAACAATTGCTATTTTTATTGTCTACTTCATTTCACACATGAAATATGTGTACATACAGTGGTCTAGGGGGGAAAAGGAAAGATTTCCAGAGATTCGGCTGCACAGTGACTTAAGCCACTCTAAACTAGGGCTAAAGTAGCTATAATGTTCCCCATCTTCCTCTTTGGCTATACCTTCAAATTTCTGCATTGTCCTTGTAATGTCTTGGACATTTGTGCAACTGTAAGGTGAGAGAGATCAGGGAGTTCAATTACATGAAAACAGTCCTGCAAAACTTCTACCGAAAATGAGGATATCCACAGGAGATGTTGCCTGGATAAAGGTCGCATCACACAGCTATCATAGAATTAGAGAATCACAAGGTTGGAAAAGATCCCCAGGATTATCAAGTCCAACCATTCCTATCAAACACTAAACCATGTCCCGGAGCTCCTCTTCAACCTCAATTTTTAACACCCACAGGAATGGTGACTCAACCACCTCTCTGGGTAGCCTCTGCCAGTGCCCAATGACCCTCTCCATGATTTTTTTTTCTGATGTCCAGCCTGAACCTCTCCTAGCAGAGTTTGAGGTCATTCCCTCTTGTCCTGTCCCCTGTCACTTGGGAGAAGAGGCCAGCTCTCTCCTCTCCACAACCTCCTTTCAGGTAGTTGTAGAGAGTAATGAGGGCTCCCCTCAGCATCCTCTTCTCCAGGTTGAACAACCCCAGCTCTCTCAGCCATTCCACATAAAGCCTGTTCTCCATCCCCTTCACCAGCTTTGTTGCTCTTCTCTGGACTCGCTCCAGAGCCTCAACATCCTTCTTGTGGTGAGGGGCCCAGAAATGAACACAGGATTCAAGGAGTGGTCTCACCAGTGCTGAGTACAGAGGGAGAATAACCTCCCTGGACCTGCTGGCCACATCATTTCTTATACAAGCCAAGATGCCATTGTCCTTCTTGGCCACCTGGGCACACTGCTGGCTCATGTTCAGTCACTATCAACCAACACCCCCAGGTCCTTCTCCTCCAGGCAGCTTTCTATACAGACCTCTCCTAGTCTGTAGCTCTGCACAGGGTTGTTGTGCCCCAAGTGCAGGACCTGGCATTTGGCTGTATTAAACCTCAAGCCATTGGTCTCAGCCCAGCAATCCAGCCTGTTCAGATCCTTTTGCAGAGCCTCCCTACCCTCCAGCAGATCTACAGTTCCACCCAGCACCACTTGCTAATTATGCACCCAATGCCTTCATCCAGGTCATTGACAAAGACACTGAACAGGCAGCTCCCTGCTCCTGTGCCCCAGCACTGAGCCCTGGGGAACCCCACTTGTGGCCAGCCTCCAGCTAGAGTTAACTCCATTGACCACAACTATTTGGTGCTGGCCATCCAACCACTTTTGCACCCAGGAGAGAGTGTCAGACCAGAGGCTGACAGTTTCTAAAGCAGTTTCCTATGATGTGGCTTGGCTTGCACTGCTTAGGAAGCTCACTCTTGTGTCTGGGTTTGTAGACTGATGAACATTTCTTCCAGCAGCAAAGGCAGCTGCAGCATCATCTTCACCTCCCTAGCACTGGACACTGCGCTATACCACAGCTTCTGTGCACAGAGCTACCAGGTCAGTTGTTCTGGGGAACTGGACTACATTAAATGTCATACAGTAAATAAAAATGTGTCTTCAACCCTAAAGAGTCCTACTTGCAGACCTGCAAACCACTGTAAGAGCATCTTCAGAGATACAGCAATGAGAAGGAACAAAAACACAATGCTTAAGCCAGTACTGCTACTAAAAAGGCATTTACCACCCCATGATCTGGTCAGCCTGTGGACTCCAGCAGTCAAAATCCATCAGATATCACTGCAGCCTACCAAGTGCTATCATCCACAGCTGCCTCTCCCTTAGCTTCTCTCTACTCTACAAAGACACACTACAAAGAATTGCAAAGACCCACACTACAAATGAGCTGTAAGTGCAGTCCTCTGGGCACAGGTGTGGGCTCTACAACAACGCCAGGCTGCAGAAGGGCAGAAAGGACTATAGCATTAAAATGCAGCAGCTGCTGGTTTTGATTTACATCTCTTAGAGAACTGGGCCCCATTATTAGGGTGGATGTACATCAGTCTGGCACACTTTGCCATAGAATTGTTATATCTCTACATAGGTATGCACCCACTTGTGATCGATTCTCTGAATAGCCCATTGTCAGTATTTATGTTATAAAGTGAAAACTAAATCAAAGGTTGGCTTTTGGCCTTAAGATTAAATAACTTTTTTTTAAATTCCAAAAGGAGACCCTAAATTCCAATTAATATCACTTTTCATTTTAATCAAATTTGTTTTGTACAATATATTTATCATATTTTTTCCAGATTATGTGGCTGTACTTTAGTTAACACGAAGTACATAACTTACATATACAATGTCTATAGCATTTAGAGCACACATGAAAACAACTGTGGTCAATCATTCTACTAAACTATTGTCTCCCTTTAAATAATCTTGTTTAATAGACACAGGAGAGTAATCATTATATGAAACCTTACTATCAACTAGCATTTGTAAACAGAGCAGCAACGTATGGTATGACTGAAAGCACAGTTCAAGATTTTTTCTTAATATTTAAGAATTTAAGGTTTCCTTATGTATTCATTTTTCCCACAATTTAAAAAATCATTTAAAAAAAACACTTTGAGAAGAGGAGAAAATACCTTATCTTCATTTCTCTTGCAATTCCATTTGGACAAGAGCATTTCCTAAACATAGCCTATTCACTGCTGGATATGTAATTACCTTCAGTTCATAGTCTAGACATTAATGCTTTCGTAGTATTTAAGACTCCTTGTAACATGCTTGCTGCTTTAAGTAAGCAAGGCTAAATCTTGACCAGATAAATTAGCAAAGAATGCAATAAAAGCTGCAATAAAAGAACTTTATCCTCCAAACCTTCAAGTTGCTGCTAAATGAGATTTCTTTGAAATGCAGATCAGTTGAACTAGATTAGCGAATTTTAGCTCCTGTCAACATCATAACAAAATACAAATACAATTGTTCACTGGCCTTATCTCCATGCTTCCATCTGCTGCCTTGTTATTTACTTTCCTTGATTTACTATGCAGATCTAAATAAGACACATCAAGGAGGGCTTACAACACAATGGCTTCTTAAGCTTTACATCAAGGTATTTGAAACTGAAGCCCTGAAAGGGCTGCCATCAAAGACATATCTCTAATGAACTTCCATATCAGAGAAGGTTTGGTATTTAATACTGCTGTGAAAAGAAAAAGCTACAAATCAGAATGGCCTATGAAGGAAAATGTCTGCAAATCTTGATGAGATTAGCACCCACCAGAATTAATATCCCAATAAAAATGATATCTGGTTCCTTGAAGAGTTAAACTACCAACCTTTGCAAAAATAATGCCTAGTGTCAGAATGGGAAAACTCAGCTGACAAGGTTGAAAGGTCAGGGTGGTATTCTTTTTCCCCCACAAAATGTTCAAAAAGCATTTTTACTGGTGGCTTGATTAAGATACTACTGACAAACTACCCTTGGAATGAAATAATTAATACAGTCAACAGTGCTACTATGGTGCTTTTTGCAACAGCAGAATTTTACGGTATCTTTAAAAAAATTAGCAACAACTTCATGGCAAAACAACATAATCTAAAATGACAGCATGTAACATTTGTTCATCAATTTTACTATTTCCCTTTCTCCCCCACAGCAATCTACGTCAGTGCAGGATAAAATCTTCTGTCAGCTTGCTTAAAAAAACAATCCTTAAGTGCCATTTCTATTACATGCCACAGTCCTACTTCTAAGTGCAATAAATGAAGAAGTTTCCTTCTCATGACATAAACTATATATCTGACAGATTAAACAAATACAAAAATACAAACAGCTTAAAAGTTTCCACAACCCATGAATAACCTTGTGCAGTAAACCATCAGCTCTCACAGCATCCTGCTGTTTGACAGGATTTTTTTTTCTAGGCACCAAAGTACATAAACAAATGATACTTTTCTTTCTTAAGAAAGAATTTCAATCATTTATATTCTTCTATAGCAAGGGAAGATCCCACAAGCATGTTCCGTACTGTTGATCAATCAGCTCCAAACCGAAGTAGACATGTTGTATGCTCCAGTGCCCGGAAATCATGCTGCAGGCTTACCAGATGATGAAAACAGAGGTATGCAGTGTAGGGGAGCCCCACATGGCACCCGCTAGCTTCTGGGCATGTCAAACTTCACAACTACCCTACAGTCAATGACAGCAAACACCTTCCCTTTTCTTCTCGCCTCCAAACATATACTTGCCTTTCTACCCTCCTTCCAAATTACAGGCAGTCTTCCAGAAACAAATCCCCCAAACAGAAGCAGTATCCCATGACTATAATGCAGAAACCACAGTTGTCTTTTTGCTAGATTTCATTTCATACAGGCTATGTTCCAGGCTTACTTACGGCCACGAGAGACCACTACCTTTCCTTGTTTAACGAAATGACAAAACAACAGATTTGCATATGTAGAAGCAGGTGCTGTAACAGGTTTGACTACTCTTGACCTAAAGCATGTAAAAAAGATTTATCAGCAACAGCTGTCCCTAAGGTACTGGGGCTCTGATGGGCAGTCAAAACTTTACCATCTGCACCGCCGTGTGTTAAAAATGACAATCTGAATTAAAAGCTGGTCAACAAATCTCATATAACTAATGCCTTCCATATCCCTGTCCATATGCTGAATTCCCAAGATACACAACACTTGGATTATCTATTATAAATACCAGTCTTTGAATCTAAATAAAATAAGACAATCTAGGAAGATGTGAAAGGTCTGTGGGAGCTGCTACTTATTCACAAAGCAAGTATTTAAATAATACTTTGAACATACCTAAGTTTGACATGCTTCAACAATTTTACATCATGATATAAACAACTATTCTTTTCATACAGCATGTCTCTTTTCAGAATTAAAAATAGCTATAAACATTTACGTAGGCTACTTTGAGGATTTACAGTGGTGCAGCATTGTTTAGTTTGTGGATTATTAACCAACACTGTTCTTGCTCAGTTTAACTTCTCTGCAGGCTTTCTTGAATGCTTTGAGAAAAAAACCTAACTGATAACAAAACATTTCAGAGTACTCCTATGTTCTCTGCACAATGAAGGTGTCACAGGAAAGTGAGGTTTGCAGTTTGTGTTATGAAGAGGAATTGTGGTTTTTCCCCTTGAACAGAGGAAGGAACCTGAGAGTCTGAACATGACCCGCCGGTGCACACAGTGACTTGTTCTGGAGCTATGCTGGCAGAAGGTAGCACCATATGCCCCGAGCCCCAACTTGGATGCTCTTTCTACAGTCTAATGTGCTTGTCAAAAGATGTTAAAATCACAGATTTACTTTCTCTGGATATACTTTATTATTGTACAAAGTAAAAAGAAAGTATAATACAATTTTTTTATGTCTGGACCAGCATCCAAAACAAACTTCCACCAGTTTAAAATGGAACATCTTATTTTATTGTTGAACGGTTTCTGAGGTGCTCAACATTACAGCAGTCTTATGCCTGATATCAATCACAGCTATTATCTTTTTGATTACAAACTAGCTACATTCTAAACTTTAGCATTAAAATCTTGAAAAACACAGCTCATTATCTGAAAATGAAGGAAAATTACCATTCTTTGCTCCACTGAATTTCACTGACCTTCTTAAAATTTTTTTTTAAAGTCCAGAAAATCACAGATTTTATCACTGTAACCTGCATAGGATAATTATTAAAATAAGGAAAAAAAATTACGGAGCAAATACTGGAAGTAAATTTAAAATAACAAAAATGTGCTTCACAACATTTCTAATTATAGTTTCAGATGTGGCAAAAGATGTAAATTCATTCACCTCATGTTTTGTTCTTTAGTTTTTAGAAGAAAAGAAGCATTTTACTTTAAATATATATCTATATATGCAAGACAGTAGGTACTTTTTTCTCAAATGAATAATGAAACCATCTTGCAGAATTTTGTGAGTGATCCTTCAAACAGTTACAATTCCATGCAAAAACAAGGCAGACTTGAAGAAAAAGAAATACAATTTATTTACTCGCTAGGTTGTAACTGTCTCTTGAAAGCTACAGCGATCCCCTCAAGAGCATAAATATTTAGACAAATTTTAAAATGTGTATTATATACTTGACAGAACGTATTTACATGACAGCTCAGAGCTTAAGCAATCTGATCAGAAATATTTCCCCAACAAAACAAAGTCAAGTTAGGAAAAAAAGGCAGCTCAGCCATGTAAAGAGGCTTGAGATTAAAAACATAACCATTTAGAAATAGATTAGCCATTTAAGTGTTTGCGTCAAAATTGTGATAACCTTCATCCTACTTCCCGATTCACTGGATCCTATGTATGAGTTTATGAAAATCGAAGACGAGCAGCGTACGGCATTAATTCTGTGTCTTCTTGCACTAAGCCGTTTAATTGCCTGCTCATTATCTGCTGCCCTCGGCTGCGGCAGGTGCCATGTCCCGTGTGGGCAGGACTGCCTCGACATGGCAGGGGGCCCATCCTGCCCAGTCACCATGGGAAAGGTCAGGGGTTGG
This sequence comes from Coccyzus lansbergi, assembly GCA_033558105.1. Taxonomy (NCBI): domain Eukaryota; kingdom Metazoa; phylum Chordata; class Aves; order Cuculiformes; family Coccyzidae; genus Coccyzus; species Coccyzus lansbergi. Next base: position 720,398 of record JAUMJK010000298.1, read on the forward strand.
GCTAGGAAACCAGCCAAGTTGATGTCCAAGAGTGACAGAGATAGGAGAAAAAGTAGAAATAAGCCTTACATAGCTTGCTGGGACTTAGAGGTGAAGGTGGACACCTACAATCTCCCTCAAGTCCAGCACAGGTCTCCACAGCACGGCCACTGCAGGATCCAAGGGCTCATTTATCCCTCAGTGACCTACTACTCTTTATCTTGGCAGTATTTAAATGAGTTATATATTTTGGAATGAGATATTGCATCCCGGGATCTGGCTTACAGAGCAGTAACAAGTGAATTCATAAAAGTCTAATTTTAAAACACTTCTGTGACTGTAGGAGGAATACTCCTTCACTCGGAACACCATGAAGAGCAGGAGACTCCAGACCTCAATGTATATGGAACAAACTGCCAAGGCACAAGAAACACCTTTATAGAAAAACATGGTAAACTTGTAGGCATAAACTCCCACTGTATGCTCTGCTTTTCAAGAGGGAGAAGAGCTTTGGAAGGAAAACAGACCTGGCTCAATGCAGCCATTGGATACTTCAACTGAATTGCTGCCATCGAGCATCAATTTACCAAAAAATATTGTGAAAGGTCTGTAAGAATGCATGCATTGAAAAGCTACCATGTGAGCAACCTGGAGGAGTTTTTACACTCTTGCCAAGGAAAACAGGTACCTCAGAGGAACTATTCAGATTAAGAGAAGCAAAGACAGAAAGGCTTAACAGGAAGCCAAAGAGTGAATAGGAAACATCAGGTTGAAGAAATCAGCTTTGGACCATCTTTACTCACTATTATGCAGTACTAAAATCAGATTCACCCTATCTAACTTTAAACATCTAAACAGAATGTAATCGTTACCTAGCACAGAGCTCCCAGCAGAGCCCATGGCTCTCCTGAGCATGGGAAACCAGGGAGAGTGCTCTTCTGGTCAAGCAGCACCAGCGAAGCACCTGATGTCTGAACAAATGAATCCAGGATTAGTTAGGATGAATCACAAAGGAGAAAGACTGCAAGAACAACTTTATTTGGAAGAGCGAAGGAATTGTGGATACTTTGCTAAACATAACGTAATCTGAGTTTGAAAAAAAAAAATCAACTTTAATAGAAAAAAAACAAGTCCAGATTGTAGATCAAGTATTAAATCAATTCAAAGTTGCACAGATATACTGGACTGCGTAAACTCAGTGACTAGTAATGCTAAACTCTGTGAACATAAGGATATTTGTTAAATTAGTTATATCACGTACAGAAAAAAACATGTTTGGTTATATTAAACTATAATTTTCAACATCTGAATAAATCAAAAGCTAGAAAATGGTGATGAAAAAACACTGAGAATATTTGGTTTTAAAAGCTCTAAAACAAAAAATAAAAAGGTAGCACATATGGACACAATGTTTTTGTGGACTCTAGAAACCATAATACTTGTCAAAGAAATAATTTCTTATTCCACTCTCCCTTCAAAATATAAAGCAATTACTTAAACTTAATATTGAAAACTGTTGCCTATTGTAAAAATACATGTCTCATAATGCACAAAGAATTATTTCCTCACACAGACTTGTTTATTAATATATTAAGTAGCACACAGAGGTAGTCTTTATGTTTGCAGCACATAAAATCCTGATTATTAATATTTTATATTAAAATAAGGTGTCAACTAGTGAATTTTCAGATATTAATCTCCCTACTAAACTCTTATCTCCTTGTTGTTTACTTATAGCAATTCTCTTATAAATTTTAAAAGTGAGAATGTTAAAAACGGGAAAAATACAATTATAAAATGTTATTTCCAATTAGATCTCAAGGTTGCAGAATATTGTGTCTGTCCCAATTTTACAGAACTGCTTAAGGCATCTGCCAACCAAGTTTCAAGAGGATTAGCTGTAATGAAAATGCAACATATGTAAATACAACCACGTATTTAAATGTCAAATATTTCAAACACAATAGAAAAATTACAAATTCAAAGTTATCTTTCCAATATAATTCTATCAACTCCTTTCATGAAAGATAAAAACTTAGAAACAGCATTTTTATACTGTACAAACCACACAATGTGGTGATTCATTAACCTAGCCTTCTTAATGCATCTCATTATCGAACTGAACGGGGGTTTTTTTATGAACATACAGCATACTCCACCTTTAACACCAATTCCACATACTTCAGATTCACCTTGTAGATTCAGAAGAATTTTGTTCCTTGTGCTAAAGCTAGCAAAAATAAGGTAGGGTATGAACTTTAAAAACACCATTTCCTTTGTGCATTTTGGGTATCTTGTTTATTTCACATGATATTTATAACACTAGCATACAAGAAAGAACGTAATTGCACAAGAAAATAAAATAATGCAGCTGAAACTACTCTGACATCAGATACATTTTTCTCATCTCTGGATGTGGTACAACCTCGCTGTGAACTATTAGGTTTCCACTACTTAGAGACAGACGGTTTCATACTGCTCAACAGAGATTACTGCTGTCTATCTAAATAGGGCTTACAGTGGCATCAGCATATTTTATTAACTCAGAACCATAAATCCTATTCTTTTATGCTCTCAAAGACCAATATTCCTAGGGTCAGTTAAATTTACAACAGCATGGCACCAACCAGGAAGAAGCTTCAAACTGAGGATATGCTCCTTTTCGATATCCCCTAGAAATTCTGATATCTATTGAAAGTTTAAAAAGTAATACTTCATCATTAATATTAAACAACTTTCCAAGCAAATCCCAATATACTTCATAGTGCCTCACAACACAGATTTTCTTTGTGTTTCAAGAATTCTCCCTCCTTTGTGTGATAAGCATGGTATTTGCAGGTGAGCAGATGTTAACATCTGCTGTTCTGTGACTGGGACATTGAACACCTGTGATGGAGAAATCTCCACATTTTTAAGCATTTAAGTAATACTCATATATATTCCATTGCATATCAGTACATGGAAGTTCTCTTATTAGCATCAGCAAAATTACTTTTGCGTGCATTTCTCTACTATCCTCCAAATTTGTAGAGGAACACAATTATAACCTGCATACATACTATCAAGGACTGATAGCAAGATGAAAACAGAGACGACAAAGCCAAGGAAGTAACAGCCTAAAATAATATTGAAATTTTCTATTTTCTACAAACTAAAAGATCATTTTAAATAAATGGTTTGTGTTTACTTACATGTACCTTTATTCTACTCCCTCTGAATAAATCGACACAAGTCACAAGTGACTTCCAAATAAAATTTTGACTTCACAGCAGCAATGACACAGTTATCTAGATAAACACTGGGGTTTTTTCACCAAGGTACACCAAACATCATTTAGCTCCAAGTAATCCTCAGAAATACAAATCACATCCTAGTGTCTCCTCAGGGGAAGAATCAGCCTTGCCATCTCGCTCTGCAACACCAAACTCTGCAGGGTAGTCAAGCGGATTCCACAATGCAAGAAAAAGAGAAGCACCACACAACACTGATAAATTTGGAAACATCAGAAGAAAATGCATACCTAACTTAATTAATTACTCTGTTTTTTACCCTTTCTCCCCCCTCGGGAATTGTCCTAAATCAAAACTGGACATCAAGGAGGTGGTTTTGCCCCCCTTGTCAAGGTAAGTCCCTGAAGTCCTTTCTGAGAATGCTTCACAAAGGTAGAATCAGTGCATATATTAACAACATTATTTTAGTGCTACTGTTATTTAATACCTATAATTAAGTAAGTCAATGGCTCTTTAAAGATCTCTTCTTTAAGCTAAAACCTGTCTATTTAATAACAGAGGTTGTTATCAAGGTTCTACAATTTGGGGATCTGATTCTAAACTAATTAAACAATATTAAGCAAGATCTTCTCAAATTGCTGACCATTTACTATTTTATCTTATTTTTACTGTAGCACAGCACTATTCAGTGGAACTTTACTCTCAAACAACAAATTAACAATCAATTCTATCACTGCTACAAAGAGAAAAACAGTAAGCTTTGAAGCCATTTGATCTAGTCATATCTATACTGCAGTCTTGTACCGATTTCAGAATCTACTTAATTTGCTGGTTTGCAACAAAAAGTAAAGAGACTACAAACAGCAAAGAGTAAACATTTTGATCAAAAAGTAAACATTTTGATCAAACTAATTCTCCTTCAAAAAACTCAAACTCCTGCTGTTCTTTAGAAAAATAACTTGACATTTAAAGACAAACTAAGTGCATGTGTGTGACTTGTTTACATCAGATAGAAATAAATCCCTCCTAAATGTAGAAAGCACAAAGTTTTCTTTTGCTGTTTTATAAATAATACGTAAGAAAATGCCTAAAAAAACTTAGCAAATCTTTTGACAATTTAGCAACCTCATCACTATAGCTGCTCAGACACCACAAGGATGTGCATCTTATATAGATTTCTGGAAAACAAGCATCAACTCAATACAAGCATGAGACTTCAGTATATAGTGAAGGGATAGGGTGTCATTACACTGTATGTAACGAAGTAGGTGGTACAGTATTATATGGTGTTCCACCAGGAAACACGAAAACTCCCGAGTTGGAAATACTGATGATAGACTACAATGGGTATGCCAGCAAAAATATGGTTTGGAAGGAACTAATAAAGTGCTTGGTCCTCAGAAAAAAAAAACCAAAAAACCTATGCAATATAAATACTTGAAGCATGAAGACTTATAATAAATACAAAATTCAGCTACCCAAATAAAATTTCACAGAAACTCCTTTCTTCAGACACATTCCAGCCTGCATCTACGTAGACACCACGGTGGCTTTGAGTAAGCCACCACAACCTCCGGTTTCTTATGCTTCAAAGTCAGTTATGAGTAGATTTTTCAATTCAGACATTTCCCAGCTGGGTCAACCCCCACTCTGCGCACCATTTCATAAGAACACCATCCTCAGAGATAGTAACTACTCACAGTGCAGGGGGACCAGGGAGTAACCCCTCTCTTCACAAATGGCAACAGCATACAGTAAGAAGACATCAGCTGTCTGAAACTACAACTCCACTCCATCTGCAACTCCATTTGTCATCTGCAAACTTGCCCATGATGCACTCAATGTCACTGTTACTATCATTGATGAAGATATTAAACAGCACCAGTCCCAGTACAGACCCCTGACGGACACCACTTGTCACAGATCTCCATCTGGACTTTGAGTCATTGACCATTACTCTTTGAATACAACCATCCAACCAGTTTCTTGTCCACCAAACAGTCTACCCATCAAATCCATATCTCTCCAACTTAGAGAGAAGGACGTTGCGGGGGACCAGGTCAAAGGCTTTACAGAAGTACAGACAGATCACATCCATTGTTTTACCAACATCTACTGCTGTGGTTACCCCATCACAGAAAGCCACTAAGTCAGTCATACAGGATTTGCCCCTGGTGAAGCCATGCTGGCTGCCATTAATCACCTCCATGTCTTCCACATGCTTTAACACAGCTTCTAGGAGGAGCTGTTCCATGATCTTCCCAGGCACAGAGGTGAGGCTGACAAGTCAGTATTTCCCAGGGTTGTCTTTTGCACTCTTTTTAAAAATGGGGACAATGTTACCCTTCTTCCAGTTCACCACAGACTTCTCCTGATTGCCATGACTTTTCAAATATCATGGAGAGTGGCTTGGCAAACACATCTGCCAGTTCCCTCAGGGCTCTGGGATGCAGCTCATCAGGTCCTATAGACTTAGAAATCTTTAGGTTCCTCAGGTAGTCACGAACCTGATCCTCCCCTATATTGGGAGGGGGTTTATGCCCTGGTCACCATCTTGTTGTCCCATGACCCAGAAGGGGTGAGGAGAGTGGTTATCAGTGAAAACTGAGGCACAAAAAGCTGTTGAGTACCTCAGCCTTCTCATCTGTTGACATGAGGTCACCATGCCAAACCATCAGCAGGGGTACATTCTCTTTGACCCTCCTCTTTTGATTGACGTACCTGTAGAAGCCCTTCTTGTTAGTCCACTTCACTTGCCACGTTCAGCTCCACTGCACATTGGCCTTCCTTCAATAACTCAGAACAGTACCTAATTGGCTCTGTGCAGATCAAGGGACTATTTGAGGGTTATGGTAAAAATGCTACTCCATCTGTCTCACACTATACAGGGTCTAAATTTGTGTACCTCTTCCTTCCAGTTTACATAATGGAAATAAGTGCTGGGTTTGTAAGTTTTTTGTTTGTTTATGTACTTGGAGGTGGGGAAGAAACAAAAAAAAAAGAAAAGGGGAAAAAAAGAGTGTTTTAGTATGCCATCGCGTGTCCCATACAATGACTGCTCTTCGATTTACCAGATTTACATAGTTATATGTACTACATAACATATGCACATATACATTATATATATAACATATATACACTATATGCACTATATTTACATAGTTACATATGCTGTAATGTTCACTTTCCACCTGTGTTAAAGCAAATTGAAAAAAAAGGACAGGATAAATAAGACTACTTTGTTTCCTGTGTGTGCAAAGGCTACTGCAAACTTAAAACACCAGCTCAACACTGGGACCTCTTAAATCATTTTAATGAGCTTTTGGAAGAAAGATCTCCCACTTCCTGAAAGTAAAAGAGCAGGAACTTGAGCAGTGAGGCAGGCTTTGGGCACACATTTAGTCCTGCTAATAAACTGCAAGCAAGACTCACAAGTAGATATTATCTAAAGGTTATCTTCTAAGTTGTAATGGCCAAAGATCTCGGGTGATAACAGACAGGCAAAAAAAATTACGGAAGTAGTAGACAGGTTTTATTGCTGACATTAACATATTTCCAGGGCAATTCCTAGTTCCAAATTAACGTTAACTAAGTATTTTTTCATCAACAGCAACTTGAAAAACAGTTGTTCAAGCTTTCAAAGCTTGAAACTGAGCTTTAAAAGGCTTTCATAACAAAGGACTTTTTACACAGACTGCCCAAATCAAATCTTGAATATAACAACGCTCCCTTATGGAATGTGGCTTTCCAGAATAATTTATTACCAAGCTAAAAGCATATGCTGCCAAGTACAACCACATATCCAATAATGGACACTACCACACACTGTATTTTGCCTAAGAACCTGCAGGAGAGTGCAGGTCCGGATCCAGACACGTATCCAGCTGCTGATGCTTAAGTCTCCTGTTTGTGAACCTGACTGTTTATTCCACCATTTTGGTTCTCACAGCAAAACACAGGCCAGTCTTTTACTCACAGCAAATATCCATAGTTCTTCTTGAGATGCATCTATATTCTCCCATTGCCAGCTGAGTTAGTTCACCATTAGAAGTACTGTTACACTGGGAAGGTGTGGACTCTCTATGACATGCAACACCCAGAAAAGCTGAGGATTCTGTTCTGAGTGCAGGTAAGTTTTAAGGCAAATTTAAGCATTGTGGCAAATGAAAACTTCAATGCAATGACATTAGTGATTCATGTAAACTCCAATGCCTTATATGATAATAAAACATGAGATAAATTATGTCCAGGGGAAGGAGTCCAAGTTTCTTCTTTTATGTTACCACAGTCCTGAAGGATCACTCCTATCACACAACAGTCTTACTCTTCTACTTTCTGAATTTCTGGAACTGCAATTACTACCTGCAAGGCAGCTCCACAGCAGATCTTAGCACAACAACCCTGTGGGTGGCTCCAGCTGCAACCCTATCACAGATGAAGTTTATCTCCCTGTTGAACACAGTCCTTCATGACCTTCCTTTCCCGCTTGCTCCCTTCCATACTTACTGAACGCTGGCTGGATAGTTTCAGAATAGCATATATAGCAGAAAACTAACACCACAATAAAACTACAAAAAATAAAGCACATTTATCAGCTTAGTATGCTGAAATTATTATGCAAAGTAAAAAAAAAAAAAAATCAGAGTTGATGCACAGAAATTAGATTGCAGCAAAGTAAAATATCATCACAGAGCTTACTGAAAAATTAAAAAAAAAATATTTTGTATCAGTCATCTCAATTTTCCCATTTTCTCTCAAACTCAGTTTTCCTTTACGTTATTTTTCATTCCATTACTTAAAATTCACAGAAGTATCTCTGGTCCTTTTGATGATTTTTCCCATTTCTTTCCTTGTCCCAGTCCTTCAAATGTCACCCCACCATTTTATCTCCTTCAGAGAGAAGGGCAGCTTTCACTCAGTACAAGCTACAGCTCTCCTGCTTTCAATCCTTCCGTTCATATTCTTTATCATTAAGTTTAACAGAATGAAGGAACTCCACAGGTTCCTACCGAACAAAGAGATTTACAACAAAAATAGAAAACTGAGATGGCATTAAGGCACTGGAGTTTATAGGTAGCTGCAGGAGACAAATGTACAAGAACATCATCTGGGAAAAAGTAAGATATGATATTTAATGCCAAGGGAGTACTCTCTCAAAAATCCTCAAAATTTCTCCTTTTGCTGTCCACAGTACCCAGCAGTCAAAGACCTTCTGATGTAAAATATTTCACAGGTATGTCAAGACGCTCTACACAGATACAAGGGATTTTATTGTAAGTCAAAAAGATCTAAAAATATGTCATTTCTCTTCTAAAAATGATTTTTTTATTAGCTTTAAACTTTTTAGTTTAGACCAATAATATATGTACAACTGAGCTGCACTGTGGTGTTGCCAGTTCTCAAAATGTCATTACAAATATTTTTATGCCAGCTTTCCTAAATTCCATGTAACTCTAAAAGAACTTCATGCCACACAAAATAAAAAAATCTATACTTCGCATCAGAGATGGAGTAAAGTTCAAAAACATCTCAAGCCTTCAACCTACAGGCAAGGGTTTTTTTAAATTTCAAAAGTAAATGAAAACTTAAAACATTCTGATGCCTCTGAATTGTATGTGAGTTCCTAAAAGCATCTGACAACACTGTTTGAAATGACTGAATTCATTTTATTGGCCCATTCAAAAGGTGAAACATGTAACATCCATTAAATAACTGGGATGGAGTAAGAGATGAAAGAATGTTGCACTTTTTTATTATTTAAATAAAAGAGTGTTATTTTGTTACAAGGCATAAGGAGCCATGAAGAAAGTCAAGCAAAAGCCAGGTTAAAAAGGCAAACAGTGTGCCAGACTATAAGGGCCATCCTCAGTGCTAACTAAAGCATCCAAGTTCACAATATAGGATGACTACAGAGAGCTGTCATCAAATCAAATACCATGGCTGCACAGTTAAGAATTTTAACAGAGTTTGACTTGTATTTTATACTAAGTTTTAACAATGTTACATGTTACATCATTTGTCAGTCCAGACTATCATAACGGCTAGGAATTCTCCATGAATGAAAGCTGAAGACCTTTACACAAAAGCAAGTTGCTAACATAGTAGCACAGGAGAGCTGCAAAAGGTAAGAACTTCTTGCCAGAGAAGAGTCCTCTCTCATTCCTCTCCTCCTACCACCTCCACAGGTGTCCATTTGAATGCCACTATCAAGGGAGGCACAAGATAAAAGAAAGCGAGAATTCGATGGTACTTCCCAGAGCTGCTTACCTTCCCAAGGAAGCTCCAGCATCCCAGGTGGGACGGCAACACTCATTATGAACACAGTATCTCTACCTGAAATGCAGCTTCAGAATTTTTAGCATGAAGAACAAAACAAGTGGAGAAAGTGCCACTCAGTTTAAACTAGAATGCTGTTTTCTTTTATTCACAACATTATGTTTCTACCTAAAACACGACATTACAACCTTCTGAACAAGACTATTTTAATACTAAGCATTTGTAGTGTTGAAGGTAAGCTGAATGATAGTGGAATGGACACACTCATCAAGAGTACTCAAATAAAGCAGAGTGTGGAGGCAGCACCAGGGATGCTCAGGGACAACAGGACAGGCACAGCCCAGTCCATGTCTTACAGGAACAAAAGACTGAAGCAGAAATAGCTACACTTCAAAATACCATACATGGGCATCACAAGGAAGTAAAAAGAGCAGTTATTAGACTGGAAACAGACAACTTTAGTCAGCAAGAGTGTATTCTCTGTGGTCCTACAATTGACTATCATTCCTTGCTTTGTAATGCAGGATTTACAACAGCTAGAAATAATTCTTACAGTCACCAAGGATTTTCCAGTATCTAGCAAGTTACACTTAACCTTGCTTAAATTTCAGTCTGTAACTTTCCGTGGTGACTTTGATTTGTTAATTAATTTAGCTTCTTTAAGATAATATAGCAGGTTATTTTAAATATCTGAGCTCAGATCTCCTCAGCCAGATAGCAGACATACGTAATGTTTAATGAAACAGAGTAACAATATACTCCAGTAAATATAAAGTAATTTAACTATATGTTATGAGAACAGGCTACCAAGTGGAACCATCACATCTATGTCCGCCCAACAATAACATTTCATTAAATTATTTATCTCAGGTCAGTTTCTCATATGAAGCAACATAGAGTTTACAATTACGCAAACAATGTAACATATGCAAGTGAAAATCAGCATTAAATTTAGAACAGAAAATGACTGGCAGATGATTAATTTGCCATTACAACATCAGTACGAAGGTTATACTTAACCTTAAGGACCAAACCTTCAAGATTAAATGGCAACTAAGAAAACCAAAGGTGTTCTGTTCTTTGAGCACATTCAGAGCAATACTAGCAGTGATCCTCTGCTGACAGAAGAAACACATCAGCTAAAAACAGTGGCAATGAAAGGCCCACAAAAGCCAGCAAATACCATATTTCTACAGCAGCTCAAACTCAACAACTGAACAGAAGGTAGAAGAGTACAAATGGATTTGAGAATAAGAAGTCATGAGGTCCAGAGACAGCTGTTATTGAATGAAGTCTCTTAAGAGACAGATATTGAATGATATCTCTTAAGAGATAGAATATTTCTTTCCTGTTGGTACGTTTTCTCCATCCATGTTAGACGTTAGCATTCTGTTAATTGGCTGAAATAGCCCATCATTGCTATTTTTAGTTAAGAAGAATAGTATCTACTTTCTTTCTTCAGGCTTAAAGTAAATGCACAACTCTATACAGAAAAGGGGAGAGGGATGGGAAGGGGAGGACTGAGATTTTGCCACAAGCTCTCTTTATTGCTGCCATACTGTTCTCACAGGAGAGCAGTATTCATCAGGGGCTATGTATGCTTTTCCTTTCTTCTCTCTTCTCTTTGGTGCTAATGCTGACACACAGAGAGATCCCACTAGAAATGGCAGCACTGTTAATTACCAAAGGACACCCTGGGCTGAAATGTGCTGGTACATACTGTACCCTGCACCTTCCTGAGCTGTAGTGCTGTACTCTGTAATTAAGGCTTACACAGCTTACAGCCTTTTAAGTTTTTCAAAATAATTTTGAGAATGCTAAAGGTTACTTTAAAACCATTGGAATTGTTCCTGGTGTGTAATCCACAAGCATTTTCACACCTTGAGAAACACCATACTGCTTGAGAGTAGAGAAATTTGCTCCTTTGCAGGAACACTAGAAGTCTACTTTCATGGTGAGTGAGAATACTAAGAAGGGCATTCCATGTGGTGTTTTAGTCCCCTCTCAATCACAGAGAAACACACAAGATCTTCAAAGAAGCCAAAAGGAGCTGGGAAAGCCAGACAAAAAAAAAAGTGCAGATGAGGAGAATTAGTATATTAAAAGTAAAGTAAGTAAACCTTATTCATAATAAAGGTGATGTAAACATAATTTATTTTTCAGATGAATGACATTCCACATGTACACTCACACTGAATGGCACCAAACCACTAAGACTTTGTCATAAATTACAGAGCAGAGGATCTCAGAGGCCTCCAGGCAAACAGCAACGCCATCACTCATCTGTGTCTCAGATGTCACCACATTATGCATGATGAAGACATGGATGCAGTTCCACATAGTAGGTCAACAACTATTTGGGCTTCTGTAGGAAAGGTCCAATCAAGTTAAAAGGTCCTGCTTTGGCCACTCACTACATATACTGACACCAATCTCTACTCAGTAAGAGGGCAGCATCCATACAGAAACCTTGGTGCTTCCAACAACAGGAGTGGAAGCTCTGCCCATACTAATAAAATAAAAGGGGCACGACATATGCTCAGGTGCTGCATCTTTAAATACAGAAACGTAACACTCACTTGTGCTGCCCTGACATCAAGTGTCTGAATGAGGAAACCTGAAGGTCTGAGTTGTAGGAGGAAAAATTGGGAGATAAAGATAAAATGCAGACATAAATGGAAAAATGTAGGCATTTTTCTTTACACATACCTAGCCTTCAAAAAAATGTGTGTGGAAAATACAGATCAGCACTTATCCCACACTTCTTGGACCTTCAAAGAAAGGTAGAGCTGTGATCAAGCAGTTAAGAGGTTACAAGGCAGTATCATGAGGTTGTGCATGGCTAGATTTAAATCAAACCAGTCACTGGACAAAGCAAAGCTAAGTTTAAATCAAACTAGCTACTGGACAAATATTTTAACAACATTTGATGAACCTTTGATGAACCTGGAAAAGGGCAGAAAATGGAGGCTTAATCTTTCAATGAACATGAGCAGAAATGGGAAACAGATGGGATTTTACAGAGCTAAGGGAGAAGACACTGGAACTGGTAACTAAAAAAATACTAAATGTCATACACCCTCTCTAGTATTTAAAGGAACTGGTTTAACTGAGGTAAAGGGTAATACTCTCACATAGCAATCACACAACACTTAGAAATCTCACCAAAGTCTTCAGCAACCACCCAGTAACAATGGAATATTTGGGAAAACTGGCAAAAGTCAGAAAGACTAAACTGTGGGCAGCAATTGTGAGAAACATCAGAGATTTTGCAGGTCTTCATTATAAGATGAAGAAAATTCAGACTTTTTAACAGTCTCAAATATTTTGGAGAACTGTAATGACCAAGGTTCTGCTCAGAGTTCTCATGGCCAGAATTCCTGGCAATGTGGAGAATGTATTAAATCCTTCCAATAGGCCCCCCCTTAGCATGGTACCAGGAATGTGCTGCCCCTGCACCCTGACCATCCTTCAGCAGAGGCGTGAGCACCTCTTGCCAGTGTGGGAAGTAAAATGGACTTACGCTGGGCAGACTTCTCCTTGGAAAGATGCAGATAAGGCAACGAGCACAGATCTCCTGCATAGCCCCAAGAAATGTGGCTCTGATGGACCTGAGAGGTAGCTGGAAGACCAGGGAGAGTGTTGATCCTTCTCTCTAAGGACCAACTCTATAGGGCCTTCATGCAACAGAGAAGACACTGCGCACTTCCACTCAGGCATACCATCCTCTGATGATGTTCAGAACCTGGAAATCTCATTAGATGTATTTCAGAGGCATCTCGAGTTCCTAAACAAGTAAAATGAGGCTCACGTTCCTTCACAGAACCTTAGCACTTTGATGGTAAGATTTACCCTATGGGATCCCCTAGCCAGAGGATTTGCCAGGCACCATCATCTCTCTGAGAAAGGAACTGGGGATGATTGTCCTCTGGTCTGATACTGCCACCATAGTAAAAGCTTCCAGCATTTTGAGAAACAGTAACCAGCCTGCTCCTGCTGAAAGGATACAAAGCGGGAGAGCACAGAGACACTTAACGTTAGGTGATGTGTGGCAGGAGTTATCACAGAGGTTAGCTGGGAAGTGTATTGTCAGAAAACGAAAGCGCAGGCTAGAATCTGTTCACAGACAAAAGAGCTCTCAAAATTGAGAGTTAATAGTTTCTCCAGTGATCCCAAGGATTTGCAGTAATATAATTTTTGATTCAAGTGTTCACCTTGGGACTCAGATGGTTGGAAAGAGACTGAGTCATTTGCAGAGATTCAGGTTTTACACCTTTGTGGCAGCCTTTATCAAGCAAACTATTGTAAAAGTAAATGAAAAAAGGCACACAGAGACACAAAAAGTTAACATCAATGACTGCCACCACCATGATGAAAACTTCAAGGGTTAGAGACAGGACACAGAAAAACCCTGAAATGAATGCTGGTATCATCTGAGAAGAAAATAAATTATTGACAAGGGTTTAGGTTGATGATCGTATGAAAATACGCACCTAAGATACTAAAAAGTTACCAACTGCCTATTGAACAGCCAGACAAACATGACCTTAATCCATTCTGAGTTTCAGACATAGGAAAAGGGTACCAAAACACCCTTTCTCCTGGCAAGAAAAACCTCTGTATAACCGACTCTAGTGAGGTGTGCTAAAACTGGCTGTAAGGCATCCATGATATAAAGTAAAATCCAACAACAGTAAGACACGCGTTCATGAAAAGTGTGTCTGAAAAAGGACATAGAAGCGCAGATATATGGTGAGCTGCAACACACAGGCATTGTTCATTATGACTGGCACATAAATACCTAATTTCTTCCATACCAAGATGATGGAAGATTTCTCCATCTGACATTAAGGTGGAAGAGAGCAAAGAAAAGCATAAGATGCTGGGACAACATCAGTCCTGCTGCCTGTCTATATGCTATGACCTAAGAGAGTTAGTATCTAGAATTGCCTACAATCTCAATCATAATTTACACTGTTTCAATTGCCAACTGAAGCAGACTTCCTGTAGAGGTGCATGGGGATCATCTGAAGCCTGATAAAATACCAACTTCTTTCTTATGACACATGGAGACATGTCCGAGGAATGTGGTGTCCCTCACAGCTTTGCAGGAGTACAGAACTTCCTTTACTCAAGAACTGAAGAAAGAGGAAACATCTAATAGGGGGTCCATAGCAGATGCCTGGAGGCAACATGAACTTCTCATCTGAAGAAAGGGCACCACAGATTGACTAGAAGATTCTACAATAGTTACAGATAGTAACAAAAATATTCTATCAACTCCCTGTGCCTCTGAAAACACTAGAGTGCAATCTTCCAACCTGTAAAGGGAGGAAATATGAAACAGGTGACATCATCTCCAGCAATCTGAGTTACAAGATGAAACTGCAATGATGCAAATGAACTGACTTAATTTCTCATTCTTGCAAAGGTCTAAAAACCCTGGCCAGTGAATTGCAAAGACTCGCTCTTCCTGAATATAGCGGTTGCTTCCATGGAAGAGGAGTTAAGAGGAATGGACATCAAGTCCACACCCTCTGGATCCTGCTGTTCTTGCCAAGTCCTCCTGGTGGCAGAAGGAGAGCAGGCTGGAGCAGTGTCTGTCTCTCAAATTAACTAAACAGGGGCACTCTCGTGCAAAATGTCCATGCATCAGGCTTTATCATGCTTCTGCCTCTTTATTAAAGGGAAGCCTAATGTAGTCTGTGATCATTTAAACAGCTTCTTGGAGAACTAGTCACCACATAGGGTACCCCATACCCTCCCAGTGCAGGACAAGACAGGTAATTCAGGTATGATCAACCACCAGACAACATTGTCAAGTTATGAATACATTACATACACTCAAGGGTAAAATATTGACCTTGAGAAGGAAAATTCTTACCCGAAGTCTAGAATGACAAATCGCTGTTGCATCATTAGCATGCTTTTTGCCTCACTAATGCAAACTGCTTCTGAAGAGATTTGTGTTTCAACCAGATCAATACAAACTGAACAGCAAAAGCCTTTATGAGAAAGATACAAATTTGAAACAAATTTCTCAAATAATATTCAGTAATATATTAACATGCTTACCTCATGGATGCAGGTAGAGGATATTATTAAATGGCCCAACAGGGAACATATCTAGTCAATTCACAGTAGCAAGACCTATTATTCAAAATTTCATTTCAGACATTAACCGAACATCAAATCACATAAGCACATGGTTTTAACTACACGGTTTATTACATTACTTTATTTGTCCTCACAAATTGCTTTTGTTTTGAAGATTCCACTACTTAACAGGAGTTTGATGACAAGGCCTAAGAGGAAGCTTTCACACAAAACCATATTTTTTTTTTGTTCAAAGTTAAAACAATAGAAAACGCTGAAGTAAATCACTGAATTAAAAGCCAAAGATAAAGAAAATTGCAAACTTTCCTCTCAGAAGAGTAAAAACACCATGTTTTAGGACACGGTGGTACTAAAAAATATCAAAATCCAAATCTCCAGACCAGCAAACTCTTAGCAATGTTAATCTGCATTCAATTCAGAAGAGGAGTGTTCACTCATTATTGTTGATGTTATCCTGTTAGGAAACAGTGCAAGTTAAAAGAAAATAGTCTCTAAACTCAACCACAGTAGTAAAGTTATAGCTAAATTGCACCACATAAACAATTAATTACAAGAAGCCAGATTTTACATTATTTTTGTATTACTTTTAAATTATAGTTTACTGTTACGGATAGCAGGGATTGTTAATAGAAAATAATCAAGATGTTTTGAACTTTTTTGGGCAGTATGTTATTGTCTTGATAAGAAGAATTAAGAAATTTGCAGTTCAGGATTCTCTTCTCCATGCCCTGAAAAAATATCACACATAGCAATAAGAGGAAAACACATCCTCTTATTTTTTTTTTCTGCAACAGTGTTAGCTCATCTTGCAAAACCTTCTCATAAATACATCTCTTACTGAAGTCTGATAAAAGAAGATCTTCACAAACAAAAATAAATGAAATTAATGAAAAAATTAACATTTTGGGGGTAATAATAAGTTTTGAAAATCAGAAGAGAATTTCAAGCTTGTGAGTAAGAAAAATTTTCAATATTATGAAGTTTTCTGCATTTCATAATCAAAATGTATACGCAGCACACTGAAATTCAAAAATATTTTAAATGTTTTAAATAATTACCTTCATCAGTACATAACTTCATAGTTTTGGTAGAGCTACTTCAAAAAAGTTTCATCCAAACTGCATAGTAATCAAATGTCATTTTATTTCACACAGAGACACAAACCAGAGGTTTACTGGAGGGCTAAAATTATTATTTTGCATTCCTAAATACAAGATGGCATTCCTACAGCTACTAAATACAACTTTTTTTCCCTAGATAATAAAACCAACCTTTATAATATTACTTAAAATTGCAGCCTTAAAAAAAATTATTCTGCCTTCAGCCTAGAGCTCTTCTGCCTTTGTTTCAGTTCTCCTTCAGGCTGAAGAAGTGCAGGAGTCACTGAGGAACAGCTACACACCACTTTCCCCTCAGGAAAGTACAACTCCCCCTCCCTGGCTCCTCTCTAGATGCTCTGAGGTGCTTTGCCTGCACAAGCAGTAAGGACAGAAATTATGGAAGGATGCAGAAACCCCTTTAGGAGGGTCCCATGCAGTCAGCGCATCCAGCTCCTCCCAAACCCACTGACTGCACCGACTCACAAGTGCCTTTTCATTCTGCAGTGACCATGCCAGGACAGATCACCCTCACTGCAGGCTATTCTCCCAGCCCTGTCCTCAGCTTCAGGATGTGCTTCCCTGCACTCAAGTGCACCTGCTGGAGTGGCTGCCACTGGCATCAAAGTTTGAACCACTTTTTATGCTACTTGAAGTCTAGTTATACACAAAGATCGTATTTGTAGATACTGGAGATAAAGAACTTACATGCTGAAAGTCATAAACAACTTTGGAAACAAACAGCCCATGTATTTTAGTTGGAATGTTACGTATCAGAAACCAGTACCGACCAAAACAAGAGGTACCTGCAAGGAAGTTTACCTTCTGCACTTTTTGAACTATGGATGAAGTAACTGAAGACTATCTTAAAATTCAGTTCCATAGATATAGAGAAACAGAAACACAATCAGATTAGAATAAAAAAATTCTGGTTAGAATAAAAAGTTATGTGAATAAAATGTGCCACTTGCAGTACTGAGTCATGTCAAAGTAACACTGGTCAAGTTCAATTAAGCAGAACATATAATTTCAGTGAACTGTCATCATCGTTTCAAATTGGCATAAGCACAATATTAATTAAGCATTCTTAGAAAGCAAGATGAATTAGGTGTGAAGGAGCTATGAAATATCTGTGATTAAAAAAAACTCCCTACGAGACTTCTTCAGTTCTGTTATAGACCACTTTTTTTCTTAATTTCACACACTGAAAGTCACTTCCTACCATATCTGTAAGCCACTACATAATTTTCAGACTAGTATCTCAAGGTATGACAATAACATCACTTTAGGCAAACAAGCATGTCTCTCTTGCCACCTGCCACTTTTGCCAGCTATCCTGAGCAGTTCTCTACATTGTCCAGTGGATAATAACATGCCATCATTTCCGTTTAAATGAGATGCTTTTTAAACAGGATCTGGTGAACCAGCTCTGAAGTACTCCATTAAAGCCGTCCAGAAGTTCTGCAATTGTTCCACTCAAATTAGACAAAGTCTACGAGGCAGTCATTAATAAAAAAGAAGCAATACAATGAGTTATTTTATCTATATACTGTATTCATGTCATTTTGTCCATCTCTCTATCATATACTTCTTAACACATCCCAAGTTTTCTAATAGTAATGCTGGACAATTTTGTCAAATCAATATCTGAAAACTGTGACTCGTTAAGTGGAAGAACTGTTTGAAAATTCCATTGTAGCAGCCAGTAGAGTAAATACAAGATGGACATTACTGCTGAAAGGCTTCAGCACTGCAACAGGTAACCCTGCAGACCTCCCACTGGAGAGGGGATTCACTTCACTTCACTTCACTTCACTTCACTCTGCTGATGAAGAAACCAGAGGAAACATCAGCATTAATATGGGTCTCAGTTCTCTAAGTAGTGTTCTGGGCCCCTCACCACAAAAAGAATGTTGACGCTCTGGAGCGAGTCCAGAGAAGAGCGACGAGGCTCGTGAGGGGGCTGGAGAACAGATCCTATGAGGAGCGGCTGAGAGAGCTGGGGTTGTTTAGCCTAGAGAAGAGGAGGCTGAGAGGAGACCTCATTACTCTCTACAAGTACCTGAAAGGAGGTTGTAGAGAGGAGGGAGCTGGCCTCTTCTCCCAAGTGACAAGGGACAGGACGAGAGGGAATGGCCTCGAGCTCCACCAGGGTAGATTTAGGCTGGAGATTAGAAGGAGGTTTTTCACAGAAAGGGTCACTGGGCATTGGAATAGGCTGCCCAGGGAGGTGGTTGATTCGCCTTCCCTGGAGGTGTTTAAGGCACGGGTGGATGAGGTCTTGAGGGACTTGGTTTAGTGTTAGATAGGAATGGTTGGACTAGAAGATCCGATGGGTCCCTTCCAACCTGGTTGTTCTGTGATTCTGTGATTCTGTAATTCTAAATCCTGTAATGTCAAATGCCAGGTCCTGCACTTGGGGCACAACAACCCTATGCAGACCTACAGACTAGGAGAAGTCTGGCTGGAAAGCTGCCTGGATGAGAGGAACCTGGGGGTGTTGGTTGCCAGCTGACTGAGCATGAGCCAGCAGTGTGCCCAGGTAGCCAAGAAGGCCAACAGCATCTTGGCTTGTATCAGAAACGGTGTGACCAGCAGGTCCAGGGAGTTTATTCTCCCTCTGTACTCAGCACTGGCAAGACTGCTCCTTGAATCCTGTGTTCTTTTCTGGTCCCCTCACCACAAGAAGGCTGTTGAGGCTCTGGAGCAAGTCCAGAGAAGAGCAACGAAGCTTGAAGGAGTTGGAGAACAAGTCTTACAAGGAATGGCTGAGAGAACTGAGGTTGTTTAACCTAGAGAGGAGGAGGGTCTCTGGGAGATTTTTACTCAGCGAAGATGAGATACAGAGAAGACAATGAAGTTCTGATACTGCTGATCCTGAAGTCCATATCAATATTTACAAGTTATGATGAGTACAAGATGGCAAAGAGATGGAAATCAATAAAAATATAATGACATTACATCATCAGTTACCTAACTTCCAAGACCAAAAATTTATTTGAGAATGAAGGTTCAAGGAAGAAGGAATCTTCCCAATTTCAATCATATGATCATATAACCACAGAATCATAGGATACTTAGGGTTGGAAGGGACCTTAAAGATCATCTAGTTCCAAACCCCCTGCCATGAGCAGGGATATCCCACTAGATCAGGTTAACCAAGGCCCCATCCAACCTAGCCTTGAACACCTCCATGGATGGGGCAGCCACAAATTCCATTGGCAACCTGTGTCTCACCAATCTCATGGTGAAGAAATTCCTCCTTACATCAAGCCTAAATCCATCCCTCTCCAGTTTCTACCCATTCCTCCTTGTCCTATCACCACAAGACTTTATGAACAGCCCCTCTCCAGCTTTCCTGTAGCCCACTGTCAGGTACTGGAAGGTCTCTATAAGATCTCCTCACAGTCTTCTCTTCTCCAGGCTGAACAAGTTCAACTCTCTCTGCCTGTCCTCATAGGGAAGGTGCTCCAGCCCTCAGAACATCTTTGTAGCCATTCTCTGGACCCATTTCAACAGGTCCATAGCCTTCTTACATTAAGGATTCCACAACTGGACACAGTACTCCAGATAAGGTCTCACAAGAGAGGAATAGAGGGGCCATGCTGGTCCCTTGGTAACACTTCTTTTGATGCAGCCCAGGATACTGTTGGCCTTCTGGGTTGCAAGTGCACATTGCCTGCTCATGTCAGGCTTCTCACTGACCAGCACTCCCAAGTCCTTCTCTGCAGGGCTGCTCTCAATCACTTCATCCCTCATCATATACTGAAATTGGGGATCGTCCTTCTGATGAGGCAGCTCCACCACTCAGCTTGGTATCATCTGCAAACTTGCTCATGATGCACTCAATCTCACTGTTAATATCATTGATAAAGATATCAAACAGCACCAGTCCCAGTACAGACCGCTGATGGACACCACTTGTCACGGATCTCCATCTGGACTTTGAGCCATTGACCATTACTCTATGAATACAACCATCCAACCAGTTTCTTGTCCACCATACCGTCCACCCATCAAATCCATATCTCTCCAACTTAAAGAGAAGGATGTTGTGGGGAACCAGGTCAAAGGCTTTACAGAAGTACAGACAGATCGCATATGTTGGTTTTCCTGTGTCCACTGCTGTGGTTACCCCATCACAGAAAGCCACTAAGTTGGTCATACAGGATTTGCCTCTGGTGAAACTGTGTTGGCTGTCATTAATCACCTCCATGTCCTCCACGTGCTTTAGGACAGCTTCTAGGAGGAGTTGGTCCATGATCTTCCCAGGCACAGAGGTGAGGCTGACAGGTCGGTAGTTCCCAGGATCGTCTTTTCTACCCTTGTTAAAAATGGGGACAACGTTACCCTTCTTCCAGTCACCAGGGACTTCTGATTGCCATGACTTTTCAAATATCATGGAAAGTGGCTTGGCAAACACATCTGCCAAATTCCCTCAGGGCTCTGGGATGTAGCTTTATCAGGTCCCACAGACTTGAAAATGTTTAGGTTCCTCAGGTGGTCATGAACTGATGCTCCTCTATAGTGGGAGGGTGTTTACTCCCTAGTCACCATCTTGTTGTCCCATGACCCAGGAGGGGTGAGGAGAGTGGTTATCAGTGAAAACTGAGGCAAAAAAGTTGTTAAGTACCTCAGCATGCTCCTCGTCTGTTGATACTAGGTCACCATTTTCAGCCATCAGTGGGTGTACATGTTTCCAAAGTGAAGATTATAGACTATTTAACCACAGCCTACAAGTACACAGAGCACAAGCTTAACAATACTGATTTACTCCTCCCTCTCCTTCCCTATGGAACGTCCTGGAAAGCTGAAGCAAGACAAATTCAGATGAGAACTTGGGGAAGAGAGACTGGACACTGAATTGCTAACCTCCATAGTAGGTTCTTGAGCTACAAAGGATTTTATATCACTGGAAGTCTTCCCTTTATTCCCTCCTCCATTGATATCAGCTTTTTTTCTAAGATTTACTCCAATGTTTATTGGCCTTAAAGCAGAAGCTGAGGAAGTCCTCACAAGTAAGGAAGAGATCCAAAGATTACAGTGGTTCTTTACTGGTTTAAAAGCTGTTAAAATAGGGGAACAATAGCTCAAACTTCTTTTAATCCTTTATGCCCTCATGACATGCTCATCAGCAAGGAGATCCTGCCAGCGACAAAGACGCTGCTCTACCCAGTGCTGTATAAACACAACATATAGGTAATCCCTGCATGGGAAAGCTGAAAACCCAAACACGACACAAGACAAAGAAGGTGGATTCAGAGGGAGAGCAGGAGGAAACAAGGAAACAATACAGGTCAGTAGGAAAGGCAGGAGATCTCCCATCCAAGGCCCATCCATTGTCATGTTTTCTGTAGGCAACACAGCAAGGGAGAGTTTTAATGAGGGATTTGATGACAGACAAGTTTAGACCAAAAACGATTTTTAGTAGTGACGATAATCACCAGTAGAGCAAGTTACCAAGGGCTGTCATGGGCCCTCCATCACTAGGCGTATTTTAAAAAGTGTTGATTTTTATTCTTTTCCTCTGTCCAATAGAAATGAATTTAAGAAGTTCTATAGCTACTGTTATACTGAAGATCACAATTGTCCCATCTGGCTTCACAGACTGCATTTTCCATGTAACTCTTTCCCCTTTAAAAAGATGTATCAACACCTTAACTTCAAGAAAGTTATTAAAATCAGTTTATGGAGGCACACTATTTTGCAAGTTGTTGGGGGTTTTTTTCTGCCATGAAATAAGTAAACATACAGAGAAGTGAAATTCACTACGCCCACATGTCTACTGTACAGTTAGGTCATTTACACGGTTGAATGCATTGTCAAGTTTCCCAACAGGGATCATAAAAATATTGCAAGAAAAAAACCTACAATATCACACTCATGCAATACAACTTACTTTGCTTTAGAGAACTAAAATGAAACACAAGATAATCAAAGTCTAGAACATTAAACAAAGAAGAAATTTGCCATCCATTCATTCAGAGAAGATGGAGACAATCCAATAGCAGGTTAAAATAACATGAAGGAGCATAAAGAAAAGACTTCTGTTGCCTGTGTTAAAACATCTGGCAAGTTCTCAAGCTAGCAAGTCAAGGAGCTCTGGGCAG
The DNA here is from genome assembly GCA_033558105.1 of Coccyzus lansbergi. Lineage (NCBI taxonomy): Eukaryota > Metazoa > Chordata > Aves > Cuculiformes > Coccyzidae > Coccyzus > Coccyzus lansbergi. The sequence goes on from JAUMJK010000298.1 coordinate 743,207, forward strand.
TACTTGGTAAGCTACAGAATCACACAATAGCTGAGGCTGGCAGGTGCATCTCTAGTCCAACCCTGCTCATAGCAGACCCAACCTTGAGATGACACCAGATCACTCAGGACTATCCAGGAGTCAAGAATTTAGGACTCTATTTAGGCAACAAGAACTTAACATCTAATAGATGACCATGGTAAACACATTAAGCATACAAGCAAACAGCTTGTGTTTATCATTTACTGGTTAATATGGTCTAGAAAACTGAGTTTGTGTGCCACCTGAAAACTACCATGTGGGGGAGTTTTCAGCCAAAGTACTTCTTTTCAAACACCGTGCTGCACACAGGTACAGGGTCCTTTTAAAAGCAAGCTCACATTCCTGGAAAAATACAAAAATTACTTTAACAGTACGGATTTGCACATTACACTGCCTAGCTTTCCAATAGCAAAAATTTTAATTAATCAGTCATCATTCACATCTATGAAATCTCTGGAATAAAAAAAGATTTTTGAGTAAAAATTTTGCAATATAGTGTTTTGTATGACAGATGTTTTTTGAAGTGGTTTAACTAACTTTGAAAGCATTAATTCTGATAATCACCATATTTAGGAACGAATAATGGGCAAGGTGAAAAAAACAACAGGAAAGTGAAATCTTGGTCAAATAGTTAAATAGACAATGCAAAGTGCCCTACTACTACTGCATTTGTTGAAAAATCCCCATGTCACTGGGAATATATATCTCCTAACACGATACCATAATGCAAGGATAACAAATCTGCATTCTGAAGTGTCCTCTATAGGTCAAAACAGATACTGTCTCGGACTAGTTTTTAGAAGTTTCTTCTGCATTTTCACTAGCATAGACCTTAAATATAGTAACACAATTACAGTTGGTAAAGTTGGCCAACGTTTGTAATGCTCTTCCAAAACCATTTTCAGGATGTGTAGTCCTTACATATTTGCCTCGTGAGTAGAAATACACTCTAGTCCTAGCGAGCACTTTTACCTTTGTGACATTTATAGAGTTTGTGCTCAGATCATTCCTCACACTTGGCATATGAGTGTGCACAACCAGGCATACGTAGATCATTCCAGTTTTCAAAAATCTTAAGGCAGATTTCTCAAAGGACTGACAAAGACAGAGGAAGGTGCCAAACTAAAATATATACTTGTGGACTTACATGTGGACTTCTAGAAAATCCATGAGCCAGCTTTTCATCTTTTGATTAATAAGCCATAAGTGAGAAATATCTCTTGGGTAATAAAACACATCATTCATGCCATCAGTGATGTCTAGCAGTAACGTACTACTATTTATTCAGAGGTAGGTGTGGTAAGTACTTCATCTAACCAAGGTACCATCACTGTGAAGAAATGTATTGACTCTTGGATCTTCCTAGGTAGCATTCCAATCTTGTACGTATACCCAGGTTGTTTCTGCGGCACAGCCTACTATGATGCATTAAACTGCTGTCATATATTCCCAGCAAAGACTATCAATCAAGCAACTGAGTCCTCTGTGAATGGAAGTGCAACCTTACCAATTGTCAGGTGATAAGAATATTCAGTACATTGCACATTAATTCAGTTCGTGAAGCAGATTCATGAAGGCTTTTAAGTTCACTTCATGAAAGTCTCATAAACATGAAACATGAAGGAACTTCCATTTAAATTGAAGCCCCAGGAAAAAACACAATCTCTGAAAAACCTTCGAGGATGATGTTTTAGAGCCTCTAAGCTCAAGAATGTTGGGAGAGAAGATCCAGGAAAGCGATCTGTCATTTTTTTCCTCACACTTCGCTGAAGGGATATAAAGAACTATGTTTAAAGAAGGATGCATAACTGTGTGATCTGGATATATGGCACAGAAGTTGGCTTATCAGTATTGAGTAGTAGACTGACAGGCTTTGGGATTATTATTCCAGAAGCAGAGAGGACAAGAAAACAAAATTGACAATGTTTATCCCTGGATATCCTCACATGAACATGAGCTATCTACTGAATATGAACCTACGGTGACCTTAGACGAAGAGCTGATACCTTTTGCTACCAGACTACTTTGGCTACTAGGACTAGGAAAACTTAAAAGCATCTCTATCCCTGTTGTAGTGTTCCCACAGCAATTATTTTGAATAACTTCCATTGTGTTCGATGGAACAAGAAGTACTAGCAAACTTTAAAAAAAAAATGTCAAGAACTGATGTTATAAAATAAGGGGCTAAAAATGAAGGCCTGAACAGACGAAAGAAATAAATAGAATGTTTACATAATAAACTGTCAAAGAGTATGGTAATAATCACCTCATCTTCCCAGTTACTCAGAAAGTACTAAAGAGGAAAATAAGAAGCTAGGTTGGCTAAAGTTTGCAACTAACTACAGCAAGACGAATCAAAGGACGAATTTAAAGGCAATACTCCATACTCCCATACATATAAAACAACCAAGAAAAGAAAACTTGAAAAACTCCCACGATATTGTCACTAACACTGAAAAAGGCACTTCATCTGAGAACAGACAGGGGAATCCACTCAAGAATTAAGCATGTATATTTGGATTGAGATAAACACAGTAATTTCAAAAAGCTCCTCTTAGATTGTTATCTACAGGTTTTCACAGTGCTGTCTGACAAGAAAACATGTGGGTTTTACAGATCTAGTTAGGCAAAAAGATGAGCACAAGATTGGAGGGAGCGATCTGTACTGCTGTGTGTAATCTTTCACTATTTAAAGCAACTGCTTTGTGGCAACTTTTCACCTCCCATATGAGGAAAGGCTGAGAAAGTTGGGTTGCTTAAGCCTGGAGAAGTCTCTAAGACCTTATAGCAACCTCCCAGTACCTGAAAGGGGCTAGAAGAAAGCTGAGGCATGTAGTAATATGACTAGGGGGAATGGTTAGAAACTGGAGAGGGACAGCTTTAGACTAGACATAGAGTGGAATTTCTTCACCATGAGAGTGGTGAGGTACTAGCACAGGTTGCCCAGGGAAGCTGTGGCTGCCCCATCCCTGGAGGTGTTCAAGGCCAGGCTGGATGGAATCTTGCGCAGCCTGATCTAGTAAGACGTATCCCTGCCCATGGCAGGAGGGCTGGAATTAGATAAGGTCCCTTCCAACCCAAACCATTCTATGATTCTATGAATTTTGCTGGTGAGACCTCTCTTTGAAACCTCCCATCACCTCCACATCACTTGAATGCTTAGAATTGGTTTTGTCTTGAGTGGTCTGCCTTGCAAATTTACTCAGGGTTAGTTGGCCTTTATTTGTACTTGCTTTAACAATGTCCCTTAGCTTAATCCACTCTCCTCCCTCTCTGATGCCTTCTCTGCATTCCCCTAACATGCTTAGAACATGCTCTTTGCCGGGTCCAAAGAGCTGTGGTAAATGAACTTAAATCCAGCTGGAGGCTAGTCACAAGTGGCGTCCCCAGGGTTCACTGTCAGATCCAGTTCTGTTCAATATCTTTATCAATGACCTGCATGAAGGGATTGAATGTACCCTCAGCAAGTTCGCAGATGAAACTAAGCTGGGAGGAAGTTTCGAACTGCTTGAGGGTAGGGAGGCTCTGCAAAGGGATCTGAACAGGTGGAATTCATGGGCTGAGACCAATGGGATGAGGCTCAACAACGCCAAGTGCAGAGTCCTGCACTTTGACACAACAGCCTAGTGCAGCACTATAGGCTTTTGGAAGAGTGGTTGGAAAGCTGCTTGACAGAGAAGGACATCGGGGTGTTGTTTAACAGCCAACTGAACATAAGCTAGCAATGTGCTCATGTGGCCTAAAAGGCCAATGGCATCTTTGCTTGTATCAGAAACAGTGGCCAGCAGGACCAGGGAAGTGATCCTGCCCCTGTACTGGTGAGGCTGCACCTTGAATATTCTGCTCAGTTTTGGCACTCTCACTACAAGAAAGACATTGAGGTCCTGGAGAGTGTCCAGAGAAGAGCAACAAAGCTGGTTCTCTTCCAGAGAACAAGTCTGATGAGGGGCAGCAGAGGGACCTGAGGTTGTTTAGCCTAGAGAAGAGGAGGCTACGGGGAGACCTTATCACTGTCTAAAACTACCTGAAAGCTGGTTCTAGAGAGGTGGGTGTTGGTCTCTTCTCCCAGCTAACAGGTGATAGGACAAGGGGGAATGGCCTCAAGCTCTGCCAGGGAAGGTCCAGATTGGACATTTGGAAAAACTTCTTCACTGAAAGGGTTATCAAGCACTTGAAGAGGCTGCCTAGGGAGGTGGTTGAGTCACCATATGAAGATATTTAAAAGATGGGTAGATGAAGTAGTTAGGGATACAGTTTAGTAGTGGACAGTGGTTGGACTCGATCTCAAATGTCTTTTCCTATCTAGAGATTCTATGATTCTGTGAAATATGAAAGAGAAATCATATCCCCTTTCATGTTTTGTTTCATTAAGCCAAACACGTTGCACATGTTTAGTCTCATCCTGCAAGATAAGTTTTCCATTTCCTGATCACCCTTGCAGCTTATCTCTATTGTTGCTCCAATATGAATTAATTTTTCCTAAGGAAAAAGGAGGAAAAGTGTTAAGACGTACAGCCTGTTTGTTTCTCCCTGTTCATGCCTATCCTCACCACTCTTTTGTGTTACATCCAGACTTAGTGCTCAGATTTGGGTTGTGCCTGCTTTACACCATAGTAACAAAAAAGCAACAATTGCAGATTATATAACATTATTTCAGACATGATAAACTACTGTTTATAAACACTGACTTTGGGAAACAAGCACACTATGCTAATATGTACCACTCAAGTACTACACTATCTTTCACAGTCAAAGTGACCAACAAGAAAATAATGCCTGCTTCCTTGTACTATAATAAAATACATTTGCTCTGCAAACCCACACATTTCCATCTGCAAGGATGTTATACAATGAATTTTCAGGTCCTGCATACACTTCATGCATCCAGAGAAACTGACTTTGTACAGGTTGTTCAGCTCAGTTACATAAGGCACATCCAAAGTAACAAGCTGATTTAAACTGAAACTCACATCAACATAATTTATACCTAATTACTTTCAATGTGACCAAAGAAAGAGCTTGAAGTGCGTTCATCATCAGTAGCCATGTTCACTGCATGCACCTCACTACAGAGCAAGCTCTCTAGCTAAGAGTTTAGGGATTGTTGACCGTGGGCATACAGGTAGCTTAGTTTGTCCCCTTCTTCTCTGGGAAGTTTCTCCTTAATATCCCACCTTTTCTGCAAAAAAGAAGGCACAGCAAATACCAGCACCTTACACTGAAAGTGTAGAGATAAGTACTCTGTCTACAGTTTTAAGCTTGAGGAATCCAGGCATCCAACTTCAGCACTTTCATTTCCCTTCCTAGTATCACCAACTTCCAACAACCATCATCAGCAACTCCTAACTCAACAGATACATACACTATGAAAAAGCAACAGCGTCTACAAATTAATTACATGTCCAAATGCTTGGAGTCCTGAATATAAATGATGGTTTTACATGTAAGCATGCACCAAGTATTGCAACTCATAGTTGAATATACATGAGAACTATTAAACATTACTCTCCCTCAAAGCAAGGTTTTTATTATGACAAAATATTTAGCCTTTTTAGAAACAGGTTTTTAGAAGACAATGTCATACCATCCGAATAACTATATTTAAAAGAAATAAAACCCAAATGATCCTCTTCTGGACACATACTCAAGAGTCAAGGAGATACTCATCCATTAACCTGGTAATGAGCAAACAGGTAACAAAAGGAAGCTGCTCAGCTCAGTACAGGTAATGCTTCCAAACTTACTGCTAGTAGTGAATGAACTTGCTGCAATAACACTTTCTAGCTAATAATAACTCACCCGTTTATTTCCAGATGTTCTACCAAGAAAATGCTCAATGAGTGGAACTATCTCACAAAAAACCAAATTAAGTTTCAGTCCAAAAGCTTTCTGTCTGATGGACGTGTACCATACACAACAGTTTACCTGTACTAACGTTATCTTACACACCAGAGAGGTTATTTCAGTGACATCTTAGGGACATTTTTTTTAAACTTGTGGGAGAAAAAACATCTCTACTTCAATGATGTTCTTCTTAACAGAGCCCATAAGTAGCATATTTCAACTTCCAGCATGAAAACCTTCATCAGATAAATACAAAAACTGGACCCAAAAATTCTAATTCATAGCACAATAATTCCAGCACTTATTACTCACCCTGTACCATGGAACATAATTTCTATCAGTGTAAATACAGCAGGTTAAATTTAAAACAACACAGCAGCTTCTAGATTATTGTGTTCAAAAAAATGTAGAGGACAAAATTAACTCACCATTAATGCTTTGGAAGTAATAAGTCTAATTTTTAAGTGTACTGAAGCAAATGGATACTTTTGTACTGATGTGAGTAATTAAAGTACAAGAGCTTCACAGACTCAGAGATGTAATGCAGTCCTTTTATCAAGAGCAGTCACTCTATCTTGGCCTGACAGTTAACAGCATATGATCTAGTAAACAAATACTTTCACACAGTACAAAAGTGCCATTAAAGGCCAGAACTGTCAACACAAATTCCATTCTTACAAGAGAAAAAAATACATAAACTGTTGATCACCTCTGGTTGCCTTAACTAGCATGGAGGTTGTCATGGAAACATTTCTGAGAAGTTCACAGTGATGAAACACAAACACTTCCAGTTTAATTGCTATTAGGTTTAGCATACCAGAGTTTATTTATACTCAAAGAGCATTATGATAAAATGCAAGAGAAAGTAAAGCTAGTAATGATCTAGCATAACAAAGCCAACGGATTTAAAAAAAAATAAGAAAGAAAGAATATAAAGTCAAATAATAAGACTTTTTCATTAGGCTAAAATAAGACAAAATTTAATTACCTCTTTTCCAAAAATATTAACAAAACTTTCAGCTAGAACATGACTCTTCCATGACAGTTTTAATGCAACTATATTAACACACTGACATGCGAAGACACTACTGAAACAAAACTTCTCCAAACAAAGCAGTATATCTTTGAACTACCATATATATAAGTATTTATTATACAGATTCAAAACAGATCCTGAAGAAGAACTGTAACATTATGCTAACTTCTGCAGCCCACATGACATGAATAACATGTATAAGCCCCTCTTTTTTCCAGACAGAACAGATCTAGTCCTGCTATTTTCTTACTAACAGAGCTGCCCCAGCATAAATGACAATTCTGTTGTCCTTACAGACAAAATGAGCCCAATGAGATTTCAAATAATAGTGCTGACTGGCTACATGAATTTAAGTCACGAGAGCTTAATTTTATTTCATTACAGTTAATGGGGATTCACTTTTATTTTATTAGAATTAAACAAAATTTATAGAGATGCACGAAAGTTACTAACTAAAATCTGCAGTTTCTTTTTATTATAATCCGATTTCTCTTTTTTAGTAATACTACATTCATTCTTAGCACATGATTTAAGTTAATGCAAAAGCTTTAATGAATTCCAGTCACTTTTTATCTGTTTTCATTAGCAGAAGTTTACTCAATTCAGCTGACAGCCTGCAACACTGAGAAGCTGAACAGAGGTCAAGGGTTTCAAAGACGGAGTGGAACCAGTCAGTGCACTGAAGTGCATAAGGCACAAGTACAGAACAGGGACTTAGATGAATTGCTGCCAGCACAAGCTAAGCAGGATGGGGAATAGGAAAAAGAAACGCAGTAGGATGCCTCACACTTACTTTAGGGACATCATCAAATTCCTGACTGCTGATTCCTGTACGATTACCATATTTATCCCTCTTAATTGTTTTTTTCTTTTCTCATTTGCCCCTCTTGCATTTACTCATTCTCCACTTCTCTCCTTGCTGATGTTCCTGACAATCATCATTCTCCCCTTCCCAGACACAGAAGTTATCAAAAATGAAATTGTAAGCACTGAATTGTAAAATACCTTAAGAAGGATGAATAAAGAAAATGTAAAAATTATAGTTAATGTTTCAGATTACCAGCAGATTCAGGAAAATAACACAGTCACAAGTTTACATTCTCAGAATTACAATTATTATCAGAAGGTGAATATATGGATTTGAAATGAACGCTTAGATCTGGAGTAATTTAAAAATTATCACAAACATTTTTGTCAAGCAGGCTCATATCCACCACTTAAGAGAATAATTTCTTTGATGCTACTTTTATTAGGTCACTACATTTCAGGTCCTACTACGTAACTTAGCTTTTAAGATGCTACTTCCTTTCAACTAATAATAAGCTTCTGATCTACACAAAAATTATTTCTGTGCAAATTAATGGAAGATAGCAGTTTCTTTAACCCCAATTCTATATATACTATACAATATACTGCTATCCTGCAGTATTGCCAGAGTCATTACTGCAGAATCTGAATATACCTCGTTCTGTCACCATAATGTATTTGTCTTCTGGTCTTCTTCCCATGAGGGAGAAATATGCAGATGAGTGTCCTGTTTTGTTGAAGACCTTTTCTCTTCTACTTCTGTGAGTTATCATCTCTGCAGGGCTTTTGAAAAGTTGGTTTGTTCAGTGAATATACACACAAATAAAATTCCATGTGTTGACATTAGGGAGAAAAATAATAATTTAATAAGACTTTGGATTAGAAATGAAACATGATTCAAATAATGGTGGTTTTAATTTCTTCTTTTTCCAAGATATGGACAGACCCTTGAGCAAGGCCCTTACTCTACAAAGAGGCTCCTTAGCCTTTCCATCACAGGGAGCTTGCTTTTACTGGACAAGCCCAGTGATCCAACATAGGATCCAACATACTCCTGGGCTTACAGGCAATCAGGACAAGAACCCTAAAAATAAATAGCCCAGAGGTGAGGAGGTTAGAAGAAATTGGAAGATAGATAAATTTAACTAAAAATAGCATGTACTGCCTACTTCAACATTTTCAACTGTTACACCTGGTTGTGCCATATCAGTGGTACTGAACCAACACCTTGCAAATGGTATGGATGCTGAAAATCACCATCACCACCTGACAAGATGGTGGAGAGCCCCAGCTTAAAGAAAGTCTTAAATCCAGGTAACTAGCCATGAAAACATACATTTGAGAGGTTTTATGAATCCACTGAACAGGTGCATCACAACTGTTTGCAACACTTCACCATGAGATTTATCATTATTCCAATTAACGTTTCAGTAAACCCTCTGAACATGTTGTCTTAGGAGTGCTTGATAAAAGGGTATAAAATCTATGACTGTTTTAACCCCAAATTCAGCAGTGAGATAGCTGAAATACCTTTCAGTTTTCTTACCAGAAGCCCATGCAGAAAAGATTAAGCAAATGCTGCATGCTTCTAGTGCCATCTGGATGTCCCACCAGGAACATGTGGTAGGAGATCACAATATCATTTAGTCCCAGATTTATCCCAAAGTAGATTCATTTAGTTGGAGGCAAGTCTTGCAGATACCAGCATCAACACTGTACCACATGGCTTTGTGCTGCCTTAAAAACCTCTGGCCTACATAGCAGTTTCTTCCACAGGAGATCTCAAATCTAGCTGCTTCAGTTACCTGCTTCCTTTCCTTCAGCTTTTCCTCACAATTCAAAATAAGAGAAGCGATAGAAGAGAAGAAGCCTGGGAAGAACTGAAAGGGGAAGAATAGCTCATAGCCTTAGTCAGTGTCAGAGGGAAGCAACGAGAGCTGAGGACCTGTAACCACCTTTGATTACTAAAGTGAGAGAAGTTGAACCAGCAGCATGAGTGCCATGTTTCAGTGCTCACAGGAATTAACTGAAAACCAAACAAAAATGAAGACAGGAGAAAAGAAGACCCACCGTAGGGCTTGGCAATGCATGCACTTGAAACAAGCTATTCATGCAACCACTTTTCCCTAGTTGCCATCCCCTCTTTTGCCTGGAGGAGGCAAGGGGCAAGGAAAGGAGGCAGATGTGACTAAACACTAAGCAGCGAGCTAAACCTGCAGCATAACTTTATGATAATAAGGCCATGCAAGTCAGGAAAAGCAGACCTGGGAGTCGAGGACTCTCTATAAGAAAATGCACGGAGTTCCCCGACAGCTTTATTCTTGCTAGCTCCCGTGCAAAGCATTAACTATGGGGTAAACTCAACCTACCTTTCAGTTTTTGATTGCTTTTTTCTCATCTGTTTCCAAATCCTCAACAACAAAATACGGCCCCAGGCACACCTAAACCCCACATTTTCTAGATGAGAATAGTCACTTCAAGCCAATCCTAGCGCTCTACATCCTCTTGGCAATGAAGAAGAAAGGGGTTAGAAGAAGAAAGAACTAATTCCATTACTGAGTATCAAAGATACATGATTATTTCCTTGCCTGATAATGAAAAGCAAAATGAGATATGCTGTAGATGGAAGTGGGACATCACACACACTCAAGTATGCTGAAGTCTTGCATACATTTCAGTACAAACGAGAAAGAAAAAAGTCCAACAACAGCAATAGGATCTAGAGCCTATGTATCACTGCCCCCAAGTGATTCCAGTTCCTTGAAATTTAGGCATTTGTTTCCCAAGAGATGAAATACGTAAGGCACAAAAGCTGTTAAGATTATGACTGTTTATCTCATCGGTGGTAGCATCCTCACAGGTGAGCAACAGAAAGCTGACTCTCACTTTTCATTCAAATTCATTCTCTCTCAGTGGAATATCATCATAAAGAGAGAGAATGGTATCTTTATTTTAAAAATTGTACTTGCCATATTAATTAAAAGCTGCACTGTCAATTCATTTACATTTCCCTCAAAGCACAGTGTCAGTCTGTTAGAGGCAGTTCCAGAAGCAGAAATGTAAGTTAAAGGAAATAAACCTCTGAGAAAAATAACCGATAAACTTTAAAAAAACCTAATTGCAATGCTGTTAATGACATCGCTGGCAAACATACATTAACCAGTTTACAGCTGAGGTGTTCCAGGATACCTCAAATTATGTATGTGTAAAATGTTCATAATAGAGTATAAAAAGTCTAAAATTTATTAAGGTTTCATGCTGATCCTCCAGTCTGGCAAATGTTTGTAAAAAGAAAAAAAACAGTGTTAAGTAAACATTTCAGACCTCAACCTTCTTTATATGCCTTTGAACCTTTGCTTTCATGTGCAATACCTGACAACCCACTGAGAATAAATGCTGAAAGCCCCAAAGATGGGTAAAACAGAATTTCTGACTCAGGAAATAAAGATCAGCTGAATATGATTCCCATATGGCAAACCAGATCAATGGAAAGCAAGACCAAAATTTACAATATCTATACTGTGCAGTACAACATGGAGGTTGTCTTTTATTGCTGGTAGCAAAACTCCCAGTGGCCAAGAATAAAAGCAGACACAAAGATTATACATCCACTAATGGTGAACTCTAAAAATACACATTGACAGATTTCAGAGTAGAAAAAGGAAAAAGAGAAAATTTTGAACCTTTATTTAGTGTTGCCGAATACCAATCAGCAATTAGAGCTATCAACTTTCAACACAAAATCCAAGATTATTAATATAAAGGCATGTTTTCAAAGCCAAGGGGGAAAAAGCCCAGCAGATCGTATTACCTGATATGAAAAGAAACGCTCTTTGCTGTAAAACTAAAACAGCTTCAAGGCTACTTTTGTGATAGCATGTGTGGCTGAGTGTGAAAGAATGTATAACAATATTATTACTTTTATTTCAAGATTTCCTGTAAAACCTCAGGTCATGCTCATGAAGACTTTCTTAAAAAGCAATGATAAATCTGATGAACAATTTTTAGAACTTGAAAGAAGGACGATGGGTAGGGGGGAGGTAATCAAGCAGTCCTCAGCAACTGAACCAACAGAGCAACACTGACTTGGGTTAGCAGCAAACCTCTGTCAGGAATCCCAAAGCAATGCACCTAGTTATCTCTGGTGGGGTCTCAGAGGGCACAAGTAGCAAGAAGTCTGCTTGTAAAGTAAAAAACCACAACTTTTCGTATTCTTTTAACATGGTTCAGAGAGAAACACACTGAAAGGAAACTCTCAAAAAGAAAACTACTGACATTTTCTTTTAGTAAATAAGCAACAGACCAAATTATAGAGACATAAAATCACTTTCAAATTTAAGTAATATATTCACTCTTTTCTAGCAATAAAGTCTCAACAAAACAAAATGAAACCTCAGTATCTCAGACCTACCTCACATCACACTACTTCACTGTTCTGCATTTGAGAAAAATACGGGTACAGCAATATGAAAGACCAGGACTGGTCCAGGACTGCCCATTTTAGGAAGTCCACGGGGGAGATAAGAGTGGAGGTCAAAACCAGGAACTTGATAGCAATGTTGTGTCCTCAGTCCCTCTACAAATAAGCAAATCAAATACCTAGACACTATACATGAACAGAGATGATTTACCTAAGCTTTTACAAAAGTTTTTCCTGTAGGTGGAAATATACATGACAGAGATTCTACTTGCATCCAGCCTGAATGGTCTTTACAACTCATGATTTCACCACTGGTGAGTAAGGCAGTCGAGTCAATCCTGACTCTGAAAACCTAAATATTTATTTTCCACTGTACTTTATCAACAATGGTATGACATACTTCATCCATAACCTTATGCTGTAAATTCTGCCATAAAAGAGCAATACAGAAACAGCAGCGAATAGTAACATTCAGAGAACTTTATAGAAGATCCTCTTCCACAAGACTGGTAAAAGAGAGCATCATAAAAATTCTGGACTCCACCAGCACACACTCACCTGGAGCAGGTTATTGTCCCCTAATAAGACCATCACACTGCTGCTTTGAGCTGGACCAGTTTCATACAGTTAAAAGATAGAGAGTGTATAGTCTTCTCTACAGAGCTAATAAGGCCTTCTTTTGCCTCCTTTCTTGGGCAACATTGCTATTCATTTAGACCAACACTGAGGGCATCATATATGATGTACACATCTTAGCGTTCAGACACAAGCACAAGGTCCTATACTTTCACATATTTACAAAAGACTTACATGCAAATAATTTAATATCTTTACAAATATTATCTTTAAAGTATATCTCTTCTCTCAAACTGTGGAGTTATTATACCCCCATCCCTCTCATTTCAGATCCTGTTCCTATCTTTTGTTCTAACCTTGACAAATGCAATCTCGTTCCACTGACATAAATCCAGTATCCCATTATATATTAATCACTTATCTTCTATGTCAAAGTCTACCTATCATCTCTCATTCCATATCTAGAGGTAAACTCCCTTCTCCTTTAGGTCCAGGCTGCCAGTTTCCATCATCTATGTGCTATTTTTTCAATTAAGTGTCTTCAGGCTTTTTATCCAGGCTGACACCTCACACATCTGTGAACCTCTTTCAAACAGCTTTGGCACAAGACCTATGGAAAATTTTAAAACAAATTATTTGCTGATATGCTATGATATCTCCTTGTTTTCTTCCCTTGCCTGTTTCTACCTCTTGCCTCTACTCTCTATTTAAATGGCCCTACTTCTGGGTTTGGACTTGTGGTAATTCTGTGGTTGCAGAGCACCTAATCTAGTGGGAAGTGTCACTGCCCGTGGTATGGGAGTTGGAACTAGTTTAAAGTCCCTTTTGACCCAAACCATTCTATTTTCAGTATGTTCAGTGCTCTAAAACACTGACAAATGACAGACACAGAATGAATGAATATTAATATGCCAATAAGCACACTGAGTGCCTTAATGCTTCTTTCAAAAGAAAAAGCAGTGGTCAAACCAACATCAATATATTTCCTGGTTGTAAGGTATTTCTGGCATAATCCCTTCACCAAATTTGAGTATGTGTGAGAAAACCCCTTAAATTACAATCTAAAGTTTCCCGCTTAAGCCTACTCTGAAATCCTTAATAATGTCTTTGTTTGAATAATTGCTCTCAGTGTTAAAAACAGCTCTACTCCTAGTGGATTTTGTTATGCCCTCCTAAAGTGGACTGACAATCCTCTATTACCAAGTTTCTCTTCTCCATACATTCTCTCCTCCATATAGCTTTTTAAGAAACTATTAAAAAGAATGTTGACACAAAAAAAAAAAAAAGGAAGGAATTTAAGCAGGAACACCTTGCCTTGTTATACTTATTTAAAATATATCTTCATACACACAAGGTCCTAGCTTAAATATGTCCACATTCATTTGATTAGCCTGCACAAAACCACATCTTTTTCAGAATCAACTCTTCTCGCTCTAGATAGACCCCAAAATTGCAAGCAGAGCCAGCAATATCATCTCTAGATGTATGCCCTCCTATCTGTTTGTTCTTAAATACTTTATTTGGTATGGTCTCATACACTACTCCAATCACTCCACATTTCTTCTTGTCTTCTTATGTACTTGTTTTGTGTTTTATCAATCGATATTTCCTTTCCATTGTTTTTAAATTTTAAGTAGCTCCTTATTTTACTTTCACAGCACTAGTAAGTTACAAACACTCATGACACTTCCAGATTATAAAAAAAGAAATCCTTTAAAGACATCAGACTGTTCTCTTCACCTCTTGTTATTTTATTTTGTATTGCTTCCTTATCATGTAAAAAAAAAATATCCTAAAAGTTGTTGGAGGAAATGAAGAAATACCAGTTAACAAAGGCAGGTGCCAAAGAAAGAAAACTGTTACTATGTAACACAATTATGAGAGAGTTTCAACTCTCACTTATGAATCACATCTTCAAAGATTTTCAGTATCCAAAAATACAGCAGGTACTTGTCTCACATTTTTAACCCTGTGGTATAAAAATCAAAATTGCAAATTAGAAATACACCTCCAAACTGTAAACAGATTTTATTTTCCATCCCTCTGACTCTTTTACAAGCAGGACTGTGCTCCTACCAAACCAACTTCCCACACAGCACGAAAGATCAATGTAGGTCTAGCTCTGTCTCCAATGCTCCTCAGCTACAGAGGACTCAAATCTTGCCTGCTACAGAACATAAAGCATACAGAGCTGCAATAGCCCAGTTCTGTAATATCTGGTTTAGGAAGTTTTTATGCATCCTATTAATTATGATAATATCAGTGAGGTTTACCCAGCAAACAAGTCAAAGCAGCTGAGCTCTGCAAGAAGTTTTGCAAAGGTATAATGGAGTTAACCAAAGGTCATTAGTAAGTATTGAAGGAAAAGGGGGGGAGATAGTAAAAACAGACAATCAGCTACAAAACATGAGGTGAGACTTGAAGGCTACTATTCTCTCTTTCAAGCATAAGATTGATTTTCTACTGCATCCCTAAGCAAATTACTTGACTCTCTAGCCTTACAGAAATCGGGTTACACTTTAACTTTTTTCCTGATACATCTGACATTTCAGCTGACATGAAGCACTTTCCATTATACAATGATTCTGGTGAAAATGTGATGGTTTCTTGTAGTACCACTGTATTTTATGTAGCTTCTTCCCTTTGCAATACCTCTCCAGCTAGGAAGAAGTTTTAGAACCCTCCTTCTTTTATGAAATACGTTCCTAGAATCACACTCTCAACTCTAAGGATCCACTTTAAATAAGCACAAGAGGAAAGAAAACTGAAAAAGTACAAGCAAACAAAAGCAAACAGAAAAATCTCAGAGCCAAACTCCTCAGATTTAGCACTTGAAAACTTCCAAAAGAAAAGATTAGAAAGGATTACAGCAGAGGAAGGTTTCTTTGACCCATATTCTGGTTTACAGAAGTAAGGATGTCACAGCACAATTACAGGGATACGTCTTCTTAGAACTTCAGCCCTGTCAAGCCACTGCCACTGTGCAGGGCATCATGTGCCTCGCCACAGCCCTCAGTGAAAGCTCTGTCCTGGTCATCTAGGAGGGCTACAGCTACAGCTCTATTGCTCTAGCTTTTCCAAGACCTGCATTTTTACAGCTGAACATGAAATGAGTTAAAGCACTTTAGAGAGGTAGAAGCAAGTTAAGCTGTCTGCATAGATACAACCTTTGTATTTTCTGACAGTTCTGTAGCAAAGAAAATGCATCATAATCCCAGAAGTTCAAAAACCATGGAGAACTTCCCCTCTCCTCTTCATCCTTTCATTATCAGTGGGATTATATTTATTTCTTTCTTCCTTTTTCTTCTTTTTTTTTTTTTTTAATTTAAACATATTTTCCATCTGGCCTGTTTTAAGATTTCAGAACTCTCCTGTCTGCCCACTATGTATGAATGTGAAAATGAGTATGCTGCAAATCCCAGCAGGTAGATTGTTTTCTTTTACACAGATAAATCCATACACCATGACTACATAGCTTTTTAATCAACTGCATAATCATCTGTGAGGCAGCAGAGCAACGCAAAGCACCAGGACCCCCAGTTTCTGCTTCTATGAGGAGCAAAGTCAAGCACTTCCATAGATGAACAGTAACAGCATCTTCCTTAGCATGATCAGCAATGACTGAATTCCACCCTGTGTTTGGAAGCCATGGGCTCCTACTTGGGCTAAGTTAACCAAGTCAATTCTCATTAAAAGGCTAATCCTTTGTAGTGAGCGTCACACTGTATTAATGTGTTTTAACCAAGTATCCAGTGTGGCATGTATTTTCTGAAAGGTAATGTGGTAAAGTCAGTGGGCCACAGGTCTCCTAGACTACGTATCCAAATTGTATTTTACATATTGTACAAAGTGACTTTAGTGTCAACATTCATCCATCCAATTTAAAGGTAAGATAACAGAGAGTTACCTCCTTTAAAGAACAAGCACTGAGCCTTAATGAATAGTAATTACCAGGGAAGGCATATGCATTTTAACAATATTCAATGTAAGAGATAGGCCTATTATTCTTGTTTCCATTAGATACTTCAATGAAAACAGGATGATCTTTTCTCTTTCTAAATAAATAAAATCATATAAAAGCAAGAAATTCCACAATGGAGTCTACAGTAGGTGCAGAAATTATGCTTCATGAAATAAACTTGCACTCCTTAGTATATGTTTCAGTTTGCAGTCTTTTGTTATTATTTTGAATCTTATTTTTTAATTTAAATACTTAAATTACTAGTGGTCAAATTTAACATCCCATACAAACATACAGCCATCAAAAGAAGCTTAAACTAAGAAAACATACAATAGTCTGCATGAGATTATACAGAACTACAAACAAAGGTGGCAAAAGCAATTAATCAGCCTTAAATGAGCAAAAGCTCTAGATCAACAGCAAGGCTTAAAACAAATTAAAACATTGAAAATGGTCCCATAAATGGCTCTCTTCATTTCAAGTATATTGAACTTTAAAGGATTTCAAACTCTTAAAATTGCAACCCAAAGACAGAAACACTGCTTATGCAGTACTCACTATGTATATTTATGTTGCTATATTTTTTTAACTTCTTTCCACAAACAACAAAACCACAGTGAAGTTTACAGTTGCAGAAGAAGCAATGCCTTTGATGTTGTATTGCAATAATCAAACTCATTAAGTCAAAAGTACCCTTTGCAACACCTTGATCTGCAGTGCTGCTAACAGTTTGGTTTTGTTCAGGTTGGGTTTTTTCTTCACTTCCATGAAGTCTGCTAAAACTGTATTTGCTGCAACTACTTCAGATTTGCCAAGTGGAAATCAAAAAGCACAATTTTCATTTATGTGAAACAGATTTTGTGGGAAAGGGATTGTAGAAGTGGAAACTGTATATATATTTATTAGCTGGTTCGCAGAGGCCTTATTACAAGACTCACACATATGTGAAGTAAATTTAACTTAAAGAATTTCCTTTAAAGCATTAGAAAATTCCAGGATAAATTATAAACACTTACATACTAGTTACTTTACTTTCTCTCAAATCTTTTAAGACAAATAGTACAGTGGAAGCAACTATCACTGTACTCAAAATGCACACAGAAAGCTTTGCAATAAGGAAATATAGTTGATGGACTTCAGCAGAAATAGAATTTCACCTTCCAAACATCACATCCACATTAAGCCTGTTAGATACACCATTGGAAATGCCAAAATGTTTTTACAGATGTTTTTTTAAGGAAATGATTCCTATTTCTTCCATAATTGCAGCAAACGTTTTGGGGGGTAGTTCAACTAGATGTGGTGCTTAGGGACACGGGTTAGTGGTGGACTTGGCAGTGTTAGCTTAAGAGTTGAATTCAATTATCTTAAAGGTCTTTGCTAATCCAAACCATTCTATGATTCTACAAACGGTTTTACAGATCAACTTAATTACTTGGTTTTTTTCATTCATTTTTCTTTTCCTGGGTA
Source organism: Coccyzus lansbergi (assembly GCA_033558105.1). NCBI lineage: Eukaryota > Metazoa > Chordata > Aves > Cuculiformes > Coccyzidae > Coccyzus > Coccyzus lansbergi. The sequence continues at coordinate 761,342 of JAUMJK010000298.1, forward strand.
TGCATGGCACATTCAACTTGAAATGAAATCCAGAATAGCAACACAAGAGGTGTACACAAGTACTTACTTGGTACCTGACTTTGACGCTGCACAAGGAAGAAGAGTAAGAGCTAATCTGCAGCAAAGTCCAGAGAAGCTGTTCCATCTGGTTGGCTTGATGCCCCTTCAGCTTATCTACTGGGCTTTCAAAAACTGTCAAACGCAGTGGCCAAAAGAAACACTGAAGTTTGCCATCATACAATGATTCTCTACTAGCTTTTCAAATGCTTTTTCCATTCACATTCCTATTTCCCCATAACTGCAATGAACAGGGCTGTCCTGGAGGAGATGAAGAAATACATGACAAGTGCTGTTGCAGATGAGGCACCAGTAGTCACAGTCTCATGTGCAGGCACAGAAGTCTGCATCCCAGCCTTGTGGTCTGCAGCCACCTGCAGTCTTTTACCTTTTAGTTCAAGGAGCAAACCAGATGGTGTCCAATCCCAGGCTGCAATTTCTGGTGAAAAAAAGGTTTGGGGCACACTGAGAAGCAATCCAGCCTGGGCTAGCGGGTACCCAAGTCTGAGAAGAGGGCAAATCTCTGTACACATACACCAGGAGTGTCCCCTCCAGCCTGCTGAAGAGATCAGGGAGGAAGTTTTCAGCAGCTTTCCTGGTAAGGCCAGGCCAAGTCTAGAGAAGCACACGAAACATCTTTTGGGAGACCAAGGACGAGGCTCACCAGTAACAGTGCACTGGCACAGAGAATGAGGCTCTGGCCCTTCAGGTACAGCACGTTCAAGTCCCTGAATAAAGTGTGAGAAGCAGCACCAGAAGGAGAGAGACTGAATCCAGCACCTCTACCTGTTTCAATTGTGCTATCATATTTCTTGTATGTCTCCATCTTTATTGAAGTAATTTTAGAGTTTAAAACATTACAGTACAGTTATACCTTGATATAGTATAAAGCAAATTACCAGAAAACAGTGCAGAGGAATACTCTGCATGAAAAAACAAACTACCAAAAAATGCACTGACAATTTCCTAAAGAACATGTTTTCCTCTATATTTCCTATTCATTCCTAAGACCCCTTGGTAAAAGTGTAGAGAACACCTTCCTCATGCAGTTATACTAACCTCTGTGCAAAAGGCTGACTTCAGCTATATCTAATTACTCTCAGAAAAATTTTTGCACCCATTAAAATAATTCACACAGAAAACACACTGTCTATGATAGGAAGATAACCTTTGTTTAGATCAACCAAAAAGCCAGATATGATCAATACTGCAACACCACCAAAAGAAATGGGCTTAGCTAATTTTTCTCATTTGGACAATATCTCTTTCATCAGATCATTAGCTTCCTAATTTTTCTTCTGTGTGTCAGGGCTATCACAAACTAGTGCAGAATCCAGGCAGTTACTGAGAAACACAATAACCTCTTAACATGATAGGCAATACAAAAACCTGTTTCTGCTCTCTTTCGTCTATTCATTCTTAATTTGTATTGAGTCCTCATCCTTGGATCTCCCTTTAGAGCAATCAACTTAGTTCTCACAGCTACTGTGCCCAGAGAAGGGCTGAATTCTCAGTGCCAAAGCGTTGTGGCAAGTGATTGGGAAGTAGCAGATAGATTACATTGGAAGATCAGATTTTACAGTGACTGAGCTTCAGAAAGCAATTTACTGGCATTCTGTATTTAACTATATCAACAATACATAACCATTAATGAATTTATCTTTACTGCACTGAGATTAAGCAACTCTATCAAAAACTTCCACAAGAAGTCTACACCCGAGCCAAGAGTTATAGGATGAAGTACCATTTTAGCATGGCACTTGGTCTACATCATCACCATCATCATCATCATCATCATTCTTCACAATGTTAAAACTGGTTGACTTCAACTTTGTGATCTGTGACTGCTGCCCACTTCCCCACGTACTTCAGATAAAAAATATTTATTTCTTTCCAAGTCATTCTTGCCCATTACATCCCTATGGCTGTACTGATCCCTGACAACAATTGATTGAACATAAGAAAAACAAATATTTTTCAGTTGTAGGCTGATAGACTACGATGTGCAAAACCTGCTCCCACTCTCCAACCCACAATGCCCCCTTGAGGCAAAAGGAAATAGAAATGAAAAACTGGGGGAAAGGAGGGGAAAAAAACAGGAGAAAAAAAAAAAAAAAAACAAACCACTGAATAACAGGAAAATAACTTTCTATACTAACAGTGGAAAAAGAAAACAGGAACCCAAGCAAAGGCTGTCCACCACCCTTATGACACTCGTCATCTTTCTCTACTTAAGTACTCTGTTGGTTTTTTTTTTTACTTGACCTCCTTGCTGCTACAAAACTTCACTGCCTTCACCACTGTTTAGAGCAGTTTCAAGAAGGGCACAGGAAAACAAGTTCTGAAATCCTTTCCCTGCACACAAAATTCTACATATAAGCTCAAACATTTTGTGTAAAAAAAAAAAAAAAAGAGGAGAAATATTTAATTTCTAAAAGGCATCCAAAGGAAGCCAAACCAATATCAGTAGCTACAAACAGAAGTATTGCATTTGTTATTAATAAAATTAATCTATTATAAGCTAGTAATCCTTATGGATCTGCAGTAGAGATGAACCATGTCTATTTATCAAGAGTTAAACAGAAAGTAAAGGTTTCTGTAAGGCTTTCAATTTTGTGTCTAAAATCTTGGGTTTAGGTCATTCTCCTTGAAATGTAGTAGAGAAAGAAAGCATTGTTTTTCATCTATTGTATCCAATATATTTTTTTTAAGTTTTGTATGCATCAGAAATAGAAAAACTTTCTGGAGACAGCATTTTGCTCCAGGTTAATAACTATTAGTAAGAAAGATATTGAAGAACAAAACAGATTTTCTCAATATGCTGTACCATCTTCTAATAGCAGGCACACACAAAACACAATGAGAACAAATTACATTCAAATGGTACTAATGTTCAGGATTTTAATATCACTCTCCTTACTACAACTATATAAAACTCTCTGCATAAAGGTTACCTCTAACACATCTTCCAACTCTTAAACACATTAAGAAACACCCTTATTACATTGTACATTTAACCACAACACAAGAAAAGGTTAGCTCCCAATAATAACCTTATAAAGAAAGTACAGTATCAGTTAAATGGATTTTAAGTAAGGGTCCAAGATCATATTAGACAGCAATTATAAGCTACAAATTGTATTTCATATCTTCAGCAAGAGTTAGCACAAGTCTTGCTGAGTCAAATCTCTGCTATAAAACCCCTTGCCGTGCTTTAAATGCCACAAGCAGTTGAGCCCTGAGGGGTTAAAGCTAATGCTAAAGGTAAAGGCTAGAAGTTGACCAAATATCTTGTGGCCATAGATCTAAGTGTGTCGGTCATGGGCAAATATACTGTACTGTGTTTGTCAGTGAAGGCCAGGAGTAACAGATCAAGTTCATCAGCTGTTGCGAAGCCTACCAGGGTAGCAGCAGGGCAAAGCATTATTTTCACTGTGCCTACAGCAGTCTGAGCAGTAAAGGCGACACTGGACGGTGACTCACTGTTCCCATCCATCAAAGGAAAGCAAATAAATTTAAAATGTTTCTTCTACATGGCCCTTGACAAGAGGAGCACCTAAGTGTCCAGAGTAAAAAGAAACAAGAGCCCATCCCAACTGGAAGGCCTCAAAGAAGGAGCAATCTCTTACCACAGCCCCCCATCTTAACAAAGCAGCCATCCTTGCAGCCTGACCCAAAGTGTCACCTAGAGTATCACGAGCCACTGCTCTCTGCAGTCAGGCTGTGAGCACACACCTCACCACCTCTCCCTGTGCCTCTGAGAAGGTCCCTCCAGCCAACAGCAAAGCAGGGCGACTTCCTCGCTGGAGGAGGCCTCCAAGAGGAGCAGCTCACTCCCCTCCAAGCATGCGGCACAAGGCTCAGGTCTGTGTCTTGTTTTGCTGCCGAAACATTCCTGGCTGTGTCAGTTTGGATTGCAACATAAATATTATGCAGCTGCAGACTCCTTAGTTCCAATTATGGCAATATTTCAGGTGATAATGAAAAAGATTTTTTTAATAGTCTGTGGTCACATTCTGCTCCCACTCATCTGTGACTTAGATGTAGAGAAATTCAGCTAAAAGCAATTTTGTTGATAATTTAATTTGGAGCAAAATTGCATGCCTAACAATGACTTTAAAAAAAAAAAAAAAAGCTGCCTTCCCCATTCTGGTAGTAATACAGTGGTAGCAACAGACACCTGAATGGCAGTAACTAGATAAAAAGGACTATTTATAAAACTCTATTTAAATTATACACAAGTTTTGATACAAGCACTATTGATTAACAAAATTCACAGGCACCTATGTATAATCAGGCTAATAGTTTAAGTTCAAAATTTAGTTCTCGTTACTGAAGATACACACTGAAACAGAGCTTGAACCAGCACTCTAGTGAAGTCCAGAACAGTAGGTTCCATTTTTATACAGAATGGAATAATAAAAGTGTATTCTTCTACTGAGCAACACAAAGATTTAAAGTACAAGTGCCCAGTCTGCAACTCAGGAGGACCAGTCAAGTTATCACATAATTTGCTCCATCCACAATAACTCTTCTCTCATGGAACAACCAAATAAGGGTGAGGAAGAGAGCCAGGTCCAACCTGTAGCCATAACCTTCCTAGAGTAGTATGTAGCAAATTACAGGTGTCCATCCACTATGTTGCAAGCCTGAAGGTCCTGGGAAATGCCAGACTTGCTGCGTTTTTGCAGCAGAACTAACCAAATGCAGCATACAACACTCTACATCCACAGCACAAGATATGTTATACTTGGCTGATTAAGCTGGACACAACTGATTTAAGAGAAGAATATACATTCATCTTTTAAGGACTGTCTTTCTTGTATGTCTTCTGATGCTCACCAATGATGTACCTAACTGCTGTACTCTTATAAGATTCATTTATGGAATAAATGGAAGTAAAACCTTGAAAATATTTCAGTACTATGAAAAACTAAAATACTGGTTTTTCATCTTCGTGACAACTTGCTCAGAGCCTATAAATAGTTGTTGTAAGGGCCCATATTCAAAGAAAAACTGGAAATGCTTTTGGATTTGTCTCAAATATATAGTAGTGGTCCATCACCAGCCTTGGTCTAGGTAGCTCTGAAGAGCAGCTAAGTAGCCAGAAACTTCTCAAACTCAGAAAAAGGGTTTGCACCTACATATGCAAAAACATCTAAAGAACCAACCAGTCTCAATGCCTACGTCAAAACAAGAAATCTACACATCAACTTCAGAAAATTTGGGATGAAGGTTGAAGGTCTTTAGAGAGATTTTTTGCAACACAAGTATGTAGCCATCCTCTCAAGTGCATACTCTCCTGAAGTGTGAAAACAGGTGAAGACACAAGAAATGCACCTGCATGCCACTGCGGTAGGAAGATCAGCTTGACCAGGGGATCCTGCTAGGCTGCAAGCAGTTGCTGATAGATCAAGCTGCTTCATCATTTGTCACTCCAGAGCCCACTGCCAGTCCAAGCTCCCTCAGGCCCCACAGCCACTCCAGGGGGCTCCCAGCAGCTGGGACACGGAAAGATATTGGTGCCAGAAGATACGCTTAGTCTGGAAATCAATTCAAACCTGGTCTGGAAGCACTCTCCCCTCCTTTTTTTCAAAGAACATTTTGGAAAGGCAGCTTTTCCTATCACAACCCTTAAAATACCTCTTGCACATTGTGAAAGCCACTCTCCAGCAGAGTCAATTCCTATTAACTCTTTGAGCACATTTGCTGTTTTACCAAAGCACTGAACATTTTTGTCTCTACTGACTGCACTCTTTTTAAGGATGCTTTCCATCTCATAACCTGAGATACAGTAAATCCACCTAATATATCCATTTTCCTTTTGAAGGCTGTAGCCTGGAAACCTGTGGATGGACACTGGATCCTTGCACTGTTGCGCAGACACCTGTGTGGGTGCAGGCACAGGCACACACTGTTCCCAAAGCTGCACCACTCCACAGGAGAAATCTTTCAGCAATCATCAACTTCCCTGTCTAGCAGTGTTCTGCAGCTATACACAAAAATTTTGGCAGTTTTAGCATTCTCCTTGCTTCTCTGTGACTTGAAAGCATAACCTGGCTATTAGCTACAAACAAAAAACAACCCTGAACTAACATTTTTATAAGGTTGCTCTACCACAGTTCACAAGATACATGTTTCTGCTTGTTCAGCTGCACCTCACACCCTTTCCTGGTCAATAATAAACAGAGTCCTAAGAAAAAAATGGTCACCACATGCAATACTAAATACATCTTTAACTCTTTTACAAGATGTCAGTCACTTAAAATAGAATTAAATACCAAATATGTCAAAGTTTCTGTCACAATATACTTAATTTCTCTTCTTAAGCAAATGATTTTGCAAGGATTTATGACACTGCATGAAACTTCTTCCATATAGTCAATATAGTTATCAGTTGAATCCATACGTATTCTTTCATGTATGCTGACAGTTATTGTGTACTGAGAACAATTTACAGGCATCATCACAACATTAAAAGTAATTTAAATGCATTCAAGACTGGTAACAAATGAATCTGAATTATGTGTGAAGGCTTTTCATGATCTTTAGCAAAATATCATCTAAATATTTTTACAGTTTTAGCACCCATATATTCTACTAATTGATTTCCAATGAAGAATTATTTTTACCACATATCAAGGAGTTCTCAGTACCCTTCCTCTTATATTCACTGTGCCGTACACTTGATAATCATTTATTCCTTACAGAATTAAATATGTTCTTCTGCAGAGATGAAAACATGTTGACAAAAGTGAAAAGCATAACCATTCACCAGCTAGGCAGATCTCAGCGTTTTGTGCACACCTGACTGCATTAGGTTTTTGTGTTTTCATTTTTAGGTCATGAGAATACTGTAAGTACTGTAATGAAACCACAAGCTTGTCTCTGCTCTCTCACCTAGAAGCTCCTTGAATCATAAATATTTCAATTACTTTGTTTTAGACTCTAAAAGATACTAGCTTCTGCTTTCTATACACTTTTTTTCCCCTTCACCTTGAAAAGAGTTCTGTCCCTCCTCTTTTATACCGAGAAAGGGATATTTTGATTTGCAGTAATTAAAAATCAACTTGCAATGTGATAACTAATAAAGAAGTTTGTAAAGAGAAATATTTGAATTAACCAGACAACTTTATTATTTAAAAAATATCACTTTATGGCACTCAACTGTGGTCAATGTAAACTGGCACAATTCTTGTGCCTGCCATATCTGTGCCTGACAGTGTGTGAAAAATTGGTTTTTGCCATCGATCAAGTGAAAAATTTATTTCACGTACCAAGTATCAGAAAAAAAATCCCTTTCTCCTCTGACCCTGAGCCCCTGTTCTCTGAGCAGCTTGCCCATGTCCAACTGTGCTGCCCGCACCTTCCCTGGCTCCTGCCCAGCCACATGTTTCCTCTGGCTTCTTTCCACAGCACTCCCCAACTCTCCATTGTTTGTCTCTCTCCTTTCCAGAGTCCTTCCTGGCTTCCCACCACTAACTCTTAAAATTTTCACTACAATATTTGTTAATGGCAAAACTTGACAGTTTCAGATCTGATTTCCAAGCAGTTGAATGTCTTCTACATGTTTTGTTGCACAGGTATTACCTACAACTTGTTTTACTAGGTAGGTTAAACTCTAGGAGAACAATGCACCTCATTGACATTAACAGCGGGAGCTGCAAAAAGAAGAATCAACAACATAATTGGGAGTAACATTTTTTACACCAAGACTTAGCACTGACCAAACAGCAAAGTTTAAATGGAGTTTAGGGATATTCACTTCTTAAATTACCTTCATCATTCCTGAGCAAATTAAAAATCAACATCTTGTAGATCCTTAGCATGGTGTCATGCCTGAAATAACTTGGCAACCCCAAGATTGTTTCTCTGATTATAAGTTCCCTACTTTGCAGAATGAATTATCCAGTTTGGTCCTATCAGAGAAGCAATGCAATATGCTACACTTGTGCAACCATTCTCCTTCCTTCCCTCAAAGGACAGATCACAAAAATTACAGCAGTAATATCCACCAAGATCACATTGTTTTAATATATACATATGTCAAAAACATAATCTGTCAAAGTATTTCAAATACAAAAATTCAAATTAGATCAAATACATTATTAATAGTTTTAAATATGTATCATGTTGGTTTAGGTTAAAATAAGGAAGATGGATAATTGAATAACAGTATTTAAATTTACTTAGGAGAGAAATTCTGAACAAAGTTGCAAAATACACATCATGTTACAAGAGAAAAATTAAATTATTCTAACAGGATTGTGTATCTTCTTTTAACAAACCATCAGTCGTAAAAGTTATAGAAAATTTTTCATCAAAATGTAGATACTTACCTGAAGAAATAATATGCTTAGAAAAGCCCAACAACTTTCTAGTTATATATTATGATATACCACCCAGCCTCAAAATGCCACTCTTCAAACGAATTTTGAGTGTGGGGCCCAATAGTAAAAAGGGTATTTCCAACAAGGAAAAGGTTGGCGCAGGCCTACTAGAATCTCAGTTGTCTTCACAATATCCCAAAGACAAAACAGCCAAAATAGGACCACAATCAGAAAGTTCTAGAAATATTTATTTTGATGCAATTTGCAGACATGGTCTGATGCACAGCAGAAGTCGAAAGGACCAGCTCACTGAGCAAAGGACCTGCAGCATTTCTACGAACCCTGCAGCCACTGATGGGCTGGAAACATCTCAAAACAAAGACACTCCACCACCTTCTTTCAGTACCTGCTGCCCATAGGGAGGTGGGAGAAGACAGAAGACTCTTGGTAGAGAAGTAAACTCCACAACTAAGCCAAAGCCAGCCGGTGAAGCCCAAAGAGGGGTCTGGGGTTCAAGATACAGTTCTGTAACCACTTGTTGCACCCCAGAAGGGCCATCACATAGCAGAGGGATGGTGGGCAGTACAGAAAATGTCCCTTGAATGAATGTGCTACCTGTCCCTTAAACCTATCTGCCTGTTGTTCCCTTGCATAGCCTAGTCAATTAGAAAGTCATCTCTTACCTACAGCCACAGCAAGCAGAGATATCCACACGTGAACCATGGCAAACAGACAGCTCATGGTATCCAAGGGAATCAGCTCTACCCTCAGCACCCAGCCTGGCTAATGTACGTACTTAAACTGCAGAAAAACCTTTTCCAGACACAGTCAGGCGATCAGTATTTGCAGGAAGAATAACTAACTAACTAAACCGATAAAAAGTTAAGCCTACAACGTTCTTATTCCCATTCATCAACAACCTCTACAACTGACTAAAAAAAATTAAGGCAATTAATAGTATAACATGATGTGCTCAACATTTTAATTTCATTTTCCTTAGAACAGTAACTGAAATCATGATACTAAACACAATTCCACACACAACTCACTCTTCAGAGTTCAAACTTTACTTTTTAACACCATCTCAAACTCTACTTTGGTGAATCAATAAGCATCACAGCAACTGTTCGTTAAAGAGATTATTTTCAGCTACTTCAGTGATGACAGCATAGGCAAGCTATTGCTGGCACTTTCAAATCCAGCTTTCTGACATAAAACATAGTCTTGCCCTTAAAATGCAAACCTAGCAGAAATGGGGGGAAGGAAAGGGTAGAAAACCCAAAACAGATGCAAATCTTGCATCAAAGAATAGTTGCCTCTTATAATTTGTAGTAATCACCTTGGAAGATTTTAAAAAATCTTAAGTGTGATTAAACTACTGAGAGCCCCAGAAAGGAGGGGAAAAAAATCAGAGTTAAATGACATTTGTGAGACTGCTTCTTGTTCTTATGCCAAACTAGAAGTTTTGAAAATTAAGTTTAAAATTACCCCTGGAAATGACACCAATAAGGTAAGTGTGCTCATTCTGTGACGGAGCAAATGTGAAAGAAAACATTTGAGCAACTAACAATGAACTACATAATTGCAATTTTAAGATTAATTTAAGAAGTCAGTTTATTGCAGCTAACCTTTTCTACGATTCCATCTTATTTATTCAGTTTTTCTGGTGCTACTAATTTACACATACAATCCAGAAAGACCTCAAGTCAAAACAGGACAGGGAACGGGAATCTAAATGACAAGTATTCCTTCTAATAAGGATTAGTTGAGAGGTATGCTACTGTGGCTGTGAAAAAAAATTACATCATTTGCATTACTTCTAGACCCACTAGCTGTCACAAAATTTAAAAGAGTAATCAGTTCCAGGGTACCGAAAATTATTATTTTGCAACAAAGTTGATAGCATTTTTCATTTTGACCGTGATTTACAATTTTCTCCAGTCAAAATCATTCCATGGGTACTTCTCAGTGACCTATGTCCTAAATCATTTTCAATTCCTCTGAGCCAGTGACCTCTTCACGATCTGACTCACGAAGAAAAAAAAATGACGATTCCCATGAACCATTCCTTTTCAACAACCATCAGAATTTAATGTCTCCAAAATAAACCTGGTAAAAATAGAAATGGAACAAAAGAGTACTGGGTGTTCAAGAAATATTAATTAATCACCCTATCAGAAAGATAGATAAATACCAGCCCTCACTTTTTGATGATGAAAAACAAAGAGGTTAAGTGACATTTTCAATGACACATAGCAAAACACTGCCACAACACGGATCACATCTCAGAAGTTTTCTATTGTTTTCAGCCCACTAGCCTTGAATAACTCTTGTGCATGCAATGCTGAATCAGGTATACTCCTCAGAATATAAAAGCTTATTCTAGCTCACATAAATCAGTGCAGAAAAAAAAAAAGCAGCTTATGCTACAGTAATTTTTTAAAATACATTTGAGACAAGAACTTTTCTAAAAATATACTGTAGTCTAACAGGAATGCTTCTAAGCAAATGCACCTTTAATTTTAAAATGTTAGTTTGATGCATTCTATAAGAGAATGCATTTAAAAAAGTATAAGCAACAAAAAGTATAAGCAACAGATGATTACTGAAAAAAAAAAAAGTCACTTCAAAACCATACGAAACCGAACACCTGACTATTGTACAAACCCTGGTGCAGCTTTAAAACACTACCATGTATTCACTAATTAAAATATCCTGAACACGATACACTTCTTTTCCTCACATTTGAAAAACTAATTTGGTTGTTCCCTAAAGACTCTCGTAATTTTACACAAATCTCTACTAAAGAGAAAGCTAGGAGACATTTAGGTTTTTTCCTCCCAAACGTTATAAATAATCACTGTAGCAAAGACCTCATGACAAAAGGTAAGAATCATTGAGGTTAAACTAAAACTAAAGAAATATCCAAATATTTATACAATTGATTCTGTTCGAGCTTTCTAGTTTGGTTACTGTTAAATCTTACAGCCTGCACTAACAAGGCCTCACATGAAGCTGTGTATTTCAGGTGCTACATCTTAACAACATAAATTAGAATGTCTAATTGTGCATCTTTTGTATGCCACTGAGTGACCCATCAATGTGCATGAAACTTAGTATGTGTGTTTTGGAAATGTTCTATTTGAAACACCCCTTCCTTTCCCTCCACCCTTTAGTCATCTAGCTACTCTTGAGTAGTTAAATGAACGATTTAAGTATACAAAAAATGCAATAGAACACTGCCGTTTCCTAAGAACTACATTAAAATAGCAAATTACTGCAAAACGGTCCTTTCAATATCTATATTTAATACAAACAAATTATTACAGTCAGGAAAAATCCTGAATTAAAAATAAATACTTAATTTGAACACTAAAATCCGTATCTCACTCAAAAGGGTTTAGTGTAGCATTAGAGAAACTGGTTTAATAATTAATCATATTTTCTTTAGAGTAATATTACTAGCAGTAATGTTTTTTCCTTAATGGTCTTAAATTACCTTGCACGGGAAAAAAAAAAAAAAAATCTAAACCTGTCAAAATCTCTTACACTTTGACTTCTTTTTCCCCCCCCATGAATTAACATGTATATTCAGACACCGTGCGCAGCTTCCGAGTCCCACAGTTGTTTCCAAGGGCCTGATCCAAACCCATTGAGTCAATGGAGCGAATCCTACTGATGTCAATGGAAATATTCCCACTGACTTCAGTGAGTTTTGGACAGGGACTTTTTCGTGGGGAAAGACCAAGGGAAATCCTCTTTGGAAGGGGAACTTTTGTGGTTCTCTCAGCAAGAAAAGTATATAAATAAGGTTTCTGGGAAACAGAAGTGTTTCCTAGGTAAAGAGCTTGCTGTCCTTTCATCTGCAGCTCTGCACTCTTTAAGGTACAGATGAGGATGCGATGAATTTCGGGTGGTTACTTCTAAGATTATTTTTTTCCCGAGAACACAGCGGACTAGCCCCGCAAACTCTGAAGGAATGTTCTCCTTCCCGCAGCCCCGGCTCTGCCCCGCGCTCCACCAGGTTCCCCATCCCGGGAGCTGGCAGGTCCAGCCCAGGACAGAATCTCCATCCCGGGACAGCATCCCCGTCCCGGGACACGGGCCCGCGGCCGCCTGACCCCGACACGAGCCGAGCTGCGGGAAGGAGAGCGCAGCCGCCTCTCGGGAAGCCTTTCCCTCGGCCGGGCGAGCTGGGGAGGGGGCAAAAGGCTTCCCAGGAGGTCGGGGCAGGCCGGGAGCAGCCCGGGCTCGGGGAGGCACCCGCGCTCGCCCTTCCCACCCTGTGCCCTGGTGCCCGAGATCCCGACCGGCAGAGCAAGCCCCCGGCCCGCCTCAGCGCCCCGCGCTCCCCGCCTCGCCCCGCTCCTCAAAATTCAACTTTCAAAACTTTCCAGGTCCCTCAGTCCTCTTTTAATTTCAAGAGAATCCCCCCCCCCCGCCCCCCACCTCCTCCTCCTCCCCAATCCCCGCCGCGCACCGGCTAGGGAGGCCGCCTCTGGAACTCTGCAGCTCTAACATCATTACTTATTGATCCTTGGGTTTAGGCTTTTCTCTCTTTTTTATGTGTTTTGGTTGGGGAGCGCGGGGGGGGGAGGGGGAGGGGGGGGGGGGGGGCGCCCGGAGGCCCCGCGGGAGCCCCGCGGTCCCACGGCAGGGGAGGGGGGCGGGAGGGGTGGGGGGTCGGCCGGGGCGCTCGGCGGGGGCAGCGGGTGCGCCTCGGGGCGGGCAGGCAGGCAGCACACAAAGGAGAAACGTGACACGTTTCCTCACCCGGGCTGCCTGCTGGGGAGGTCTGGGGGATTAAAAAAAAAAAAAAAAAAAAAAAAGGAAAAGGAAAAAAGAAAAAAAAAAAAACAAACCAACCCAACAAACTACAGAGGGGGGAGGCTCGGCTCCCCGGCACACGCTCCCGCGGAAGCCCTGCCCCGAGCCCTCCCCGCCTCGCACTTGAGGCTACAGGTTGTGCGAACCGGCGGGGGGTGGCCCCGCGGGTCCGGGCCGGGGGAGCCCCGAGCGCCCCGCGGGGTGAGGCGGCCGCAGCCCAAACTCGGGCCAGGGCAGCGGCCGCCGAGCGCTCCCTCCTCCTCCATCGCGTCCCAACCCTCCCCCCCAGCCCCGCGTTCTCGGGAGCGGTGCCCCCGGGTGCCGGCAGGGCTGACACATGTCACTCCCGCGGCCGCCGCCAAACTTTCCCGCGGCGGCAGCAAGTCAGCGAGCGGGGGCGGGGGAGCGGCTGGAAGCGGCGAGTCGCACCGGGGAGCGGAGGGAGGAGGGGACGGGTGCGCGGGGGAGGGGGACGCCGGGGGGCGAGGAAGGGTTAGCACTTACCGGGAGGAGACGCCGTGCGGGGCGTCCCGGCGAGCCCACGCCGAGAGAAAGGGCGAGCGGAGCCGCGCGCACATGCAAAGTCTCCGCGGGCGGAGCCGCCGCCGGGACGCGCGGGCCGGGGCGGGGGCGGCGCGGGGCCCCTCTCTCCGCGGGCGCGGAGCGGTGCCTCCCGCCGGCTGGCGCTGCCTGGCGCTCGGCGGCGCCGCGCTCCCTCCCCCGGCGTGCGGGTCCGCCCGTGTGCGGAGTGCGGAGCCTGTGTGTATGTGTTTTGTTGGGAATGCAGGGAAAAAAAAAAAAAAAAGAGGGGGAAAGAAGAGGAAAAAAAAAAAAGAAAAACCCCGCCGCCGCACACACACCGGCTCCTTTGGAGAAAGGGGAGTGAGGAGGGAGCCCTCACATGATCGCGAAGTGGCCTGCACAGAAGTGCTAATAATGCGCGGGGGGGTGGGGGAGCGGCGGGGCGGGGGGGGGGGGGGGGGGAATGGCAACAAGAAAAATAAGAAGTGCGGCGGGACGCGCTGGGCCGGGCCCCGCTCCGCTCCGCGCCGCCCCCGGCCGGTCCCCGCCGGAGCGCGAGGCTGCGGGTCCACCTGCTGTGTAAACAAACCGTCGGGGAAGTTGTTTGCTCTCGGCGGCTGCCCCCTCCCCGCCCCCTCGCCCCCCCCGCCCCTCCCCGCTCCTCTCCGCCGGCTCCGTTAGACACAACGAGTTTAGCAGACGGGCAGAAAACAAAGCGGCGCCTTGTGCTGGCGGAGCCGGTGCCTGCAGCTTCTGGCACGGCGGGGCGCCGCGGCCCCGGCCCCGGGGGACACGCGTGGGCGGCGGCCGGGGCGAGCCCGGCCGCCCGCGGCGACTTCGCCGAGGAGGCACGCGTGGGCCCCGAAACTTTTCTTTTTCTCTTCCCCCTCCCCCGCTCCCGACGTTTCGGAGCAAGGTGCAGGAACTCTCCGCCCGCCTGGCGGCGGCCGGGGCCGCCGCTTCCCCCGGGGAAAAACGCTTCCCAGCGATTCCCGAGTGGGAGAACGTGGGGGGAGAAGCGCCGGCGTCGCGGCCGGAGCCGGGGGAGAAAGCCGGTGCCGCTGCAACCCCGCCGCGGCTCCCGGTGTCTCGGCGCCGGGGGGCGGATCGGGTGGGAAGGACTCGCGGGGTTCGTCGTTCGGTCCCGGCGCGGGATCCCCTGCCCCACGCGTTTCGCGTGACTTTGAACGAGGGTGGCCGCGCTCGACCGGCACCCAACCCGCCGCTCGGGACCGTCCGCCTCCGCCTTTATTAAACAAAATTTCAAACCCCGCGAACTTCGCCGCTCGCCCTTCCCGGCGGAGCGGGACGCCGGCCGCTCGCTCCGGGGCGCTCGGGCGAGTCCCGCCGGGGGCACCGGCGGCCGCCGGGCTCCGGGGGGAACGAGGGGGAGACGCTCCCGCGGGGGCGGAGCCGCCCGCAACCCCGGCGACCCGGCGGGGCCCCCGGCGCGGGCCGCCCGCACCCTCCCGCGGCGGCGGGGCCCGTGCGGGGCGGGGGCAGCCAATGGGGCGCGGCCGGGTTCGCGAGGTGAAAGTTCATCGCCGGGGCAGGCTCGGCGGGGGCGCGGCGCTGCCGATGGGTGGTCGTAAAATATATTTATTCGCTACTCGCCGCTCTTTTGTCTCGCCCTCTCCCCTCACCCCCAGCCCCGGCACCGCACGGGTGACCGGGGAACCGTTCTCTCCCGCGGCGCTTAGCGAGCGCAACGGCCCCGGGGGTCGCTCGCCTCGCACCCCGCGCCCGCGCGGGACGAAGTTCGCGCGGGGGCCGCTCTCCGCGGCTCCGCACCCCGCGGGCCGGCGGGGCCGGGGAGGGAGGCGGCGGGGCCCTCCGCCCCGCTCCCCGCCGCCCCGCAAACGAAATGGGGCCTCGCGAGCCGCCGAGGGCTCGGCGGGCAGGGGGAGCCCCGCGGGGGCGGGCGGCTCAGCCTCGGGAGCGGCCGCTCGCCTCGTCCCTTCGCGGCTTCGCCCCGGACGGAGGCGAACGGGAGCGGCGCGGCCCGAGCCCCCCCCCTCACTCCCCGCGCCGTCGGGCCGGGCTCCCCCCGCGAGTTCCCGCAGCGCCGCCGGCCCCGCTCCCGGGATGCGCTTTGTTTCACGGGGATGTAAACCCCCCCCCCCTCGATCCGGTCGCCTTTCCGTCTAGTGGGAATAACGCGCGGGGAACTGCGCGACGCTTGGCTGCTTCGAGGGCTCGGAGCTGCCCGACGGTCCCACGCAAAATTAGAGCTAAACGAGCACTTTCCCAACTCTTAATCATTTTCTTTTTCTTTTTTTTTTTTTAACAACTGCAATTACGGATAAAATATAACTCGGCTTTCTAACGAGAAAGGCTCGTGCGTTTTATTCGTTCCTCTTTACGCCTCGAGATTTCATCTGCACAATTGTATTTCTCTCTTCAAATAAACCTCTACGAAACCGTCCTCTTTTAATTAATTTAATGTATTTTCTCGGCGCAGCTGGCAGCGTTACGTGTCTATCAGGTTGCCACTTTCCGTTAGGATTGTTTAGAAAAGCGAACAAGAAAACAAACAGTATCCTCTCCTAAACAGGTTCGTTCCCCTTCCTCCCCGCGCACAGCTCCCGAGACACTTTGGAAAGAGCAGAAAGCGCTGGTTTTAAGCGAAGTCAAATCGAGGAGAAGCTGTATTACAACATCAAAGCGAATGGAGACGTTACAAAATTGGTGGAGTTACACCACCATCTGTCGTTAAGCTTCGGGACTACAAAAGTTCAGACGTGTAATAAATCTTAATGAGAGCCGGCGAGTTTCTTTTTTTCTTTTTTTTCTCCTTAGCCTAAGTATCTTGCCTTCGTGGCAGCGTGAGTTTTCCTGCGTGGTTTGAGCCTCACGAGTGATGGGTGGCAGATTGCCTGTGCCCTTCACTGACGTGTCCATCCTTTGCCACCTGCCTGGCTGGACCCTGAGAGGCCGAAGGGTTGTTTCTTCTGGCACCTGATGACCCCAAGCAATTGCTCTTCAAAACACCTCACAGTACTTATTGGACTCGGGAGGCTAAGTTCATAAAACGTAAACACATACCAAGAAATTTAAACTTAAAAACAACCAACCACAAGTGAACATCAACAACAACAAGAACCCAAAAAACAAAAGAGAGCAGGGGGGAGGGGGAAAGGCACCCATAACACCCTCACAAAAAGATCCTCAGAGCTCCTACCTCTTCAACTGTAGGAGCCAATTCAATCCATTTTGTATATCCAGCCCTCATCAATGCTTCATCTTGAAAAGAAATAACACTCCTTGGAATATCTGGGAAGAAGCTGTAATGTCCTAATGTTACCTCTGATTGCTCTTAAAATTCCAAGAAACAAATCTCTGGTGGAATCATAGTATGATTTTATATATTACTCTATGTACATGGTACCCGCTTTTGTGAGATTGTTCATGTGAGAGATCCTATCAGACATCAACACTTTATAAATTCTTCTGTTAAATGGCTTGCAAATCCCCTTTTGCCACAGTTACCACAGAATCAAGAAGAAAGACCTGTTTGCTTTGGGATTTTCAGGGTGCCAATATTCTCTATGTTTCAGTGGCCAGTTGCTGCTCAAAGTGAGAACATGCAAGCAGGGATCCTTACAGAACCCTGCCATGAAAAACATCAAGTTTATAATTATTTTATCACAGTTCCTATTTTAAGGCAGATGTGGTTTGGTAAGTATTGATCCAAATGGGTTGCTGTGTGGAGTGCTTGTCACTGAAAGTCAACTTTCAGGTTGTTTCTGTTCTACTGTGGAAATTCACAGCTTTTTTGCCTTTCTTCAGCCTGACATTTTGCAAGTAGTCACAGCCCTTATAATGTAATTAGCAGTAGGCATTTCCCAGTACTACTGTGAGATGGAAGACGGCAGTTTAATATGCTCCTAGAAATCCTGTTTCCCAATTTCTGCTCCCAGAGAAACTCAGTTTGCCAAATCCTACCAGTAGCTGCTGATATTCAGAAGGAGGTTTTCACTCTTAGCTTGTTGACTTGTCAAAAGAAATTCGTTTTCTCTAAAGCTATAAGGCTGTCTCATAAAATATGGGATTATCCTGCAGGCAATAAACACTTACAGCATTCCTTTGGCTGACATGTTATTTTCATGCTATTTTGAAAATAATAATTAACTTTCCAATCTTCTCTATAGTAAGCTCATAGCCAACTAAGGTCTTTGAATCAGCAGTTAGAAATAAGGTTTCTGAAATAGTGAGAAAGGTGTTTGTCATTCATTTGATTGAAATAAATCCCATGACACTTTCTCTGCTTTGAGAAACAGCCAGGCCATTACACCCAATTACCAATTTAGGAAAGTTTGGTAAAAAAACTTCTGTCCAAAAATTTGCTGATCATCTCAGTCTGCACTGCCTATGATTTTATATATCTTTGAGTGCAATTTCATTTTCAAGTTGTCCAATGCGCATTAGAATCAACATTTAAAAAAAATATTAAGAGTTGTTGGAGAAAAGAAAAACAAAGCATGGTGCTCAAGATTGATTGTCTTGCCAGAGTTGGAATGAGTGGTGCCATGAACAGTACTGACCAATATGGGAGAGATTTTACTGTACCAGTCTGATTTCTTTGATGGAAGCGAGGGAGGGGAGAGAAGCTGTGTGAATTTTCAACACAATTTCTGTGTTGGAAAAACATGGCAGAATTTTTTTTTGTTATATTTGGCATCTATACATAAAAAGATGACCTATACATCTTTCTGGTTTCTTTTCCTATTTTGTGTGGCCAGGGTTGGAGAAATAGACATTTCGGGTCCCGGTCCCCAACCATTAGTTGCATATGTGAAAGTCTTATTTAGCCAAAGGTGAGGAAAGTTTTAAGACTTTCAAAGTATAACCCAGGGAGCAGTATCACAAACATATATAAACAAGTAGCTGTGTGAGTCCTGTGAACAGCTCATAATGTCTGGAAGGTTTGGCATCTGACCTGTAAAGTGGTGCTAAAGTTTAGGCACCTAAATCAAAGACTGCAACCTTCCAAATCCCTGTTTAGCTTCTGAGGAGTTAAAATTGATAAGGTGCCAGTAACATTCCTTAGGCTCCTGAGATACCTTTTGTGAAAATAACAACTGTCACAGTCGGGCTGAAAAGCTTGGTGCATTTCCTTAGCCTAACCAATCTCCTAAAACCAGGCACCCTGTGAGCAGCTGAGCATTAAATTGTAATGAGGTGAAATGCCCAATCAGTTCTTAGAGCAGCAAGAGACAAAGGCCTCCCCTTTCCTGAACAGGCATCCCGCTCACAAGGCTGCCCACTTTTCCCTCTACTCCAGCCAGTCTCTGACCTTTGTTCTGCAAACTGACACTGTGACCCTACTCCAAGCCGAGTAAAACCAAGTGCTTAGGTTGTGAGGTGGGAGGTGACTGATGGCCCAGGGAAAGTCTAGAAGCTGGTTAGAATACCATAATATTTCAGTTACCATGTGGGGGGGGGGAAAAAAAAAAAAAAAAGACATTGCAGCAATTCCCCTTTGCTGTCATGTTTCAAACCATCCACGAGAACACCTGCTGCTGTTATTAAACAAACTACATAAACACCCTCTCCAAAAGAGAGTTCAAGGGCCCTGAATGGCAAAATAACAGGGCATGGCAACACAAAGAAGGGCTATGATTCAGGCAACACTGCCTTTTCAGCCTTTCCTGCAGTTACCTTGAATTACTAGGAGCACTATCCACTGTGAATTTCACTCCAAGGTTCTCACCTTCCTTGCCCTGATGTGATGACTGCCCAGATATTATATGGGATTATATGGGATAGCAGGTAGGAGGCAGCCAAGTCAAAAACAGGCTCAGCTGTGAAAATGTTCACCTGACTATAAAACAATAAGTCTTCACATGTCCCACCAAGAGCTCAAGTCCAACTTTTCCTTTTCTGTCTTTCACTCATTTATTTGTATTTTCTCCTTTCTTGATTTCCTCAGAGCAAAATTTTGAGGCACAGGGACCTGCAGAAATATTTAATTACGGCTGACAGAAATCTTCCTGACAGGCAAATTTTTCTCTCTTATTTGTTCTGTTGCTTCCACTCTCCTTTTCCAGCTGTGGTGCTTTCTCATCCCACATTAGCCAGTTGTGTAGAAGCATCTCTGCTACAAGCTGTGCTCCAGCGGGAAGCATCAATTCCAGATGAACTGCTCCAGCCTCACTCAGAACAGACAAGTTGCAGTAAATGAGTGAGCTTCTTGTGGCAGGGCTGAACAAGGCCTCTGATACACTTGCCCCATTAAGTCTTCACAGGTCACACATGAGTTGCTCATGGATTATGCTTTACTCTGCCTGAGCAGAAATTCATCTGCTAGAACCTGAATATCATGAAAAGAACAAACAAGGTTCTGTTTCAGAGAAGAAAACAGGAAGGATTCTATTCTCTTCTCTTCCACCCCAAATGTTGATTTCAACACTGAAGTTGAACTATAACTTTGTAACACCAAAAGAGCACATAGTTATTTTATAGCTCTTCCTCCTTAAGCAAAAAAAATGCTTACGCTTAGGGAAGCATATTTAGTAACCAAACAACAGTTACAGCTGTTTGGGCAGTGTTTTCCTTTGGTACACAGACACAAGGACCACATTAAAGATGTAAAATTACATTCAGTTTTACGACATTTATACATCTGTAACAACTTTCTGGGCATTCTGGAAGTTTTGTCAGTATTCAGGGTTAGAGGACAGAGCTGTCTTTTTAGAAACCGTTTCTATGTCATACACACAAATTAGCATGTATTAAGTAGTCATCTTTCCGCCCACAAGCACTTGTGTAGAATTCATGGATTTGGGAAGTAAATTGAAAGCAGATCATGGATGTTAACAATATGGTTAGACACAGGAGTTTTATGCTAGTCAAACACTAAATAAACAACCCCCCTTTTTAGGTTTAGTTATGAGGACTGCAGGGATGCAACCTCAGAACATGTATATTTAAGGTAATAGAGACATTGCCTTGTAGGTGTGAATTAGGGGTCTGTGATACAGGAGCAACAAAGTAACTTGTTTTCCAAATTTGTACAAAACTATAATCAAATAAATGACAAAATACTACTTGCATACCACTTGTCACTTGCCTTCAACATCAAACCTTATGGATTTGGTTGTTTGTTTTTGGTTTTGCTTTGGGTTTTTTGTTTTGGTTTTTGTTTTGGTTTTGGATTTATTACTACAGCTGCACAGCCAATACAACTAGGAGGGGAATAAGAAATTTAGGATCACGCACCATCAATACAAGTGGATATCACAGCACTGCACTTCAGTCTCTCAGTTATTTTACACAGTGTGTAAGAAGCAAAGCAGTAGACAAGCAAAAGTGACTCACATAAACAGTACTTTTTAGAATAAATTCATAGAATCATAGAACAACCAGGTTGGAAGGGACGCATTGAATCTTCTAGTCCAACCTTTCCTATCAAACACTAAACCAAGTCCCTCAAGACCTCATCCACCCGTGCCTTAAACACCTCCAGGGAAGGTGACTCAACCACCTCCCTGGGCAGCCTATTCCAATGCCCAATGACCCTCTGTGTGAAAAACTTCCTCCTAATCTCCAGCCTAAATCCCCTCTGGCGGAGCTTGAGGCCATTCCCTCTTGTCCTGTCCCCTGTCACTTGGGAGAAGAGGCCAGCTCCCTCCTCTCTACAACCTCCCTTCAGGTAGTTGTAGAGAGTAATGAGGGCTCCTCTCAGCCTCCTCTTCTCCAGGCTAAACAACCCCAGCTCTCTCAGCCGCTCCTCATAGGGTCTGTTCTCCAGCCCCTTCACCAGCCTCTTTGCTCTTCTCTGGACTTGCTCCAGAGCCTCAACATCCTTCTTGTGGTAAGGGGCCCGGAACTGAACACAGGATTCAAGGAGCGGCCTCACCAGTGCTGAATACACAGGGAGAATCACCTGCTGGTCACACCATTTCTGATACAAGCCAGGATGCCATTGGCCTTCTTGGCCACCTGGGCACACTGCTGGCTCATGTTCAGTCAGCTGTCGACCAACACCCCCAGGTCCCTCTCCTCCTGGCAGCTTTCCAGCCAGACTTCTCCCAGTCTGTATCTCTGCATAGAGTTGTTGTGCCCCAAGTGCAGGACCCGGCATTTGGCCATGTTAAACCTCATACCATTGGACACTGCCCAGTGGTCCAGCCTGTCCAGGTCCCTTTGCAGAGCCTCCCTACCCTCCAGCAGATCAACACTTCCACACAGCTTTGTGTCATCTGCAAACTTGCTAAGGGTACCCTCAATGCCTTCATCCAGGTCTTTGATGGACATTTGTATGAAGGCAAGAGGTTTAACAGGTTTATACTCAGTCATTTTAAAAAAAAAATTTATTTACACGGTTTCTTTTTTTGGTGTTAGCCATAATTTCTTTCCAGGTTAGCAAACTGCGACTACACCCAAAATCTTATGGTAATTCAGCCAGAGTCAGAAAGCATGCTGGCTCCTGCAGACTGTATTCCCAAGGATGAGGCTCCACCTGCAACTTAATCTGATATATGGAAAGTATTCCAAAGTCAGCTGCTTAAACCATATGCATCTTCCCACCTTAGTCCAACCCCGCAGCAATTTTGTGTGCATTTGCTGGAGTGCTTTCTTCCTAAAACTTGGCAGCGAGCATCTTAGCTGTAGGAACGAGGTCAACATTTTCGCATCAAGGGAATGATTCTCCCATCCATGAGTGTCCTTTATGTGTCAGACTTCCAAAGAAGTCACAGCTTCAGGAACAAAAATGAGTGACCACTGAATGCTAAAGAAGGCAGCACCCATAAAACAAATCAGATTACTGAAGGTTATAGCTGAATCATAAAAATCCTGTCTTTAAAGGTATTTAAATGGATGATTCGTTCTTTAAAACATCTTCCAGTTAAATTCCAGCATCCTTTTTTATTAAAAATCTACCACTGCAGCACCATGCTGCACTACATATATGCATGGCAAACCTTTATTTTAGAGCTGCTCCAAATGCACATGAAACAAGGGAAAAGCATTAAGCACCCATTTGAAGAATTACCTCTACTACCATATGTCTGCATACTTCTTAAAGGAATTTATTGAATTTAATAGAACAGGTGAACTGATGCTACTTGCTGTAATAAAGGTTTAAGAGGGATTATTCTAAGAGATGATCTGCTAGTTTATTCATGGATTTTAATGGGAGCTGGTCTGGGCCTACTATGAGCATTACCTGAAAGCTTACTTGATGGAAGCATTTCTCAAAATCTATAGAAAGACTGCTGTTTGCACCATGACTCTGACCACCTAACCTAACTACAAAGTGAATGGAGACAAATACATATATATATGTATATGTGTGTGTATATATATATATATACACATATATATATATAAAGTCCTTAATAAATAAGAACATTAAATAAGCAAGGTACCTCTTGTATTCTTTATACTGATATGAAATCCAGTGCATGTTATGCAGTCCGTGTTTGTGTATCACAGACTATTTAAGATGTATAGTGTAGAAATGGGAAAAGAGTTTGACATTTGAAAAAATATAAAATCAGTAAGGATTTTTCTTTCTTCAGAATTAAGCTTTGGTTTCTTTTTGGGCAGACAGGTTTGAAAAGACTTCAAATACTGTGGAGAAACTTTAAAATGGTGGCAAGCCATGAAAACAACCCTGAGCAATTCCTGCATTGTCCTTAGCTCATATCTCCCTTTACCCATACTGATATCAACAGATATGTAAGCAACTAGCCTGTATTTCAGCATTGACTTAACCCTCATACTAGAAGAAAAACACTCATTTTGAATAAAATTCAGGTACTGATAGCAAAACTCTGTACTGTATACCAGTGTCAAGAACCTGAATGCTAAACAAGAGAAACTGATCCTACTCATTTATGAAATGAGTTCATCAGTTGGCCAAAAACCTGATGGGAATGTGCATATATATGATTGTATTATTAAAATGAATGCTGTAACATCCTTAGAAAAAATGTAGAGCAGGTACGCAGAAGCGAGCAGGTAATATAACTGATTTTTAGACACTACTTTAGATACTTAGTTTATGAATGATGTGGTCCTTTTAGGTTTCTTGAATTGTTAGATGATACAGAAGACTCATGTTGATGCTTTGAATCCTTGTAGTGTCTTTCAGTTAGAAGTGTAGAGAATGAGACAAACTAACCTTCAAAACTGAAGACTTATGTCAGCAAATATGTGCTATAATTATGCCAGTGGGTAGAAGAATGGCATCATGTTTTTCCAAGTAATAAGCAACTGCAAACCAACAAACCCTAGTGCATGAATATCTTAATACAGGAACAGGGAATTTCCACTGCAGAATATCACAGAATCACATAGTTCAGCAGTACCTAAAGCACCAGTCTGTAGCAATGGAGGGCAATAGATTGTGTTAAAATGAGGAAATTAAACTCAAGCTTAATAGAATGGGATTTAACACTGTCACTTCTAAAAAATGCAACAGTATTTTAAGGGTTACCATTATCAGTCATAATTTCCTAATTAAGAGAGTTGTATCTACTGTACCATGGAATCGGTGTCATATAAGGATAAGGTGATCACAGAATTAAAAATTACAAAGATAAAGCAGAATACTTTGATCATAACACAGGACAAATAAGTAGTTTTCAGTTTTAGAGCAACAAAAGAGGACAATAAGCAGCAGTTACAAAAGCTAGAGATTTTAAAATAAATAGGCATAGATAATTGATATTCAAGTGTTTTAAAAGAGTGGGATGACGTTTTTTGCTTTACCATTAAATAGATTTCCAATAAATCTGGGAAAACAAAGGAAGTTCCAAAAGAATGGAAGAATGCAAAAGCTCTAACTGTATTTCTGAGTGGTAAACAGGACAGCATGGATGGGTTTGTCAATCCTGTATCACTCCCAAACAATGAATGAAATACATGCTAAAATGATACATGGGCAAAAGGAATGCAAAATGTGCAGAAGATATTTTCTGGGCGGGGCTGAGGGTGAGACAAAGGGTCTGCGTTAGAAAAAAACAGCATTTCTAAAACCCCACAGGGATCATGACAGATAATCAACCAAAGAAAATCCTTGCTCAGGCCTTAGTGCAAGGCTGTGATCGGAAGGAATGTATGTCTGCAGTTGTAGAGAGATGCTTCAAACCTGGAAAAGGTTAATGGAAGACTAACAAAAATTTAAAAATTTTAAAACTTGTATCACAATACCTACAAATCAATATGTTTTGATAACATAAGGGTCTTCACTAGAACAGACAACATATAACAGATTCCAAAGGATGACATCTGCAGTGAGACAAATTCAGACCAGTGCAAAGGAACATTTTTAATAGTAAGGCTGATATGGACAGTAAGACCATTCTGAAATAATTTCTTACATGCTGTCAGGGTTTCCTTATCACAATGAATATTTAAAGCAAATGTGGATATTTTCCTATGAATATACTATCATTCAAATAAAAATTATTTCAGGAAAATTCTGCAGCCTGAGTGGTGAAGGTGTTAAGGCTCCCTAATCATAGTAGCCAGGTCTGACTTTCTAATCTATGAGCATCGTTGATGTTAGAATTGTTATCACCAGGTACTTTACACCCCATAAAGATAAATGGGATCATCCATACCATTCCTTATGGCTGCTGTTTCAGAAGGTTTAAAAATTCAGGAACATTGCTGTATTGGATTGCATGTGGGAAGATGTATGCATAAACAGAAAGGAAATATTGCTAAAGGAAACGTGTTATAATTATTAATATTTAAGACTTTTCTTTCAATAGCAGTTAATGCTTGCAAGCTGAGGACTCAGTTGTACCGTGTACTGTAAAAAAAAAAATTCAGTTAGTTTACAATAGATCTGGCAGCACAATTTGAAGGCAAAATAATTTGTAGCTAGGGAACAGACAACTATGGCTGTTGAGGGTACACATCTTGTTACTCTGAAATGCTATTCCACTAATGCATGTGGCATGCGTTACTTCATTACAGCACAGAAAAAATCTGGGTTCAAAGCTTAGCTGGATTCTGTCTTGTAATTATTATTGATGTTTTTTAATAATGTGCTGAAGCAAGTGTGAAAACACAAGTATGAAAGTATTGACAGCACATTTGCAATTATTTTGTGGTTTGTTTTGTTAAACAATAGTCTAAGTTGCAAAATTTACAGTGTTTGGTGATCCACCAAATATTTCTGTAGCAGTAGTAATTTTGTTTTCATATTTGACTTCTCTGTAATATCACAGATGAGAGGAAAATTTTACAATGAAACAAAGGATCTAGTCTCTCTGGTAAAGCAAGGAATGCTCCTCACAAACTAAAACTATAAGTATTAAAGATCCGTACATTTATCTGTACATTTCTTAATTTCTTTTTTCCCTTTTTCCCCCTCATCAATTTTGATTGAAGAGTTGGAGTATGGGGTGCAAAAATCTCCATTTGAACTAGCCTGAGTAATCTCCGTGTTCATCATTTTCTTAATTGCTTTTCACCATCTTGTCCAAGGAACACTTTGTAAGGCATAGCTGCATGGGCTATGATGTAATGAGATCTTGTTAGCTAAGCAAGACCAGATCTCATGCTTAAGCAAAATACATTCGGATAGACTCTCTGCCCCTTGACCCAGCTGTTTTGCAGTCTTTGAACAGTAAAGAAACTTGGAATCTGGTCACAGATGCCAATGTAAAAATTCTCCCGGTTGAAGGGAACTGTCAAACCGTGTAAAACCAGAGGAGCTGGTTCCCACTGCTTTCAGTCTTGTCCAAAAAAGCATGTTAAGCAAAAGAAAGGTTGGGAAATTCAGAGGGAAGATGAACTGTATCTTTATTGTGATGATTTCTGGCCTGCATATGGTCCCTTAGGGACCAAAGCCAGCTTCATAAATTAGAACCATATAGAGTTCACAAACTTATTTTATGTTGTAACTTCAGCTGAGGAGCGAAGAAAGACAGGACAGGGCAAGCTGAGAAAGAAGTAGCTGTAACTAGTTCTGACAGACCATCAAACATTTCTCCTGAGCACATTTTTGAAGAGGAGCAAAATTGTTCTTCCCTAAAGCTTTGTGCTAAACCAGCATTGTTTGTTTAAAAGAGCTATGGTAATGTAATCTTTGAATAATGCCTAGAAAAATAAGGATCACAAAACAGAAGCATGTTTCACACATGTAGCATTTCTAATAAGTAATTTAACTTATCTTTTTCTATCCAGTGAAGATTTCTTTCTCTTCTCGTTACTAACACTTTTCACTAAGAAACTGTTATTTGAGAGTAGTTGGAGGGATAGCGAGTCAGTGAAATCTTGAGATTATAGCCTGTTTACCTTAAATTTGGGACTGGGTTATCTGCTTGGTATTCCAGTAAAATCTGTAATTTTAAGTACGATTTGCTTAAATAGTATCTTTGGCTAAATATTTTCCTTTCAACCAAACCATATAGCTTAGAAATTTTTCTTAATAGAACTGTAAATTTTAGAGTTATTTTTCAATTTAAACTCATCATATTATTAATTTATTTATTTATCTAAGAAGTGAGAAAGGATTTCTAATCAATAGCTGGGATTCAAGAGAACTGGTGTTTGCTCTGGTACTGATGCTGCGTAGCCCACTTTGCCAAAAAGATAGTTTGAGGAGATTAGATTTAATTGAAATATTTAAGATTGCAAAGGTAATTTAAAGCTATTTAACCCCATCTTGGTATATGCTTTCACAAGACATGCATATATGCAGTATCAGTGACAGGTTAATGTAGAAAAAAGTAAAAACTCTTCATCTTCACACAAGTTCTTGAACTCTTGTTCAAGATACAAAAAGATAGTATTGGGTACCTCTATTTTGATCAGTTTCTGATCAGCAGGAACATTCAGGTTTATGACAGATGGAAGAAAGGTGATTGTCTTCATTGCTTATCTCTGTGGGATTCAGAAATACATCTTACTAAGCTGAGGCTGAGAAATATACTGTTCTCATAGGGATGTGCTTTGACATGGTTGTAATAAATCCGCTAAACTTAGGGTATCGACATTGCCCCAAGTGGATCACCAGAACAGGACCATTAGTGCTCATGTCTGAAAACAGTGACTGAAGGAACCGTCAGTGCAGAGTCATCCCCCTCGCCAAGCAATCAGATCACTTGCAAACAGTACTGACATTACCGTAACCAGTCTACAAAACATGATTAAAAATCTGAGAACTAGCATTTTATCCTGTAATTAGAGAATGGATCCACATTTCTGGGAAGCAATGCTTCTCAAAAAGAATCGGGGATCAGAATTTGTAGTCATCTGGGTATAATTTACCAATGTGACACAGTGCACAAAATGTCTAATATGAGCTTAATAAATAGATATCAGAGGAATAATGAATGAAGATAGGTGTCGAGAGTTATTACGCTGTTGTTGTATTTAGCACTGATGAAATCATTAGTGGAATATTTTGCCCAGTTCTGGGGTCCATGGTTCAGGAATATTGTTGAAGAAGTTCAGCAAAGGTCACAAGTATGACTTGGGGACTGTTCATCATGCTTCAGGCTAAAAGACTCAAAGAGCTCAATCTGCTTAGTTTATCAGTTGAGAATACTAAAGATTGATTTGGACCTAACCTCTAAGCTATTACCCTGGGGAATTATACAGGTTTGATTATAGACTCTTAAATCTAGAAAATACATTAAATTAGCAAAACTATAAAGAGGTAAAATAGCAGGAAAGTCTGGAGAAATCCATGCTAGAAACAGGGATGCATATTTTTCACAGCTGGAGTGAGCAACTTCCTAAAATCTGTGGCAGATTCCTTCTCAATAGCAATTTCTAAATTTTTTTTCTAATATAGTTTGTATCTCAAACAAGAATTAAAGTAGGCAGCTCTCACCGCTTGCTCCATACAATGGAACTGCTGGTTTTATCATCTGCAAAACTATGAAAAGACTAAGCTGAAATACTGAGCTTTGGAACATTTCAGCCATCAAAACAGAGGCCTCCAAATATATCAGTACAAAACCTATGAGTCTAAGGAATGAAAAGGGTCCTTACTGCTAGCATATTTTTCTCTGAATGAGGCTTTTAGGAGATACTGCTGTATTTTTCTTTTTTTAAAGACCTCCAGGGAAACTGGAGATATACCACTGGAACTTGTTTTAAAAACCTTAAACTATTTTCTTAAGTGTATACTAGTGCACAAAGTACTAATAACTGTGTAACTAAAACTTGGCACCTTCATATTGCTTTCCAGCAAAAAAAAAACCAAACTCATAGACAACAATTAATGAGTCAAGTCACTCAGAAATCTCGTGAAGTTAGCAACCATTATTATTTGCATTATACAAAGGACAAACTGAGAGACAGAGAGTGCCCAAGATCAGAGAGGAATGCTGGGACTTGTCTGGAAATGAAACAAAAGCCTTCTGAGAGCTGTTCCTGTGCTTTAAGCGCACATTTTTTTTTAACCAGTCAAGCTGTAAAGATTTTCACAGGTGACGTTCCTGTTCTTGTGTCAGTATTGATTCATTCCTGTGTCCAGTGCTGAAAGACACTGATGCTGAAAGTGCCATCACTTCACAGTGACATATAGAAAGTAAAGTCCTAAGCACTTACCCTGCGACTTATTCTCTTTGCACTCGTACAAGGAAGAGGCAATATTGATTTTGGTGTCTTGTCAAAATTCCAACTTGGGTAATTAGTATATTCTTATGTGAACTACTTGAATTTCCGTATTGATGGTACTTTTCATACGCTTCCCTGCAGAAAAGAATACCTGTACTATTAAAACAGAGAAGTTTGCAGTATTAAACAAACCAAAGTGAAGAGTAATATAACATGCTTGCCACTTCACAAAATTTTTGAAAGGACTCTGCAGGAAAACTGTTCAGTGGTTCACCACTGATTTTAAAATGGTATAAATAAAAATAAATTTTGAAATTCAGTTTTAACTGAAAACTGCCCTGTGCTTCACATGTAAAATATATACTTTTAATCACTGTTTTGAGAAAAATATAGGAATTGCTTTCATGATACAAAATGTCCATTCTTATGGGTATTTTAAGGGTGGAAGTTATGATGCAAATTCATGGATAAATGCTTAAAATTACACATATTAAGCTACAATCAGCTTACTACACTTACTTACAATAACAGAAAGAAAGACTTCTACCAAGAAAAACAATGAAGTCCCATCTGTTACTAACATTGAACAAAATCAACGTAAAATGAACCAACATTATTTTGGTCTTTGATCTCTTGGATGCTTTATGACAGAGGTCATAAATCACGTAATTATTATCTGATATCAAGACAGCTTGAATTAACCTCTTACATTCCTAAGACAATGAGAGCCCTCAGTCAGAATCGGCTTGTGTGGAATAAGTAAGTTTACTGAGGGAAACAAGTCCTTTTCCTTCCATTTTAGTCTAATCTGGAATTTAGAAAACTGTGTAGTACTGCGGGGCAGAAAATATACTGAAATTCATCATATCACAGCAGTTTTGTGTTTGTTTCTGGAAGCTGTGGTTATAGTTTCTAAATCACATTATCACTTAGGTTCTGGCTTATTTTAATTGTTGACTTCATCCTTCATTTTGCTCCTCTTCATCGGTGAAGGTCAGCTCAAGATACTTCTATGTTTTGGCTGCTGAGATCCAGGAAAATATGAAAGGCCTTTAATTCTGACATTTCATTCCTGCCATTGATATGAAACAGCCTACATTTGACGAGCTTCAGAAAACACAGCAGAGAATAGGACACACTTGGAATTTTTTTCCCCCTGTTGACAGTACTGAATAAGACTGAGCTTTGTTTTTCTATCTCTTTGAATAGAAGATTTCCAGGAATACCAGTTCTTCTGCTGCTTCTTCTTCTTTTTTTTCTTTCACATTTTTTAAGTCTTACTGTAAATTAGCTAGTGGGAATGATGGGCACATCGTGATTAAAACATCTTATTTTTATGTATACAGCAGACAATCATTTGCAGCAGGCACCATACTGCAAGTATATATTGTGAAAAACAGGCACACAATAGAATTTCTTTCACAAAAGAGATGTACTTTTCCAAAAGAGTGATGTACCTGAAATACTGTATAACAAAAATATAGCAGCTAGACTAATAACATCAGAACCAGGTCACACAGAACCATGACCAATAATTCAGCATTTTGAGTACAAGAACAAGAAAAGAAGACAATATGTAAGCTTTATAATGAAAAATGTAACAGAATAAACAGAGAAAATTCTTTTACTGGTAACACTTGCAGGTGAAAGGCAGCTGAAAGAGAGATGGCCCGAGTTTCATGCACATCCTCACGGGAAGGGCACTGGATTAGGTAGCCTATAGAATGATCCATTCTTGAAAAATAGTTATATACTGTTTCACTCCAGTCAGACAGTAGGTCCTGTTTTCAAGTAGACAGCGCTTGCACTGATTTTCCCACCACTGAAATGAAAGGCTAACAGTAAACACAAATTTCTCCCATCATGAAAACCATTGACTCCTCTGGCTTATGTCCAGCTAGATGCCACAAATTAGACTCAGAACTTAAGCTACCATGTAGGCTGTGCAGGGTGAGTTCCCACATGGACCAGAGCCTTCAGCTAAGATGGCAGTGCAGGTGTGGCCAGAAGCTGAGGTGCTGTGCAGCTAGGAGAAACTGAAGAAACTCTTCTCTTTCCTGCAAATACTGTATTTGTCAATGCTTTGACCTTTGAAAAGGATTCAGAAGATTACAGGGACTCTCCTGTTGCCCTTTTGTCCTGCATACACATGGAAAAGATAGGGACAGACCCATCCAGTTCACGAAACATCCAGGTTACAAGGCATCAAGTGAATGATACCTCTGATAACTTGTCTAGTGTATGTGCAACAAAGAATCAGGGAAGTGAGCAAGCACAGTTCATTATTTCAAATAACTTAGCAAAAAGTTTGGAGATTTTCCATTTGAAAGCTCAGTTCCACTGATTTAGATGGATAATTCTAACATTGGGATTGTCGTCACTACTTCATGACTCAGTGTTCCTTCCTTGTAACAAAGGAAGGGAAAGACAGTGTACAGTATAACATAGGAAAAGGCATCAATCTCATACAGAGCTATGAAATTATGAATTAAATTATATAATTGAACGTATATATTCCATTATATAATGAAATTATAAAAAGACAAGGTATGCAAATTACGCTATATTATATAGTTTATTATAAGCAACACTTAAATGGACACAGAGAAAGAGCAAAATTCTTTAGCAGGAATGGAAAAAAATAATAGATTTCTGAAAAATTCTACCAGCACTATTGCCTAGGCAAGAGTTATGTCTCTTTTGAGCTAAGTCCCCATTTGACATATCACTATAAATTAGGGTGAAAACCCCTGAAAACAGGACAGATATTCTTGAAATCTTGTGTAAAATACAGGAAGATATGATTTAGGAGTAGTGCCATGGGAGAATGTAGCAGCAATACCAGTTCTGACACACATATTAAATGTTCTGATCAGGCTAGCTTTTATTGGTGCAACTTCTTCCTGAGTTCCCACAAATCTGCAGAGGGGTGTTTCAAAGTTCTTAATTCTGCTATGCAATCTATGACAGAAAAAAAAAAAAGAAAAGAAATGTGTAGGCGGACTGTATTTGAGTCTGTATAACAGTAGATCTCAACACGGAGTGTGAAGCACATGAAGCACATGACTTTATGCCAGATTTATGTTCTTTTCAAATCGCAGCTGACCTAAGCATAAAGTTAAAATAACTTATCCTTTATGTAAGTTGCATTTGGTGTAAGTAATAATGAGACTAAGAGCAGCATTACTTTCTGAACAAAATATTTTAGAATGATACATAACTATCTCATGATTAAACATTTTTTTTTGTAAGCTAAGTTGCAAATATTCATGAATTTCAGATGACCTCAGAGTCGTCTAAAGAAGATAAACCCCAGGCACACAGTGTCTCACGATTAGAATAAGCGATTACCTGAAAGCCCAATATAAGGTCCATAGAAATCAACAGGAATCTATTGACTTCAGGGAATTTTAGATCAAGTTGTGGAAGAATGTGGACAAATCATTCTTCCTGCACATCACTTCATTCATCTGTCCAGCAATTACAACATAACTACACATTCTGTGACAAGTGAGAGTCTGTCAAGTGACTCCCACCGCATTTTCTCTTTTCATCCAGGAAACTCCTTCACCAGTGATAAGCCTCTGTGCCCTGGCATCCATGTACCAGCCGAGGGGAGGAACCTGTTTGTAAACCAGATGCTTTGACATAGCTGGAACTTGGAAGGGAGGCAGCAGTATTTGGCAAACAAACTTGTAATAAGTGCACTTTGCTTGAAATGTTTATAATTTGTTCTTGAAAAATACGCTGAGAAGATGGGCACTAGACATACTGCTCAGCTTTGAAGTTCAAGTTTGAAGGTGGGGATACTGAATACTTCCCAAGGAACATTTGACAAAAACAACCTGGTGCTCTGTAAAGTAAAGAATGTGCTTGAGGAGAGGGAGTAGGGAGAATTAATAAGTCCCTCTGCTATGCCATGCTCAGAGAAATTATCAAAGTTCAGAGAAAAGCAGCTTCATCGTAAGCAGCAACATGTTCATATAAATCCTTCATAATTTGCTGGTATATCTTTAATAAGCAGCACACAGGTATACCAAACATCCCTTCCAAACCACATTGATAATACTTTCAGTTTAGCTGCATACTCAAAAATTAGGCACATACATAAGCACAAAAGAGTCTCATTGTATGCCTTGTGTTTTTTTTAACATAAGACACATAAAGTAGGAATTACTTTTTTCAGCTGAGATGTATGTAACGTCTATTAATGATCACAAAATGTTACTGGTGTGAAAAGAACACCAACTAGAGCTCTTCCTGGAGACAGTCTGATCAAGGAGGAAAAAAAAAAAAAAAAAAAAAAAAAAAAAGGAGACCTCAGGTGGTCAAAATGTGAAGACTAATGTGAAGGTTTCTTCCCTGTGATAGCCTCATTGCTGAGGACAGAGAACTGCAGGTAGAAGTGTTGAACATGGATGGAGGGTAACCTGAACAATCTTCTGAAATCAGACTCAACAAATATATTCCAATTTATAATCTGGCTAAATGAAGAGAGGCAAAGTTATGGCAGTTTCATGTTCTGTACCTTTTCAATCAAATAAATTAAGCTCAGTTTAGATCTCAAACTGGGACGGTATACAGCTGCAAAATAGGTAACTGAGGGAGGTTCAAAACCCTCAGGAATTTTCCATCCAATTCCTCTCCTGTCTACTCTGTTTCTTTTCCCTCTCTACCTCCCTTTTCTGCTTCACTCTCCTTTCATCCTAGAAGACCTGTCTTTTCCTGTAAGTCTGAACCAGTGTGAACCAGTGAGGACAGGGAGGCAAGCAGTGTTTGAACGGAGCATGTGTAGCTGTCTAGACAGGAGATACTTCCTCAGCAGGGAATGTGGTTTGTTGTGCAAAGGGAAGATCAGTCTCTGGGAGATGTTGTGAAGCTCTAACAGCAACTGGAAGGCAGGAGCCTGTCAGGGGCAAGCGATCTAGCTAAGGCTGACTTGAGAAAAGCAATGAGGGAGTCCAGGGAGTTTTTGCTGGAAGGTCAGTAGCAGGACCTGCAGAAAAGCAAAATGGGGACCTGGGTTGTGCTAAGTTAGCTGGACCTTGAAATGAAGTTTCAGGGAGGGAAAATATACTCTCATACTCTAATGATTGCCAGGGTGGCTGGAGGCTGGGAACCTGAAACCTCATAGAAAAAGTAAAGGGCTGAACAGAAGCAGATTTGGAACCTAGGTCAAAAGATAGGTAAGATGGAAAGAGATAAGGGAAAAAAAATATCTAGGGATTAGTAATTGCGTAAACAGTAAAATAATATTCTTATAAAATTTTGTCTGTGTTTAATTAAGCATGTGAATAGTTTCATTGATTCCAGTGGGAATACACATGAGTAAGCATAAACACACAAAATAGAAACCTGAAATAGGAAATGGTGCATAAACCCAGGAATAATTAGTATGGAATAGGAAAGGCTTTGGGAAAAAAAAGGTGGAGAGAGAAAATAGATGAGCAACCATAGTTTTTAAAATGAGAGAAGCAAATTAGATGGAGAAAAAAAGATACTTTATTGATTATTTTCTGTTGATGATTTAAGTATATAAAACTGTATTTGATACTGATATTTCTTTTAAACGCTCAACTTCAAATACATTAAACAAAGTATATTCGGCTTCCACGGATTAGTAAGAAGGCAAGATTTGCATTCAAAATGAGAGTCCAGATCACACAGCCTCTCAGATAGGGTTAAACTAGACCAGAAAAAATTGCAGGGTTGGGGCCAAGGCAGCTGCCTGCATGCCTGTTATGTCTGTCATTGTTTGTTTTGTCTTTTTGGATTTGTAAGCTCTTTGAGCTAGGAACACTCCCCACGGGCGTCCAACCGGGTGAGGCTTTTCATAGAATCATAGAATCACCAGGTTGGAAGAGACCCTCTGGATCATCGAGTCCAATCGTTCCTATCAAACACTAAACCATGACCCTCAATGCCTTGTCCACCTGTGCCTTAAACACCTCCAGGGAAGGTGAATCAACCACCTCCCTGGGCAGCCTCTGCCAGTGCCCAATGACCCTTTCTGTGAAAATTTTTTTCCTCATATTCAGCCTAAACCTCTTCTGGCAAAGCTTGAAGCCATTACCTCTTGTCCTGTCCCTTGTCACTCAGGAGAAGAGCCCAGCAGGCCTCTTTTTTCTCCAGCATTTGACTCAGAGGAGTCAGGGCCTGACTGAGACTTGTAAGTTATGGATGTAACGGTTGGACCCCATGATCCTGGAGTTCTTTTCCAGCCTAACGATTCTGTGATTCTGCAAACACCGACAAAAAAAAAATAAAAAAACCCCCCAAAACATCACAAAGTCCCAATGGTATCCTGGCTTGTATCAGAAATGGTGTGACCAGCAGGTCCAGGGAGCTTATTCTCCCTCTGTACTCAGCACTGGTGAGGCCGCTCCTTGAATCCTGTGTTCAGTTCTGGGCCCCTCACCACAAGATGGATGTTGAGGCTCTGGAGCAAGTCCAGAAAAGAGCAACGAAGCTGGTGAAGGGGCTGGAGAACAGGCCCTATGAGGAGCAGCTGAGAGAGCTGGGGGTGTTTAGCCTAGAGAAGAGGAGGCTGTGAGGAGACCTCATTGCTCTCTACGAGTACCTGAAAGGAGGTTGTGGAGAGGAGGGAGCTGGCCTCTTCTCCCAAGTGACAGGGGACAGGACAAGAGGGAATAGCCTCAAGCTCCACCAGGGGAGATTTAGGTTAGTGATTAGGAGGAAGTTTTTCACACGTTTTTTTTTTTTGGGCATTGGAATAGGCTGCCCAGGGAGGTGGTTGATTCCCCTTCCCTGGAGGTGTTTAAGGCACAGGTAGATGAGGTCCTGAGGGACATGGTTTAGTGTTTGACAGGAATGGTTGCACTCGATGATCCAATGGGTCTCTTCCAACCTGGTTGTTCTATGATTCTATTCTATGAATGTTTTCTCTCACACCGGGACCCCGCACAGCCATGCAGTTGGACCCACACTGGGCGAGGCAGAGCTTTCGTGTCTCAGGTGCCACAGTGATGGGTGAATACGGCGTAAAAAACCCAGGGCAGACGAACAGGCAGTTCAAGAGCAGCC
The DNA here is from genome assembly GCA_033558105.1 of Coccyzus lansbergi. Taxonomy (NCBI): domain Eukaryota; kingdom Metazoa; phylum Chordata; class Aves; order Cuculiformes; family Coccyzidae; genus Coccyzus; species Coccyzus lansbergi. Next base: position 797,659 of record JAUMJK010000298.1, read on the forward strand.
CTTAGATGCGCCCACGCTGCCCGAGAGCGCGGCCGGAGGAGAGCGAGCGGCGCTCGGAGGAGCCGGGGGGACTTTCGGTGGCCGCAGGCGACTCCACGCGCCGAGAAAAAGCAGCACCGCGAGGGCAGCGAAGAGCTGCACAGCTGCGCGAGAAACCCTGCGAAGGCTAACCCTCGGCCCACAAGCGCTCGGCCGAATGGGTGTGCAACGTCTCCTTCGGCCGCCCCGCGCGCTGCTCTGGGCCTGGGGGGCGGCGCGTGGCGCTCTGCTGCCCCCGCGTGGCTCCAGGCGGCGCCGCCTCCTGCCCCGCGCGCCAATGGACACGCGTCGCTCCCAGGCTGCCCCGGGGGAGGGTTCCGGCATTCGACAGCCCCTCACGAGGAAATTCTGTGGATTGCTGAAAGCACGAACTATGCCGGCTGCCTGGAATGGGGCTTTGCTTCGCTTCAGCTGGAGTTGAAGTGCAGCCCCACGGTAACGCACTGCTCCCTGCTTGCAGATCTTAGAATCATAGAATAGTTTGGGTTGGAAGGGACCTTAAAGGTCATTTAGATCCAACACCCCTTTTATATGGGCAGGGACACCTCCCATCAGACCAGCCTGCTCAAGGCCCCATCCAACCTGGCCTTGACACCTCCAGGGATGGGGCAGCCACAGCTTCCCTGGGCAACATGTGCCAGTGTCTCACCACTCTCCTGGTGAAGAAATTTCTCCTTATGTCTAGCCTAAATCTGCCCCTCTCCAGTTTATAGCCATTGCCCGTTGTCCTATCACTACAGGTCTTTATGAACAGTCCCTCCCCAGCTTTCCTGTAGCCCCTTCAGGTAATGGAAGTTCGCTGTAAGGAGCCTTCTTTTCTCCAGGCTGAACAACCCCAACTCTCTCAGCCTGTCCTCATATGGGAGGTGCTGCAGTCCTCTGATCATCTTTGTAGCCCTTCTCTCAGCCTGTTCCAACAGGTCCATATCCTTCTTATGTTGAGGATTCTAGAACGGGACACAATACTCAAGATGAGGTCTCAAGAGAGGAAAAGAGGGGCAGAATCATCTTCCTCAGTCTGCTGGCCATGTTTCTTTTGATGCAGCCCAGGACAGAGTTGACCTGGGCTACGAGCACACATTGCCGACTCATGTCAAGCTTCTCATCAGTCAGCACCCCAATGTCCTTCTCTGCAGGGCAGCTCTTAATCACACCAGCTCCCATCCTCCCATCCTGCATTGAAAATGGGGATTGCCCTGACCCAGGTGTGGGACCTTGCACTTGGTCTTGTTGAACCTCATGAAGTTTGCACAGACCCACTCCTCCAGCAGATGATCCATTACCAGTAGTCACAGTTTCGAGTGGAGGTTTTAGAGAAGTCTGCGATGCCTGGAGTGCAGTTGATTGAAGTCATCTTCTTTTACTGCTTTTCTTTTTGCGAACTATGAGATCCAATGCAACAAAAACGAGACTAACCCTATAGTTGGGGAACCAAGAGTGGGAGAGGGCAGACAAAGATATGGTTACAGAATGTGTTCTAGGCCATCACAGTGAGATGGGGCTCAATGCAATTGCTTTGCTCAGTAAGAGTGGGCATGTATTCAAACATTGACATTTTCTTACCCTCCATTAGAAAATGTCAATGTGTGGCAGCCTACAACACTTTGTCTGTGAAGCAGTTTTTAGCTAATAACGACATCACTGAGCTTGAGCACCCACCCTGCTTGTGCAACAAAACCAATGGAGATCCTCAACAGCCTTTGAGAAAACGATCTGTGGAATTGCTTTGAACATTGGCAGCATTGTATGCAACTCTGTGTCAACTCTGAAGGGAATGATGTTTAAGGTGATAGTAGTTAATTTTCTTGATTTCTTAAATAAAAGAGGGTTGTAGACACAGTCTCAGGGTTTTTTATGTTGGAACTCGTACATATTCGTATTTATCTGTGAACTATATTTTCTCAGGGTGCGTCTTTTAGAATATTTGAGTGTAGTGTTTCCTCTTACCATTGTGATAAGGGCCAGGAATTGCTTCTAAAATGTTATAAAACTAGAGAACCCAGAATAACTCTCAGGGTAAAATTTTATCTTCTGGAATTGGAAGAGTCTTGAGGTGAATTAGGTGTGTGCCACCTCATGTCTTTCATTTGCAATCCCTGAGCCTGATTCAGAGGTAGCGAATTTCAGTTGTTTGTGTTCACTCCTTTTATTATGATAAACTATGTCTGAATTGGTCGAACAGAAGAACTAGAAGTAAGCATAATGCTTGCTGGGAAAAGAAGAGTGACCATTTATTTTATCTGTACAAGAAGTAGCCAAAGCTTCTCATAGTGCAAGCATTTACCTGTTTGGCTGAGCTCTTCCCTTTCCTTTGTGGCAATTAGTGTCTGAGGAGCAGTATCAACCTTCTCTTCACAGTAAGGGCATGTAGAAAATCCTGTGGGCGACTAGTTAAAGGACTGTGGAGGTCCTGAATACTCTTTAGACTCCATTCTTGGACCTTTGGAATTGAAACTTAGAAGTCTGGGTTTCTACTGCTGAAAGTATATTTCAGGTGTTACTGATGGGCAGATATTTAGAATATTAAGTGTAACTTAAGGCTGCCTTTCCTGGACTTGTTAGGATTTTAAAAAAAATAATTTTAAAATCTTTTTCTTCTGCACCATATATTGTGACTGTGATCTAAATTGAAGAAAACAAACTATAAGGCAATAATACAAGTAGAATTTGGTATGATCTCAGTGGTGAATTTTGTTTGTGCTAAGGAAATTCTGGTTCTATTGAAGGCAATGACAGAAGCTCTAGTGTTTTCAGGAGCAGAATTTTAGCTATCCTTTGTTTTTATAAAACTGCCCAGAGAGCATGACAAACATTGCAGAGTTGCAAAGTTATTCTTGGAAATAAATTGATCAGAAATCCACAGGTGTTATGTATGGTCCTGTGTATTGTTTCAACATATGAATCATGTTTGGAACTGAAGAAAAATGGTCTGTATGCCTAATCCTAAAGTTAAATTTAATAAGTAGTGGTGTAAAGGCTATGTACTGTCTCAGTCCTTGTGTTCATCTAGTTTATGAACAAAGACACTTTTTCATGCTGAAATAAATTCAAACAGTGCAAGCAAGAGAGATAGGTACCAATGCTATGCATTGACTCCAAGTGCAAGACATGGAGCTGTTATGCTCTGGAATTCAGTGATGAATTGCATATCTGAACCTCTCCACACTACTTAGAGTTGGCATTAGCCGAGTCACTTGCTACTTTCAGTAATAGCTCCCTCGTAGAGAAGGTATATTAGAAAAATCAATAGAGAAATCAATATATTTTACCCACGTTATCAGATGTGCTCCAGGTGCTTAAGTTGCTAAATAGCATTTGATTCAAATAAAATGTATCTCACATCCTTTGTATTAAAGTGAGAGTTGGCATATATTTCTCTTCCCTCTCTCTCCATTCCCAGTTGAGTAGCATCTGCACTCTGTCACCAATTTATGTGGAATTTCAATATGTTTTTGAAATAAAATTGATTAGCATTTTCTCTCCTGAAAAACTGTCTTAACGTCATCCCAGCAACTATGGGAAATTAGTATAGAAATACTTCTTAGTTTTATTCCCAAATAAAGAAATAATGCGGCATAATGAAGGATTGTGCAAGTGAGGTCTAAGAGTACTTTGGAAAAGCAACAGTCAGTGAAGTGGAAAAATGAGGGAACAAAGGCTGGATTTCACAGTAAGGTGTTTCTGTTGGATTTCATCTGTAGGTATTACATTGATATTTTATGTGCATACCAATTATATTCCATGGGAACAACTATGGGGTACATTAACAGTGCATTGCACAGAGGTTAGACATGCAAATGACAAAAATGGCGGGGAAATATATACAAATGCATGCCTAAATCATCATGTCCTTAACACATTGACAAACAGGAGCATCAGGAAAGCATTTTAGATCATACTACATTTTACAGGAGTATGCATGTCTTTTGGCAAAGGTGTTGGTAATGCTTTTCTCAAATTCTCTTATAGCAGCATTAGCCTTTAATGTGAGGCTGAAATATCTTTTTTTTTTTCTTTTTTTCTTTTTTTTTTTTTTTTCTTTTTTGGCAAGCTAATTCTAACAGGAAATGCACATAAAAAAGCCAAGTCCAGAGACTGTGTGGTTTTGTGCTGATAATGGGACACAGTGCCTCTCATCTGTAGGTTAAAATCATTCCGTGGTTCTCCACTAGAGAAACTCCAGTGATGTGAAAGTTTTGGTTATTTCCAAAGCTTAATAATCACCAGAGAAACGACCACTGCTATTTACAGTGATGTTAACCCTTGCTGACAGGTCTAACCAAGTGATCAACCTTTGCAGGACTGTGAACACTGACACTATGAAAATATGGAGGATAGGAGATTATCCATATGAGTTATTCATCCATGCAGTATGAATTGCGTCCATTTAAACAGACTTGCATCCATACAGTATAGCTGCAGTGATTCAGCCAGCAAATCACTCTGGTGGTTCTGTTCCATTAGAGTAAATAGAGATTTCATCTTACAGTACGTTAGCTAGTACTGATGATTTCTGAGGTTGGTATTCACTATAATCTTGTCTTGTCTTGACCATCTGGTCTGTTTACCTGAACTCTATCATCACAGTGGCTAGAAGTTACGTCACTTTAAGTGCTGGCTCATATCTGCATGTCAGATAGTTAGTGCATGTTAGTGCTTTCAGTGAGAGCATCCTGAAACTCCTCAATTTCTTCATAAAAGCAGAGACAATAAATTCATGGAGTTGAGAGGTAGTTGCTCAAATATTTTGGAGGAAGTGGCTAAGACAATAGCAGTGCAAATTCTTCACTCTAATGTCATTGAAATGAAAGGCATGAAGATGTTCTTAAGGACTTGAGCAGTTAGTTCGACTGCTGTTGGCACAGATTGGCAGCATCAGCCAGTATCTTGTTTCAGACACAGTCAATACATAAAAGTACTGTCTCCTGTGTCAGTCTTATGTCACTTACCTCCATGAGGAAGATTAATATCAGGCGCAACTTTGGATACCAGGATGCTACTGATTCACTCAGACCCAGCCAGGACCTCAGAAAGATTGACCTAGCACCCTCCCTTCACACCCATTGCCAACCAGCCTTCTGTCTGAAAACGTCTCATTTTGAGCTGAATATCACTGCAGAGAGGACTGAAGAGCATGATTGCACACACTTTAATTAAAGGTCACAGGTCTGATGGGCTGTGATGCTATCTAATATCTAGCTTTTTCTTTAGCGCAACAGATCACTGTTTTGTGAGCCAGTGTGTTTTCTGAGTACTGTCCCCAGTTTCCCGACTCACACTGTTGATGTGATAGACGCAAACTAGTGAGAAAACTTTGAGAGGATGCAAAAGTTCAGCTCCTGCTTGTGCCAGGCCACTGCAAGCTTCTTTTTTCTCCTGTCCTCCTGACTGAATAAGGTTTTTGAGAGGCAGTTGGAGTCTGTGACAAACCAGGGTGAACAAGCTTACTGCTCCAGGAATGGACAGACTTTCTGCCAGAGTCTGTCCCTTTTCACCCATTTTCTGTCTTCTCCTCACTGAGTAAGTGTCCTTGTCCATGCCATAGGCTCAGTGTGATTGCTCCATCTATACAAAAGATTGGGTTTTGTAAGTCCTGCTCTTGGTTCCCTCTATTCCCCTTACACTGACCATGGTGTATACTCTTGTGATAACTGCAAAATATTAAAAAAGAAAAAGACCATCAGAAGCTTGTGGAGTCACGTGAATCCAAGTCCAAGGTGAAGAAAAATTCTCAAAGACAACAAGTCAAAGGATGAAGAAAGAGGAGGAGGAAGGGCTTTTCCTCTCCCCAGAGAGGAAAACTGCTGACAGGGAAAGGATACAGTGTACCTAGGGTGCTGCCATGACATGAGAAGACTACCACAAATGGCTGGAAAGATGCTAAAACAACATAGACGATACAGGCAAACTTCACTGAGGAACTTGCACCTGCATGCTGTTGTTTTCTGCATCTATTCTCTTCAGCATCCCAGAAAAGTCATATCAACCTTGAATCTCATTGGCTCCCATTCTACAAACTTGAGAGCTTTACTTTTATTATCAGTCTTCGATGCACATTCTGTCCTTACTTGTCTTTCTGTTATGACATACATTTTGACTCTTCCAGTCAATCAGTATCATTCAATGCCAGTTCAATGATGCTATTCAGATCTGAAATATCTCCAAGAGGCTAAGAAAACCAACACCCATTAGCTGATCTACACTAAATCAAGGGTAAAGTATTTTGAATCCTTCTTTTAGTCAAAATGATGGTGTTGGCCCTTTTTGGGAGAATAGAGATCGTTTTTTTCAAGTTTCGGATAATAAGTCTGCCAAAAAGCCAGATATATTGAATATGTTGAATACTCTGCCACGTTCTCAAGAAAGTATACAGTTCTACATAGCAGGTACAGAAAACTCTTAATTAGTCTCTATTCTTGTAAGTCATAGAACATAAAAATTCCTAGAAGTACATTCAAAACAAATGTCTTCACTCGCATAGCAAAGGAGGGCCAGACTTTGCATCACCACGGGCATACGCTCTTCAGTAAAATCCTGGGCACCTTTATTTTGGGATAGGCTTACATACGTCCTTTGCCTAGAAGAGTTTATCCCTAGTTTAGACAAGTCTTAGGCATTTTGTTAAGACATTGTACACAAATTTGAGATCCTGCAGGCAGAGGAGTAATTTTGCTTTTCAGAGTAGGTGTTATAATAGTTTAAAAAAAATTACTTTTAAAACCCAAAATTCTATTTTCCAGTAGAATTAAATTTTTGTTTCTTCTTTTAGTGTTGGTCCCTTGTAAGGTACTATTTAAATCACTGCATAAATTCACAGCAACATTTACTAGCCATGTTAGGCTGTATTTCTTCTTTGGTCTTTCAAGTAAGAGAATTCTATTGAAGCACAGTTAGAAAAATTACCCTTTCCAGTTGCTTTTCACTTTTATACATCAAACTGCCATTGTAGGAAACAATTAATTGACCTGGCCTGTTGTATCTTGGAAACTTGTCTTTGCTTTTGTTTGCTAACAGATTACTTTGTTAAGTCCAAAGATTTAGCAAGTACCTTGTGGTTTGTTTTTTTTTTTCCAGCAGAGCTTCATTCATCTGTTCTTGTTGTATGTGAATAGATGTCTTCTGGTCACTGAGAGATAGGACTTGGCTTTCACATTCATACATTACCTTTGGCTAATTGAAATGTTTGATACCCCAGATGTGCAAACAGTCATTGGCCTCTGTGGAATTTGCCAGTCTGCACATTAGTAATGGACTAAAAAATGTATTTAGACATGTTTTGAATCTGTAAAACAATGTATTTAACATAATATATCTGACCTATTCTCTACTGCCCTTCACAGTCATTCACATTGACACAAAAATCAGAGCTATCTTCCATGAGATAAAGATCAGACTATTAAAGAGGAAAAAAATCATAATATGTACTTGATGAATGGAATCTCAGCTTGCATTCTCAGCATTATAATGAATGTTTTGCTTTGTTTTTTTAAATTTTCTGTTGCTTAGATTCTTTTCTTAACAAGCTATAGTGCTACTGGCAATGCCAAACTTTCACAAATCAGGTTCCCAGAAGACCAGAAGGTTGTCTTGAATACAGTCCATTTTGACTATAGTCTGAAACAATCGAAGAGGGAAGAGAAATGGATAAAGGGCAGGAATGACTCAGAATCTGTCTTTGTGAGTGTGTTTATGGCAGAGGAACGTCTCTTCTTCAGACACTGACTTACTGTGTATTTGAAATAACAGCAAGAACTGTGCTGCAGCAGGAACTACATTTCAGACTTCCCTGCTTGCAGGAAGCTGCCCCTTCCACTGGGTTGTATGAATATACTCTTGACTGATTTTGCATTGCATAGATTTGCAATGCGAAGAGGAAGAGTTTAAGAAGATCAAGTTTCCTGGGAAATATCCCATGATGCCTTGGATGGTGCACACCCTTTTCAACTGAAGTTCAAGTCTTCTGGAGGTACTAGGAATGCAGTTAGATGCTTTGAAATTGGTGGACACTGAATTTTGATTTTTTGATTTCAATAAATACACACCCAAAAGTAACACTGTTTTCTCATCTTTAAGATACAGCAGGCTTGCCTAAGCCTCTCTGCTTGTGATGCACAGTAATCATCAAGCTGGTTGCTGAATTATTTCCTTGTAAGTTCATTTAACTTCAAAACTTCATATTATACAGGTCACATGTTCTGGTGATATTCAGAAGGGAATTGTCACTTTCAAACAACTAATATCAGTCATTCTTCTATCTATATTTGGATTGCAGGCTCAGGAAAGTGTGATGGCAGTTATTAACTGCTCTCAAGAAATCCACTTGCAAGATGGATTTATTTCTTGATTAATGATGGAGATTATTCAAGTATTAATTCCAGTTTTTTATATCGCGAGCTTGATATCATCCTTGTTCTCTCCACCCTTAAAATTACTATGATTACTCTAATTGTTAGAAAGCTATTATTTGATTCAGATTTGCAAAGTAATTATCAGCTAGTAGCACATCTGCCATTTCTTACTAAATTTTGGTATGTATTGTTGTATCTCAATTAACAAAAGATCTACTAACTGAAGCATTGCTGCATGAATTCTAGTAAGGCTTTCAAGCATGACATAAATTTTGTCCTGATTGATTCTGACTCTTACTGTGTGCTGCTTAATTTGTTACTTTGCATTTCAGAATTGTTCTGTGAAGCCAGTGCTTGGTGGTTTATAATGATTTCTTCGTCTGCAGCAGTCTCATATACATCTGGAGGTTTTAACTGATAGAACATCTTTATGACATTGTTTTTACTTCTGGTTTGCAAGTTGTACCTTCATTACCTTTTTTCTTTGATTGTGTCACAAGCCACAGGGATTAAACAGATTTACAGTTTTTAATCTCATCTTTGAGATGGTACTACTAACATAACAGGATAAGTATCTCTACATATCTAGTTTCTCTTTCATGAGTATGAGGAACAGTGAAGGCAGCAAACACACCAGCAATTAGTATTGGAGCATCATTGATTTGCTTTTTATGCCAGCTGCAATCTTACATAAAGTTGTTCAGGTTGTTGCAAAATTATAAAACACTTAAGAAATGAGATTTTTAGCATCCAGAAACGTGCACACATGCTTGCGTATGCACACATGCACAAATACTGCAAATGTCTCTGAACATTTTTACATTAATTAAACAATTTCAATAACTTACTGCTGATCTGTTTAAAATGTGTCTTGTACTGAAAATATACTAAGGGGCCAATTCATGTGCAATGTTGCTTTCTTAACCCTGAAAACTCTTCTGGATTATGAAGTTCAGTTTATGTATGTTTTCTGTGAAAATGTTTTAGAAGCTATTATCAGACAAAATCCTTTTGAAAGTGCAGGCTTTTCTCAAATTCCTTCTGCAGTTTCTAGATTTAGAACAATCTCTGGTTACAATGGTTTTCCTTCACAACTTCTTCTTATTGTAGTAATTTTAATTACTGGTTTTACACTTAGCCATGGCCATGAAAATATTCTTAGAAAGTTTAAAGTTAGAAAGCAATTCAACTTAATTTTTTGAATCCTTATGTATGTTGGTAAAACTGGAATATATGCTATTTCAATTGCATTTATTGGCAGTTTTACTGTATTTTTTAGAAATTTTTATTGTCCTTAGTATTTGCATGTGTTACTGTCATATGAGGAACCTCAGAATGTTGTAAGTGTATTAGAATTTCTAATCATTCTGAAGACCTCAAACAGGATGGATTGTGATCCACAGCTTGAGAACTCCTGTGGTAGAGGAGCAAAGAAAGCTGATACTTTTTTTTTGACTCCAGTGGAGCTGTATATTTCAGGCTGTGGAGGTATTGCTTTTTTTCAATTGTTATCTAGACTTTTTATAATTTGTTTAGCTTTGAAACAGTACACTATTCTGATTTTATATTTTGATTTTTAAATGCTTATTTTTAAAATTGCCTTTCATATTCAATTATTAATAATTGTACTTCAAGCACATATGGCTAAGTGTCATCTCTTTACAGCACGAAAATACATACATATCTGTCAACATCAACAGTAGAAGACTGGATTATTTGAATTGCTTGGAGCAGAATGCAGTAATTCTAATTATTTCCTTTTAGACTTGCTATGGAATGCAATTCTACAACAACAAGCCACTTGAATTAAACATTAAATCTGTTTATTTAGGGTGAAATTGCTGTCTCTCATGTCCAAAGTTCTTTTGTGTCAGTAGACTAGTTATTTGGAAATGGAACTGTGCTCTCCGGGGCATAGAGAGCTGGAGTCTTGAAGGGAAGGCTGACATAGGGGAAGAGTGCTGAGGGCCAGGAGTCTTCAGTTTCTGAGTCCCGCATGGCATTGTAGAGCTGCAGCTTCTGTTACAAGTTAGGCAGCTCTCTATTCCTTTCCCCCTCTAGTTGCAAAACTAAGTGTAAGTTAATGGATACATATGCATTTCTTTTTTATTATTTTATTTATTCTGTCTTTATTCTAAAGCTTCCTCTTTCACCCATTTGGACAGCAAGGGAGTATGAAAACACTTTCCCAGTGTTTTTCTTCCTAATGAAAGTGGGGACGCTGTTCTGTTGTGACTCAGTGCTTCAAAGGCGAAATGGCTTCTTCTCCAGAACAAAACCAATAATCTTTAAAAAGAAGCTTATCCTCAAGCTCACTACGTGTTTGAATTTGTCTGATGTTTTTTTGTGGTGCTAAAGATTCCCCCATTATTTTTCTATTCCTTCACTTGGAGAGAGGCAACCATTTAAAAATGCAGGAGGGCTGGCACTTTGTCTTGTTTCTACCTGATCAGATGTTCATTCTCATCTCCAGGTATACCAGACCTTAGATGCACTAACAATTCACAAGTGTAGTGTAAACCAGATACTGTTTTCAAAGGACAGAAATAGGTAATCTCTATGTGCTGAAAATATAGTACTGTAATTAATGTCAAACAGTTAGATAAAAATTCTGAGTGTTAAAAGCTCTAAAGGGTTTTTGAATGGCTGAGAGCTCCATCTGGAGACAAGAACTTCCTAGGAGCAAGTCCTTTACCTGAGACTTTGCTTACTGAGCTGCCAGATCTAGTCAGGTCTACCACAAATGGTATTGAGAAATATCTTGGGTGTACAGGAGAATTAGGACAGTATGATCTTATAATAGAAATAAAGTCCACAATCTTGAGTTCTACTAACTTGATGGTGTGTTGGTAGATCAGAATCAGGCTCTACATCATCTTTCTGTATTGCTCTTACAGTAGTTCTCAGAGTCTTATTACAGTATGTTGACAGAAACTTTGCTCTGTTTCTGATGGATTGGGACTATTGTGTCCCAGGGTTCTGCTTTGATGGTGTTGGCAGAGCCATACATGAGAAGGTAATAGAGTAGGGCCACTGGAAAACTTGAAGTGGGAAATTTAGGTTGGAACTGGAGGACGGCAAAGTGAACACAGGCACAGAAGGACAGAGTAAACACTGGAGGAGGAGGGAGAGATGATGAAATAATTAACACAGCTGGCCAGGTCCTCAGTTGTACTGGAAACAGGAAAGATGCAGAGTAGGCATTCGTGGACATTCGATCCTACCTAAACATCACATAAACATAGACTAAAATAGCCTTAAAGGTCACAGCAGAGTCTCACCTCCAAATTCTTTTAGCCACATCCTCTATGCCAAAGTACTTTTGAGGCAAGTTTGTACATATGTGCTTTCGACCACTCGAGGTGGCCCTTCCAGGGCATTTCTCAGGTGTTTGGATGCACCTGGTCAGGACTCTGTATTGGAAAAAAGGTTAAAATCTTTATTTATGGTACAAAAATTGTGTAGTTCGACCCATGTTTGCATGGTCCAATTGACACAGCACTACACCTTATTAACATGAAGTATTTAGGAATATGATTTAGTAGTGGACAGGTATATTTGGACTTGATAATCTAAAAGGTCTTTTCACCCTAGGGAGTTTATGATTCTATGAACAGAGATGGAATTAAATTTCTAAGGAATTGTTGCTCTTTGGTGTTTGATATAGGGATGTCACAATTGTTGCATAGTTTTAGCATATACAAGGCAGATAATGCAAACCTGGCAGTGTCCTGGTTAAAATTGCACTTCAAAATGACTAAAAGGTTTAGGTACAGGAGGTCACTTTTAAACCAATCAGCCACAGCTATGTTGGTTAGTTATGATACATTGCTCTTCTGTGATTGTATTTGGAGCATTTTCATTTTCATAATCTCTTTTCTGATTACACCAACTTTCAAAGAATCTTTGAGTGTTTTTTTTTTCCTTTTTCCCTCTCATGGTGTTGTGATGGGCCAAACCTGCCCTAGTCTTAAGCATCTGTCTACACAAGCCTCACTGCTCTGTAAGAGGTATTTGTGTTCTGCTGCCTTGAAAGGGAGAGCTGCTTTCCATGAGCTGCTGAAGGGAGTACAAGACATGGCTAACTGCTTGGTGAGCATAAATTACTGTCCATGGGTTTGAGTGGCTATACAGCTTCAGGGCTTCTTTTTCTTTAAAGCTTTCATTTGTGCCCCTGGACAGTGGTTTTTTTCAATATGAAAGAAGTCAAGTTACAGAGTCAGCAGTTGTGCTGGGCAGCAAATGTACTAGAAATTAAATAAATATATACACACTGCATGTACGTATACTAACTTTCTGGACTTTATAGGTTGAGATGCTTTACTGAACTTTTAGAATAAATATGTATATAAACTGCTGAAGGTCAACTACAAAAGCAATGTTATTATCTGGCTTAAAATGATTACCTACAATATGTTGTTAATACAAGGTTCTCATGTTCAGGCATAGTTCTCTTACTGCTCATCATTAAGATACAGTTTATTGAAAGTGCTAGGAAATCTATGGTTCAAACATAATTTCATTATGCAGAAGTCATTTTCTTAGTGCAAAAAGAAGGTGAGAGCAATTGGCAACATTTATTTATGAGAGCATACGTGACCTCCATTCCAGCTATTTATGTCATATACTGGCATTTCATCTGTGTACTCCCAAAGTAGATCTGCTGTAAAAAGATGACCTCTGTCTTATTTATGGGAAGAACAGAGGTGACAATGGTCAAAATGCTGAGGTTCTACTTCCTGATACTTTTATCAACCCTGGTAATGCATTTCAACTAGGAAATGCTGAAGTTGTCAGCATGTGATTTTTGGATATTTTGTTTGCATCAAATTTTCAGTAATTCAGCATTTGTAACTGTTGTTTTCACTTCTAAGAAGTCCCTTATACCACATGTACTGCCTCAGACATTCCTGTACAAGCATGTGATTCATTTGTTTAATTTTCAAGAACCTTTCTGTCTTCTCACTAAATGGTAATTTCCTGTATCAGAAATGTAATGTTCTCTTGAGTTGTAGGATTGTATTTCAAGATCAGAAAATTATTTATTTTTATATGCTAAGTAGATCTGGGGGTTTGGAAATCAGGTAGAATACATAACTTCATTTGTTTCTTACTGCATTTAAATTTTTACTTTAGATTGTTTGCAAATTAGTACTTTGACATTTTCAGCACAAAATGACATACTAACTCTACCTCTTCCGCTGTGATTAAAAACATTATTAAGACTGTAATGTCAAACTTTCAGAAGCTGGGAGTGGTGGTGGTGGAAATGACATTGTTTCTAAATTATGTATTATTTCTTGGTCTTTACTTCAGCTGAAGCCATTACAACATTGCCTTTAATTGTGTGAAAAGTTCTGTTTTTTCTTTGTCTTTTTTAATATCTAAAATAAACCATGTTTGTGGATTAATTAGAATCACCTATGAAGAAATGCTGGGTTTTGTTGCAGAAGTTGGAAGGTCTTTAGAAAACTTGCTTGGGGTTTACAGCAAGAAAAAGAGTTGCCTTGAAATTTGTCTTGAAGAGATTTATTCCTCTCTTTTATGTGCTACAGTACTTCTGGAAAACTTATTGATATCAAGGTTTTCACAGACATTCCCTGGTTGTTGCTTGGGATCATTGAAAATGTTTTGAACTCTCGGAGCTGAAACCCAAGGCAGTGGGAGCTGGGATTTTAGCAGATAAATTATTACGCAATGATTTCACAGACATGATGCCCAAAGTGAGTCTGCAATTTTGACCTCAGTCTTTTTAAGCCTATATTTCAAGATGTTCCTCATCCTTCAAGGTATTTTGAAAGTAAAGTTGAAGTGTTCAAGGCCAGGTTGGATGGGGCCTTTGGCAGCTTGATCTAGTGGAAGGTGTCTCTGCCCAGCACAAGGTGCTTGGAACTAGATGATCTTTAAGGTCCTTTCCAACCCAGACTATGATATGATTCTATGATTCTAAATTATACTATGGCTTTGCAAGTTAATAACAAAATGGTGATTGGGTAATTTTGCCTTCAGAGCAGAGTTTGACGTATGTGTGGTAAGAAAGCCACAGATATCCACTGAATGATGAGAACAAAACAAATACTTGCTCATTACATGAAAAGAACCCTTCTGCAATGTGGTATGCTGGTGCTATGCAAACAAACAAGGAGTTAAAACACATTAAGTAAAACATTAGAAAGCATACTGGGAGCCACATAGTCAGACTGGAAATATCCAAGATGCAAATCCTGAGACTATGGTATGTGTGCCACTAGAGGTATGAAAACTATTTCAAAGTAGTCTTCAAATAGGATAGGAATGGTTTGAATGGTTTGATAGGAATGGTTGGACTCCATGACCCGATGGGTCTCTTCCAACCTGGTTGTTCTATGATTCTATGATTCTATGAAATAAAATCCAAGCATCTGAGCAGAAGAATGTCTCTTCCTGCTCGAGTTCCTGTTATCACATTCTAAGAGGAAACTGGGATGAAGATCTGGAAGCACAAGTATGGTTTGTTTCATGTCACATTTCCACCACTGTAACCAATCTGGTAAAATGCATTTATTTTCCTAGAGCAATCTAAAAAGTTTACTCCAGGCTTTAAAGATATCTTCTGAAGCAACAGGTAACATTACTTCAAGCAAAGTGTTGTGTTATATGCTTACTCCCTTCCTCCAACTCATTTAGCAGGGAAGATGAAGTCAAATGGCATTTTGTCCTTCTAGGAATATCCTCAGGTGCATTTCACAAGTTTTTGTCAAGTAAGCTAATGGAGTCAGTGAGAACAAACAAGACTAACTTGTTGTCTTGTGTAATTTTAAAGTAATTTGCTGACAGCTAAAGAACTGTATTAAATTCCATCCCAGGCATTTTATTACATAAACTACAGGAGGAAGAGACATTTCCCACCTGCTGCTCCTTAAATCTGCCCTGACTCTTCTTATCCATAGCTTTCATTCTCATCTGATTATAACTGCCTGGCATTCACAGTTCATAATCCTCAGGCTTCTTATAGCTCATTGCTCAGCACATCTGGGCTCCTTGTTCCTTCCTCAGTTATCTCCATGGTTTCCTTAGCCTGGTCTCCCTACCCAGATGACCCCGAAACTCTGGCTGTCTTCACCTTTGTCTTCACCTTTTGTTCACACACTATGGCTCTTCATGACTAAGGCACAGAAGAGCCCAGGGATTTACTACTCAAATCTACATTTTCAGTAAGTAAATATTTCAAGGCAAAGTTTTCTGAAGGCTTATAGCTTAGCAAAAGCTGGATGTTTTTACCGTAACTTTCCTGATTAAAAATCCCTGTTACGATGAGGTTGCTGGATAGATACATACACGTACAAAGTATATTTAAGTGAGTACTTTATATCATTGTTTACTCTATAGCTATATAAGCAATCATGTACATACATCTATGTAATATAAAAGTATAAGTATAAGCTGAAGCAATTTCCATAGGTGACATTCTCTGAAAAATGAAAATTTCTTAGAGAGATTATACCCAACTAAAGGGTAAACTCGTAATTCGTGCTGCAGTCATTCACTAATCATTTAAGTAGGTTAATTAATATCTGGCCATGCATTTAAGATACATTTAAGAACCAGATTGGTACTAAAAAACTTATTAAAGATAATATTGCAATCTATTTCACTTGTAATATTTATTCAAGCAGAACCAAGTATCCACTTAACTGCTAAAGATACAAAAATTTACAGTGAATTAAATGAATGGAAGAATAACACAGGATTTCCAACATTGTGGAAGATGATGAGTAGCATTCCAAAGACATTTGCAACTGACAAAGGCAAAATGTATTAATGATTCTACTCAATATAACATAAAGGTATATATAAGTGTACATATTCGAATATATCATTGCAGATGTAGAAATGTATATTAGTTTGAATCTAATAGAGCATTAGTATAGAGTAAATTGATTAATACAGGACAATCTAAAGTTAATTCTATTGGACAGTCAGTGCTAGTAGATTTACTCATACTGAATAATCTATGTACAGCTATTGACTAGTAGAATTATTAAAAGCAGTAGTTATTGTTATAATTTCAAAGCTAATACACAAAGGTAGCAAACACTGGTAATAACTGGTTTACATAAATAAACTCTTTTGCTGTCTTTAAACATTCACAAATGTTCAAAAGTGTGCAATATATGTTTACACATTGTATCTTGACAGAGTCCGAGCTACCTGTGAAGTTACTGCACTTCAAGTACTCTCTAGTACTTACAGATATGTCTGAATACTTCACTTTGCTGCTGCTTTTGAGAAGAGAAGAAAAGGGAATTAGGGAGAGCCTGTTGAATATTTAGGAAAATATTCCGCTGCATAACTGAAGTAGCAGGAGATCCATAAAACCAGTCCACAGAAATGCTGTGTGGTTTGTCAGTCTGTAGTGCAGGTGAAAATTTCCCCATGATTAAATCACTGTTTACATTCCATTTCTGGTATTCATGCACAAACTGCAGTCTGTCAGCATACAGAATTTTCCACAAAGGATTCAGAAAATAATGGGCTTGGTAAAGCCAGTTTGTTGCTGGATAGGAAGGAGAGTGTCCCCATGGCATGATATAATTGGCAGCAAGGCAATGCTCAAGATCCTTTTGACGGCCTCTCTTTCGTGACCTTCGATGTTGCCTGAAGTCACCGTGAACAAAGTCATTTAAGTTAGATGGGTGAATACTCCAGTAATTTCCTTTGCCATCCTCACATCTTCCCACCTTGATGAAACAGTCATTTAGAGAAAGGTTGTGCCTTACACTATTCCTCCAGCCTTGACCTTTGTTCCTGTAGAAAGGAAAATTATCTTCAATGTATTTGTAGATAGCAGCTAAATTCAGTTTATTTGTAGGGGAAGAAAGAATTGCCTTTGCGATTAAGGCTATGTAAGATAAAGGTGGTTTCTCCAGAAATCTTGCTTCACCCTCATTCACAGAAAGACCCTTTCTGGCACGTATGTGAGAGCTGGGGATTTGGGGTGTAATCCTGTGAATAGGTTTTCCTTCTTCTTCTCCTACTGTACAGATGTGCAGTCTTCCTTCATTCTTTTCTGAAAAGTCTTCACTCATTATAGCAGCACAAACTCTAGCATTTATTTCAAGTGTTGATATTTTGCTGCAAGTAGTCAGTTGAATAATTGGCTTATTGAGTATAGCCAGCAGAAGAAATGAAAGCTGGACTTGAAATGTGTTGCTCTCACATGCCCAGATTCCTATTTTATACCCTGTTAAGTCAACATCCTCAACAATGAAAACTGAACTGCCTGTGTTTACAAAAGTCAAGGTGCAAGTCCTAGTTGAATGAAAAAAAAGACAAAATAATTATACTATGTTAAGTATGAAGTTAAACAGACCATGACGTTAGCCTCCCACTTCATTATAATCTGAGAAAACACCCTTCAGTGTTCCCTATTGAAACATAATGATTAATGAAAAATTGATGGTGGCTAGATAGAGTTGTGAAAGGATTAGACCCTCCAGTGATATGCAGAACAAACTGAAACCAACACATTGGTTCCTGTGTTCTATACTTAGACAAACATATTGTATTTAGCACAATAAACATTTGTTTTATGTGCTAGGACAGTACTATGTGAAATGAAACTTACTATCAAATTTTGCAGCTGCAGGGTACCTATTCTTGGTGAAATCGAATTACAGCACAACCCCCCTAGAAATTGCTCCCTATTTTTCTTATTAACGCCGTGATCCTAATTGTGCAACTAGTTTTCATGCTGAGTATGCATGTGACTGGTCCTGCTGACCCAGAAAACCACTTGAGGGAGCAAGTACCACTCAGAGAAAGTGAGTTCTGTGCACTGGGATCCTCGAAGCATGAACTGTTGCTTGAACTTTGACATTGCTTTCAGCCTGCTAAGGTCTGACACTGTTAAGGACAAGATACTAATCTAATTAAATATGTTTAAATATTTTCAAAAAATATATTCCCAAATGAGATCTGTGTTTTGAAGCATCCGCAATAGCTGTGAAGATTCAACCTCATGAGGCTGAAGTTGATGTTGTTCTTCAGGCTCTGATGCATTCTGAAAATAATCCTTGGTTGCTTCATTCAGATCCTAATACTGGCAGAAAGAGAGAGAGAGACAGAGGGAGAGAGAGGGGCAGAAGGACTAGTGGGTAGTGGTAGGCTGGTGGGACTAGATGACCTATTAAACTGTTATGACCAGGAGTTGAGACTTGTAATGTTATAGTTCACATGGGTTATCCAGCATTTCTGCATTAGGGCAGAACTACCACCTGCTTGAATCACAGAATAATAGAATCCCTAGGCTGGAAAAGACCTTTGAGATGAACAACTCCAACTGTACCTATTTACTACTAAATCATGTGCCCAAGCACCTTATCTACCTATCATTTAAATATGTCCATGGATCGTGACCCAATCACCGTCCTGAACAGCCTGTTCCAGTGCTTGATAATCTTTTCAGTGAAGAAGTTTTTCCTAATGTCCAATGTGAACCTCCCCTGACAGAGTTTGAGGCCATTTCCTCTTGTCCTATCATCTCTCAGTTGGGAGAAGAGACCAACACTCACCTCTCTACAACGGTGATAAGGTCTCCCCTCAGCCTCCTCTTCTCTAGGTTAAACAACCCCAGTTTCTTCAGTTACTCCTCATAAGACTTGTTCTCCAGCCCCTTCACCAGCTTCATCGCTCTTCAATAGAAGATAATGATGTATGGACCCGACCAGAGTTCAAAGTTTTCTTTCCACATCTCTAACCAAAGGCCCAGGTGGGCAGGAGATTTCCCTATGTAATGGGTCCAGTTTGCAGACCGGGCCTTCTGTTCCCTTCAGAGGGGAGTCCTCAATGACAATGACCAATCTTTTCTTCTTAACAGAGGTTGTTTTGATAGATATCTTAGTGTGTCTTAACCTAGGGAACATTTGTAGCGTGTGTGACCCATCATCCTCACTGAGTTTTCGTTCCACTTGTGGAGCTTCATATCTGTTGTGCAAAGGAACCTGGGAGGCTGAAGCTGACACAGAGGAGACATGCCTACTGCACTGGGCAGAAACCGGCTGCCATTCCTCTTCATCTCCTAAATTTCTCTTCTCAGATGAATGGAGAGAGTATGTGGGGTTCTAGTCACAGGCCTGACAGAGGGTCTGAGACACGGAGCAGAGGGTGATATTCCAGTGGTCAGTCTCCCTCTCACACTCCCTGATGGTCCTCAGCCTGCTCACCATCTCCCTGAGTTCTGTCACCAAACGGAGACATCCCTCTCCCTTGAGCACAACTCCCACTGGTTGTGTGAATTCCCCACTGGTACACGATACCAGTGCAAGAGGGGGTGCCCTGCAGCCCAGCATCTGGGTGGCAGCCTGCACCCACTGGAGCTCTGTCTGTGAGGCTGTATCAGTCATGGCTGGTACAGAGCTTGGAGCGGCCTTAATTTTCTGCTGAGTGGCCACCACGGTTCTCTGTCCTTCTGGCCGACCTCCAGCACCCTTCCAGCATGAACTGCCACGCCACCTCCCTCGTCAGCTGACATGTGGCAGCTGCTGCTTCCAGCAGTCAGAAGTCACTTGCCCCTCACTCCCTCCTGCTTTCCTATTTATTCCTGGTCTTCCTCTGCTCAGGCAACCACCTTTTTGCCTCTATCTAGTGCCTTGCCACATAACTTAACTGTCCCTGCTGCCAGTTCTCAATGATTTAGCCAATTGCTTGCAATATTTAACATAAACCCTTGTGAATGCGGTGTAACTGCTATTTTAACAGCCTTGTCTGTTCAAAAATCTTGCTAATGGTACAATGAACATGGGACTGAAGTCTCAACAGTGACTTCTTTTGATGGCATTCATTTTACCTGTTCTATCCCTAGAAAATCCCAGCCTGGGGCATTCCAAATTTACCATCATCTTTCCCTTATTGGTGGCTTTTCATAAACTTCTGATGACTAATATACCCAGTTGGTTCTCCTGCTGTCTTATTTGCAGCTGAACAGTTGCCAGATCATAGCAGAAATTGAGATTAGCTCTGAAATGTGTGCTCTGGCACTTCAGACTATTTATTACAAATCATCATGTATCTGTTGTTGCAACAGTAAGCAGGTCATGCCTAAAGGGGTTCCTACAATTATGAGATTAAAATTTTGTTTTAAACTCAAAATACTGGATTTACTACAGATGATTAGCTTATTTCTACTGGGATTTGTTTTTTATGGAACACTACAGTTGTGGATAGAAGAAAATCGTCATTCAGTGTAGCAAGGACTATATATTTTTTTCCTTGTATCCCTAACAAACAAAAAAAACCAAAGTCAAGCACATGTTCTGCTATTTTTGTACTAACTTTGTAAATGGAAAGGATTTTAAAGAAAGACCAGGCACAGAGACCAGATTTTGCACCTAAAAATCATGGAATGGTTTGGGTTGGAAGGGACCTTAAAGATGATTTGGATCCAATACCCCTGGCATTATCAGGGACATCTTCCACTTGATCAGATTGTTCAAAACCTCATCCCACCTGGACTTGAATGCCTCCAGGGATGGGCATCCATGACTTCTCTGGGCAACTCATTCCAGTATTTCTTCATCCTCACAGCAAAGAAATTTCTTTCTGATATCTAAGATATTAGGAGAAGTAAATACTCAAATTAGATCAGGAATAAGGAATATCATCCTATTAAGGTTTTCAATTTTAATGACTGGTTTTCAGAAACTGAAGAAATTGAGTTTTTTAAAGAGAGACAGACTGAAGAGTTCAGAAATTTAAATGTAGTAAAGGCCCAAAAGTCAAAAGCACAAAACTTGAACTCAAATCCTAGGCAAAAAGAAAAAAATGCTCAGGAAAGAGCTCTGTACTTGAATAGATGATCAATCCTTTAAGTAAATAAAGGCAGACCTTGCAGGGAATGAAAGACAAAAGAGTGACCAGAAAAAGCTACTTTTGGAAGGACTGAGAGCCCTGGTTTCTGAGAATTTTATTATTTTTAGATATACCCTCAGGACAATATTCATCCCATACTTCTGGGCATCTTACTTGCTTCTCCTTTCTCCACATTATTCCTTCAAAGGTGAAAGGGTGAAAATCTCTGTCTTTCCCCCAAACAAGGTTCATTCTAAAAAAAATAGGAGGTAAAATCTCTGGTTTTTGCTGTTCTTTGTGGGAATCTTCTTGTCAGTGCCTGAATGCCTGTAAAGATTTCACATTAGAGTGAGAACCACCTTTCCTGGCTCAACGTCCATTTTTATCTGAAAAAAGTCAGAGGCAGAGAAAGTGCATTGCCTACTCTTATTATAAAGACTTTTTCCATCTCAGGGAAACAGATTATTCTTCAAATATCCACACACATCTTATTAAAGGAGTTGTTTTGTTCCTATATTCTTCACAGTTTCACTAAAACATTGCGTAGTTAGAAATCTGAGGTTTACCACAAAACATTGTAACACAGAGGGGGCTAACTTTATCAGAAAGGCTAATTAAATTGTTTATGATTTTGATTTGATAATAAATAGTATCTTTTTGAAAAGATGAATGGGGAAATCAGAAAACTTGAAAATTCTGTTGCAGTAATATAATCTGTTTAGAATTTTCACTGTGCAAACACAGTCTTTTCCTCTGTGTGTGTTTGACTCTCAATCATCACTTTATAAAAGAGTTTTGTCAGTGACTTAGCTGTGATTGTATGAATGTGTGCTATTCCCTTACAATAATTCTAATATTTCTTTTTTTTATCTGTTTACAAAGACTGCAATTTTTCTATTTGGCGTTCTAAAAAAACATATGTATTTTAAAGAGTGACCTGGTTTGTAGTCCGGGTCACAGACAAGACCAGTTGCAGACATAGAACAGAGTTGCACAAAAAAACACGACAGTTCCACCAACCTGTAACTAAAAGCAGGAAACAACTGAGGGCAGTCTTTGTCCTCAGTCAATCTTTATTTCTGATATTTAACTTTAGTCATGGAATGTAGAGAGAAAATCTTGCTTAGTCAAATACTATACTTTCTTCCTTATTTCTACATACTTAAAGAATGAATTGCTGTTTCAGAATACCTCTAGCAATATGCCTGCAATATCTTTTTTTTTGCTTTTAAGGGACGTAACCTTTAGAATCTTTCTTCTACCTCTTGTTCAGCATTTTTGACAGTCAGCTAGAATAGTGTTCTCTGCAAGGAGAAAATGTTTTTATGCCTTATCCTAACAGATTTATTTAATAGCAGTGAAATAAGCAATACCTCTCATGCTCTCAGGTGAAGAAGTGCAGTTGACTAGGGCACTAGGGTATACAGCCTTAGGAAGCCAAGTGGAACCAGATTTTATAATGTTCATCTTTATGCTTAAGACATAATTGTTTTTCAGTTGACACAGAAAGGTATATTCTCTGTCCTCATTAAGGCCAAGAAAGATCAACTGTCCAGTGCTAACAAGTGATATACCAAAAACATAGGCAGGTTCAAGTATTCTTTTAATTAAAAGTGTATTTTTCTATAGCTTTTGTTACTCTGCTCTGTGTTTAACTAAGTCCCAAACCTGGTAAATCCATGATTTTCTTCTGTGTAATGTTTACTATGTTGTTTAATAGAGAAGCAATTCCATACAGAGCTGTCTTATTCTTTATAGTTTTCCTCAATTCTACCTGTTGTTTCTACTGTTACTTAAACGGTGTTTAAGAGCATCTAGAAACCCCTTGTCTTGATTCAATGTTTGAATTTGCTGTGTTCAAAAACAGTAAGGAAGAAGAGGTTTTGGAAAAGCAGTGATTAGAGAAGTTGTCCCATTAAAATGTTCTAAGATGATCTGTTGTTGTTCCAGTTTGAAAGGAAACAGATACTCTGATGCCTCATTTAGGTATATTTGGGCACTATTTTGCATGATGCAGAGAATAAACCATATCATTTTTCGTTACAATATTTTCACAGTGTTACTGCAATTCTTATATGTCTAACTATGCTTTCTTTGGTGTAACTCTCTATATATTTCTGACAAAATACTTACATTGTTAGGAAAAGTTTAACCCAGTGCAAACTGTCCAGTTAAGTCCTAAGTCAGAAGCAGAACAGACATAAACCTCCACCCTTCTGCCCTGAAGAAGATGAAGTTTGTGGATAGGAAACTACTTTCCAGTAGAGTGTGGCATTCCTCTGTTCTCAACTATGTCTTTTGACCTCAAGCCCTATTACCACTGGTATTTCTTTTTTTTTGTGAGGGCAGAATGTTTTCCCTCTTTTAAACTGTTTATTCCTTATACAATGTTTTTTTGTTTCTTATTTTAACTGACCTTACTAAGTACATGCTGCATCTCTCGGTAGGTGATGGCTTGAGACTAAAGACTGTGTTGCTCAGGCTTAGACTTAGGCTAAACTGCTGAATAACTAATTGATTTCCAGCTCTCATGTTTCCTTACATCCAGAAGAGAAACAGAGAATCTGAATTCAGTGAATTGCAAGACAGGAGCACAGGATAAACCAAGTAAATGAAAGTCATTGTTATGGTGTGGTTTAAAAAATAAATGTATGTATACTTTCCTCCCCCACCACCCCGAACATCCTACAACCCTTGACATGGCATGTAGCAATCTGATGGTTTGGGCAGAATGTCCAATGTAGTACCTGCTGAAGCCAATGAGAAGTGTCTCCTTCGCTGAACTGGTGCTAGACTAGATCAAGAGAAACCACTACTTTGTTTTAGCAAGCATTAAGAAAACAGAAATCGCGACAAAAAATAATCAAAAAATCAAAACTTTCTTTAACTGGATTTTAACCTGTTTTCATACAATCTAGCAATAATATCAGTTTCTGTATTTTTTTATTTTTCTGTTTTTCTCCTTCCATTTTCAACTAGAAATTGACTCATTCTCAAAGCATACCTTGGTATGAGATACACCCTTCCTTCCCCTGAGTGTAGTTAGTGCGCAGTCCTCCTCCTTCCTGCACATCTTATGTTAAGGACACGCCAGAGTCCACCAGGGAAGCTACCTTCAATTTGCAATTATCTATACAGCTTTTTATAAAGAAAAATGAAGAATGAGAAAGGGGAAATGTCTTTTCACAGAAATAACTGTAACTGTTAGGGTAACAGCATCATAAATATGTTCTCTTTGTTTGCATAATTGCTACAGTAATATTTTGTTGGATTATGTTGACAGAAGAAAGGGACTTGCCATTACAGCAGGAAGCCTAATTTCCCAAACTGAACCTAATTCATGAGGTAAAAAGACAAAATGTGTACGTGGCAAATCAGGTCTGCAATCAGTAAGCAAGAGCAGGCAGAAGTGACGCTTCTGGGATCCTACTGAGTGAGAAAAACTCTGGACTCTTCAGTAAGAAAAGCACTAGAGGTCTCACTGCTTTCTTAGATGCCCATGAATACATGGCTGGATAGTACCACCATTTCTCTTTAGACAAGGAACCTTGAATGCTTTTACTGTTTGCCCTTGTTGAAAAATACAGCATTGCACAGTACTGGTTCAAAATTGTTAATATCCACAGAGTTTATGTGCTGTAGTAGGCATTACATAGTTTATAGTAGAAAGCTGTTTTATAAATCTCTCCTTAGATGCTGTTATCTTAAATAATTATGGTACTAGTAAAGCATAATTTTTTTTACAGTAGCAGGTGGGACAGCTGTTGAGAAGATCTAGAAGTGTTGGAAAGACCTGGAGATGCTTTCATGGTGTGGGGGATGCCTTTCCAGAAAAAGGTATTCATGGTAAGTTGTGGCCTACCATGTTGTCTGGTAATAGACATTTCCAGATGAGCTTCAGTTACCCGTATCACCCGAACAACAACGAAAAGACATGGACCACTTGAGATTGTGTATTAAGAGCTAGGTTTCTAGACTGCACAGAGATCTGTGGTGATGCTACTAATGCTGTCAGTCTCTGATGTGGCTAATTCCAAGCAAATCCTGTTATATTTCTTAGCTTGTACTGCACTATTAGATTAGAGCATAGGCTTACCCTTTGAGACAGACACAGGGGAAATAGGAGAAGTTAAGCAATATCAAGGAAAAAAGTTGACATTTCACGTTCATGATCTTTGTCCCATAAAGACTTCATCTTTCCACGCATGGAATGACATAAAAGTAAAAGCCAAATGTTAGCTGATTAACTTGATTGAGAAGCCGTGGTTTCATTTTGGATCAAGGGAAGACAGCCTGCACAAAATTTGGGAGCCCTTTAAACAGTGCCATGTGTTTCTTCCTGTTGTTTATAGCTGTGTGGCCCTGGGTTTGTGTTTCAGGGTTGGCTGCACAAGTTAGTCCTGCCAGTTGCTTTCGTCTTTCTCTGTTTAGCTGGATGATGCTTAATGCAGTGTAGTACCAGATGATTTCATAATCTAATTGGTGGAGAATTCAGTCATATTTTCAATGGTACATTACAAATTTGTCTCCAGTATACTCACTTCAATGTTTTACGGCATTCCTGGTTGATTTAGATTGCGATGGCTACTCCTTAGCTAGAAAAAAGGTGGCATAGTCCTAGGATCTGCCTCACTGATTTAGCATGATATAAACACATGGCAGAATGTGACATTGCATTTCTATATATGAAAACATTTTTTAAAAAAATGACCTTGAAAATATATGCAAGAATAATGTACACTATAGAAACTATTTACCTAACTAAATGTACATGGTAATCAGAGATTAATAACTCCTCATTTGTGCAATGTGATGAATTTATTGTGCAACATAAGCTGATTATCTAAAAATAGGTCCATTTGTACATTTTAACAATGCAAAGAAGTTAGTTTTTAAATGCTACTTTTCTTCGTAGCATGTGCAGCCACATAAAAGTAGGGAATGCAATACTTGAAGTGTATTATTGAATTTGTAACACCTAATGCTGCCAGACGGAGAACAGACCAACATAACTCAGACACCATAGCATCTATTAATAGGTTTGCCTCCCTTTTGCAATGTCAACTGTAACATTAATCCTTGTTTTAAATCGCAGTGTCTCAAATATCAGCTGCTACTAGAGGTACAGTTGTTTTTCAGTTTATATCAGAGAGCCCAATGGAGTCTTTTGAAGGACCTAGTCGGGTTAGCAGGGCTAACTTATTAGAAGTCCCCACTGTGAATGATTTCTCATCAGAGGATGAAGATATTAAATCTAACATTAAACCTCGTTTCTCTCCACTACCCAGAAGGCGGAATTCTGCTTCTTCAGAGGAAGAGGAGGCAGATATCCCCAGCACTGTTGCAAGAAAAGTTTCATTTGCTGATGCGTTTGGATTTGATCTTGTGTCTGTTAAAGAGTTCAATACCTGGGAAGTTCCAAATACAGGACATAATGATGACATAGATGATGAAGTTTTCCCTCAGGAGGAATATTATTTCTCTCAACTCTTTACATTACCTGCTTCGCAAGAAGAACTTCTGCATAAGGTGAGAGAGCAGAAAGTACTGTTGGAATCAGTTGTTTTCCTGCCTGGGATTACCTGTATGAGTGGCATTATAAGAGTCCTCAATGTATCCTTTGAAAAAATGGTGTATGTTCGGATGACGCTGAATAACTGGCTCAGTTATTATGATATCCTTGCAGAGTTCATGCCTAATTCTTGTGGTAGTGAAACCGATCAGTTCTGCTTTAAGATTTCTTTGGTGCCTCCTTACCAGAAAGATGGAGCTAAGGTGGAATTCTGTATACGCTATGAGACATCAATTGGGACCTTCTGGGCAAACAACGATGATAGAAATTACACACTGATTTGTCACAAGAAAGAAACTGTACC
The DNA here is from genome assembly GCA_033558105.1 of Coccyzus lansbergi. Lineage (NCBI taxonomy): Eukaryota > Metazoa > Chordata > Aves > Cuculiformes > Coccyzidae > Coccyzus > Coccyzus lansbergi. The sequence continues at coordinate 824,750 of JAUMJK010000298.1, forward strand.
CAGCTTGGATAATAAACCACACAAAGAGGTTTCTGATAGACATCGTAAAGGCTGCTTAAAGATGACACAGAGCAGGTGAGGTTATACCTTAACTTTTGGTAATTTGTTATATAGCTGGCTAATTATAACTTTCTAAGTGTGTTTTCTAGAGCTGAGACAGCATTTTTCTCCTATTGTTTGTTTATTTTTTAAAATGATAAATTAGACCAGACTTGTTCTCAGTAAACGTCTTGCTACTTCTTGAAGAGTAGCATGAGGGTCTGTAAGTTATGGGTTGTGTACTAATCTTGATCTTTGTAGGATATAAATTGAGCTGACATTGATGAGAGCTTTTCTTCAGACTGAGGTAGCTGTACAATTAAAACACTTTACTTCCACTTCCTTTGTAAGTCAACAAAATTTTGAAAGGAAAACAAATCTTGGGTTTCCACATGACTTATTTAATATTTGGTTCTCTACATGCAAATATCATAACAGAAATGACACTGGTGTTCAGGAAATGGATAACTCGGGGAAGGATCCTCTGGCAAAGAGAATAGCTAATACAAACTTTCCTACAAGTAGTTGGGCTATTCTGCAAGTTGTGTATTATAGTAGTAATTCCACTGGTTGATGTTTCTGTCTCACAAATGATAAAATGAATGATGATTTATAAGGCAGAATTAGTAATATATTAAAGAAAAAAAGAGATATATAGAATTTATCTTGTATCTATAATTGTTATTAGATGTAGGCAAACCTTACATTAATTATACAATAAAGTCAGAGTGGTTAACTTATAATTTAACCCCACATTAAAAGACAAACTCAGAAATAGTAATTTTTTGCTTCCTACTCTGTTTTTAACTCATTTCTGTAAGCAGAACAATATTGCCTGTGGAAATTTCTCATTTTTTTCTCAACAGATTTACTATAATCTGTTTGAATTCTGCAGAATGGATTCTGTGCTTTACCTGCAGCATCATTTGGAATAGTTAAATCCTGAAACTGATTTCATATTGTGTTTTTAGCTCTTATACTCTTTCCAAGTAAAGTGGTGGTGCTTGATTTCCCTGATGCTCTTCCTTGGTGGGGAAGAAGGAATAGAAGAGGAGGAGCAGTGAGACTTTAAGGGGAAGGGAGACAGTTAGGGCTTCCCCTGTGCAGAACCTTCCTTTCTAAAACTCAGACCTGCTGTACGAAGAACCTCTGCCAGCCCTAACCGCATGTCAGCCCTGTGAGGACAGGTTCACAATATGGCTTAGTGCCTGCATCAGCATCATTGTGTAAGAGCAACCCTGCAGCTAAACTGGGGCTTGATTCATAGTCAGTCCAGAAAGCTCTCATGGTGTGTAGTGTCCCTCAGGACAGGTCTGGGGCCACTGTAATGATGCTTCCTTGGAAGAACATCCTGATACGTCAGAACAGAGGGAATGATGCCTTTACTTGCCATGTAGTCAGATACTGACATTTGTGCCTGCTTCTGTATGTCATATCTGTCCTTTAAGATGTGTTACACGACCCATCCTTGGTAAATAAGATAGCCTAAGGTCCCCTGCAGAAGGACCATGATATGAAATACCACAAGCATATGAAGGCAATGTGATTTCAGCCTGAGTCCAGGTAGCCTACGTGGAAATGATGGACACAAAGAACTGAGTCTTAATTAAGTGGGCCCTGGGCTTCCAGATTCTTTCAGAACTGAGCTGCAAATTTAGATAAAATTGGGCATTGAAGGTCAAATAAATCCTAAGAGTCTAATTTCTTGAAATCTCCTGTGACCTATCTAGTGCTAGCATAAGCTGTAGAAGTGTTTCTTCTGTGGGAATTTCTTTTGTGTATATGCTAAATGTATTACATTTAAGTCAGTCATACAGATATTTAAAAAAAAAAAAAAGAGAAAGGAGCTAACAGGTCTATTCCTTAGCATAAAATTTCCTTGTCTCTAATCAGAGAGTGAAGTTGTCTCCCTCCATATCAGACTGCAGAGGAGTACGTATGTGCATATGTATGTCTGTGTGTCTCTGTGTGTATATATGTGTACATATATACATGTGCATACTTGTTCCTTTATACACATATATACATGTCTATTTGTGATATTAAAACCAGAGTGGTCAGATTCTTGTTTACATTAAGATTTGTTAACTATTAACTCTTGGCAAACAGTTAACTAATGCACTTTCAAGACACCCTTTAGTAGCAGAAAGGCATAGAAAGAACTTAAAGTAAATGCAAAAATTATTTGGAAGTATTTTTGGAACACTGTTTCAGTGATTGCCAAAGCTTCTGAAAGACAGTTCTGGCAGATTGTAATCCAGGACCAATTTTATGCTACAGGGACTTCACTGACTTCATCGGAGTTACAGCTTTCACCAGTGTAAATGAGGTCAGCATCAAGGCCTTTTGTTTCAAAAGAACTAAGATGCCAACCTCCATTGCTCACTTGTTTTTCAAAGTGTCTTTGTACATGTTGCCCCTTTGAGTGAGGAGGAACACCCTGCAGACATCCGCAAAAGTACCTCATTATTCTCCTTCAGACCCTCATTAAAACTCCTTTGCTTTGATGTCTAGAAAAAAGCACAAGAAAAACAAACCCCCCTAAAATTGGCAAAGCGAGGCTGCTGATCTGCTATGACTCCTTCATATCACGTTTAACAATGCTGCCTGTTTCCCTGCTCTCCTCCACCAGCCTGTTTCTCTCTCACCTCTTCTTTTATGCTCGGATGATAAACTCTGCAGCATGTATATATGCTGTGCTAGATGTCCAGTAGGGGTCCTGGACCATATCTAGCTTATCTTAGGAGCTACAGCAGTGCAAACAGTTATACACAGAAGTAACAACAACTTAACCTGTGGTTCACACAATAAATAGGCATATTATCCATGCCCATGAGCTGGATGTTTTACACTGAAGATTTTTTTTAATAGCAATCTGAATAGAAAGATGTTTTAATGGGACACTTAATTAAGTCCCTATTTCAAATTTAGAACCTGTTATAACTTTTTTTTTAAAAAAAACTTGGCTCTGAGATATTTATACTTCTTCTGTGCAATTTACCTCTTCAGTTAAAAAAAAGGCTGTTAAAGAATTATGTTTTCTAAGCAGAGAATCTGACCCACTCTAGGGCATACTTGTGTGGCTCATTAAATGTCATTAGTGAGGATTAGTTGTGTTAGTTAAGAGAAAGGAATAATTTGAACTTTCAGAGGAAGTTGCTGAAGAAACACAAATGATTGTATCATGTTACCCATAATAATATGAGCCAGGACTGAGTTTTCTGAATGAGAGCAGTGGGGTGGCTTCTGACACCATTACTAAGAAATAAAATAAAATGGACGTAAACCTTAAAAGTTGCACCTGAAATAAAGAATAGTGAGAAATAAAACTGCATGGAATAATTAATGCTGAACACTGTCTAGATTTGGATATTCAGAACCACATCACTTGAAATCCTGTGTATTTATTATGTTTCACTTACTTTTGCATCTATGTCTAGACATGAAGAATCTTCTCTTAAAGTCTCATAAAGTATTTGCATTTAACTGTATTTTCTAACTGTATTTTCCAAGCTAAAATTCTTCCCAACATAAGTTTTAACACTTTTACTGGTTTACAAGAATCTTGAAAGGATTCACAGGCACAAAATATAGTTTGAAAAAATAACATATGGGCAAATTAGTTTATGTTTTACTGTATCTGGAAGTATGCATTTAGCTTATACATACCTCTAAATATACTTGGGGAAAAAAAACGACTCCTAAATTCTGAAGACTGTGAGGGGCAAAGATAGAGGTTCTGTGAGTAAATAACCCTGATTTCTATCATGTATACACACACTTAAACATTTGGAAAAATGTAAATTAATTGTATGAGTGCCACTATTTTCTGGTTCTGTTTGACTCTTGTGCTATTGGGACCTGGATGATGATTATGAACAGAAATTTCTCCTGATCCGGACCACATGATTTTATTGTGGACCCTAGGCTCCTGCATTAGTCTGATCAGACAGGGACTTATTCTGTGCTGCATGAGGCAAACTCCTGTAGACCATACTGCACAGTTCAGTGACAATGACCTGTAAAGGATTTACCATGTCACTGGTGAAACTGCATCCCAATTCTGTGCTTGGTCCTGGTTTGCCATCTGTCAAGAGCAGCAGTAGTGAGAACACAAGAAAAATGGATGATAAGCATGAGAACTGTTTTACAAATGGGTAAAATGTGTATTTAGATTCCTGCCCTTCCACAAGGAAGAGGGTAGACTAGTATTTTCATCATAACGGATAGAGTTATCCCCCTCTCGCCTCTTTGAACCCCAAGGTTTATCATTCTGAATTGACGTTGGTCCTGTGCTTTTTTCATAATTGCCAGACTGCATTTTTCTTTGAATCGTAGTACATCAGTTCACTTGCCTCTGTTATGTTACTTTAACAAAACACAAAATAGAGCAATGCCTCATCAAGAACTACTCTATGTAAAATCTGCTATAAGAAGGAAGAGATTAAAAACCCTGTGTCTGTGGGCCACCAGTGTCAGCTTCATAGAATCATAGTATGGTTTGCGTTGGAAGGGACCTTAAAGATCATCTAATTCCAACCTCGCTGCCATGGGTAGGAACACTCTGCTAGACTAGGTTGCTCAAAACCTCATCCAACCTTGCCTTGAACACCTCAAGGGATGGGACATCCATGACTTCTTTGCGCAACATGTTTGCCAGTGAGGAAATTTCTTATGTGCATGAGTACTCTCCCATCTTCAGCAAAGGAAGTAAGTTGCTGAAGATCCAGCCTGGCAGGACTACACTGTGGTCAGCCAGTCTTCTGCAAGCAGATGGTAAATCAGTGCTTAGACTGCCTTGACAAATGGGGTTCTACATCAGCTCATCTTGGCCTTTCTAACAAACCCACAATGTGATTAAAAACTCAAAGACTTCTGAGGAAGGTGTTTGGAAATAGCTTCACCTATGCTTTGTTATGAGGAACAATTGTATTGTTCCCAGCTGGTTTATTTTAAATATAGCATTTAAATTACGTTCCCTTTTAATCCTTGTTTTATTTTATTATTGCACATAAAAATCAGAAAGGAAAAAGGGGAGCAGAAAGGGTGTTAAATTACATGTCTTCTTTGCATATTGCTATTTAATCTCAAGGTTGTTTCTGGCATCTCAAGTCACAAGTTACACCTTGATCAGCATACAGCTATGGGATTTGACTAAAGTTTGTTACTATTTCTAGGCAGTGACTGCAGTCACTGTTTTTACCAAGAGAGCAGCTGCTAGAGAATCTATCCATTCACAGGGAGACAGCTAAAAGAGGGACTCCTCTGCTATTCAATCTGACCTAGTATTCCCAGCCCTTCTCTTGCCTCTTGATCATTGCCAACCTCTGCTAGTTGTATAAGCAGGTAACAACAACACCAAAATAAGACTTCTCCAAGTACTTGAAGATCATAATTATCAGGAACTCAAGATGATTACTTAAGGTGGTCTAAAATAAGACAAGTAGGTGGTCTAAAATTAAGACAAGTAGGGTCAAAAGCGAGCTGTGGAATAGAGGCTAAGTATTAGTCAATAGTGACTTGAGTTATCTTTTAAGGAAATTGCTGCAGTCTTACTCTCCAAAGCAATTTAAAGTAAGATAAACCATTTACTATTTTTTTTCATAGAATGATTTTGGGTTGGAAGGGACCTTAAAGATCACATAGTTCCAATTTGGGAAGGATGCTCAAGATCCATCCAAACTGGCCTTATGAAATACCCTAAATATCCTAAAGATAATATCTAAATTAATGGCATAAAGCTTTGAATCCTATCACAGAAATGCCAAAGAAACCGATGGAAGTTATGGACAAGAATAGCTCACACAGAGCAACTATATGCCTGATAACCATCCTTTTTTCTGCTAAAATTGGAGAGTACTTGCAGACTGAAAAACTATCTCAGTTTTCCTTTGGTGATTGTGAACTGTGCTACCCATGTGCCATCCATTTATTGCAATGAAAACATTAAATTAATCTTCTAAAATTTCACGTGGCAACATATGAAAATAAGATGTTGATTTGCTGTCAGTCTTAGGCTAGTATTTACTCTGAATCTTTTTAATGTCACTGGTCTCTCTATCACTTCCGTGGTGTACCTTAGAAACTGCTGTCACCAACATTATAGAACATAAATTTATGCTCTAATGAATGGGAAATATTGGTTGTTACAAAGCTTTTGTCTTGTTTCCATAAAACCATACCAAAATGATATTTTGTAATCTCAGTATAATTTCTCAGCTATATGACACATAAATTCTAGTGATTAAATATGTATTGCTTGGCTTTACACTTGTAAGATTTTTTTTTTGCAGTTGCTACAATTTCATCAAGTTAAATATGCCAATGCTATAACACTTACAACTGGCTCTTAAAGCTCTTTAATGCAGTAGCTGACTTGATCCTACAATTGGCGCAATAAATAAATTAGTGAACATCAGGAGTCTCACTGAACTTTGTAGAACTCTGCATGTGTAAAACTATCCTTGAATGTTAATATATACAGGACCAGAGCTTATTTCTATGCTCTTTTAGACTACTGATTAAGGATCTTCAGACAAATAGAAAGATGTTGCTAAAGAAACTCCTGTATTCCATTGTTCATTAGCTCTTTTCTTTTCAGTGAGATAATCTGTTTTGCTAGTTGAACTAGGCTGGTAATGACCATTTCAAAACTCTGTCTTCTGTCCACTGTTTAGTTACCACAGTTGATAAATGTTCAGCTGAAAAAAAAATGTTCCATTACATTCACCTTGACTTGGCTAAATGTTAGTCCTGAAAAGATGTTTAAAGTCAGAGAAACATTAACTGAAAACACTGGAGTCATATTTAATTAATGCATTCTCTACCAGTGCAATCTGAGCTGTTTATTCTGATTATGAACTTTAAACCATGATCCAGCCATAGCACTGTGGCTCTGAAAATGAAGCTACTGATTCAGCTACAGCCTAAGTTCAGAAAACCAATTGCCCATTATATTTCAAGTTTTAAGGTAAAATGTCGATTTTCTGCTTAGTTACACAAGGTAGAAAAAATGGTCCAAACAAACAGGTTGCAGGTTAAATGCAGTCCCTGCCTTGTGGCAAAGGAAGACGGAAGACCTTTTAAACACTGTGGGAGCATGTTAGAAGAGGCTATTTGATCCCTAGATCTTCAGTGACACACAGGAAAATATTAGTTGATATGCCAAAGCATAATGAGGGGCTTGGCTTTCTGACTGTTTCTCCACCCTCCTTCTGATCTGTGGAACCAGCTGATACTCTGACATTAAACCCAAAGATTTATTACTGCTGGTTACTAATAGCAGTCTTAAAGAGCACTGAAGAGCACTGAGCTACACAATTGAATGTGAACCACAATATTTATGGCTGTTGGATGATAAGTATAAAACGTTCAAACATGGATCACTTCATGTTGAGGCAGAGAGGGAGTTTGTCAGTCTTTCTATCTCTCAGCTATCTTAGTAAATCTGCACCAATGTCTCCCAGGTCTTCTTGATAGAAATACTGATACCTATCACACAGCTACCTTGTTGCTTTGTGGTAATAATACAGCATGTGAATAAAAAAGGTTATAAAAATGTATTTTGGTCATGATAACAACTGAGGATTTTATTTTCTTAAAATACTTGTTGAACTTACAGTTGCTTTCCAAGATTTAGATCATATTTACCCTCTCTCAAGAATGACTGGCCAAGGCTTTTTGCAGTCATCCAATTTGTTCTTCTCCCTAGGGGTAATATCTGTGTCTTAGTCCCATCTGACCACCATCTATCGCTCTACAATCTCTCTAAGACATCTGTCATCTTCTCACATATGTGCCTCAGCAAACTGCAGTCAACCTCTAGGAAATGCTCTCTTCTGTTATGCCAATAGGTGACTGTTCTTTTTTTATTTTTATCCACAAGAGATCCAGGGAAAGACTGGGTGCCACATAATCGAAGGTCTATTTCCTCTCAAGTGTATCCAAAAGAGACACAATTTGGTAGAAGTGCAGGACCTGTTGATGGTACTTGCTTTTCTCTCCTTCCATCTTTTAAAACAGTGGGAGATAGAAGCAAGAGAAGGACAGCCTTTACCCTCTGCATTCCACAACTCCATTTTGGCATTTAACCATGGCCCTTCCAGACAAAGTAGCAGCCTAAGAAGTGTCTTTTCTGACCTCAGGCCAATCTTAGCTCTTGGCAACCTGGACTCCTAACTTATCTTTTCCTCTTTTTCAGCAGCCTGGCCCTGGAGATAAGCACCATAATAGTAAGGTGCTGCATTACTAATTCACAATGGAACTGTCAATGGATCTTCTGACCTTGTCTGGGGAAACCTTTCCTAACTAAATCCTTTGTTTCTCAAATTCTGTGGAGGGATTTAGGTAATATTTTGACAAATGTGTGTGCAAAGCAGCTAGGTAAAAAGACTTCTGAATTGGTTTCTTTTCAACAATTTTATGTGACTATCATAGAAAGGTACAACAATCATGACAGAGTTATAAAAAGGTTTGATAAAAGTTGCAGTCTTCCTGTTCATAGTTTCTGTAGCTTATTATGAGATATAACCGACTTATACATGGGTTTTTCTGCAGTCTTTGTACCTATGGTCATGAGATTTCAGGATAGATAGGGCTGTATTAAGCATTAGGGCCTGGCACCAAACTTGTGTTGGGCTTCTAGTTCACTCTGTATGGCACTAAAATCTTCAAACAGACAGATATACATCTATATATTTAAAAAAAAAAATAGCACAATTGTTTTACCATTAAAACTCAAGGTCTTTTTTAATGAGCTAGAAAATAAAGACTAATTTCTTGGGACCCTGTTTGCTTTGAGGCTATGATTATTCTCATCCCAAACCAGGCCAATGCATTTTGTTCTGTGCCACCTATGTCCCTGCTTCAATCATAAACTAAGACTGAAAAATGAAAATAGTAGTAATTGGAAAATATAATCCCCTGGATAGCAGCAATCCAATAATCTTAATAAAAATAGGTTTATTACAAACATTGCCTGAACCCTACTGGGAATTATCTTTTCAGAAAAAACACTCAAATTCCCTTAAAGCTTCTCTCTTGATCAATTGTACCCCTTGATACTATTAATCATCATATTATATACTGCTTATTCTGAGTATCTTTTTCCATTTCACTTTCCAAACTCCTTTTCTAATTTCTTCTTCTTTAGAAGTTACGGACAGCCCTTTACTGTCCTTTTGCAGGCTCAACTTTCCTCCTGTTCTAGTTTCAGTCTCTTTTCTTGAGATGATGAAAACTAAGGAGTGTTTCCTTAAGGGGGAAAGTATATTTTTTTCCGCAGCTTTCAGACATTGAAGAAGAGTTTCTTAGTGCCTCTATTTCTGTCCAAAATGCTTGTGAATGTTGTGAGACTGACTTTCCTGATACTGCAGTCTTCTATTTACAGGGTAGTTTCAAGATGGTAGCTACAGATCAAACCTCCACTGCCAAACTATCATGCAAATATCCTCACCTACAGCTCTAATAATGAGTGGGTCACTCCATCTCCCTGCCTCTATCCTCTGTGTCCTGACTATCAACAAGGGAGCTAATTAGTGTCAGTCCTGTTATTTTGGTGACACCTATTTACTAAGAACTAGATTGAGCCTTCTTTAACACTGCTGATAGTTGAAGGTCATATGAGAAGATCAAGCTCGTCTAGATTTGTAATAAGAGCTCTGATTTTATGTACAGCTTCATTCTAATAGGATCACTTGTAACGGGATAATGTTTTAAAATGTTATTCAATATTATTCTACTTGATATTCACACAGCTATTCATTTATGGCTGCTGATTTTCTTTGCAGTTTTTACTATAATTTCTGAATCTCACCCTGTGTGATCTCAATCAGTTTGGAATCTAATGATGTAATTTAAATTATTGTTTTCCCTGTTGCTTAAGTTAAATAATTTTTCTGTTGTGGTTTTATTTTTTAAATACCTTCTGGAGAAATTTAACATCTAAACAGAAGACAATAGTACTGCCACATATGACATGAGTAGCATCATGATGGCTCAGACACATATAACATGACGTCTCCACAAGGCAGGATCATTTGAAGCTGAAATGTTCTTAGGCAGGAATTGGCCGTGTTTTCAGGTACAGTCACCTGGCAAGTGGAAATTTTAGTGTGTGTGTCTATGTTAGGAGACCAGAACTGAATAATGGTGCTCACTGAGCTTCAGTTGTCCACTGCTTTGTTGTCAGCATGGACAGCAGCTCTTCATTCTGCATTCAGACCACTTTCTCCAGTCTTGCTCTGTCTATAATTTGTGCAGCTGTTGGTTTCTGCACTGCCTAAGGTCTATCTCCCAGGACTTGGGATTTTATAGGAGCCAGTTGTTTCAGTCTGAGGACACAGCCAGCTGCCCTGGTCCACAGCCCAACCACATTCTGTGCTCTACTGCCCAACATCTCCCTCAACTTTGGTTTGGCACCAGAGGTTTCCAACAGCTGTGATGCCCCTGCCTAGCCTTAAGATCAGCTTCTCTTCACAGCATGTAAAAGCCTGAAAATTACTTGGAGCATTTGCCTGAAAGGTAGTATAGCTGAGTACTTAACTTCCTTGCAACTTTCTCTCGGGGCCACTTTACTGCTTCCCCTCCCCTCAATGGATTTGGTACTTTGGAACTCACACATCCTGTAATATTGCCACTGACTGCCTATTGTTCTTTTACTTTGCTGTTGCTGACTTTGTCCTCTCCTTGCAAACCCTGGGTGGACTTACCCCAGCTCTGATATTATGTGACCAGTCGTAATCATGTGTCCAGTTATTTAGTGCTCACCCTACGGTCCAACATTTGAAATTTATGTCACTGGATTTTATTTCTATGTTCTCTCTTAAAAGTGCAGAGGACAATTTCATTTTCTCATGCAGTAATGTCACTTTTCTTGTATTTTCTTCGTGTCTATGTAGTCTATTGCAACAAATCTTCTCGTACAGTGCACATCTTTTTTTATGCACTTCATATACTGCAAATATACTTTGAATGACTGAAAATTTTTAGCAACCATAAAAAAATTGTATTTAGATGATTCCTAAGAAAAAAAAATATTCCTTTAATTTCTAGCAATTTCTTACCAATACCTTTATATACAAATTGTTGTAAAGATAAGCTATTCTTATCTAATGATTTCCAGGAGTTTAAGACTGCCTCAGCAGGAGTTGCTGAGGGATGAAACTTCTAATGATGATTTAAAGCAGTGAAGTGTGTAGGCTGAAACTGAAATAATTATTGCTGTAACCCTCTAAGCACTCTGAGTTCCTCAAGAGAAAATACTTTGTTCAGAACAGACCCTGAACAACAAAATGCTAAAAAAGTAAAATAAAATAAAATAAAAAACCCCAAAACCCTTGGAGCAGGATAATTTAGAACTAGAATGAGTATAATGTGAGGATGTTCTCAACAACCACTCACAAATGCATCAGACATCACAATTAAAAAGGAATAATAATTATGGCCCCATTCTAAAGTATGTAATATTCTATTCCATTCAATAAGCCATGAACACTTTAAAACCATCAGTGTAATCCACAAACCTATATTTACAACATTAAACTGGATGTTCTGCCTTTTCAATAACTGTCATCTCATCTCTATTATTTTCACCTCAGACTCTAATTGTTTCTTTTATAGGAACTAACCTACCAGTGTCCTTGGCAGTACAGTTTATGGCTCATGCATTTACAGTAATTGTTTGGGCAATTTGCCACACAGTATAACAATCTTCACATCACGATCAGTTTTTATAATAAACAGCATTAGTTGTGAAAAATACAAGTGATGCATGATTCTTATGGTAGATAAAGGGCACCAAAGATGCCCTTTAGAAAAAGAAAGGAAAATGCTCAAGCCTTGAACTGCTTGAGAAAAATACTAATGTCACAATAGAGCTAATTAATTTGATGGTACAAACAAGAGGGGGAAAGGGCCTTGCATTCATTAGTGTCAATTCCAAATGAGAGTATACTGTTCATCTAAATAATACTCTGCCTTCGTTTAGACAAAATGTGCAGGTAAACAAATCATAAATAAGCACCCATTCCTACAATAACAATGATTGTGCTCCTTAGCATTTTTAAGGGTCTTTCTCTTCTTTAGTCACTGGGAGCTCAAATCCTGGGTAGGTACAACTTGCAGGTAGACCTGTAAACAAGACCATGTCCTGCTGCCCACTAGCCTGGCTGTCAGTTACTGGGCATGGACACCTCTGTGCAGGTTACAGTTCTGCTCCTGGGAAACTATGGACTTACTCAATGGCTTCTCTCCGCAGAATCACAGAATCACAGAACAACCAGGTTGGAAGGGACCCATCGGATCTTCTAGTCCAACCATTCCTATCTAACACTAAACCAAGTCCCTCAAGACCTCATCCACCCGTGCCTTAAACACCTCCAGGGAAGGTGACTCAACCACCTCCCTGGGTAGCCTATTCCAATGCCCAATGACCCTCTGCGTGAAAAACCTCCTCCTAATCTCCAGCCTAAATCTCCCCTGGCGGAGCTTGAGGACATTCCCTCTTGTCCTGTCCCCTGTGACTTGGGAGAAGAGGCCAGCTCCCTCCTCTCTACAACCTCCTTTCAGGTACTTGTAGAGAGTAATGAGGTCTCCTCTCAGCCTCCTCTTCTCCAGGCTAAACAACCCCAGCTCTCTCAGCCGCTCCTCATAGGGTCTGTTCTCCATCCCCTTCACCAGCCTCTTTGCTCTTCTCTGGACTTGCTCCAGAGCCTCAACATCCTTCTTGTGCTGAGGGGCCCAGAACTGGACACAATATTCAAGGAGCGACCTCACCAGTGCTGAATACAGAGGGAGAATCACCTCCCTGGACCTGCTGGTCACACTGTTTCTGATACAAGCCAGGATGCCATTGGCCTTCTTGGCCACCTGGGCACGCTGCTGGCTCATGTTCAGTCGACTGTTGACCAACACCCCCAGGTCCCTCTCCTCCTGGCAGTTTTCCAGCCAGGCTTCTCCCAGTCTGTAGCTCTGCATAGGGTTGTTGTGCCCCAAGTGCAGGACCCGGCATTTGGCCGTGTTAAACCTCATGCCGTTGGACACTGCCCAGTGGTCCAGCCTGTTTAGGTCCACAAGACATAAGTGGTAGCAAATAAAGATGTTCCAACACATGCAGCTCTGTTGCAGATATTTAGTAGCCTCTCAACTTTCAGTAAATAAGAGGTCAGACGCTGGTCTGTCAGGAGGCTCTTTGACACACCTCCAGTAGGCATCATCTCCTGTGTTAGAAATCCATCAGAGGAAATACAAGGTATACGCTCTCTCATGCTCGTGCACAGGCTGGTAATCCTCAGCCTTCCTGTCATCTCTCTGCCACCTTCCAGACCCTGGCTTGTGCTGAGGCGCAGTAGGAGAGGCCCCAGGAAGCACAAAGGTGGCTTCAAGCCAAGGTTGTACCTCCCATTCTCAAGCCAGGCTGTGAATTCTCTGGCAGCATTAGGGCTTGAGACTAATATTGGTAAAGTACTGGAACCATGTGTGATAAAGAATCATGGAATTGTATTGTAAAACTGTAACTTCAGTGAGTGATAGCACAGGCATTAATTTAAATCAGTAGGAGAATTGCTCCTATAGTAAATTTTGGATCGAGCCTTATGGAAGCGAGTAATCATTTTACCTTTATTCATAAAATAGTTAGTTAATATATTCATTGATAGAGATACAGTAGAACTAACTATGGAGACTTCATCAAAGATAAGTCAAAGTCTGCATTTTGGAGATCCATACCGGCATCCTTGGGTGCTCTTGAATTCCTTTCATGACTTGTCATACAGAGAGGACAGGACACAATTTGAATGTAAGTCTCAAAGGATGTATCTTCGGTGCTAGTCTCACCATGATAATGAGACCAGAATCAAGTGTGTATTTCTATATTTTTTAACTTTTTTGCATAGTATCAAGGTGGGGTTATTTTCCTTCTAGCATTTTCTCTCCTGTCCCACTGATATTTTAAGAGTGGTATACTCTGAGCAATATTTTAAATGGAGTTTTTCAGTAACCCAACTGTTACAAAGGGTTATGTTAATAAAAATAAAAGTGGGGGCTAACTGAATTCTTACTTACTGAGTCTTACAAACAATATAATACAACTTCAAAACTCAGTTTAGAACTTTGCAGGTACACGGTCTTTCCAAATTCCCTCTTTCTTATAAATTTATTTTTGTTGTGTGACCGCTGAAGTTCAGAATTAGACATGGAAAATCCATATTTTCTCAGCAAATTTCTTTTAATTCAATTCCTCCAAAAATTTTACAGGTTTTCTGCTTCTAATGTGCACATAGAATTTAAAAAAATATTTTTTTGCTGTTGCTTTTTTTAAAATAATTTCAGCCATCTCATTCTCTACTTCCTTTTGACATGAAGTCTGCTGCTAATGATATGAAAATAATCAAACCAAATTGCCAGCCCTTCCCTCCTCATGTGACCCTAGTCTCCTCAGCTCTGCAGGGTTACAGTTCTGTGCAGGATGCTTGTTTGGCTCCAATGCCATCTCAAACTTGAGCACTGATCTGCATTTATTTGCTTTTTGCTCTTCTGCTTCTCAGTAGAACATTGCCAGTATGCTTAACTACTTCTTTTCAAAGATCTTGTATGTTGTTTACATTCCAGTGGCATTGTTCTTTGGCAAGGCTGACTACTTTCAGTACTAAACCTAAAAGCACTCGTATTGAAAATCCTCTTGGATTTAGAAATATAACCTGAAATTAAAATAGAATTACTATTTGGTTAGCAACTTCAATCTTGCTAGCTTCTTTAAAGAGGACATTTTATCTTCACTTCAATGTCAGAGTAGAAGATTGTTGTTTTGATTTTTAATCTAACTTGAAGTAAAAAACAGAAGCATGGAAGAACTTATAAGGCCTTATCTGGATTTTTAAACAAAATTGTTTTGAAAAATCTTTTCCCTTCTGCCTGTTTTTAATAAAATATTTGAGAAAAATAGTCTTTAAATACTTTAATGTCCCCATACTTCTTCATATTTCAAACTAAAAATACATATTCCCACATTTTCTTTTAAGTATGAGGTAGTATAAAACTGTTCAGGTTGCATTAATTTCAAGAGTTTTACAGGTACAATTTCATCTCTCCATGCTCTGTACTCCAGCAATTTTAGCCTTTATTTCACACTCTGTGAAATAAATAGCTTGTGATTTAGGTATTAAGTTCTAGCTTAAATGGATATAACACAAAGCAATGCAAATGTTGCTGCAGGCTATACAAACATACAGACACAGCTTTTGCCAAATACTGGTGTGTGAATTAAACCCACAACAAGCTATAGCAACCTCCCCCATTATGAAGATATTAGTAGCTCCCGGCTATCGTCCCAAACCTATTTCAGACCATAGCAAAGCACCTGCTGTTCCACAGTGAAATGTGTGCTCCTGAAAGCATAACTCTCAGGGCATATAGTTGCATAGGAGTAAGTATGTGATCGTGAAGCCTTACCCCTTGGGAAATGTGTTACATAATCCTGTTCACAAAAACATATCCATGTTTCCACACCGAGACCTTCTCAGCTTCTTGTGCCTGGTACTTACAATGAAAAATTACAGGATATATTTTTCAAATGCTTACAGATCTTAAGTTTCCACAACAAATGTTTTTTTGGCGAACTCTATTAATACATTAACAGAGTCTTGCTGCTTACTATCTTTTGTACCTTCTCAGTATTTACCCCTTTGCTATATTAATAGAGGGCATTTGCTTTTCCACCGTACTTTATTTTGCTAGGCTGAAAATAGAAATACTCAGTTTGTCTCCTTTGTTAATATAGATTATTCATCCTGCCAGTTGTAGTCATCTTCTGCATCTGTTCCAATTTGAATTAATCTTACTTGAAGAAGGTATATAAGTGTTCCAGAGGAGTTTGTATTAGTGCCTTGTGCCATGACATGAACATTTCTTGGAAATCTTTCATTACTGGGAATACCTTCACCAGCACATTACTGCAGAACTCTGTTTGCCTTGTTGCTCTGGCCGTCTCATATTGGTGGCTTGGAAATGTTTTCTGCCAAAAATAAACTCAGATTTTTCTTGTTTGTCTGTTTCCTCCAATTTCTGAGCCTTCATTTTGTGGCAGAAAGCCTTAGTCCTTAAATGTATAACACAGCATTTTGTAATTTTGAATGTCATCCCTTATCTATTATTCTAATCCTCCAGGCCACCCATTTCTTTCAGTCCTTCTTGGTGTTGGTGATGTGTCCCAACTTCCTGTCTGCCATGGAATTAATTTAACTTTGTGCCTTGGTCTGTAATAACATGACTGAGTAAGTCTGATTACACAACTTGTCCTCTCCAACTCCCCAGCGATATCTGCCAGCTCTACACAGCCCAGCTTGTGGGGCACCACTGGCACTGAGCCCCTCTCCCGCTGCCTAGCTCTTGTACTCATCTCCCTCTTCTCCAGTTTAATTAATATATTTCCCATGTGACTGCACAATAAATGCTTTCATGAAATCCAGAGAGATTCAATAACTGATCTTTAGACAAGGGAAATATAGTAATCTTATCAAAGACAGACATTAGCAGGTGAGTCTGGCATTTTTATGCCGTTTTCCATTATCTGTATTTATCCTCTCATTTAAGTTTTGTTCTAAATTTATTACAAAAACTTTTTGAAAACACTTGGGCCTGTAGTTACCCTGACATTACTTCTCTTCTTTTTCCTAGATTTAGCTACTACTTTTCCTATTCTTCTGATACTGTTGCAGTAGTATAAGGACTGATTTGATGGATTTGAATAGCAAAGATTTAAAGCCAATGCATGATTTCCTCTGTTGAATGTCTCAGTATTTTGGGTTAGAGATTATCTGCTCCTCTTAATTGGAGCATATTTAAGCACTGAATTCTGCTTCCAGACTGGATGTAACAATGTCATTCTCAATATCTCTGTTTCTGTCGGTTATGCCCTGAAAGATGTCTGTTCCTATAAGATTCTGCCCTACCACTAGCTCTGTGGTAGAAAAGTTTGGGGGAAGTGTTTTGATTGTGGGATTTTCCATAGATTGTCTAAAATCATGATCAAACTTCAGTGGTATATTATAAGTACCAGCCCTTTCTGAAGTAAAAAAAAAAAAAAGGCTTTCTTGGCTAAATAATTTTTTTGGTCAACTGCAAGTTGTCTACTCCTCACATCTTTAGGGTTCAAGTTTAACATTGTTTCTCAGTTTGGGAATCCAGTTCCACATAAATTTGGGACTTCTGAACTCCTTTGCATAATGTCTGTAAAAATTTAAATCCTCTCAGTCCTACCAACTTGTTGCTGATCTTCCCATTTGCTCTTTCTAAAGGCAAAAATTCCTGTTTTCATTCCTGCTCTCTTTTTAACACTCAGTCCAAGTGAATGATAATTCCATCAAGAATCAATCATATAAGCACAACTATTTTTTTGAAGCTTTTAGAAATTCTTAAGTTCTTGATGTACTTTATGAAGATGTGTCCCATTCACTGAAGGATAAAAAGCAACTAAGCTTCTGCGGGTATACAGGTACTTATGAAGGAGGAGGACTGCATCAGCTGATATAATGGATTTTTCTAGCTCACATTGTTGTCAGAATGCTTGGATCACTTAGATAAAAAACAAAAAAACCTTGCTTTTAAACAGAAAACCAATTTTATCTCTCACTACACAATGTAGGCATATTTAGACCACCTTCCACAACACAGTAAGAAAATTTACTTATGAAACAAATATTAACTAATACTATAATTAAAAAATCTGTTCATGGAATTTTTATAGTGAAGTTGGAAATAGTCAGAGAAATATAGAGAAAAAGCAATCAGTCAAAATACTTACTAACTTGACAAACACCTTCTAATTGCCACTGTTTGATGAAGGAGTTAATTTTTATTGGATTTTGGGAATTATTTCTGTCTTTAATGTCTACATATGTTTATGAGATTGGTCTGTGGTTGTATGCAACTGGAGTCTCAGCATCTTCATATCACTTCTTAGACTGAAGTAGTGCTGTTAAACGACTATTTTATGCTTCTTGTGGTCCTCAAAGACTACAATAGCAATACCACAACTTAGGTTAATTTTAGATTTCCCACTGGAATATATGAGCATAGATATTACTGATGTAGAAGTAAAATAAAGGAAATAGCTGTCATACTGACCTCCCCTATACTCAGGTGTTTGCAGGACAGGTGTGCACAAATAATGGGCTGTAAACCAGATATCTTTAGAAAATTTAGTGCAAAATGCAAGAGGTTATGTTATAAGCCCTGTTGCATGGATCCAGAATGTGAAACTGTATTGTCATTGCTGTTTATTACCCATGTTACAGTTTTGACAAGAAACTTGCGGATTGAGGCTCTAAATGCTACTAGAACAAGAGTTGAGGACAAATTCAGTTCTAATCACAGCAAAAGCGAAACTGAGGGGCTCAGGTCATACACTGTGTGTTACAGTCCCAGCCACTAAAACTCAGTAACTACATTCCAGTTTGATTTTAGAGTTCCAAATTGAGATTCACTCAGCTACTTTCCGCTATCTGAAACTTATAGTTCTGGCCTAAAGCTACTGTAGGTTCCCTTTCTGGTCAGTCTCTTTCAGAGGCAGAGAAGATCATTTGGAGGCTACGTCACTCCATCTCACTCATGATATCCATGACAGAGAGAGCAAATGCCCCTTCATAGATGTTAATCTCTTACCAGTGATGATGAAGTTGATGTACACAACTGCCTGAGCACAGGTGCTAAGAAAACTAAGTCTAGATAAGGTAAACCCCATCCTGGCACATGTCTGTAAGTATCCAGCTTCAAGCAACTTTATACCTGTTCACTCAAAGGTTGAGTAAAATAGTAACTCCTCCTTAGGATCTTTATTCAAAGACTTCATTGATCTTTTACACTGAACAGCTATTAATCAAAACAAAGAATTGCCATTGGTTAAGGAACACGGGGGGACAGAATCTAGTTTCTCTTTTCTCCAAGGAATGACGAGCAAGCTGAAGAGTAAGGCCCCTGCTTGTACATCCAAATATAGGAGTAGCAGGCAAATCTGCCCTCCAGTTTCTCCCCAGACAGTCTGCAACTTGGTAATTGGGGTATATTTTGGATGTGTATGCAGTGGGGTTTGTAATCTCATCAGGGTGTGATAGAAGCTGAAAGTGCCACTATATCTTGTATGTGAGCTCTGGCTCCCAGCAGACTATTATGTTAGGTGAGGCCATCTCCCCTTCTTCTGGGAATGCTTCTTGAAAGAAAAATTATGTGTCAAACTCTATTCATTTAAGAAGTTGATAAGGGCCCCTTCTGGCAGCAAAGGATGCCATCTCTGCTTCCCAAAAGTTGCATCCACATGGCTGAACACTGCAGGTGGCCAGCTACACTCAAAGAAAAGCTTTGAGACACTCTTCTTTGCCCCTTGGATACCAGTAGAAGGTTCCCTGCTGTGCCCATGTAGTTTTGGGATCATTATTTTGGGGTGACTGATTCAGCTCATGTGTTATACATGTCTAGCTCCTAATCTGGGTCTTTTGCAGTCCACCCTATTAACACCTAAATGCTTTCATGCATCTGTCTCATGGTTAAACCCCAACCTACACAGAGTCTAGGCTTATGGAAGCAGGTGGATGAATAAGATTGAAAAGGGCAGAAGAAAGTAGAACTAGATGTAGCACTGAGACATATGAACATTAAAAAAAAAGAATAATGATGTCTAAATAATAAGCAGTAGTGATTTTCCTTAAAATCCCTGCAGATCTACTGAAAATAAGAGCTTGACTCTACCTTTTCAGTATGAAATGCAGATTATAGCCACTGCTGGCTGAGGAAAGTACAACTTGGTGTGAGCAGGAGAGTGAGAAACCTGCAGAGGCTATGCACGTACAAGAATTCAAGAGTGACTTGACATTCATATAGATAGAACGAATAGTCGGCATTATTACAATTAATGGTGAAAAAGAACTGTTGAGAGAGCACTAAATCTTGTGCTTCAAGGACAGCTTCTAACAACAAAAGGCCAAGAGGAAATTTAATAGGGCAATGCATTTTAGTCCAAGTATTTGCCTACAAGATTCTTCCCCTGAAGTGTCTAATGGTGGCCAGTATCAGATGCAGAATGCAGAATGCTGGGATCTTCTGTCTGCTTCAGTCTGGCAATCCCTATAAAGACTGGATTTTAAAAAGTTAGTGACAGTCAGCGTCTAGGTTCTTTTAACAGAGTATAAATTTAGCATCCTCCTTCTGATTTAGGCATTTAGATGACAGAGTTAATGTTATATCAATTCAAATGAAAGACGCTAGGAGAAAATAGAAGGGGAAAAGATTAGTATTTGAAAATTAGAAAGTAATTTTCAGTAACAGGTGGACGGCAGGTTGAAAAAGGCATAAATTAAGACCTACAGGAGAAAAAAATGTTCCTCATGGAGAAGTCATTAAGAGTGATATAATTTACATTTTACGTAAGTGACATTATTTTTACTTTTTTTTTCCCCCCCCTTTCCATTAAAGGTTACATCCCCATAAGCATGCAATTCAAACTGCTGTCACTTTGATACTGAGGAGGGCTGCAGGCACTTAGCATCTCTCCATAGGTGTTTGTTGTGTTGGACCTGGCCTTTGTTTTCACAGCCAGCAAAGCAACAGCAAAAATTGTACCAGCTACAGGGAAGCAGAATTCGTTCCTGTCAGCGAGGCATAGTTTAGCACCAGGATTTATACTGTATACAGGCAGGGAGAATCTTTTGATTTGTATCAGGTAACAAAGATGTCTTTCTTTTCAGCAATCTCTGTATTCAAACAAATACTTGAAAAATATAAGCATGAGAGAGACCCACTCTCCTGAACACATATATCCTTCCAGACCCTTGCCTGACCCCAAGGTTGCACTCTCCTGCTACTGACCCATCTAATCACCTTTGTGCTGCTTTCTCAGAAAAGGTCTGGGAAAACCCATCAGCTTTGCAATGTAATCTGAAGGTCAACACATTTTAATTTTCTTGGCCAATTCTTTCTTTGACCAAGCCACTCAAGTATATCTAAATTTTAGAAAGATATTATTTTTGGAATTTCAAACCACATTCAAAATTTTGTGTAATTAATTAGGAGTCTAAGAGGAATAAGAACAATATTTTTTGCAGAATAACAAAGGAAGTATCTTTTTGTTTAACAGCAAAGAAGAAATATTGGCAACATCTGACGATGACACATGGAATAATTCAAGGACTTCAGGTACAACACATGGTTTAATTAGTTCTTCCTTACTGCACAAGTTAATTAAAAAAGATAGTATAACAAACAATCTCATGGAAATTATTCAAGTATATTTTTGTTAACTCTTCAGACACAAACATCCCGGAAATTGTTTATTCACAAGCAGAAGACAAAGACACCAAACCAGCTAATAAAAATATACAAGACAAAAATGCAGAATACCACCAGCGTGATCATGAAGATGATGAAAAAGAATTAGAGTTGCTGGTAAGTGTTATACAATTATATCCACAGTATTAAATAATATGAATGCATTTACGCTTCAAAGCTGGTGAAATGTCCCCTTTTAACAGAGCTGCCTGATGTACTAATTTACAAATGTAAAGCCTTGGTCTGTACTTTCATTGAATTTTTAACTGATTCAACAATAGAAGGTCCTTTGATTTCAGTATAGTGCATCAACTTTTTCTAGTATTAAATTAATGACTTCTCCCTTTTACTTCTTTACCAGAGGCTCTGTATCACAGTTTGATGGAATTAGAAGAGTAGTATTTAAAAAATCTCTCTTCCTAGTCTCTGGGATGACAATATCCTTAAATAAATGCTTCATATTTGGTAAAATTCTTATATTTAAGGGACTGTTTGCTCTTGGAGTTTTTCAAAGGATAACTATGTAACATGCTGTATGAGCAAAATAAATATATATATTCATATTAGCAGATTTTTCTATATCAGTATTTTACATTAGATTTGTTATAATAAATTTCACACTCGGTGAACATTCAATCTATTTGGATTTGTGTGTGTGCATGTGTGTGTGTGGTTTGGCTTGCAGTTTTCAGTATGAAAGAAAAAATGGCAATAAATGAGACACGAACTGCAATCTATTATTCTCAGTGTCTGTTCTCAGCTCATATCATTTGGGCGCATAGATTCATAATCATAGATTATAATAGCTATCACCTGTGAAAATGTGAATGCTGAATCAGACAGGAGAGAAAGATGAGAACCATTCTTTTTTTTTTTCTTATTGATAGAGAGAGAATAAATTCCCCTTATTTGAATATATTTTTTCTTGCCTTTTAGTTAAAAAAAAAGTTGAAAATTGTTGCCTATTGTGGGACCTTTCACTGCCTGAAAGTCAGCGTCGCTTTTTTTTTTTTTTTAAATTGCGAAACATAAAAAGGAGAACCTCTAAAATCCCTTGTTGTTCTCAATCCAGTCTATTACAAAAAGCAGGATCAAATATAACCGTTTGTTTATCAATTGCAGGATTGTCCATACAATAAATGAAGGGGGAGCTATAATTTAGATGTTAATTTGCACTATGCACTCTTTAATGAATTAAACAATGAAGGCTTATAATAGATGGAAATACAACCAAATCTTTGAAACGCACAGGCATTGGCTGACAAGACAGCTGTGCAGTTGACAAGTAACATGAGCCTTATGTGAGAAGAAGGGGAAATCGTAAGATTTGCATATAATTATTGAGATCATGCAAATGTCAGTTATGAGGAGGGGAAAAAAACACAGGCATCTCACTGTTAAATCCTGACAGTTGGCATCACCGAAGAACTCAAATACACTTGAGCACTGGTTGGCAGAGGGTCATTAAAACAGAATTTGCAGAGACATTAGCTCCCTCACTTTTCTTTGAGTGACGTTTTACTATTAATAGTTTGCAGAGGCTTTGCAGAAAACATATTAATAAGAGAAACTGTAATGGGGGTATCTACAGCAAGTGCAAATGCATAAAGGGGTGCCCAAGAAGCTAGCCTCTAATTGATCAGCTAGTGTTATCAGTGTAACTGTGCTAAAGTGAGAGGAGAGTGCAGTGACAAGCAGGCATAGCTGTATAATACAATATGATATTTGGGAGCTAGGAGGGATAGTGATTAGTTTCTGGCCTTTTACTTCGCTAATCTCATTTCCAACTCATGTCTTACCAGATTGTCTAAAACCAGTCTGGTTTGAAGCCTGTAAAATGGTCCCTGAGAGAAATGAAGCAAAGATAATCCTTACAGTATTTGTCAGTGTGAAATGTGTCTTTGTTTTACTGGACAATACTGTACATTACCAGGCTTTGATGTACTGTATCAATGCCCTCATTTAAGCATCAATTCTCCCCCCTCCTCCCCACCACCTCCCTCTCTCCAAACCTTGAACCGAATGTGTAAAGAATGAATTACCCTCCTTTTAAGGAATATTCTCTTCAGATTTAATTTGTATAAAATGCACTAGCAGCTTACTGAACTCATGAATAAAGAGAGAGGTTTCTGAATGCTACTTTATTTCCTACTCCTTTCACCATAAAGCTCATTACCTATGTTAAAAAATACATACAATGCAAATTTTGCAAATGGTTTGGACCACGTTTCCATAAAAGCTTTGTTACTGAGAACACAACTTGCCATAACAAAATCCTGGCTCCTTCATCTGGCATATTTTTGTAAAGCACTTTTTGATCATTCTTTTCTATTCTATTGTTTCAGCTAAATCAGCACTTCACAGGAGCTAGAGGTACCTCTTCCAGAGATGAGAGGAATTTACACACATCTGAACCAGTTAATTTTCCAAGTGACACTGAAAGATTGGAGAAAAAGCTAACCTCTACAGAAAGAAGTGGTGACTTACTAAGGCACCCTGTGCCTATCAGTTCCTCATCTGAAAACACAGCACAAGAGATAGGAGGAGAATTAAAAGATAAAGTTAAGTATTCCTCAAGAGATTATAACAGTCAGCCATCAGGGAAGGAAGTTGCTGCTGGCTCGGTAAACAGTGGTGAATGGTCTTTGGAATGCAACAGAACCAGCAAAAGCCTTTCATCAGCAAAATATTTTCCTGGGACAAAGCAAAATGAGACTATTGATATTATGGCTGCTGGCTCAGGCCGGAAAAGAGAGTGCCATGCAGATATTTCGAAAGGTGAAACAGATAGTGCCTCAGGAAGTAAGATGATGGAGAGGTTATTCATCAGTGAGGATGCTGCTGATACCTCGAAAGAGGCCTGTGAAATGAGACCAGAAATGATTTCTCCAGAGCATGATGAATCCATGCAATTAAATGCACGCATATCAGAGACACTGGATGGCAATGCTAATCCAGCTCCGCAGCACCAGGCACTGCAAGCATCTCACCAAACTCTGGATTCATTGTTGTCAGGTTCTGATAAAAATGAAGCAAAAATCAAGATGATTGAAAGCAAAGTTCAGGTACATTTAAGAGATGATTTACATGCCGACACTTTTGCACATGCTGATGTCTCAATAGATTCCACAAAAGACCAATATACGCAAAAAAAAGGAGTTGGTGAAATGTCAGGGAAGAACTATAACACTGATGCAGGGAAGGAGAAGAAAGTCATTGAGGTAGCAGATTTAACACTAATCGGTGAGGAGGAAGCACCCAAGTCTTTCAAGTCATATAGAAAATGCACTGCCAAAGCACTGAACACAACGCTCCTGGCTCAGGACAGCAAACAGGCACCCAGACCCTCACAAGCAGATCCCCCGGCATTCTCTCTGGGGGATGAAAGAAGAGCTGAAGACGTTGGGGAACACAGAGGATTCACGAGGTTAAAAGACAGAGGAAAGTCAGACAACACAAATAAAGGAAGACTGATAGGCAAGGAAAGGGAAGCAAACCCCACGGAGCAGAGGTGGCAAGAATTGGGTAGTGAGGTTTGGTGGGGAGAGAGGGGGAGTACAGAGTCTCAGAGTAGGGCTTCAGCAAAAGATCTGTTTACTTGCCAGGAGGCAGAGAGTTGTGAAAAGTCTTCTGTCTCTGAGCAGGGTGTTACGGAGGAAGCAGAGGCAGGTACAGCTTATATAATTAAAACAACATCAGAAAGTGCTCCAGAAAAAATGTCTGCCAGTGAAAAAGCGGTAATTGCTAAGCTACCTCAAGAGACTGCACTAAGTGACAGGCCCACAGAGGAAAAGGAAACAGCGTTTGATACACATGAAGGGAGAAATGATGGTTCACATTATGCTCTTTGTCAACTCAACACAGTGGGTGTATTATATGACACTGAATTTGAAAAGGAATCAGTTTTAGGTATTTATAATGCACGCGTACATGAAACACTGCAAGGAGAAACGATGTCTGTATGTAATAGCAGGGGAAAACGTGCCAAAGCACAACGAGACATCGGCAATATTCTACCTGTAGAAGAAGCAGTGAAGGCTTCTGCTACAGGAAAGAAAGAAGATTTGCAGCAGGGCTTATATTCAGAAGCATTTAAATGTCCTCCAAGCACCCAGAAGCATCTATCCAGTGAGCAGGCAGAAGCACTCTTTAGAGAAGAAAGCCATGTTGATTCTCTTTCCTATTTACATGCTAAAGCTGAAACAGAAATGCCACCTTCTGGCACAAATCCTGCACCCAGTTTCCATTGTAAAAGCTCTTCATTGGCATCTTCTGAAGGGTCCACTGTGGCAGGGGATAAGGAACATCTGTATAGACACTTTGGATTCAGAGTCATTGAGAAGGTTGCTACCGGATCAGGGCACAATTTAAGTCTACAGAGTGGAATGACATGTATTAATAAAAACCTCTCTCCTGGAGCTGGTAAAAAAGAAGTAACTTCCACTTCAGAACTAGTGATTTCTCAAGAAGAAAGAGGAAGAAGTATAGGTCAAAGTTTCCATCAAGCAGAGTTCAAACAAGAGAAGTCATTGAGGTCAGAGGTTTTAATTAGTAAACCTACTGAAGATGTTGGAGGGACAGGCTCTCCATCTGACCATTCGATATCTGAGGTAAATAAGCTAAACTGGCTTGACGAATCACAGAAGGAAAGTCAGCACATTTCTGATTCTGCAGATATTTCTAACCAGAAGAGTGAAGCACTTAAATTACCTAGTGAGTCTCCAAGTTTAAACTATATTGCTTGCAAAATATTTTATTTCTTCTTCTTTCTTCTATTTGCTGCTACACTCTACCACTATGATTTGATGGTTTGTCTTGCACTCTACCTGTTCTCTTTGTACTGGCTATATGGTGAAGGAAGAAGAAACAAGGAGACTGTTAAGAAGGAATAACATAATTCAAGAAGGAATCATAGAATAATAATTGATTGTCAACTGTGCTCAGCATCCATGATCAGTAGTCTCTAACCTCTCCAAAGCATTTTTGCTTTTAAACGGTTTATTCATCATGAGAACCAAAGCAAGTTTTCCACAGAAGCATCTTTTTTAAAAGATCACGTATAAAGTTGAACCTTCATATAAGTAATTATACTATATAGGACCATTACATTTGGATCATTAAATACCTATATGAATATGAGTTCTGAAGCATGTCAAGTTAAAATGAAGTACAGCTGTTGCTTCTTAGCAGGATATGAAGAAGCAATGCTTCATATCTCTTTAGTAGTTCAAAACACCATTTAGTTGCCTTAATTTCTTTTTCAGTAAAGCATCTTTTTTTCTGGGAGTTTTTCCTAAGGTTTTGTGTAGTACATAACAACACAAGGAATGGGATAAAAACTCTCTTAGTATTTTGGTACTGACATTGCAGTTGAAAATCTGCTAGTGTAATTACCCACTCTAAGATATATGACAGCTGTGGATGAGTTAATATTTTTTTCCAAAATTTTATTTCTTTGTTTTGACTTAGAGCTCCAGTGGTACTCATTTGGAAAATATAAGGCTTTGACTTCAGTAACATTATGAAATTTTTGGAATAAATAGCAGATTAGATGTGCTTTTCCACCCTGAAAATGCTGAAGGTCACAGCCACAGGCCTTTACCATTCACTCGTGCACAAATGTTTTTGTTTTTTTGTAAATGAGGACTGTGTAACATGACTGAGAATTTCATTGAACTAAGTGTTATTCAACAAAGTCTTTGAATTACATTTTTCCATCAGTGTTGCTTGAGCATATCTATAATACAAAGCATTAAATAAATTTTACAAAGGAGTGCTATGACTGTGTTGAGCATGTCTGAATTAGATGTACTGCTTTTTTCTATGACTTGTATCCTAGAGCTAATCAAACTCCAAGAGAAAACACAGGACACAGCCTTCATTTCATTAAGGCTGTTTCGTGTGGTTTGGCTGAAGCAGAAAAGTCCGATTTCCACACTAAGAAGAGCCCAGAGAAATTCTGTGAAGCAGGAATCCCATGGGACAGGCACACTGGCTGCTCCACTGCTCCAGTGGAGTCATGCCCAAATTTTGCACGGAGAGAAAAAGACAAACAGGTCATATCATGCTTCAGCCATTTGCCAGATGATAGTCACAAATGCTGTTAAAGGTAGTACATTGAAAGAAACCACAAGGCTGATAATGTTATTGTATCCCTAGAATATAAGAATGAAAAAGAGTTGGTTTAAGCTGTAGTTATTTCCCTCTCCTCTCTGCCACTGTGAAATACTATATCAACAATGAAAGACTTTGTCGCAATATATGGCTGGAGCTACATAATAGTGAAGTCATTAATTGTTAGCTTAGCTCTGAAATAAATCTTTTAAAGTCGTTTTAGAGTTTATTTACGTGTTTCAAGATGTTAGGAGACAACTATGGGAGTCATCCTGGCATTCCTATTCCCCAGATGGTCAAAACTTTGGAGCACTGTGGAAGTGGTACATTCAATGGTGTGAGTAAAGAGGAGGGTGATTTACTATTTATGTGTGTGCTGATGGCTAGAGGTTTTGACAAAGTTTCACAGCAATCTAGAAATGATTTTTAGTGATGGGCTAGAGGCATTAAGGCAGAATGCTGAAGGCTGTAATACTGGTCCATATGTTCAAGGTTCAAATCTATGTAGGAGCTAAATGTTCATTGAGATAAAGAAATTAATTCAATAAGCCTTAGGAGCTAGATCCAATAAAAAGCTTAGGCTTAAACTTAGAGCAGGATTGAGGCTGAATCTGGGTAAGTCCAAAATAATGGTCTTGAACACTTCTTTACTGGGAGACCACAAATGCTGAATACATCTAGCCTTTTCATGATGTTTATAGGCATTTTCAAAAAGCATGACATTCCCTAAGTTTTGCTGGCTTGCTCTCAGCAGTGTGACAAGTCCATGATCTAAGTGGTTCAGGATTTCACCCTCACTGGAATAGAGACATCAGGTATAGTTTCACTTCCTAGTACAGCAGAGACTTTCAAGAAGTGTCTACTTTGTTATGACAGGATCAAAGTACTCAGTAAGAGGACTAAACAGGTGAAGAAAGCACCCTGCCTCTATCTTGCTGAAACTGTCGCCATGCAGTTAAGTACCAGACTCCTGGGCCAGAGAGAACAAGAACATAATATATTTTTCAGTCTAATAGTTAAAATCACCATGCCACAAAGGAGGTATCTTAGCAGTTCCAAGTTCAAAACCTTTTTTTTTCAGTCTAATTTGCCCCACAACTTCAAAGGAAATTCAGGGCAAGGTTCCTGTACTGTTAGGTAAATGCTCAGTTGACTAAACTGTAGGGTTCAAATCTGTGTTTGAATATCTTCAGCTTTACCAAACATGGACCTTCTGTCCAGCAGGGTGTACTTTAACCATTGCACTGCTGTTAACATTAGGAGGATATGATCCTCAGGGTTTGGAAATACCTCTGTGCATTGGTGGATTCCTACTTTCTCAACTAAGTTATGCTGAAAGTGGCTCTCTGCTCAAAATAATAGCTACTCTGCTTTCCATTTGAGGGTACAGACTTTCACTTACAACTCAAATCACAGGGGAGCATCTTTGCCTAGGACTTGTGTCTGAAAAGAAACACGTAATGTCTGTTTTTCAGATAAACCTTAATCAGACATAGTCCAAATGCTTAAGCATCTGACATAGCTAGAGAACTTTAAATATCTTGGACAAAGGCTTTATTGCAAGCAGAGTTGAGCAGTTCAGCCACCATGGAAATGAAAAGGCCTGATTGCATTTTTTTGTTGAATCTTGGGGACTCCGAGGAGTACGCACTTTGAGGAATCTTTTGCTCTTTGCTTGTTTTACCTGGGAGCCATGACAACCTGGAGCCATGGGAACCTTTGTGTAGTGGTTCTCTGTACGTAAATGAGCAAGTTGAAAGTGGTTTCTCTCACGTGTTTCAATGCAAAATATTTGGTTAGTTGTCAAAGATTCACCTCAGTTGATTGGACAGAAAGAAGAGAGGTCAGTGATAATTGATAGGCCCGGGAGTACAGGTGGAAGAAAGTCATTGACTTGAATCAGTCTCTGGAGAATGTCAGAAAAATGTTACAGAGAGCCCAGGAGAATCAATGTGACCTGCAAAAAGCATGCAGGGGATAAATAGAAAGGATCTATTAATACAGACATTCATTAAAAATTAGTGGGCTTTTGGTGTGTGTCATAATATACAGTGGCTAAATAACAGCTAAAATTTAGATAAGTTACTTCAGCCCTACAGAAAGGTAGCTTCAAACAGCTGTATTCCTGTGTCCAAGAGTTCAAACATCTGGGTCTGCTGTTTTAAGGCATACAGTCATTCAGAGGTGGAATTTAGGGTAAATACTTGAATGTTAGATTAAGCGTATTTCATCTACATACAAGTGGACTACTGTTAGCATTTCTCAGATTTGGAATGGGATTTTACGTTCTATATTTAAGATATTTAGTCAGACTATTGTACCTCATGATTGCAAAACAGGACTCCAGACTGATCTGTGAACACAGGTGCCTGAACTTTAGAGTACTTATGTACTTAAAACAACAAAGCAAGTAATTTTATCATTTGATAAGCTATCTTGTAAAAATCCTCTTACTTTTATTTGTAGTATGAAAACAGCTTTAGAGCACTGGCAAAATATTCAGCTTTTACTTATTTCAGGGAATAAGCAATGTACTGCGCTTTTACAATGATCCTTATTTAGCTTGCCTACAAGTCCTCAATAACATATTTCTTGTTAATACTTTTATTTCTAGTACTTTCTAGTTATTTCTTCAGGCAGTGCAACAGAAATAAGGTATGAACATATGTGACAGGCCCTTGGTCACGAAAGGCTCAGCTGTGATATAATACAGATACGTAAAATAATATAGCGGGAAAAGGCTTGTTTGTGTTACTACAAGTATATGAGGTATATTCATCCCATACCATAGGATGTGTGTGCCATGGCTATTTTCTGAACTCTAAGCATAACAAATACATTAATTCATCCCATACCATAGGATGTGTGTGCCATGGCTATTTTCTGAACTCTAAGCATAACAAATACATTAATTCCCATTTTGTGGCATATAAAATTCCTTGAATTTACTTAAATATAATTTCAGGCAATCAGGAAGAAGAGTGAGAGGAAGTTCTGTATACAAATATCTTGCTAGGAGATAGTGAGAACAAACTAAATCATTAATGCCTTAAATATTTGTTGTTGCTAATTGCTTGTTGCTTCTTATCCATCAGTGACTTTTGGCTCAACAGTAGATAGGCTACAGAAACAATCTGCAGATTTTAAAGGTCTATTTAATATTGGAAAGGAAAAATAAGGAGAACAGAGTATGAACCAGATCTCTAAAGGAAGTTTAATATGGTAGGTAATATTTGCAGTCAGTGTTCTAAATTTTAGGTGCCTATTAATATCTGCATCCCAGAGTAAAACACCTAAGCTCTCAAGTCATCGAATTTATGACTGAGAATCAAATATGTTAAATAGGGAGCCGCCAAAGTTAGAAAACCCTGATGGCAGGTTTGGGTTTTTCAAACCAAGTACGGATTGGAGCATTTGTCTAAGAGGGAATATTTGGATTCAATCTCTTCTGCATTTTATGTGAAATGCTCATTAGATGTGGAACTGGTACCAAGACCTTCATGTCTCCTCAGTCAGGTCAACTTCTTCCTTAGTCTATGAAGTCAGTCTTCCAGGTGTACACCAGTGCTTCACAAACTGGGACTGAAGAATTGTTCTAGCCATACCAAAAGGTTAACATGTCAAATAGTTGAACCTACTGTGCTTTTTGAAGATCTTGATCTTATTAACCGTAACACAAACTGTATTTGAAGGTCAGGCCCGTCCTCATCAAGCACAGTCAGAATTGCTTGTGTAGACTGGACCAAGGAACTCAGCTGGTAAAATGTGTAAATGTCTATAGTGGAGGAATTTGTGGATTTCTTTCTTGGACCTCCAAATATGCTTAAATCCCAATACAGATCCACTTCAGGCAAACATATCTTTTTGTGAATCTCAGCTGAGCTTTCTAAGACTTGCAGCTTTTCTGAGAGCACTGTCTGTAACAGAGACCACAGAAGTACATGGGTAATGATGAGACTCAGGATGCTTTGCTGATCTAGGAGGACTTGATGCTCCTGAGGAGTCAGAGTTGAGGTGGTAATCCAAAGGTCTAGTATTCTTTAGGTATCAGGGGAGATTTTTTGACCAAAACTACATATGTCTGGGTGAGAACGGAATTTGTGAAACAGGGTGGTTATGTTGAATGGAACAAATAATTTCTGCATTCAGAGCAGGAATGAACTAGGTGAGCTGAGTCATTTAATGAGTGAGGGTTGTATGACTTGGGGGTGCATAGGAGATGTATGCGTGTCTTCGTGTGTGGGTGGCACTGGGACAAGTGGGTGGAAAGGTGAGAACTAGATTTCATGGATGAAAGGAGAAGAAACAATAAACAGAATGGCTAATTGGAAAGTTTCCGAACAACCTTCTCAAGAGACATGAAAGTTTAATAAGTTCTGAGTAGACTGGACAGATAACACAAATACAGTATTAGCTATATAAAGTAGCAACAATTAAAATATATACTAACTTCTTTTTGTAATTTATCAATTACCACTTAATGGAATTGCAGTGGAGAATATCTTGTCCTTGACCTTAATAGTTAATGATTCAAGATTGTAGCTTAGCTCTGAGGAGCAGAAACACAGGTTCCTTCTCAGGGTACTATTGCTCTCCAGGGAGGGGCAGCCTCCAGCAGGAGAAATGAATGTGCCTTGTGGCCATTTACTCAGATCATTTCCTAATGACATGAAGCTATGTTCATCAGGAGGAAGCAAGAGTGCCTGTCAGCCTGTGGTTATCAGCGCAGAAATATAAACCCATCTGTAAATAGTTAAAGCTCCTCCAATCCCTGTGTTGTCTAGTATAGTTCAGAGCCACCAAGGAACTTCTCAAACTTCTTTCAGTATACATGAATGCAAAAGGACAATCAGGTTCCCAGGGATCAGAGGCCATGACCGTGCCTCACATACATGTTATGGCAGGGAGATCATAGGATGTATAGACTCATAGGAGCCACTGTACTGGTTGTATTTACATGGAAATTTCTTCTCCTCTCCACCAAGGGATCTTTCTGGTGCTGAGTGTGTCAACTGCTTGTGCTCCTGGCACTGTCTTCTCCAGGGCAAGGCAAAAGACTGCTCCATACTTCCCTTGTGCCCCTGGAGGAGGAATGAGAGCTGCCAAGGGACAGACAGTGAAAAACATGTCTTAATTATTAAGGCCCCTTTATTAGGAAGGAATTCCTTCTACTTCCAGGGCAATGAGGGACAATTAGGAGCAGCCTGAAATCTTTAAATGCAGCAGTGACCTGTTTGGGAAAAATTCTGATTAAGCACTTCAGAAATTTCTTATTTCTTCATGCAAGCTATATGCCTGTCTTTCCCTCTCTGTTAAGGATGAGCCAAAATCCATAATTGACAGATGACAAGCGTAAGAGGTCTCTCACCTGTACGTTTCTTACTTCCTTGAATGGTCTAGGCTGTTGAATGACTTGGGGCAATTAGAAACACTAAGAAATTCTTTGACCATCCTTGGAACTAGGTAAACATATGGGAAATAAGCAAGCAGTCCCAGGGGCACTTGCTTTGTACCCAGCATAATTTCATGTTGTCAGGGACAGAAGCCAAGGTTTTACAAGAGGTTAAACATGAAAGAGAAATAGCGGTTGATAAACTGTTGATTTATCCACAGTGAAGTATTTGCATAAAAAAGGACCTTCTAAGTACTGACTAGAACTCTTTTATACAATTTTGTGGTGTAATTTTAGTGTATAATCCTTTTATGTAATGCAATATTTTTGAAGAATTATGTCAGAATTATTAGTAAAACTTTGAAAAACATGAAAAAAAATGAAAAGAGTGAGAGCTGGAGACGAGAGAAAAAGCAAGCAAACAAGCACGTGTCTGCATTGTACCATAGCAGGTGAGAGATTCAGAAATACGATAATTTTACTCTTCTGAGTTCAGGTTGAGCTTGCAATCAACATGTTACTGTTCTCTAAGACATGTTGCACTCCAGAAAAGTGCACAAACCTCTTCATTCCCTGTGCCTTGTGCCTTAGTAATAACAAAAGCATCGGTAACAGAAAACTGACTGATGAAGGTTGTGTTCCTGCGGGTAAAGGCAGTGGCTCTGTTTGCCATGCAGGCAATGTGAGCAGGCTGCTGTGAATGCAGAGCATTTGAATGGCATGGCTGGGACGTGCTAACAGGCCACTTTGCTTGGACTCCGCTTCCATGTTTCACGTGTACCCACTCATGTGACCACTATCAACCACTTAAGCCACCTGTGCTCTGGAGCACTGACATTTGCCTTCAATCTTATGATAAAGTGCATTCTAAACTGCACGTACTGTAATGCACATTTTTTAAAATCCCATGGCACATAATTTGGTATAAAGAAATGTTTAAATAAGCTGTTATTATCTTGAAATTTGCTAGACAAAGTGCAAGAAACTCAATACACGGAACTGAGGCTGCGACCTTTTAGACTAGCTGATCTAGACAGACTTGCACCATCTGTAACTGTACATCATCTTTTAGTGTAGACATGAAGTGTGAAGCAAACATTACAATTTTTCAAAAGCATATTTTTCGATATGGCATAAAGCATTAACATTACTTACTTTCCTTTTAATTCTACAAAAGTCATGTACTTTCATTTTAATTCTTCAAAAGTCAAGAACTTACACTTTTGATAAGCATTGGTTATAAATTAAATTAATGCCAACTGTGATCTCTTTAATTGTATCTTTAACAAACCAGTGCTAAACCATGTCCTATTGTGTAGATACAAAGCTACATTTTTTGCTATGCACTAGTCATCACAGTTTTTATGTTTATTTGATCTGTGGTGTATATAAGCCAATCATACTCTCATGGGCAAGTTTTCTTTCAGTTCACAGTTCTTGACCCAGTGCAGGGCTCAGGTGCCCACCAGCTGGAAGTACAATCCAGAGTCCTGAGTAAGGCTTCTGTTCTTGCTATCCGATGCAATAGAAAATGAACCGTTTCAGAATGATAACTCAGAAACCCACGGACTAGGGACTCATCTCTTTTTTGAACAGAAAGGCACCTGATGAGTGTAAATAAATTCAGAATTAGGTAGAAGTCATGGCTGAGTGTACACAGTGGGGAAGAGATGCCAACACTCTGGAGAGTTTTACTCCCAGAGAGATTTTCTTTCTGAGCTCGAGGTTAGGGAAGACTGAGTTAACCCAGCACTCCTCTGCATATCTGCAATTTGTCCTCCAGCATCACTGAGAGGAAGGGAAATCAGGTATATGTCAGGTCTTCTGGTGGGGATGACTGGGAGGCCATAACTTGGGGCACATTTTGGACCCTGCTTTATAACGAAGAGCCATCGTGAGTCACTGGATTGCAACTTTGGTTTTGCACAACTCACCTCCACCTAGTTCTTGTTTCAAGAAACTGAGACCTTGATTTCATATAGGCCAATATTATCCAACCTCAGTGTATAAGTAAAGTATTTTGAAAAATAATATAATGTTACTCTTAATTAAATTAGTAACAAAATCTTGCAGTTTCCATTCAATACCTACCTTGTTTCTTTCTTGGCAATATTTTGCCTCCTGCTGGCATCATAGCTATAATTAAAAGAACTAACTTTTCAGGCCAGTTCTTTAATACTTAAGTCCTTTTAAACGTTCATATTCCACAAGCATTCCCATTCAATTCAACATTACACAGACTGAATTTGGTGTTTCTTATTTCCCCTCAGCACAAAAGCACATTTAATCAAAGATATAGCAGATATTGTTCTCATATGCAAATAAAAAAATTAAAGATTATTTATCTTATTACCATAAGCAATTCATGGCCCAAACTAGACTGATGCCAGATAGACCAGCAGCTAGAGCTCTACTATGGTAAGTC
Organism: Coccyzus lansbergi; assembly: GCA_033558105.1. Classification (NCBI taxonomy): domain Eukaryota; kingdom Metazoa; phylum Chordata; class Aves; order Cuculiformes; family Coccyzidae; genus Coccyzus; species Coccyzus lansbergi. Next base: position 860,032 of record JAUMJK010000298.1, read on the forward strand.
TAGAGAGAAGCGACTGCAAAAGCAGAGAAATCAAACTCCTGACTCTGTAATCTCTATTGAATGGACTCTCTTCTGAAAGGATGGGAGCTCTTCCAGTACTATAGATGCTGAAGATTTCCTGGAGAACCTCTCTAGCCACATCATTAAGAATTGCAGTCCCCCTCCAAATACCCACCTTGATATCTTCACAAAATTTTTCCTCCAATTTGACATCAGAAGCAATGCTGTTTTCTAATCATCCTACAATTCCCCTCCTGGTATCAAGACTCGTGCAGAAGCTGTACTGTGACTGTAGCTATGTCTAAATGATGTGTCATGGGCAAGTGGAGGCTTCGTCAGCTTCTACTCTGGGTCAGCATGAAGTCGCTCTCCTGGTGGGCAAAAATGGTTAAGCACACTGCTAAAAGTGACTGGCGAGTTCTCCCTGAACTCCTGAGAAGGAAAGTGTTCTTTGGTTGGCACAATGTATGACACAACGAGCCCATACTTGCTTAGAGGAAAGAAGGAAATAGTTGATATATTCACTGGGTAATGCTGAAGTTGCTGAGGAACTGAATGTGTGGCTTAAGGTCATTCCACGGATCACACTCTGAAATACATGAACTTCAGACAAATTCTTCACCCATTTTTGCTCATAAAATGTTATTGACTTTATACAAATAAATAAAAAGCATAAATTTTAAGTTTCATTGCATCATTTTGCAATAACATATTTGTAGTTTCAAGAAAGTGATTGAATTTTTCACATTGATACTTAGAATTATTTCACTCAAAGCAGCATGAGTGCAGCATGGGTGGGAAATATTGAGGGAAGAAATGAGACACAGTCTGCATTGGAGTGGAATTTGACTCATTGCTTTGCAGCAGGTGTGTAAGATATTCATGCCTGGGACGGCATTTAATTCAGTATTTGAATGCCTCTTGGCCAAATATTTAAGTCTAAGAAGTAACAGTTGTGTTTTTAAAGATATTAGAGTAGTGAAATCAATGAAATACGGCTAAAATCCCTCTTAAGTGTGCTCTTATATCTCAGTAAAAGATGTGGGATAACTCTTTATTTTGTAAAACATTTCCAGAGCAATTACTACTTTATTTTGATTCTAACAAGAAAAAGATTTTAAGGCTGGGCGGAAAGGCGTAATAAGGGCAACGTGATAGATGCAGACCAAGTGGGGACAAACATCTCTAAAATTTGCTGACTGTTTCGTCTGCAGGAAAGAACGATTGTAGGCTGATGGCAGCTGACAGGAGCCAGAACTCAGGGATGTGGTATGTGAGTGTCCCAGAAGCCAAACTGTTCTTTGATATCTCTGGCAAAAATTATCATCTTTACTATGATCTGAGCAGCACAGATTGTGGAACTTCAAATAATGATCCCAGGATAAGAGACAGTCTTTTAAAAGCAGACCTACTCTTGATTTAAAGAGGGTGAATGAGAATGTATTGTATCCCTTGATAGTCTGTTCCAGCAGTTAATAATTCTCACTGTCAAAAATGCGTGTCTTTCTTTTTGTTTGGATGTATGCTAATTTCAAACAGGTGTTTGGTTTTGATTGTGCAGTTAAAACACTGTGGAGAAATCTGCAAGGTGCTTTAGCTAAATGGAAATTCTGAAAGTCTTCTTTTTTATAAAACTTTACAATTGTATAATTTTGACAAAACTGGTTTTCACCTCTCCCTTTAACTGGCTTGTAGTGATTTTTGAATTAATTTAACCCTCTAAAGATATAATCAGGAAATAAGACACTTTTATTTTTATAAAGCAAACGTAGATTTTATCTTCATTTGGGAAAATTTTGAGTTAGCAGTTTATTGCCAGCTTAACTCATAAGGTCACAGGTTTTGCCTGTCAAAATGAGACTGCACTAAGTGAGAGGCAAACTACTCTAAACCAGCCCCAAAACAAGACTAGTCTCAGAGCCTCACTTCTCAAAGAATAAAATGGGGGGAAAAAAGAAGTTATAACAAGTTAAGACAAGTACAGTTGCTGAACTTAATACAGAGTCATGGTACATGCCTGATCCACTTCTCTACAGCCCATGATACCTTTTCCGCTAATCCCTGATCTAGCATCACATCTCTAGCCATCTGAAAATGTACTTTCTGAGCTCTTGACAGTGATATTGTTGCACACCTACACACACCACACACTGCTCAGGGCAATGCATGCAGCTTCATACAGCACTAGAAAAAACAACAGTTGATATGGATACTACTTAAGGGTCAAAAGAAGATGTGAAAACTGGCCAGGTGGTGATGGTGGCAATTCAGACTGCAACCCAGACAAAACTGGGGTAATGTGGGTCCAAGAGATGTGAAATAAATCTGTCAGCTTGGCATGAGAGGTAACTATTTGTCATTAGCCATTGCCTTTTGTAGGTTGTGGCTGGGGAACTGCTGAAGTTTGGTGTATGGTTCAGTGTCTGTTGATCATTGTGGCATTTCTCACCAAACCCCAACCCTATGTCCTCAAATGTCTTTCCTAGCATATCTCGCATTAAAGGTTTGCATGGATTTCTGTTGCTCTTCACACACATTAATAGCAATGACAACTTGCAGCAATCTCACACCAGCACTTTGAACGTATCAGAATCTTCTTCTCTGAATTAAAACCAGTTCTGTACTTAAAGGACACGTAATTTGAATTATAGTCTGTACTACTCACATCCTTGCATTTGCTGATGAGGTAGCAGAGAAACAACCAGCAGAATGGGAAGTAAAAAATATGCTTGGGCAGGTGCTTTTCTTCAGTTTCTTAATCTCCCATGGTAACTCAGATGCACTTCAGTGCAAGCTCTTCCAGCAGACGCTCAGGTCAAGATGTGCCTTTAAGCTGGCCAGTGGAAAGAAGTGATAGGAGAACTCCCAAGTGAAATGTCAGGGAAGAGGAATAGCATTTGGCACATTTCTAAAGGTGCCTTGTGATTTTGGGTGCTTGGCTGAAATAGAATATGGGCCAGGCATCTTTGAAAGGCACCAGAGTTGCTTTTGGAAATATTAGCTGCAATGACTCACACATGATGTAGTCACACCACAGTCAACTGGACATTGTGGGCTGTGATATGGCACAGAACTTGCATTGCTGTTCTCACACCTGTGTAAATCAAGATCCTTTGAAAGCATTAGAATGTTGACTTGTATAAAATTAGGACAAATAATATCACAGACTGAGCAGTGATTTTTAAATTCTTGAATTAATAGTTTATGCTAAGACATAACACTATAAATTAAAGTTTGCATAACTGCTTTCAAAGCAATTTGACATTTTAGATATTGTAATTGCTGCTAATTCCACAGTAAGCCAAGCTAAATGAGGGTGGCAATGAGATTTACAGATAGTTTGTTTAAATGTTAATTCTTCATTTATTGTTATTTTAATTTCACAAATCATTGTGCTCAGAAACTTACTTTTTAGAAGTATTATCTTGTTACTGTGAGACATCTTTGTGAGTTGAACCACAGTGAGAAAAACAGTGCTATATTTGTCAGCCAAACAACACTGATGTAGCTGTAGAACAGAACTGTGTTCCAGGCACTCCATGAATCTTTAACAAGGCTATCAGTACTCCACTAGATGCTACAGTTATGGTCACATTAGGAATAACAGCTAAATCTGTACAGATATGTGGCTTCCAAATCATTATTGCTGATGTTCATGTACTAGGTTTGGCAAAAAGAACACAAACTGAATTTTAAATGTCCAATGCAGCTAAGCTGGGTTGTCAGTGAAAAAGAAAGCAAACCAAACCACCTGCTTTTGGCCTGGTAAAGTGAGCACACAATTTTCTTCTGCGACTTTGTTAACATTTTGCATTTTGAAATAGCGTATGTGCACCTATAGTTGCAAACTACAATGGTAAGATTGTACGAGGGAACTATGAATGCCTGGTATGTTAAATTACACAAGTTTCTTAGGTCTCATATATTACTTTCATAGTCTCACTACCATTAGCCTCAATCTTTTTCAGGCCACCATGCCGGAGAATTGAGCTAGACAAAGTGAGTAAGTGAATTCTCCATCATTCACTTCTTTATGTTATTGTGAGGGTCAATAAATTCCCATTCAAAGGAACTGAGGTTAAACCGCTCATTAATCCTGACTCTCAGAGATTTTGAAAATATTATTTTCTTTGTCATCAGTTTTAAAGGATGCAAAATGCAGTTTATGGAAAGTAGCAATAACAGAAATACAGAAAAGAACTTGATAGAAGATTAAACAAGTATTTGTATGGGGAAAACTCAGTGTTCATTGAATAGATCTTATAATTTATGGCTGTACCACTTGTAGCACTTTTTTTTTGGTAACTTCTTTGCTCTAGGACCTGCATTCTCTCTGGGTTTTGGGTTCAAGAGATTTGTGTTGCTTCCCAGACAAAAAAGTGTCCTTGAACACAAGCCCCCCCCCAACTTTCAACAACATTTTAAATAACAAACTTTGAATACAGCTGAAGTTGTCAGTAATTGTCAATACATCAGACCAAATAAAATTAAAATCTCCTCAGAACTGTTGGACAGCTCAGAAGGGCTTTACTTATGTATCCCAATATTTTTTCCCCCTATGGTTTGGATCCTTTTTTAGCTTTCTTTCCAATGAAGAGGGAATCCCTGCCACTCACACTGAAAAACCAAGACGCAGAGTGACTATTGAAACTTCTTCATCATCTGTAACCAAAATGCTTTATCTTGCAATGCATATTGCAATCCATTTATATTTCCCCACTCAAACTTTCAGTGCTGGGACTCACAGCAGCAGGTGCTCTAGTTGTTTGAACAGGACTCTAGAGACCAGCTATCAGGAAGGTCTGTTTATGTTTGATTTTGTGTTTATTTTGGCAAACTCCCTAAAGTTAATGTTTGTTACTCTGAAACAGCTTTAAAACTTGCTTGAGAGTGAACCATTCAAAGTATGTATAAACAGATATGTATCTGTGCTGGAATACAATTGTGGTTTGGAAACAGGGTAGCTATGTATACCTGCGCTAATAACCTGTTTTGGAATATGATGAAAGGAAACATAATTTGGTTTGCATCCATCTACCTAGAAGTAGCATAAGTGGTCACTCAGACTAGGGTCCACCTACAATGCCAGAAAACATAAATAAGTTGCTAACTGAACCCAACTCACCCCGCAAGAGGTTGCTCCCACATGAAGAGAGGAAGGAAGCATGCATCTGGTGCCATGGAGAGAAGGGAACTTGCCTTTCCTGTAGCACTTTTCTCTAAAATCATCTGTCAGCATGCATTCCAACATTTAACATGAAGTGAGAGATCCAGTGCAATGTAACATTAGAAACCAATATTTCAAAAGAAACACATATAAGGCTTTATTGCCTTATTCAGAAATTATTTTGCTTCCCTTGAAATGGATATTTTCAAAACTTTAATGATTCCAGCTTTCCTAGAGAAAGATTTTTAAGGAGTAGCCATATTTTATGTTTTATTTCTGTGAAAAGTTGGTGCAAGTCTAGTCACACAGCCTGCGTGAGTGATGGAGAAGTATGTGTAGAGCTTCTTGTCTAGATAATTCATTGCAGTACTAGCCCTATTCTGTAATGTTAATGGAATACCGTACAAGACCACAACTGTATAGGAAACCACTCTTAAGTCCATTCATCTTCTTTCCATCACAGCCACAGGAAGAGAAAGACAATGACAGGATGGATTTTGCATCTATTCAGTTATAGTTTGTACACAAAGAGAATATAAATATATTGTTAGTCTTGCTCTTTATTAATGGCCTCACTGGCTATTGACTCAAGCTTAGGTGGTATATTTTTCAGAAGCATTAATAACCTTTTTTTGTTCTAGGCTAGTGTCCCTCAGTCCTTTCAGGATGATGATTCCTTATTTCAAGTCAACTTCACAATTACAACCATTCTTCCAGCACTTATTTTAGAGTAAGATTAAAAAATGTTTACACACAGTAACAGCAATAAACTGGTTTAATTCAATGTGTTTTGAAAGAAGGACAGCCTCCATATCAAAAAATCAACCATAAATGGCTCATCTGGGGCCCCCATACCCTGACTGTCTCCATCTGGAACACCACTCACCTATGCCCTAAGAGGTGTCGAGCTTCCATATCCACACAGGAGACCAAGACAGATGCTGTGTGCACAGCTCTTGTCCCAGTTGAGATGAAAGAAGAGATTTGCACCCAGACTGGAGAGCTAGGAAACAGTAAATAGTCCAGCACTTCCATTTTAGCCAGAAGACACTGGTTTTTTAAAACTGAAGTTCTGTGGGGACAGAAATAGCAAGGAAGAGTCACTTATGGTGGCTGAGGGGAGCAGGTTTCAGGTTCCTTGACGGTTTTGACAACCTGTTTTCTATTCTGGGATTTCAGTTCTTTGACATGGATTCTACTCTTTGCAGTCACACAGGGTAACAATGATTCAGCACTGCTGCTCCAGGCAGGAGGTGGCTGCTAGCTGAGAAGGTGTCTGCTGTCCGATTCTGAAGTCCTCCCCCTGCTCACAAAGCACAGCATTTTCTTTGGAAGCCGCACATATATACACGTTCAGTCACGACTGCAGTGCCTCATTTCTTTGTACCCAAGGTTTCAACTGGCCTTTTGATTTTGTGGGATCTCAGGAATTTTCTTTTTCCAGGCCAAGATTTCTGGTACCAATTCACTGTAGTCAGCTCAGCACAATATAATCTATTTCTACATTTGAATCCTCCTTTCCTGAAATAATGGGCAGCCAGTCGTGAGGTTGTATTCAAACTCAGGTAAAATGTCTGTAGAGAATATAGGCAACCCTTGTCTGTTCAAGAAGGCAGTTGCATCCAACTGGGATTACTAGTTTTGTTTATGTTTCCGAACATTCTCTTTTTCCCACAGAGCTAGGAAGGAACATTTTGCCTTCATTTTACATTCAATAAAACTCTTAAGGCTGGGCAAACTGCTGGTTCTGAGACGGTTCCTGTGTCCTAACAGTACCGGGCCCAAATTAAAAGTGTCCTTGCAGGGTGAGTAGAAAATGCTGTGGAATATGAGAAAATGTAGTAGAGCAACATGGAATCAGTTCAGGTCCTATCTGGCCAAAGCAAATAACTGTCGTAGAAGCCCAGCTTGCTACCAGGCAGATTGTTTTGGTATTACTGTGATGTTTCTAAGTGCTTCCATCTCTGGAAGCACCTTGTAGGTTTGCATGAGCTCATTCTTCATGGAGCCAGGCGAGTTTGTTTATTCCTTTGCTAATCCATTTGGAAATGAATCAAACCCTTCCTAAACCTGTGAGCCAGGACTGGGAAGGGATGCTCTTCCAAACCTGCTGGACCTTAACTGTTGTCTGTGGCAGTACACAGCCAAAATCATACCATTGTGGATACAATTATCTCAAAACAATTTGTGCACTAACATAATTTAGTAAGTTCTTTCTTGTTTTTTATTTCCTGAGAGGTCCAAAGTGCTTCAGGTATGATTGCATAGCTTGTTTGTCTCAGTCTGGTGTTTGCTAGCTTTTCAGCAATGTATCTATGAGTCAGAATATAATTTAATGTCTCCTTAGGCCTTCATATCAGTAAAGTAGGTTCTTCCTCTTCAGGAAGGTGAGTTACCGTGACCTTTCAAAATGCTTGTTATCATCAACTTCTGGCTGCTGGAGATTTGCCTTTATTTACCTCCTGCTGCCTTTAGTAAGTGCTCCTTGTTGTAGCTGCTCAAACAGCAACGTTAGAATTTGCAAGTTCTGAAAGTATATTTGCACTCTGAAAGTACATTTATAATACTGTGTTCATGGTGTGTTTAAGTAGTCCTGGATTCTGTGACACAGAATGTGTATTCAGGAACATTTCACCCAGGCATCCATGTACTTCAAACGTCTGCTCTAAATTGGAAATACGGTTTGTGGGGTGTGGTTTTGAATTCCAATTTTTATCAAGTCAGATATTTAGTTTAGCAATATGTTACTCTGTAGGGGAAACCTAACGTGGCATTGTGTAAAACAAATTCAGATACAGTGAAAAAGTATATCAGTGTTCCCAAGATAAGGAGAAGTACAATTTCACGTGCAATATTTGTACTCAGACTTATTTTCTGCCTGTGAAATAGCAGTGGGTCAAAAGACAGATAAAATCACTTGAAGTGAGTAAGTCACAGTTGCCTTGTGATTGTTATCTTCTGTGAGGCAACACCTCCTAAAGTTCATGGTATAAAGTTACATTATTATGGTGCTTTGCATGAAAATTGTGCAGTGTTAGACTGAATAAAAACACAGAACATACCACTTATTGACTTTCTCACTCGCTGTAACTAGCACCTGCTAAAGAATAGAGTACCAGAAAATAAAATAGATGCATACCCCGTAGAAAATTGCTTGTCTGAAACCAGTTTACTTCTATGAAGTGTATTATTCTGAGAGAGTTTGCGTAGTTACCATATCACAGTGTGACACATTTTGGAAAACATCAACCAAGCTAGAGTTTACATTATGTCTCTAGGGGATTTTAGAAAAGGAAAATAAAAGTAGATGCATGGGGCTTTTTTTCCTACTTGATAGGTTTCTTAACATTAGCTGACTGAAACACTTGGAAGTAATGGTGAAAAACCCCAAATATTATTATTTTTATTTGTCAGTAATCTTTAAAGATCTTTGTCTTGATAATGTAGAAACATTATCATGACATATTTTCTATATCCAAAAGGCCTTCAGAATATTTAAAGTCATTATGCACCAAAATGAGAAAGTGGTCCTTAAAATACAATTACAGTATGTACAGATGACCCAATAATATGTATGAATAGAGAGGACAAAAAATTCACTATAAAATATGATTCACCCACTTCCAAGAAAAGATTCTCAAAAGTTGATTTCATGTATGAGTTTTAAGGTTTTCCATATGAGTGAGAAAATCATGTATAACTGTTTCTTATTACATATCCTATTTATTTATAGGGCATCTTTAGAAAAAGTTGGGACTAGTAAAAAATAAATTAAAAAAAAAAAGGCAAACAGAAGATTCTTCAGGACTGCAATTTCTTTGATTGTATGAGTTCTTTCCCCTAAAATGAAAGTTTGTCAATGCAAAAGTAAAAAAATGAGTCAACAACAAAAATCTCTAAAATCCCAACTCGTGTCAATAGTTAAATAGAGCAGAATTATGTTGTTTTTAGAAGTTATTTGTTAAAAACAACAGCAACATGTATGCATAATGAATCTGCGAGGTTTTTCAGCATCAAGGTTTCGACTTCAATGACACATATTTATGGCAGTAAGCGCAGGGAACGAATCTACAGTACTACCGCATAGGCAAAAAAAAAAAATTGAAGAAAAGCTGGTTTACATGTACTACAAAATATTTTCCAATCTGTAGAACAAAATAATTAATTATTACTTTGGAAATGAAAAATAAGACAGAGGTACAGAAATTTCTGTGAAGAATTGGAGGTGAAAACATCTCCCAGGTGTCCTCAAACTCTGCTGAGTATGGGCTGCTTAGTATCAATAACACAAATGTTGAGTTTGCAGATAACAATTGGTTGCGGGATATTCCATTAGCCTACACCCATATGATTAACATCTGGCCTCTGAAGTTGATTTCTCCTCTGAGTCTAGAAAGAATATTTACAAACAAAAAAGTTGATTTTTTTTTCTTTAAATTTCCATTCCATGGCATTTTTGTGCCATGGGAAGTGTAAAATGAAACTCATCAAATGCAGAAACTCATACTCTTTCAATAGAATAAAAATGGAATATTAAGAGCTGAATTATCATTTTTAGTACAATTCAGAGCTAAAGACTACTCAAGAAACAATGAGATTCTTTTTGGAAACACATAGTTTTGAACATTGGTGATGTTCCATTTTCTAAGAATTTAAAAAAAAATGCCAGGGTTTTAAAGACATGCTGGGGCAATTTTTCTCCAAATACTGTTTTCCTTTTACTTGTAATATTTTCAAATAATTTTCACTGCATAGTATTTTGTTTTCTCTCAGTGTGAGTTCTTCAAAAAAAATATGGTGATTTGATCATGTTATTTAAACTTGAAATACAGAAAAAATTTTGACAATAAATCTCACATTATACCCTCAGCAGACAGGATACAGTTTGGGCTAGCTTGCTATACTCCTAATAGAAGGAAATGCTTTCTCTGTGTGGTCTCTCTTCTTGCATACCTGTTTCAAAAAAAAAATAGCAATGAAGATGTGATATGCCAGTAACACTCATAAGGCCAAACCCGGAGCAATTCGTACTGTGGATTAAATTTCTAGATATTCTAGAAATTTCTAGATTCTTACACCAAGTAACACTCACAGTAGCATCATATTTGTATCTAAAATGTCTGAACCAGAAGAAGTGATGTGATTCACCCATACTGGTGGATAACATGTAAACCTTTCTGGTCAGTGAAACAGGTAACTCAGCTACCTGCTTCAGGGCACATCACTGGCTGCTTATATTTCATATTTTTCAGGTATGGAAAACCAAATGTTTGATGACGAAATTAATTTGTAAGTTAAAAAAAACAATTTGCCTTCTGCATATCACTTCATATGAACAGGCTGGCATATTTTTTAAATTTTAGAGACTTTTTCTGCAATGCAGCATGTACTACAGGGAGAATAACTGCCTTTTTCATATATAATCGATACTGTACCAACCCTGTTCAAAGACAAGTCAGACTAACAATACTTTGAGATGGCTGGCACATTATGCATTCTGGAAATTCTAATTTTATGTAAATTTTGGAAATGTATGCATGTGCCAGAGTTGCTCTTTGTTCATGCACTGTTTTAGCATGTCTAAGTAGGAGACGCTGCCATACAACATGGGTTGCAAAACAGCAGATGGGGGTGATTTAGTCTCTGAGGAACTCTAATTTCCTCTGAAAAAGTACTCAGGTTTGTTATGTTATTACTATGGGGAAATATATATTTTAAAATATATTAACAGTTAGTGCTTGTCTAGTTGGAAAATATCTCAGAATACCATTAAAAAATAGTTCTCCGTACGGACACTAATTCCTCTGTAGGAGTCCACTGTGAAAATGGATTAAGTTAAACTGGGAAAAAACCCCCGAAGTCTTAGTGTTGAAGAGCATCTACATAGAGACTTAGAGCACAGCATTATTATTGTGCTTGATATTCATACCCTGACATATTTTGTTGTAACTTCCCCATACAGACAGACCCACACTTTATTACCTCCAGATGGAGTTATGAAATGCTAGTATTTCTTCCTGCATTTACTGATAAAATTCTACACTGAAAACTGATTAGGGATGACAAAACTTTGCAGTCAGAGGTTGAATAGTGCATCCCTGAAATACTCATTTTATGCAGATTTAGAAAATAAATACATTTACAATGGTTTCCTCTTTGTTCTGCCACTGTTCTGGCATGTCAGATTAGTGGTAGATGCCACACAGCAGGAGCTAGGAAATTCTGTCTGAAAAGGAGATGAGGTTTAGAGTCATTTTAGTCCCTGTCAGGACCAGAGTTTCCAAGTAAAGGGACACAGATTTAATACTGTTGTAATCAGGATATTTTAAACATTTAAAGGGTTCATGTTTGCGTTGTCAGATTATTTGCTGGAGTTTGATACCAAAGCAACTGTACGAGTGTGGCAGGGACATAGGAAGAAAGGAAGCTTTTGTTTACTGTGCTCTTTACATTACTTCAGCCTCAAGAAGATTTGTGCCAAACACAACTTTGATGTAGAATGTCAAATTTATATTCCTAAAGTCCTCATTTTGGTTATCAGCTTTCATATATAAAATGCAAAGGTGGTTCTAAGTCTCGTTGGCAGTAGAATGAAGTCATACAGTTCGATCCACCACTCATCTGAATTTGTGCAGAAGTTCCCATTGATTTTAATTGTACAGAATCAGGATGCTTATGACAAATTTATAGTGTTTGGGAAAAGTGTGGTTAGATTATGGTGTCTATGACTTTTCTAGAATGCCAAGATATATTTGCCTATAGAAATCCTATGTCCATGATTTCTCTGTATTCAGCTTAGGTCTTTTGAACACATAATTAACTAGCAAGAATCTGTTGCATGTCTTTGAAAAATATTGCTTGCAGTGAAAAATAACGCTGAAATATTGTCCATGGACAATCACAAAATTCTCTGCATTGAAGAGCCTTTAGTGATTAACAGACTGGCATGGGGTTGCAAAGTTCCCCTGCTAAATATTTATTGGATTTCCAAGTTTGAATCTACATAGTTACTGGAACACTTTTTAGCTCCATTTGCTCAGGGCAGCCTTATAGTATTGTCCTCTTCCTTGGCCACTAGCTTATATCTAGGCCTACAGTGTCTGCAAGGCATATAATCTTCAAAGTGAATCCCAAATATAAAAGTGGCTGAGGCCCCAGGAACAGGCTAAGTTTTCCCAGTGACGTAAGAATTTCTTCCTCAGAATAACTCTTTCCTGGAATCATAGAATCATAGAATCACCAGGTTAAAAGAGACCCACCGGATCATCGAGTCCAACCATTCCCACCAATTTCTAAACCATGCCCCTCAGCACCTCATCCACCCGTACCTTAAATACCTGCGGGAAGGTGAGTCAACTGCCTCCCTGGGCAGACCGTTCCATTGCCTAATGACCCTTTCAGGGAAGAATTTTTTCCTTATGTCAAGCCTGAACCTCCCATGGTGGAGCTTGAGGCCATTCCTTCTTGTCCTGTCCCCTGTCACTTGGGAGATGAGGCCAGCTCCCTCTTCTCTACAACCTCCCTTCAGGTAGTTATAGAGAGCAATGAGGTCTCCCCTCAGCCTCCTCTTCTCCAGGCTAAACAACCCCAGCTCTCTCAGCCATTACTCATAAGTCCTGTCCTCCAGCCCCTTCACCAGCCTCGTTGTTCTTCTGTGGACTTGCTCCAGAGCCTCAACATCTTTCTTGTGGTGAGGGGCCCAGAACTGAACACAGGATTCAAGGAGCGGTCTCACCAGTGCCGAGTACAGAGGGAGAATAACCTCCCTCTGCCTGCTGTTCATGCCATTTCTGATACAGGTCAAGATGCCATTGGATCATTTCATGGAGGTTTAAGTACATACGGTTTGAGGAAATTAAATTTACTCTACAAACTGCTGGGAATGCACACATGGAGTCAGCTACCACGTTCCAAAGAAGCCACCACGTTTCAAAAGGTAGTATCACACTTAGCAACTATGGACTCTACAGGACCTTTTTTATCTTTTGCTTTATAAGCACACATGTATTAGTAGGATCTAACTTTGATTGTGGATTTTACATTCTTGTGAATGCAAGGATCCAACTACCTTTATTCTGTTCAGCTATGAAGAAATAAATAACCATACATTGGATCAGAGAGACAGAGAGAGATTCGTCTTGCAGACTGGGGTATGGAAGTCTTTTCATTTTTAGTTTTCATTGGAGAGGATTCTATTTCATCTTGTCTGTCACTCCTTATAAATCATATCACAAATTTGAAATCTGAAGCTTGATGTTGTTGGCACTTGAACCTAATGTCAAAATGCTTTTGCTGCTTTACCTGTGAAGTAGACAGTCTATACTGTATGTCCTTGAAACAGTCATCATGGTAGACTGATCTTTTTCATGCGGAGAAATCCCAGTTTAGAAGCACAAATAAACTGAATATCATGAACATTCACTAGCTCACTTTCTCACTCATGAAGTTATGAGTGTTAGCTATTAAATTACCAGTGGGATTAAAATGGAAAAGCCTGACTGCCCTTTTGCAATCTGGCAGTGTTAGGCCTGCAAGGGAAGAGGTGGAAAACTTTACATGTTCAGGAGCAGCATGGACAACCCCTACATCTGCTCGTCTATCCCATGACTGTTTCACTAACTACATCTTCTATGACATTTACAATGCTAGTTTTACATAGTCAGTGGATTATATATTCCTATTTTCACAGTTAAGGTGGTCTTGGATCCAGTCTTTGGTTTAAATCTGTAAGTTTACCAGTGTGTAACTTTGCTGTGTAGCTTTGCATGACTAAATATTTTCAATGCATTCAGTGGATCTGTGCTTCACATTAATTCAGGAACATGCACAATCCTAATAGGTCCTGGAGAGTGACATCTGAATTTCCAGAATATGCAGATTATATATAAAACCAAAGTATATCCTAGAGCTAGGATGTAAGCCAGGACACTAGTATATTGGCATGACTGACATGATATAAGTATATATGAATAACCTTCAGATTTTAATGAAACAATTATTTTTGACCAAATTAATCGGAAATATTTTAATGGTAGAATAGTGAATATGAAATAATTACAATTTTATCTCACCACTTATTTATATCTTGCAGTAGTCATGCTTTCTTTTTCCCCTCACCTTTCCTTTTCGTGATGTATTATGATTACGTTCTAGTATTTACTTCTTTCAGGATAGTTCTGTAGCTCACCTCTTTCCTGGTTGCACTTGAGAAGGATGTATCCTTCACTGACAAAACTCTTCTGTTTTGCCTTTGATATAGCAGCTCTTGTAGCCATATCCAGCCTCAAATATTGACAGAATTGCTGCTTGTCCTATTGATGCAGTAAAAAGTACACTTTTTTTAATGTTTGCATTGAAAATTGCAGTGTATGTTAGGGTTCAGCTGAGGTTTTAAACTGTGTTGGTACACTTAAAAACTCAGATTTTAATGAGATGGACTAGGTGAGAGTTTTTGCACCCAGCACCAAACCATGCCATATTCAAACTCTGCTTGTCTTCTCAGATAAAAATTGCAAAAAAAAAAAGGGATGATAGGGATGTGTGGGTGTAATTGTATAATTAGGCATATATTTCTGTATTTTAGCACATACTGTCCCCTGCTGGGAATAATCATATTTTACTGGCAAAAGTAAGCTTTAAGTACAGGTGTGTGTTCATCCTTCCACCTACCATGCAAAAAGCTAGGCTAGTAAAGCCTCCTTTGCCTTTCCCTCTCAGCTAAAGGACTCTCTGACCCATCCTTTGATCACTGTGATGCCAAGAATGAAACATTCCCATTTGATGACGACTTCACCTCATCAGATGGGATTGTTACACACAAGATGCTATTGCAGGCATCACAGAGGCTTGCACAGGAGCTGCCATGTACCCATCAGCATGTCTGAAGTCTGTGTTGGTTTCCCTAGGGAAAATCTTCTTACAGTACTAGTAGTAACCTGCTGGCTGCCCCACACAACCCTCAACAAGCTTCAGAACTGTTTTGTTTTTCCAGAAGAAATCAAATGGAAAGGAGTACTCTCTGCAACGTTTTCCTGTTTTGCTGCAGGATGAAAGATGAATGGTTCACCTTCACAATAACTGCTTCTTTTTTCCAGAAGTCAAAACTTTCCCTCTTCACTACAATGCAAAGCAGCAGGTGATCCCTGGAAACCAAAGGTCTGGGACGTGAGGTTAGCCTGGCTGCCATGGTCTGGGGTCTGACAACATAAAAATGCTACTGGTCTGACATGACTCCGTGCCCATCCCTGCTCTCACCTAGCTCCAGGTTGCTGAAACTTCCAAATCACCGATCTCCATCATTATTTTGATGCCCACACTCTCGGCAGCTGCAAATCAATGCAGCCATTTGTGGAACATCAGGATTGGTGTCGTTAACACAAAGATGGCACAGGTGGGAGTCAGAAGCTTTTGTTTGCTTAGAGAGTAAAGTGGTTTTTTGCATCTGGCAATTCAGTTTAAAATAGTTCCTTTGATACAGCCTTGCTAGGCTTCATTAATTTGTTTATGCTCCTCTTTTTTCCTCTTTAAAATTTGGCTTGTTATGTCTATGCATATGATGTAAATTCTTGCCATCCATTTCTACCTGGCAGTGAAGAGATGAGAATTTTCAGGACCCGAAGCTCTATGAGTCCTTCATCAACAAATTTTCTCTTTTGAAGACACAATTTCTAACACTTGTGTGGCTTTTTCTACAAAACTTAGCAATTCATCAAATACAACGAGTGAACGGTGAAGGTCTTGACAAGATTATGTATGTCTTGGCAATTATGCAGCCTATGTGTGACTTTCAGAGACCAAGAAAAATTTTTATTTGCTGCATTTTATGTTGATGTCTCTCTGTTTGTTAATTACCATTTTGCTTTATCTTTCTCAGCAGCTGTTTGTCTTCCCTTTTAGAGTGTGGACTGTATCACAGACTCAATGTGTTACCAAATATTTGTTTTTCTTGGAACCTCAGAACTGAGTGTTTTGGATAAGAAAATTTTTCGCTGTTAACAACTGTTCAGATTCTTTTTCAACACATTGAGTACATAACATTAATAAAGTTATAAAATATTGCATGAGTAGGAATACCTAGTATTATTTTTTCCTTTATTAAAAAAATACAACAAATATGAAATCTAAATTATCTATTGGGCATAAAGATTGGTTTGCAATGCTAGTCATGGGACATACTGGCATGTTGTATGGACTTTACATTAGTCCATTACTAGAGGATAAAAACTTTTTTTTGTTGTTGTATATTAGTAAATTTAATAATATAAACTCTAACAAAATGGGAATAATAGAAAAGAAAATGTTTTAACTCACAGCAAACTTAACTTCTGTGACATTTTAATTTTGATGTGTTTTTCCTTAATGCCTCATCTCTAACATTTCTTTACACTTTCTCTTGTAAAATTATTAGTTTCCTGTTAAAACAGAAACAAGAGAACAAAAAATGGAAAGGTAATGAAAAGAGCAGAAAAAGTCAAATTAAGACTTACATGTGTACATGAGGAAATTGTGTGCTCTATAAGACTCTGTTCATGTGTCAAGTCAACACGTTAGACAAAATCTTTGTTCAAAACCCATCAATGTTTTTAAATAAAACTCCTTTAACAGTTTTTTCCGTTCTTTAAGATATTAAGGACTTATACAAGGGGTTTTAACATCCACCAGCTTCACAGGAGAAACTTGAACCTTAGATAACTTCTTAGCAGGACTAAACAGCTTCATTCTGGTGTCCTTAATTTATACACCTTGTCTTCATCTCATGTTTTAAGAAAGATATAAGATAAAAATGCTACCTTTCAAACTAAAAATCTAATAGTCAACATTCGCAAAAAAACCCAAAAACCCCAACTCTGGTTTTTGTTGAACATGGAAAATATCCATGTGAAAGGTGAGACTGGACTGAGCTCCTGACCCTGCTCCAAGCTTCTGGAATGGGGCTGGATTTGGGCTGGAAGCTGTGTAACCACACAGGGGTAACACTATCTCCATGTTGATGTGCTGAAAGGGAGGTTACATTGGTGAGTGTGCTTTTTAAATCCTGTTTAATGTTCTCCTGGAGCTGGCTTATTTCAGGAGAAAAGATGAAGTTTCACTGTAAAATTCCCTAAACCACAATGCTTGAGGTCTGCTCCTGGAAAGTAGGAGACGTCAGTTCAAGTTTCAGAGTGTAGTGTTAAAGAGTTGGAGTTTTGAGGATAAAAGCTTGAATTTAGTGTAAAAAATCTGAAGTCACTGCAATGGATGCCTGTATTGTTTTCAGTTAATAACGAGTTGAAAATAATTTATTACACTCAGGTATAAATATCTTACGGATAATTAGCTGTATTTTTTGGTCAGTAGAGAACTATTATGTAATTTTCTTCTTAAATGAAAACATATTTCTGACTAATTACTTTAAAAGTTTATTGAACAAAGCACTTCACTGGATTGAAAGTCACAGTGAAGAAATACTAGCTGTCGGAAGCAAGAAAACGCATGTCATCGTTTTGTGGCATTCTGAAGATTTTCAAAGGTCTAGTTAGAAACTCAATACTTACCTGTCGTTTGTGACCTTAAAGTCTTCACCTTATGATGAACTGTTGCCTACAGGAGAGCCAAGCAACCTGGTCTCCCTCCACTCTAATGAACATGATGGGAACACATGCCTGGGGTTTAGGCAGAGAACAGGAGCGTCAGCACGAGGTGAGTTGCTTCTCAACCCAGCTGCCTAAACTCTTTATTGTTAATACAAACAGTCATCAAGCGAAAATGTCTGTGTGAGAAATTCATCACAAGCAGTGGGTAGGCTTTGGCTGGTCAATAACCAGGAGCACTGACAATCTGCTGTCTTGCTTGGCTTCCCCTGTTACAATCAAAGCTTAAAGAAAGAATGTCCTTTTTTGCATATTTTCTGAACAGCTTTTTAAAGAAAAAATGCCAACACAAAATAATAGATAAAAAGTTACATTTGATGTGATTTCCTTTCAGTTTGAACTAGAGAGCATGAAAAATGAACAGTTAGAGAAGAGGTATCACTAAAGCAAAGATTTTTATCAGATATACATGTGAATTTTAGACTTTCAGTGCAATACCTCTCAAATGTGATGTTACCCTTAACGATAACATCAACAACTGTTTTACTAAGCAATGTATTATTTAGTACAATGACATCAATTTAATGAAGTATGCAGAGGGATGTTTTAAACTAAGTTTTAAAGCATTTTGAGTTGCAGTAATTAAACCAAATTACCTACATAAATAACAGCAAACTACCTTTACAAGGCAGTTAATCTGATATCAAAACAGTGTGCATGGTATTTCAGTGTGCTTGGTGTCTCTCAATACAAAAAACATGCTGCAGTGACGTTAGGGTAAGTATTGCACCAGTTTTCTTCCCATACCATATGTATAGTGGTGGTTTATGATTGTGACTGGAAAATACTCTCAACTTTGCTTTTGGGTTTATTGGTACAGAAATAAATCACATTATTTGAATCTGCTTATTATAGAATCATAGAATCACCAGGTTGGAAAAGACCCACAGGATCATCCAGCCCAACCATTCCTATCAATAACTAACCCATGCCCCTCACCACCTCATCCAACTGTCCTTTAAACAACTCCAGGGAAGGTGAATCAACCACCTCCCTGGGCAGCCTCTAATATATTTAAGTACAGGTCACTAAAGATTCATGGAAGTATTGAATGGCTCTCAGAAGTTTTGTACTAGTGTGGAGAAACTAATGTTTCTATAAACAGTCTGAATTATCTAAATCTCTTTGTTTTGCATATTAGGACAAGAGGCAAAAAAGTATGGTTTTCCATGGCAGTTTACCACTTTTGGTCTTTTTTAGAGCTAATACAATATCCTGTGTCATCTGAGGGGTTAAAAAGCAGTACTATTATTTACCTTCACAAAGATTTCAACCAACAAATGTTTCATGGGCAAGCAGTTATTTCAAGCCAGTGTCTCCAGGCATCTCTTAAACACAATACACACAGAAATAGTCACTGGACTTAAAAAGAATGCTTATATCACGGAAAAATAATGTATTTGTGTACATAAGAATACAAGACCTTGTAAGAATATTCAGATACCACCGGTTCTAATTATTTGTTTTAAAGAAAGTCAACTGTACTCAACCAAGTCTGGAGCCTCATTAAGCCCGATAAACCAGCAGTGCATCCAATGTATTTTGTCTGATTTAGGTCCTGCAGGGTGCAGTGCTGCCTTGCTTGGCGAGTTGCGTAATTATTTATATCTCAGTGAAGACTAATGTCACCCCTTATCTAACTTTACACAGGCTGTCAAGTTAGCTGTTGCTGAAGAGATTGTTCTGCTGGGCAATGTTGTCCCACATAGTGGGTGAGGGTCCAGCTGTCCTTTTCACATTCTGTGGGGATGGCTTGAAAGTGCTGGAACCATAGTTTTACACCATATTGATTTTATAATCCCTAATCTAGTGTCCCCAGGGGGTACTATAATTCTATGTAACAGGTATAAAACAAAGAGATAAATGTGAAAGTAACTAATCAAAGTGGAGGTGTCAAGTACTCATTGAGGGTCTCTGTATTTATATTCAGGTAAGGGATTCACGCTAGTTTAGGTGTATTTTCTTTTAAAAAGCATGTTTCCTAGAACAGTTCAGTACAAATAATGTATGTAGCATGGTGCTAGGTTTTGTCAAGTTGCTAAATTGAACCCACATTGATTCTACTTCAATCGAGTTTATATAATTTACTGACGCTGTACAGTAGGCCTTTCTGAAAGAGTATTTATACCTAAGGTATACACTGAGGCACTGAGGCATGAGGATGAATTTATGCCATTTAACTTCACATACTCCCACAGACATAGTCTAGAGAGTTTTATTTTGAGTTGGTATATGAAATTATCAAAGATTAAGGAAATTATCTGAAGTCTCAATTCATAAAATACTCATGACTTTTGTCTACAACTGCACAGTCATTTCAGAGTACAGGAGTAGTGCGTGGGTTCTATTTTCTACTGGAAGCATGCTCAACTCCAATAGATTATCTGGGTGAGAATAAAACTATAATTTTAATAATAATAGTTAGCAGTGGACACTGAACTCCATAAAAACCATGGTATTACCATTGTTTTTTCATTTTGTCAAAATACTCTTGAATTTTTGCTCCTTTTTTCCAGCATCTTCACAGTACTTCTAGCGTGGTGAGGTCTGTGGATTTAGTAAGCAACCTCTCTTTTCCATCATCCAGGTCATTAATGAAATTATTGAAAAACAACAGAACCAGACAGCCCCCTCTGCAAGCCCACTCTATGCATCCTTCCAGTCCTGACAGTGAACCACTAATAAGTACTCTCTGAATATAGTTATTCATGCACCACACAGTAGTTTCACGAAAGATATATTTTCCTGTCTTGCTTTTAAGATTCTTATGTGAAGACAGTTTCACAAAGCCTAAAGTCATGATATACAGCATCCTCTGTCCTTTGCTACACTCTATTATTTTATGTTGTCATCCAGGGCAATTAAGATGGTTTGACTTGATATGCTTTTGATAAATCCATACAGGTTGTTTCTTAATTTAATTAGTTTTAGCTATTTACTCCTCATTTGCTTTCTTATTTGTGCCTACAGTTTTCTTGATCCATGAAGGAAAATTGCCTGTTTTGTGACTAATCTACCTCTTTCTTTGCTGGTATGGGGCAGTAAATTTTAGCATAAGAGTAGACAAGCAGCTTGGGAAAAACATAGATACCACTGATGGAGCTACTTGCTTCAGTATGTATGACTGAATCCTGAAAACCTGGACTGCAGGATCCAAGCAGCAAGGTGATCTGTGGGCCAGCTTTTCCCACATACCAGCACCCCAGAGAAGATGCACTTACATCAACAGAAGGAGTTTTTCCTGTAGAAATCTGTACATAGGATGTAGCGAGAAAACCAACTTCCCCACCCCCACCTTAATATTTTCCCTGTGTTTTGGTACTTGGAGTTTCTGCAGGCTCACTTGTGTCAGTTAGCAGCAGAATTAGAGATGCTGAAGTTATTGGTGTGGACCAGCCCCAGGCTCTGCCCCAGACCTGTGGGCTGAAACACAGTGTTTGAACTACGAAGTCCAAATTCAAGAGATTCAGAGACTCTGTGTTGTGAAAAAGGGCAAGTCATATTGGCCTTCTGAACCTCAGTTTGCCAATTTAAAGCTATTGATAATTAGCTTCCTTTTAGCATCTCTAAGATGTACAGGCACAGATTATCATATAAGACGAGAATGTGCAGATCATTTGGCTAGGAGTTTATTTTGCTGTTCTGTTGGATCTGTTTCTTGTGGCAAGAAGTTTATTTTGCTGTTCTGTTGTATCTGTTTCTTGTGTCATTTCATAAGGCTCATTTGATTTCTGTGATTGTACTGTATTATTATCTTGGTTTAACGTTCAGAAGTCCTGAGCCTTGCCTTTCTTTATAAGCAATAAATTGAAATAGATTTATATCATAAACAGTTTGTTGAGCATTATATAGTCTGAAAATTGTTAGTTGAGTATAAATGGAAAATTAACAAGAAAAATCAAACATCAACTGTAAAAAAAATCTGAATTTGAAAATTGATAGAAAAAAAAGTGAATTTCTGAAAGGTCACTCCTCCTTGAACATTTGTTACCATTGAAATTTGTACCTGACAAGTGCAGCAACAGAATAAAAAACTCTTACAACAGTAGAAACACCCTTACAACAGTAGAAACAGCTATGCTTTGTACGGAGCAATTAAGTACTCATCAGACACATGAGAGAAAGATCTTTGGTGAACACATACCTTCCTGCTAAGGCTCAGCCATAGTTAGGCTAGGAGCACACCCACACAAGCTGAGCAAGCATGATGCTCATACCTTAGCATGAAGCCTGGTCCCCTGCCCAGCTTTGTTCCCAGTGATGTATGCAATGGGGATGTCTCTACCGCTCAAAGCAGTTACATGCATATAGATGTCCCAATTGCAGAAAAAAGCCTCTGAGATCCAAAGTGACCAAAGGCACCATGCAAATTAGTCAAGCTAAAATCTGCGTTTAATAACGTACCCCAAAATTCCTCTATGAAGCCTATGATTGTTCATTATATGCCCATCCTTTTGTGCATTTTAATGGCTTTTCAGAGTCAGCTTGAGGACAGCACTGAACAGGCTCTGAACAGTTGAAGGAGCTTCCACAAAGAAACAGTTTTCCTCTCTTATTTCCTCTGTGCTAAGACGAGGCTACTGGATCATCAAACATAATTGCTTAATGAGAAACTAATTCCTCTTGCAAGTTTAGCAGCTGTGGTGTAGTTTCATCTAATTTCTCAGGAGTATCCAGCCCTGCTAAAAATATTCAGTGATGGAGATTTTACCAGAGCATGATAAGATCTTACTCAGCATAACAGGAACTAAGGCAAAAGCAGGTACTTTTAAGAACACTGTTCCTTATGTGCTTGAGTTTACCAGTAATAAATAGCAAGTGTCTATATGACAGCAAACTTTAGTGGAAGTCCTGAACTCTGTAGCATTCTTTCTGTGGAATTCTACTATGTGGTCTCATCTGTTTCCCCATGTTCACCTCTGCGAAGGTGCCTCCAGACATCTGTTTTGTGGCTGTCTGTATGCTGCAGAGAAACATGCAATATAATGAAGGTTTTTCATGTAGCTCCAAGTATTTTATGTAGTAAATAAAGGCAGAAACAGAATTTCATCCTGTATTCACTCAGTTTGGAGTAATGAATTATACTAAGTTTGGTGTCAGGAAGAAGTATTTATCACTGATTAATGACAAAACCACAAAAGTTACCAAGATATGCAATGCATTTCAAATACAAAAGTAATTGCAAATTAGAGTTTGGTATGTTAGAGTTCTTCAAGTTACACACTGAATAAGCAAATGCTCCCCAATTATAATTGATTTCATGGTGCAATTTTAACAGAACTCAAAAAGCAATGTTAAGGAAAAAAGTTGAATGTATGTGTTTTCTGTAGGTGACATGACCGTAAATTGAATTTGTCAAATTTCTTTAAGAAATATTACTTAAGAAAAGGTATAAGAAAAGAAGACAAGAAGTGAACATAAAATTCTTATGCTCAAAATGAATCAAAGCAATAATGTTTTCACTATACCACACTCTATATATACAGGCCTGTGTAAATTAACTGTGCCTATGCATCTGTCCTAGGACATATAAAATTGTTCTTTGGGAAAAATGTTTTGTGAATAATTTTTTATGGTAGCAGATTTTTTTTTTCAGGGTCAAGCATTCCAAATGCTGAATTTCAATTTTTAACAATGGAAATTAAAACACAAGAATTACAGACTAGGCAGAGAAGGGTTGACAGATCAAGGTATGAGGAATGAGTATGCATTTTAGTCTAATGCACCTCTTTCAGGAACTAAAATCTGTTTGTCAGCAATAAAATAATTCCTGAAAGCTTAAAATAATATTGCACTTAAAAATAGCTCAAGAGAAACTAAAAAGGAAGTTGTATCAAATAGCATTCAGAACTGCAGCAGCCTCTCTAAACCTGCCAAGTTGCTTCTCATCCAAAACCTATACACAGGGTCACTGAATAGGAGACAGGTAGATGCCATCCACAAGATAAGCCATGACTGTGAGGTGGCCAAATGGCTGATGCATGATTTGCTGTATGATACAGGCAGCTTACAGCTCGAGTCCCTCAGGTATCTAGGCTGAGTAACCTTCCCAGACAAGAATTTGGGCTTGTCTACTCTAGACATCACAACACTGGCACTCCTAAACAAGGCATCAAAGAGGCTTGGGATTATATAGGATCCTGTGGGTCTTTTCCAGCCTTGTGATTCTGTGGTTCTGTGATATCAATTAAAATTAGAGGTCCTAAAACTAAGACCCAATAAAAAGTTGTCAGAGCACTCTGCAGCTAGGGACATGGGGTTGTCTCTGGATGATTTTTCATGGTGATTTGACCAAGACCATGTGAGGGGTGGCAGATCATGCATTTTGAACAGTTGTCTCTTGCCTGCAAAGCAAAAGTGATCCAAATCTTTTCAAAGGAATAAATAGCAGGACACAGAAAACTGTTTAAGAAAGTATTTCTGTGTGACTTTTTACATTTAAATTCAAAGGAATGTCTTCAGAATTCTACACTGATGTGAAAATGTATTGGCAGTCACAATGCACAAAATTGATTTTCCTCCCTAAATATTCCATTAAATACTGTAGAAATCACAGGTTGTTGAACACATCTTCAAACAGACTTAAGGTGCTTGTTCACAAATAAGGTAAACATGGCATAAATGAGTATATCTATTTTGCTGAAAAAAAACAAGATCAGGAAAGGTCTCTAAAATGCATTTCCTATTTTCTTATTCACCTGTTACTGTATCTTTTCTTCTTTCTCCTCTCCCAAGTGTAAATTATATTTAGACTAACATACCAACATGTAATTACATGTATTTTCATTATCTCATAATTTGGCTTGGGAATCTACATTATATGCACAAAATGCTGATTGCCTGCAGCTGCAGACAAGCGATTATTTAGATGTGCAGGCGAGTTGATGAGATGAACCAGAGACCTGGAGGAAAGTCACTTGCAGTCTTGGTGCTTGGTAGAACAGCTTGAACCCCCGGGGCAACTGGGACTAGAGGGCCCAGATGAACTCATGTACTGTATTTGCTTTGGCATCAGCCCACAACAATATACAATATCCTTGATGCTTACTGTATAAATATTTGCATCAAAAGGCTTCTGCAGTTTAGACAGTGGTCCAATTTTAGGTGTAAGGCAGCAAATAGAAAAATAATACTGAATAGCATTTATTTTAACCAACTTTACTAACCGTTACACCCCTGGTCTTCATTTCTTCATGGCTCACTCTCTATTTAGCAAGTGGTATATTTCAAATTTTTTTTTTTTAAAAAAAAGTAGCCAAGAAAAATGAAAAGCAGTGATTATGATCGTTTCATATAGCTTTCTAAATGAGAAAATGAATGTCTGCAATTAATTGTAACACCTGTGATTCTGAGATGTAAAAACCACAAAAAAATCCACTGAACTGAAAGACATCTGAAAAAATAACTTCAACCTCCTGAGAAACTAAGCTTTCCAGGCATCTCAAATATTATCAACAGCTTCAAAACCAAGAAAAAATAAAACAGATGAGAAAATATAATTTCATAACACTGAACTAAAACTCCCAATAAGGAAAGTCCTAAATACCTTTAACGCATTCTCTATTTTCCCAGGCATTTGAATATCTCAAAGCCTTAAAAAAATGAGCTGTAAACTGTCTTACATAAAACAACCAGTACAGAAACACAGATTGATAGATTGTTTGAAACCAATAATGTGGGTTTGACAACATCCCAGCTGCCCAGCTGCAGTATCATCTTCCCCAGATCCTGTGCAGTCTCCCTAAGTGGGTGGCCCTGGGACTGCTGCTCTGATCTCCTGCCCAGTGCCCTCTTGTCTCCCCAGCCTGGGAAGAGGTTGTGCTCCACTCCAGACTGTGCTCCCTACTAATGCTACAACAGGGCTTTCTACCTAGAAGAGTCAAAATAAGATGCCCCACAGTAGGTTTCACTGAGAAAACACGATATTGTGCAGTGAGACCTGCTAAAACTGATTATTACGGGGAAGAAAATGGAAACGAGTATCTATGTACTTGCAAAAGAGAATTTTAATGTTATGATCCACTATGATCTTAAAGATAACAAAAAGACAATATGGTTAGGGTACATTGTTTCTGTCTTCAGACATGGAAACAAGGCTGAAGAGATCGTCAATATTCTTTTTGGTGATATTTCCTATAAATAGTTTTCTTTCAAGGCAAAATATTTTTCATGTAGTAAATAATGCCAAATATCACTGTGATTCTGTACTTCCATTCAGCTTTGTTTAATTCCTATTCTGGAAACACATATTTGTAACAGAAAATTTTGAAACTAAAATCTCACCTGTGTAAGATGACTGGGTTTAAGATAATATTTAGAGATGAAACCCGTTGTAGTAACTCCAGGTATATCATACATATATATAGTTTACATGTGAAATAACTAAACACAAGAAGTCTTCTTTTGTCTTTTTATTCTATTTTTTCTTTTTCTTTCTCTTTTTTTTTTTTTTTTCAGAATGCAGGTGATTTTATTAGGTCAAGTACGTGACTTTTTTTTTTCTACAGGGCAAAAAATAATTTCAGCCTCTGCATCCTATTTTAACAACCTGAATGGAGTTGCTTTAGCAAGATGTGTATTTTAGGACTGTAGCAATGAAAGGTCTCAATTTGAACTCTGTCCTAAATACACAGAATCTGATGCATGTATTAACTATTAATGCCAATGAGTTTGTATAATTAGACCTGAACCGGTATTTCAGAGATGATTTCTGCTCTATCTTGCTATATATATATTTTGTTACGACTTTATTATTTGTTCTCTATTTACATCAGAAAAAACAGTGTCTAAAACAAGCTATGTGTGCATATATTATCAACACATTTATCTGTGAAGCTTTACCATTGCAGTCAGTAACGCTTTAAAAACAAAAAGGTTGTGTCTGTGTATTGTTAATAATTATTAGGAAAGTGTGCAAATGTAGCAGTTCTGTCCCAGGGTTTGGTAAGTAAGGTCATGGTACAATAAGGGTTGGAAGCTCTGTAAGCATTAGTTGTATTTGCATATGTCAGAACAGTCTGTGAATACTAACGGCACAAACACTTCACATCTGCTTCTGTTTACTCCCATGCTAACAGTCAAAAGTACAAAAGTACCGTGTTAATTGCTCTGTTACATACTGACTGTTGACACATTCTCCACAGAGCTTTCATAAATACACTGTTGCAAACAAACTACTAATGACTTTGCTTATTTCCAGCCCATCTTTAAAGGAAATCCAGAATATATACACAGATTAATGATTCTTCTATTTAGCAGTGTGTCTTGTTGCTTGCTATTGTGGAGGCTTGTATAAAGGCAGTATCAATTAAGTAGCAATTGTCTATGAAGTGGGGAAAAAAAGTGCTGATATAAATAAGTAATGTGCATGAAGTGAGAATTTCTGAAAACAATTTGAAGTGAACTCTGAGGCAAGGGCACCGACTAGTGAACAAACCCTCTCCATCTGCTCTTCAATCTAAAACCATTAGAGCCCAATTTGAAGTCTGACTAAACAGCAGTGATACCTGTGGGTCTCCATTGAGATTTTTCACTATATGTGACATGCCCTGAAGAAATTTAAAAAAAACAGGATGGGTGATGATCGAAAAAAATAAGACTCCTAAAAAACACCACTAACAAGCTAATAATATTTAAATTTGTGCTTCAAGTTTCTTTTTGCTGTGACACTTCAATATAGGAATATAATTATTTTGTTATTAAAAAACCACAAAGAAACTGCTATCCAAATCCACTGTTACAGTTAGTGTGCTATGTGGTTTCTGACAATGGTCTACTTCTTTCTGAAGGAATAGAGAAAATCCTACAGTGTGCCTCACTTTCCTCAAGCAAGCATTGGTGATTTTCCAAATGTTCTTTCTCTTCTGATATTGGAAACTCTTGTCTCCTAATAAACTTCCCAAAATGTTTTTTTTTTTTTTTGCTGCCTCCATCATTCATAGAATCATAGAATCACCAGGTTGGAAAAGACCCACCGGATCATTGAGTCCAACCATTCCCACCAATCTCTAAACCATGCCCCTGAGTACCTCATCCACCTACACCATTCAGGTGTAGACAAGCATTGCTACAAATGCAGTATAAGTGTATTTTAGTTCTTTTGTTTTTTAAATAGTTTCCTTTAATTTCATTTGTATGGCAGGACATGATAAAAAGAAGTCAGCCTTCTTAATCTTATTCATTGTCACAAGTCTATCTCCGCATTTATACCTTTGCTCATTCTGATCAGGCCAATCCAGAATGGATGACAATTAGCAAAAGCAGGCTACCCTTTTACTAATGTCCTCTTGTTCATTCATTCATTCATTCATTCATTCATTCATTCATTCATGTCCTAAACATTTTATCAGGCCAAATGAAGAGTAATAAAGTATTGTGAGTAATAAAGTGTTCTAAGTAACATACCACATTACTTTTTTTCTATTTAATTTCTTGTTAATCTCCCCATTTTATTGTACAGAATGGAGAAGGAGGTGTTCATAGTAGGCTTTAGGTCTGTAAAGACACCCTAGTGAAGTCCAAGGCCTCCTTGATGCATGGCAGCTTGATACCTTCATCTTCAGGTCAAACCACACTCCAGTTGTGAGCTGTGGTGTTCCCTGGCATGGTTACTTCTGGGAAAGGTCATGCCTGTGCTCAGGCTGACAAAACTAAGTCTTTCCACCATTCTTTCATTAGAACAATCTTGATCAATTTTCTATTTACCTGCTGAACAGGTCACTTGCTAACTCAGATTTGGATTCTTATAGATTATTTTAGCAATGCTGAGGGATCAGCAGCAGTCAGACTTCTGTGTTGCAGTATAGCCTATTTACAGTAATGTATGTAATCTTGGGGTTTTGCTTGTTTATTTGGTTGAGTGGGGATTTATCATTTGTTTGTTTTAAATATGTGAAAATCCAGGCAACCAGACAACCTTCCTCTGTTTTCAGCTCCAAAACCAACCAAATACCCTGACTCATCAGTCTGCTCTATCTGTACTCCTTTCAAAAATATGACTGCTAAGGCATTCTTCTTCTAAAACTGGTTTTTGGTTCTCTTGAGTTTTTTCTACCTCAGCTATTTCTCATTGCAGCACTGCTCAAAAGCATCTCTTCATCTCTATTTAGAGTCAGATACATGTATAAGATCTGAACCAAAAGAACTGAGACTAACATAGCTTTGAACCAACAGTGGGAGGGGAGAGACAAAGAGATGGTTATAGAACATGTTCTAAACTGTCACACTGAGACAAGGCTCAGTTAGATTGGTGGGACCTCTGCTGTTTAGTATCTTCATCAATGCTGTTGACTATGAGGTTGAGTGCACCTTCAGTAAGTTTGCAGATGACGCTAAGCTGAGTGGTGCAGTTGTCACATTGGAAGTACAGGATGTCATCCAAAGGAACCTGGACAGAGTGGAGAAGTGGGACTGTGAGAACCTCACGAGATTCAACAAGGCCAAGGGCAAGGTCCTACACCTGGGTTGGGGCAATTCCCAATTTCAGTACACAATGGGGGATGATGTGATCGAGAGAGAAGAACTTGGGGTGCTGGTCAATGAGAAGCTCAACATGAGTCAGTAAGGCATGATCAGAGCCCAGGAGGCAAACCGTATCCTGGGCTTCGTCAAAAAAAGAATGGTTAGTGAGTTAAGGGAGGTGGTTTTGTGCCTATATTCCTCTCTTGTGTGACCTTGTCTGGAGTATTGTGTCTAGTTTTGGAATCCTCAACATAAGAAGGATATGGAACTGTTGGAATGGGTACAGGGGAGGGCTACAAAGATGGTCCGAGAGGTGGAGCACCTTCCAAATGAGAACAGGCTGAGAGAAAGTTTGGCTTGTTCAGCCTGGTGAAGAGAAGGCTCCAAGGAAAACATATAGTGACCTTCCAGTACCTGCAAGGGGTCTAAAGAAAAGCTGGAGAGGGACTGCTCATAAAGGCTTGTGGTGATAGGATAAGGGGGAATGGGCATAAACTGGAGAGGGGCAGATTTGGACTAGACAGTGAGGTAGTGGCACAGGTCGTCAAGGGAAACTGTGGCTGCCCTATCCGTGGAGGTGTTTAAGGCCAGGTTGAATGGGGCCTTGGGCAGGCTGGTCTAGTGGGATGTCCCTGTCCATGGCAGGGGCTTTGGAACTAGACAATCTTTGAGATCCCTTCCAACCCAAACTATTCTATGATTCTAGATTGCTTCACTCAGTACTAGTGGTTGCATGTTTAAATGTAGTTGTTTTCTTACCCTCAGTAGGAAAATACCGATATGCAGGAGTGAACAGCAAGTTAACATCAAGATAGTGTTCCAGCCCACAACACTTTGTCTGTGAAGCAGTTCTTACTAGTAACAACATTACTGTTCTTGAACATCCACCTTATTTGCCACACTTGGCTCCCTGTGATTTCTATCTCTTCCCAAAGATCAAGTTGGTAGTCAAAGGAAACATTTTTTTATCAAAAGGAGATGTGAAAGCAAAAACAACAGAGAACCTCAACAACCTTTCTGAAGTTGATCTGTCAGAATTGCTTTGAACTTTAACAACTTCAAATGCAGCTGTGTGTCAGCTCAAAAAGAAACTGTTTTGAAGTTGATAATAGCAGATTTTCTTAATTCTTAAAAAAGAGAGGCACAGTCTTGGTTTTTTTTTTTTTTTTTGTGTTCAGCCTTGTCTACAGTTTGTGTAGTAGATTTGGAACCAATGACTGTTTAGGATTACTGGAATAACTGCTACTATAAACAAAGGCAATGATTTCCTGCTATTTTCTCAAAGAGAAGTTCTAAAACAAGCAATCTCAAAAATCTTTGATGAAGTATACAAAGGAAAATATCTCACTTCAGAAATCACATGTAGAAGAGAAATCTTAGGATCAAAAAGGGGTTTGCCATGTCTAATATAACCATTATCTTAGTTGATTTTAACAGTTCCTGGTTGAGGTGTTTGAGCTAGCAATCCTGAACATAGTAAGATTAGTATGACCTGGAGTATGTCAGGAAGGCAGGACTAGGAGTGAGATCACCTCGTGGCAAAAAATGTGCCCTGTGTACTCAGTGAAATGAGGAAATGATACTTATTTTATTTTATGAAGTGCTTTGAAGTTTTTAGCTAAAATTACTGTATAAAGGAGATTGTTGAATGTCTTGAAAGCCCTGAATAGACTGACTTATACCTGCATCCAAATGCCATTTTGATCCTCAAATAAAGTGTTTCCTTGCCTATAGTTAGCAGTTCAATCCAACCTTCTCAGGATGGATTCCAACCTAAACCACACAGAAAATTCTGAGTTCCTCAAAAAAGAACCCTTATATTGTGATATATGTCCTTTTTTAAAAAAAAATAAAAAGGGTGTATGTGTGCTAACTTTTAATGTAATAATCTAATGAACAAGACCAGTTCTCAGTTCCTTTTTCTACCTCAAGGAAATCAGATACACATTTTCCTTCCTTTTAGGAAAACTCTGAGTATCAGATTATCAAAACCCTTTCTAGGGACCCTCACTTCATTTTATATTCGAATTTAAAAATAAGTAGGTTGGCTCTGGGTCTGGAAGTCTCTATGGATCTAGCATAAAGTGACTAATCCAAACCTGCTAGGAAAGCATCTATCACAGCAAGGAATATCCCTGGAGGTATTTAAGGCCAGGTTGGATGGGGCCTTGGGTAACGTGATCTAGTAGGATGTCGCTGCCAATGGCAGGGGGGTTGAACTAGATAACCTTTAAGGTCCCTTCCAACCCAAACTATTCTATGATTCTTCGATTCTATGAATATATCATTTGTTTCTAACATTCCTACCAGCATATGTAAAAGCAGGTAGGTAGATGGTTCTATGACTCTTGGATACAAATCAAATGAAACAACAAAACGGCAAAGCATGGTCATATCTCTTGTACTGAACTCATAAAAAGAGATTGCAAAGTGAAAAGTACAATAAAGTCTTCTGGCTTGACTTTATTAGTTGCAAAAATAGAATAGTAGTTTTCTACAAATGTTACACCTAAATATCTTTCTTACCTCAGATTTGTCTTCACAAACTGCCAAAGTGAAGAAAGACTTTTACAAAGGAGATATTACAAAGATGATAACTACAGGAACTGTGGAGATAAATATCGACAATTATGTGTATGAACAGTTACTAGCAACCAGCATGTCAGTGAAATATCAATGCTCTTTATTCTTTATGTATTAAATATTAGTCCTCTATTGAAATATTTTACCTGAGCTGCAGAAGTGTTTGTCACATTTTTATCTCCAAATTACAACCTTCATGAGTTAAAATTATATATTTGAGATATTTAAAAAGGTGGGGAAGATTTATAAATGCTGACACATGGAGAAACAACAGCACATAGATGTTAACTAATGAAAATATACATTTCATGAAAATACATATTCCATAAGTATTTTGGTTATTTAGTTACTAGGTGGTGTGTAATTACCTTGACAGAAACTGTCATTAAAGAATATTCAAGTAAACTGACTTTCATTTAATTTAAGCACAGTGGAAGGAGAAGAGCCAAAGTGTTCCTTTCCTGTTTCATTTTCTGTATAACATAGCACTATTTTTAGAAGTGTCTGAGTTTCCCAATTACTTTTTGTGGACATAACTTAACTTTAACTACTTTAAACGAGGTATTTCTCTGTCATCAGTAACAAAATCTCTGTAAAAATCTATGACAGTCATTTATCTTCAAACTCCTTCAATTAAACATAAGGTAACTGGTAATTTCAATGACATTTTTTCCCCATAACATGGATAATATTTAAACACATGCATGCAAATCACTGCAGTTTATGGATAAGTTTTTGAGACACTCTTAAGATGACTGAGAAGCCTTAGATTTTGAATGTTGTTTAGTCAAGTCAGCTAATACTTGGCTGCCCAGCATAGTTATTACTAGGGCTGCCTTGGTTGTAAGCAAACATATGATAACCCTTCATATTCTTTTTGGGTTCTGACTGTGTTTTGGTTTTAGCTAAAGCAGAACTAATTCTTTAACTTTCAAGCTAAGCTTCTTCTAAAAGTTTTGTAAAAGTTAAGAACATATTTTCAAACAATGTCTGTCTCTTTGAGTGATAACATCTGAAGTTTATAATTACCACCAAAGTAACAAGGCACTGCTATGAAGAAAGGTCATTATTTATACATATTCCTATAGAAACCAAGACCATCCTAGAGTTGATGGAATGCAGTAAGTCAAAAGGTGAAAAAAAGGCCACACCATGGAGGGACGGACAGGATAGGTGACCCAAAGCCGATGAATAGATTATTCCATTCCATATATAACATTCTGAGTATAATACTGAGAGATCGTGAGGGTCAAGCCCTCATCTTTGATTGCTGGTGTCCAGTGAGGGCCTCATCGATCTGCTCCCAATCCTAATCCATGCATTCCTGAATCCAGTTCCTGGATCCAGTTCCTGGATCTAACTCCTGTCTGCCACTGAGTGCAATCCAGAACTATCCCCATATCTGCCCTACAGCATCAGTGGTGACACATAGTCATTAGGAAGTTTGATTTGGTTTTATATGTATTTGTATATATTTTATCTTATTAATATTACTATCTTTTATTTTTTATTATTAATGTTTCATTAAAGATGTTTTAGTTTTAGTTTCCAACCCACAAGTGTCTCATTTCCCCTTTTCCTGGGAGGGGAAGGAACAAGGATGCAAATGCCCAGTTTAGCTGCTGACCAAACCAGAGGCAGGGTCTAAATCAGGACAGACTGCCTCTTCCATGCATACAGACATATCTGGAACAGTTTCTGCTTTCCACGTACAAACTAAACTAAATATATCACAGATCTCAAGTATCCTGAAATTGTACGTGTCAAGATCTAGGTACTTGATTGTCTGTCATAGTTCTGTACCATTCAGTGCTTCTCTTTCCTGGAAATGTGATTAGTATGATACATTTAATGGCTAGCTAGCCATTAAAGAAGAGGGCCCATCCCCACTGGCTCACAGAAGTTTTTCAAATGTCCTGCCCTTCACCAGGCCTGTGGAATCTGATACATAAATGCTCTTTGTCTTTCTGTTAAAACCTGCCTAACTTGATTTGGATTGCCCTCTTAAGTAAGGAAGGGTTTAGCTCTGCACAGTTATCCAGGAATTCTTCTTACTCATCTTAAACATTGCTCTGTCCAGCCTTCATACACAGCAAATTATTACAACCGATGTGCCATATAGACTGTAAAGAATATTCTGCCACTGTTTTAACAACTGGTTCTTAGAAAGCATCTTTATCCTATGTACATCTCGGGCAGCAACGCTACAGAAGTTTACTGAAATAGATTCACACAACGAATGCTGTTCATCACAAGGTTTCTTTTTCATATTTTATGTTCAATGTTTATATTTTTTTCAGTTTTCTGAACAACATTTAATAGGTGGGGAAGCTTTCATACTGCTATGACCAGACAGTGCACTTACAACTATTTAACATGCCCATCCTTTGTGAGACTGACCTCTACACCTCTATTTGCTTCTTTGAACACTTCTTGGCAGCTGAAGAGTTACATCAGAATCAGTATATTTACAGCTGCTTCCTGACTCTTTTTAATGGTCTGCAGTGTTCTGCTTTCTCTTGTTTTTCCCATTGGCAACACTCAGGTAGAAAAGTCACCTAGTCTTACCAACAGTTTTCAGCCAGAGAACCATTTCAGTGCTGAGTCCATTCCTGGTTTTGGATGCCTAATGTTCTGTGGTTTTAATGGAATTCCTCTAAAGGAATTTCCTTTGGGCTTTCTTTCCTTACTCGGTTTGTAGTAATGTTTACGAAGAAATACAGAAAAAAAGAGAACCTATTCACTGCCATATGTTTAGAAAGGAAAGAAGAATTTGTCTATGCGTTCCTCAATTTTCACACTCACAGCTTTCAGTTTCATGGCAATCTTAGTCCATTTCATGCTGGAGATGTGTCAAACAGAGCAGAGGTAAAAGGAAGGATTGCCTAGTGAGCAGAAGTTAGCAGCATTATTATATACCTAAAATAAAATCAACCTCATTTTTAGAGATCAAAGTGAACTCAGGATATGTAATTTTTTCATGTTTTCCTCCACATTTACTCAAAGCAGCCTTCTGGATTTGAGGGTCAGTGAAATAAGTGAGAACTGTCCAAACCTAATTCATTCATTTTCTAGCAATGCTGGTAGGAAAAAACCTTGGCAATCACTCCTCTGCTGCAGAGGAGGTGGCACTCAGCTGGTCATCCATATTAACAACTGAAATGAAGCAAATAATTTCCATGAGCAGTTTCTTGGGAAAACATTGTCTGTTCAATCTACTTGTGAATTGTTTGAGCAGATCACACTATTCTTGGATTTTTCCACTCCTTTTGAATATCTGGTTATTTCCTCATTGAGTAAATCTTGGTATAAGACCATTCAGAAGTAGTTTTCTTCACATTCTTGAAATGAGCACTGCACATTGTTTTGGTGTTCTACATAGGCAACACGGTGCAGTTCAATTTTTTTCAGCTACAACTCAAACAGAAAACTGGAAGAGTTACAACTCACAGTGCAATTTCAAAGCTAACTTTATTGAGTTAGCTGAATTATTCACCTCTAAAGACTGCATTTCATGAATACTTATGGTGGTAAAATCTGTGTGCTTGAAGATTCCTGGAAAAGAGAGATTGACAAGAATGAAGTAAAAATGTAATTTTGTTTAGAATTTCAATATGAATATTTGTAATTTTTTTGAGAATTATTTATTTAGGAAATAATGTGGTGTCATTGTGTTCTGCCATGTTGCCAAAATACACTTTTCTGACCAGGAAGGTTAAGCAGGTGCTTTACCTACACCTATACCTACATAAAAGAAAACTGAAATATCCACAGATGCTTCCATGGACACTGGATGTGATCGAAAGCAGAGGTAGTTGCTATGTCCAGAACCACTTTCTCTAGTTTTCTGACTGTGCCTTGATGAGATTATTCACAAAGTTCAAAACAGCTCATATGACACAATATCAACCAATAGCATGTGCTTATAATATTTTCATTGCTTGCCTTGTGGTCTTTGTTGAGGGTCCAATCTTATGAACACTTAAATACGCACTCACCTTGGTAATGCAGCTTTTCTAATCACTTCACTGAAATACCTGTGCTCTGTTATGCTGAATGAGGCTTTAACTCCCTAAGGGTTTAGGAGCTACTTTAAAATAAAAAGCATATGTAAATCACAACATTATGTACAATACTAGAATTGTTCTCGCTCGTTTCTTTCAACTTTTCTTTTTTTTAATTACCCTTTCCATTTCCAACAAGATTTACCCGATTCCAGACCGTTGTGTTGGAGTTTTTTTGACTCCTATGTTTATTCCTCACATCCCTTGCACTCTCCCTTTATTTCTGTTAAACAACACTATCTCTTCTTCTTTTGTTAACTATTTACTTTGCTTTGCTTCCTTTCTTCTGCTTCCAGGTTGATCTTGGAAACCTGCACTGTTCTCTCTACCCTTATAATGCCATTTGTGTATTATCTCCATGGCCTCTCCAGTAATCTTAATTTATAATATAATTCATAAGTAATACTGAGTATTTACATATCCTTTTGCAAATATTAATTAATTAGTACTCATGTACTTTTAGAAGCACTTTGTCCTCACTTGACAGATGGGGAAACAACAGCTGAGAGGATGTTGTCTGTTCTCTGCTTTCATGGTGCCTAACACAATGGGGTCTCTTGCAATATTTCATTTATAGATGTTACTGTAATAAATATTAAAAGAAGCAATTATGAGTGATCTAATCAGAGTAGAAATCAGAATCAGATTGCAACAGAAGTGTCCCTGTACTGATGTTTCATGTTTATTCCAACATATTACTTAATCCAGAGCATCGCTCTCCTAATGCTATTTATGAAGGTATTGCAATGTTCTCCATCACTGAAGCAGCTAGACATCTCTTGCAAGTTTCAAAGCAGAAAACTGCCCTGCAGAGCAGAGAAAGAAAATATAAGTTTAATTTTCAAGGAAAAAAACACCCCAACATTTCACCCCACCAAAAAAGGAACTCTCACCCTTAATAAACTTTTAGCCTTAAATATTTCTCGGTCCTACTATAACAGGGAGGGTTGGGAATTTCCTTTTGAAAAGGTGTATTGCGATTAGCCTTATCACATTCAGTATTCAAAATCAGGGGGCTGCCTTATCAGGTTTTCTGAACCCCAAAGGCATACTATATTTGCAAGAGCACATGTCTAAATATTGGACATCACTGAATCTATTTGACTAAGTTACTACCAGTAGCACAGCAGCTGCTGTACCTTTTTCTAACCTAACATGTATTTGCCAGCCATATTATCAGATTTACACAGAGGTTGTTGATGCCAAAAGCAGAGGAGAGGTAAATTCCAACACTGTGACCCTTTGCAGTCATGAAACCTGCACTTTATTTCAGTGCTTCTCTACAGATCCTAAGGGAAAGGTTCCCAATGAATCCAGAAAGTCGTCTACAAAAATGAGTATGAATTCAATGTTACAGACAACTTGGAGACCTCTATAAATGTTTAAGGCACGGGTAGATGAGGTCCTGAGGGACATGGTTTAGTGTTTGATAGGAATGGTTGGACTTGATGATCCGATGGGTCCCTTCCAACCTGGTTGTTCTGTGATTCTGTGATTCTGTGAAATATGACAGCAAGCCATTAGACTGAATAGATATTTTTGGAAACAATGCTTGCAACAGAATTTTTAAGATTAGAAAAGATAAAAGTCCAGCCAGCCCTAAACCTGAGAATTCACGTGCCTCTATGTTTAAATACATGTATTCCTACAAACATACGCACACCCCTCTTGTATCCTTCATATGAATCCACTGGGTATTCCCCTGAAAGTAAGCTTGACGTCAAACCCAAGCCTTTGACGCAGACATTGCTGCACTGGATGTAGGTGCCTAAAAATGTTCTTGCTCCATGTAATTTATAACACGATGTCTCCAGCAGCCATCCCTGCCCCACAGTAGCAGTACTCTGTAGAAAGATAAAGCAAAGCAAAGGCAGGCAATGCCACTGCAGATCCAGATCGTGGGGAACCTCACAAGGCGTAGCTGAAGCATGAGAGATCATGACAGTTTCAGAGGATATTTCTGTAAAAGGGCTGGTCACTAATTTTAACAATAGACCCGTGGTAGCAGAAAGCTGAAGTATAAAGAGTTATACTTGTGCTCTTCTAGAGCTTATAAAAGCTTCAAATTGAGAGGAAAAAAATGAAAAAGGAAAAAAAAAAAAAGAATCGAGACATGGTTGCCAAATACCAGGTGCCATCTAGTGGTTATCAGATTGACTGTTGCTGAGTGCTCTGGGGCATGGAGGTAAACTTGCTTTTCAAAAGGAGCCCCCCCTAACCCTTTCAAGCGGGGCTGGCACTGCACAGGCAGTGATGCTCTGGACTCCGACGATAAGCACCCAAACTGAGTTCTGTCACTGGTGTTTAGTGGTGTCTGGCAACTGCTTTCAGTTTTTTCTCTTGGGATGCTGTGAGCTTAAACTGGCTTTCTGTTTTCTTTCTGATGAAAAGTGCAATGTCAGAACTTGCTGAGCTCTAGCCCTGCAAAGGAGAAGCCTGTAGACTAACCATCACTGCCAGACACGTGAGGGGAAACTAGCTCTGCATAGGTCCAAAAATTCATCCCAATCCTCACTTGCTCCTGCTGCCCCAAGGTTACTTTTTCTCTGCTGTAATGCAAAGACTGGGGACGAACCCACAGCTCTTGTCTCCCAAGTGAGTGGCAAGAGACATGCTGGGAGTCAAAGCCTCTTTAGTGAGATGAGAAATGTCTTTTGGTTCCAGTGGTAAGTGCCTTCCTACAGCCAGAAGATTAGAAAAACTATCTCCACGTCATGGTGTAAATATTAGCCTACAAAAGAAGTCTGGGAGACACAGAACTTGCACTAAGGGGTGGTATTTTTTCCTTTCAAATGGGCAGTTTGTCAAGGTCTTATTAAGTCTTTTTTTTGGGGCAAAAAATGGAGTGTATTTTTAAGGCAGGGTGTGAATACATGCATATGTTCTCAGAAGCGTACAGAGAATTTAGTTAGTAAAAAAACACCTGTATCCTGGTTCTGATGAAGATATTTGCCTAATCTTGTAAGAGGCTAATATATTTGTTCCATGAGTAAACAAATAATTAAAACTATCTTAAGAGTTTCGTTTGGTAAAATGCAGCTTTTTAGCAACATTTAATAAAATGCAGACAAAGAAGTGCATCGGTGAATTCACAGACTGTTTTTATGGTCTTGATTGTTGCTACAATGAGCACTTTTCGACCAGTCCTCTCCCATGTCTGAAGCACAGAACCAGCTCTGCTACAGATGCACTTCCCTAAGAGAAATGCCCATGTGTATGCTGAAATCACAATGCTGTGAAGTGGCATGATGTTATATGAAGACAAAGGAACATACGTGGTGGACGAGCACCTCAGAGGAGCCCATGTAAAGAGGTGAGATCTAGCTCCAAGCCATCACTTGTGTTCTACCCTCCTTATTTGATCTGCCACAGGCTTACTATTGATCCAGTGATCCAGACACACTCTCCCACCATGTGGATTCTTATTCCTTAAGAATGGTAAATTTGACTGCTAAAGAGATATCAAGTGAATATCCACATTATTGCTATCTAACAGTCAGGTTGGGAACAGAGATTTTTTGGTTAAAAAAGAAATAAGAATCTCGGGTTCCAGATTCCAGGACACGCTTTCCAATGTACATGGCCTAACCACTACAATATAGTCACCCTTCTCTCAGTTCTCCTGGCACCAAGACTTGTGTCTTCTTTGCTGCACAGTGGTCCAACATCAGCAACAGTGTCTTGCATCTCTGATTCAGATGGTGATGACTCAAAGAGATGTCATTCAGTCTGTTCCCCTGCTTAATGGCTCCTTCTGGTTAGTTCTAGGGTGATTCCTGCACAGATTATTTCATCCTCTCCTTTTGCACCACTGCTTTCCACTTACTTTAAAGGAAACAGGGATGTATATATGAACTTTTGAATCTGTTCCAGGGGTTAAGAACAACATTTAGAAGCTGTTGCAGTGCCTACTAATTTAAGGACACCCAACTTCCCTTTTGATTCTTACCTGGAGTCAAATGCTCTACAGAACTCCTGGGGAATATGTGTGTGCAAGTCCTCTCTGTCCAAGCTGCCCCAAGAGCTCAGGCACAGTGTGTGCTGACCTGTCTATGTGACTTCCAGGTCAAAGGATGTTGTGCCTAGTTGGGTAGAAGAAACTTCACAATAGTCTGAGCCTACTAGTACACGTGCTTGAAGGACTTTTATAGCCATCTTTATCTATCAGATGGATAGCATTATAAAGGAGTAATAAGTGTAGTGGACTTTTCCATTATAAACAAATGGGGATTTTGATACTGTACTTAAGTAATCCCCAGTTAGTCTATGTACAATCTTACTTGTGCTAACTGTAATGCTACTTGGATCATCCAATTCTTAAAGTATCAGTTTGTCATTAATGTCTTGAGACTTCTGGGATTTCATCTGTGCAATATTGATGATGATTGTTTTGGGCACAGTGTGCAGCTGTTTCTCAACTAGGTGAGCAAATTTACCAGAAGGTTGTAGGAGCATTTTTGATATCTCAGCTAACATGAGCATTGCTGCACCTCTCTACATTGTACATCGAAGACTTAGGTTTACTCTTCTTGCAAAACCCATTTCTTCTAGCATTCCTGAGTGCAACTTTCCAGCCCTGAAGATATGGAGACATTGTGTTGCTCAACACCCTCCCCAGTGAGTAAGGGTATAAAAGGAGTGGTATATAAAATGAAATAAAATATTAATCCAGTAACATCCTTCTTTCAAACAGAGGAAAAATATGTCTTAATTATTCTTTAGTATTCCATATTATTCACCTTTATTGGTCTTACCAGATCAGTCTTACCATTTTTTGGGAATAACTTTAAATTCCCTCTTCAGTTAACTACTTAACATCTGGTTTCTATTTTGCCCATATTCCTTTATTCTATAATCGACTTTATCAGTTAGGTTGGAAGTTTCATAACAGATTTTTCAGATTTTTTTTTTTTGTGTACTATATAGAGTGCCACATGCAATTCTTTTGCAAGTAGGAAAGAGGAAATGCAGAATTTTATAAAAATGTACCGATATGCAAAAAAAAAGAATCAACAAATTGTTCTAAATCTCACAAGTGTTTCACAGGAATTTTGACCAAAACTTGTTGAAACCACCTTAAATCAAAACATAAACTGAATATATGGGTTATTTGTGGGTGAGGAGGTATATTTAGGAGCTGGGAGGACCCTCAAAAAATTCTTTTCTGACATTTAAACCCCTGATAAGCTGCAGAAACTCATAGATAACAACTAACTGTGGCCTATTGACCAGTGGTGTTTCCTAAATAACTGGTTGATCTCCAGTTTATTTCCACTAGCTAGAGTGACACCACAGACAGCTGCACATATGTTAAATATTTTCCTCATATTACTTTTCCATGTGAGCCACTGTTGCAGTTGCTGAAGGGATGTTACTTGGCAGTGGGAAGGGATCTTGCCCACAAAATGTCAAGTGGGGACAAAAGCAGCTTACAAAGCCGCAACTGTTACGTTCTGGTCTCCCCTACAAAAACATTTGAAAACTTCTCACCTGTCCAATATGACACATGCTGCAATTATCAGAGAAAGAAATTGTAAAGGAGGAGGAGAAGGTTTTACCAAAAACGTCCAAGAACAAAGAAAAGCAGAATATGTGTTAATCTTTTTTTTCTGAAGTTAGATTAAATTACAGCATAAAAGTCTGACTGCAAATACTTGCTATTTGTAACTTTACTCACACAAGAAGTCCTTGAATTCTGTGAGATGACTCTCAATTACTTATTTTCTTCTTGTCTCTTCCATCTACTCTCAGTCTTTAGACAGTGTTTCTGATGTGTTTACCTTTGGCAGCAGTCGTTTGACAGAAAAGATCAGAACCAGAACTAGAACAACCACTTGTGGCCGAGGGGTTGAAAGCTGAGACAATCTCTTATTTTTTTTTTAAACACTATACATTGTGACTGATTTTTTTTTCCCAAAATTTTCAGCAAAGGAAAAAGAAGATGTCAAATGAAGTAATCAAAAGAAAGAGTTTCCATTTCTGAAATTCTTAACTAAAACCAGAAAGTGAGATTCTCAGGGACATACGGTGCAAACACAGGAAGAAGTAGAGGTTTATCCTCTGGAGGAAATTGTTATGTTATATGAGTCAAAGTAGCAGAATTTTACTGTGTATCAGTAAGCTGGTAAAATGCAATTTACATAGATATCTGTGTTTATACACCACAGAATCATAGAATCACTAGGTTGGAAAAGACCCTCTGGCTCATCAAGTCCAACCATTCCTATCAATCACTAAACCATGCCCCTTAGCACCTCATCCACCCATCTTTCAAACACCTCTAGGGATAGTGACTCAACCACCTCCCTGGGCAGCCTGTTCTAGTGCCCAATGACCCTTCCCATGAAATTTTTTTTTCTGATGTCCAGCCTGAACCTCTCCTGGTGGAGCTTGAGCCCATTTCCTCTTGTCCTGTCCCCTGTCACTTGGGAGAAGAGCCCAGCTCCCTGCTCTCTACAACTTCCTTTCTGGTATTTGTAGAGAGCAATAAAGTCTCCCCTCAGCCTCCTCTTCTTCAGTCTAAACAATTCCAGTTCCCTCGGCAGCTCCTGATAAGACTTGTTAATACATAGATCCTGCTTCACTGCTCTAACAAGAAAGATTATGTATACTGTATAGATGACACTGAAAGCTATAGGCAAGGATATAAATAAGTTATTGTATAGACTCACATACATTCTTTTCCCTTCTGGCAAACCCCTGAGAGTCAATGTTACGGTAAACTGTAGTTAAGTGTTTATAGCACTAGAAGCTTAATGTCCTCCTGGCTTTCATGAATACCAAATAAGCTTCATACCTGTGAAAGGAGGTCACAGTTAACTTCTATTTTTAGCTGGTATACCTGCTGACAGAAGGGATTTGTAGTAGCCTACCCATGCACACAGGTACATTATATGTCAGCCTTACTGGAACCATGGTCCATGTAAATTGCTTAGGAAAAAATCTTAGAAGGTAAATGTGATAAGTGAAATCATTAAATAACAAGAAGTGCAAAATTGCATCTTTGATGAGGATGCTCAGGTGCTAACTGTGCAACTTGATCAGGATGGAGGAAACAAAGGTCGTGCTAGGTGCTGAATGAAAGAGAGGATGTTGAAATGGAAACACTGTTGGGCATGAAGCAAAGACTTGGTGTAATGCAAATATGGAAATAGCTTGGTATAAATGACAGTGGAAACACAGAGATGAGTATGTGCTCCAAGGGAAGGTTTCTGGGATTGAGGCCTTTCTCCCTGCCATGGTCAGGCTGGACTTTAATTCTTGTTCTGATCATTACTGGTCAAACTGTGTTAGGGCCATGTTTGTGTGCAGTACACTTGACTCTTTGCAGTAGATTTGACTCATTGTCACATGTTTGTGTGCAGTAGACTTGACTCTTTGTCACAGAACTGAGTCTGTGATCACTTTTTTAAATGAGTCTGGCACTGAAGTTCTCGAGACCTTGACACCTATTTATTCAGTTCAAAGCCATACCTGATAACAACAGCTGAAACAGCAAAAGCTATATTGATTAGTAGCCACAGGGGCCACACAACGCCCTGGTGTATCTTTTTCCAGAGCTTTAGTTTTGAAGACATATTTCCTCTAAAATCTGAAGTGCTCAAAGACTCCAGTACCTGTCTTAGGATTTTAGAGGCTCCTGGATTACATTTGGTAGAGGAAGTTGTCACTTTTTTTTTTTTATTAAAATACAATTGCACAGGCACTTTAATTATATTCATTTTACTAAACATTCATGTGCTTTATCCCAAAGTGTCACTAAGCATTTAGCAGATATAAGATAAAAGACAAATGATCTGAAATAGTCTAAGAGTAAGATGTATTTCTACTGACTTCAATATCTGATGTTGAAGTGATAAAAACATACAAATACATAAAGGAATAAATAATTAAGTAAATATAAAAGAAAGCACTTAAAGGAAATGTTGGTGAAGGAGGCAAATAATATAAGAAGGAGCACTTTGAAAAGAGCAGCCTGCTTTCTAGATGATGTTTACTGCACATGTTACTGAGGAAGAGGTAGTTAAAGTATAATCACATAGCTTTTGTCCTTTGCTCTCCATTTCCATCAATCAGGTTTTCGCATTGAATACTTCTCAGTCAACTTGAGCAAACTATTCTTAGAAATCCAGTACAAGGTGGCCATCAGGTTATCCTCTAGCCAATGCAACACATACCTTCAGAAGCAGGCTTATCCCACTCTGATATGCTTCCTGGTGGTACAAGATGTGGTTTTGGGTTTCCTTGTAATTGTCTATTGATTCATATCTAAAAAGATGAAATTACTTCCAAACACATAAGCTTCTGAGAAAAATTATGTGGGTTGTTCCTTTATGCTCCTTTTCCTATTTTTTTTTCCAGTACTCACCTATCATTGCTTCATCAGCTTATAAATGTATAATTTTTCCTTCCTATT
This sequence comes from Coccyzus lansbergi, assembly GCA_033558105.1. Lineage (NCBI taxonomy): Eukaryota > Metazoa > Chordata > Aves > Cuculiformes > Coccyzidae > Coccyzus > Coccyzus lansbergi. Next base: position 904,351 of record JAUMJK010000298.1, read on the forward strand.
TAAAAGCTATTGTTTCTTTTGTGTTTAATTTTCAGTTCTATGCAGGATTCCAGAGTTCCGCTTTTTAATTATTTGGGTTTTTTAGCATGGAAATGAAAACTGAAGATTCATGAGTTGTTTTGCAGAGTGTGTCAAGAAAAAAATGTGCTTCCTTTCAAACTATATGCAGAATTTTTTACATCTTTTTTTGTAAGGAGGGAAATCTTGGACATCTACTAGGCATGCCAGGGCAGTGGCACAGCGAACACTGAAGAAGCAACAAAGCATGTGTCTGTGAGCACCCAGGACACTTGGGAAGAAGGCAGCCTGGCATCCAATGGCATGAGCAGCAGGGAACTAGGGAAGGAGCTAGAACCTATACATCCAGGCAAGTTGCAAGTCTGGAGAGTAAACACACAAAATCATTTGATTGCTTGTTGAAGGTTTTGATGGAACTGACAGGTTCCAGTTAAAAACTTTGGTTCTCTTAAATCAGAGTCGAATGATGAAAACAATTTTGCTGGCAAATTTCTGACTGATTGGCTGTTTCAGTTTTGTACTTGCAATATATCCTGCAGAATATATACAGTTTAGGACCAGAAGTGCTTGTCTACATTCTTCAATTCAAGAACTGATTCTGGTAACTCAACAAAAGTTAAAGAGGAAGCCACCCAAATCAGAGATTATTTGGGACACAAGCAGTTATCTTCTTTTTCCATTTTATAAGTAAACAAGTTAGAGACAGGCAGGTTTATTTGTATTGGCAGTCAATCCAAATAATTACCTTTAAAAGTTACAGATTGTTTCTGGAAGCTACATTGCAACTGAGAGTTACAAGCTGATTATAGAGCCAACTGTCCACCACTTCACCCCATGGTCCCCAGCCACTGGACCAGGAGTGAGGAAAATATCAACAGCCCATGGAATAATAGGTCCTCACAGAACAACTAGTCACTAATATATGTCTGCAATATGGCTCCATCCCTGCATATACATGCAGATCTTTCACAAACTTCACTGCTATTGTCCACAAAAATGGAATTATCTTCCAAAAAAATGACTGGTTGTATATTTTTAAATATTTGCAATATCCTTTGACTTTAATCTCTCTCAATGCAGTGGCACAACTTCTTGCTATTTTTCAAGCCAATGGCTAAGATTGCAGCTGAGATGATTATTTATTATTAATACTGCATTTACTATCCCACTAAATTCTTTGAGACAATGGACAGTTAAGTAGTATGTGGCTGACTGAAGTACTTCCACCATTTAAGGGTTAGCAACTAAACGGCATTATATAATTTGAGTCAATTTCTGCTCGAGATTCCAGGGAGTGAACTCCTCAGGATTACTCATTGTTAAAGGAGTGCCTCAGGGTTTAGTACTTTGACTTTATTATTTTTTCCTTTAGCTATTCAAAACCTTGGCTCGTTTGTAGGAAATGTTAATTATCCTTTCTGTGCTGATATCCCACTGCTGTTTTATAAGCAGAGCTTTGCTTGTACAACTTCAAAAGAAATCTTCAAACTCAATATTACCAAGTTTGAATATTATCTAATTAACCTCCCAGTCTGTCATGCCTTGTTGGTTATCATGAAATAATCACAGCCCCTCAGGTGTTGAAGCTCTAGATGCAGCTAAGTGCCTCTAATTCCCTAAGGGGGTGATTAGCTCATGATAACAATGCTCCCTTGAGTTGTTTTATTGCTTTTATAAAAAGACTTTATTGTGGGGGAAATGTTTATTTTTGTGCAGGAGGAAGATGAAGCTGACAGTTGAGGCTGGTGAGTGACTGTAGCTGTTACTCCTGAGCTGTGGTGCAAACATTGATACAATTGCTCATTTCTGATACTCCTTGGACAATCACAATATGCTGGCTGGTAATTAAGCTCCTGCTGCACTCACAGTATGGAGAAAGAAAATAAATACTTCTAATTCTGCCAGAGGTTAGCAGTTAAAACAAAACAAGACAAAGAAAAACAAAGGATTCCTTCTGCTGTGGGGTTCATAACCTCTAGAGTGTGGAGTACTTCGATACTCTGGAATTCAGTGGATCAATCTCTGTGCATTGTTTCCCAACAAAAAAAAAATCTTTGCTTAAGTACAGAAAACAGAAAGCTCAAGTCAGTAAGTTAATAGCTGTATATTTCTTACAAGATCACTACTGTTAACAAATTTTCTAAGCATTAAACCCCAAAACACTTCAATCAATAGGTTAATTGTAAGATTCTAACCATTGATTTAATGGCTCAAGTTATCTAGGTTTTCCTAACCTTGCTACCTTCAGATAGTTGCCTCCTCTGTTTTTCCCCAAACGGTACACTGCACAGCATTGCTTCTACAGTGCCTCCCTCTACTGAGCTTTTAAAGAAATACTGTATTTTCCTGCCAAGTTTTTCAGCCTTTTTTCACGTAAACAAAATGGCTTTCCACTCTACTCCAAAGACAGGTGTATATGAAACTTGCCTAACGATGAGTAGGTGGTAGGGTTTTATGGAATTTTAATGCTTGATTACATAATTGGCTCATTAATGACAAAAAGAAGAAAAGGAGTCCTTAATTCACTAAACAAGAGCTGAAAAAAAGGTGGGATTTTTTTTTTCTTGCACAGGATGACCACAGAGGAAAATAAACCAATTTGCATAACAAACAGTGTGAATAGCTGCTTGCTATAGCTAATAGCATGAAACTTCTTCAAGGATGGCTAACATGGGCAGAATGTCTTGTTCTGAGCATCACTCTACAGAAAACTGCAACTGAATTACACACATATGCAGAGGTCAGAAGGTTTGCTCGATAGCTAAAATCTTGGCCTACTTGTCCAAACAGTCCATAATCACAGAACTGCAATAACAGATCAGTTCTGTGATTCAATATGCATTTTTGTGTTTGTTTGTTTATAAAATTCGTCTCAGATTTTGTTATTGATGGTGGGCAAAAGAATGCCGAGTTTAAGGTATTATTCGGTTACAAAATGGCTACATATTTTAATCCTTTCTGTGTCATCTTTTTACTGCCTATTTTGCCCCACAAGTATGCAAGCAGCATGCATTCCCTTGCAAGAAAAAGATAACAGATAAGAGATGGTTTCCCTGAATAAAATAAAAAAACCTGTCTGAATAAGACCACACTAGCCAATCTGGTCATTTCACGACTAAAGGTTTGGCAGTATTCAGACAAGAGTATATTATAAGTATTGGATCAAAGTATTAAAATGTATTAGAATACTAGTGGAAAAGGAAACTCTGAAGAAACTCATATATACCATGCAAGCACATTCTGTTTCCTAGGTAACAGCTCTTGGTGATAATGGTCACACATAACGAACTGCACATGGGAAGCCATTTGCAGTGAACAACTTTCATTGGTGAAAAATATTGCTTACCTTTGAGTATCACTATTTGGCATATAATCTCAACTACAATAGAAACAAGAATACATAATGTATCCTATGCAGGGCACTCATGTAGTTCATGTACTTGGAATAATAATCATGAAAAATATTTTCTCAGTCACAGTGAAATGAAAAAAATTGGAGATAAGTTAGTGAGTAAGCTGGTCTGGAGGGAAAGCTCTAGATACTTCTCACAAGCATTAAGAGAGGCTGGACTATGACATAAGTTCCCACATCTGAAAAAAAGCAGGAACAACCAGCAGCTCTTTCCATGATTGTCCTATTTATCAGTCTATATATCCCATGTAATCAATGCTACAGCTATAAGTTAGTAATTTAACCCTTGAGTTCTCTTTTCCCATAAACAAAGAAATGAAATACTGATTTGAACAGAAAGTAATAATGTATCATGAAAACAATGAAGGAACATGCAGGTCTAATAAATGATAATGTATGATTTTATTTCATTTTACTATGAGGTTCTCTTAGCAATTTAGGATTTCCTTACAAAACTAATTTTCTTTCCCAACCATGTAATTTAAGCAGTTTTTCATGCTCTTATTGTCAATCAGAATTAAATTTCATTTAATAATAATTTTAATCCTATCACTTAATTTCTAAGAGCGCTTTGCAAAAGTTGTTTCTGTGTCTATGAGCATGTTTGCATATACATTTAAGCTTCTTTATAAATGAAATGATATGCTAAACACTAAAAAAAATCAGGCATTTTTGCGATTTTTTTGCTGTAATAAAAATATTATTTTTTAATGAACCTAGAATCATAGAATCACAGAATCATCAGGTTGGAAAAGACTCACCGGATCATCGACTCCAACGATTCCCACCAATCTCTAAACCATACCCTCATCCACCCACACCTTAAACACCTCCAGGGAAGGTGAGTCAACCACCTCCCTGGGTAGCCTGTTCCAATGCCCAATGACCCTTTCTGTGAAAAACCTCCTCCTAATCTCTAGCCTAAATCTCCCCTGGTGGAGCTTGAGGCCATTCCCTCTTGTCCTGTCCCCTGTCACTTGGGAGAAGAGGCCAGCTCCCTCCTCTCCACAACCTCCCTTCAGGTATTTGTAGAGGGCAATAAGGTCTTCCCTCAGCCTCCTCTTCTGGAGGCTAAACAATAGAGAGCAATAAGGTCTTCCCTCAGCCTCCTCTTCTGGAGGCTAAACAACCCCAGCTCCTCCTCATAAGACTTGTTTTCCAGCTCCTGCATGAGCTTTGTTGCTCTTCTCTGGACTCAGTACTTTATGCATGGTGTGATAAGATGCCAAGAGTTGTAAAGCCATTATTATGACAAAAAGCAGGAGTTTTGAAGATCCATTTCTCTTGTGAAGAGTGTATGTGAAAAAGAAGAATGAAGAAGTCCTTAGGGAAAAAATTAATTTTAATAAGCTTCTGTGCATGCTCAAAGACTGTATCCAAGTGAAAACAAGACTAGGGTCCAAGTATAATGTGTAAAACGGCAATCACCATGAAAGGTAACTTAAAATAGGAATCCTAAACGACTGTCTTGCTAGTCTGTGAACAAAGTTATGTTTTCAATGCCAAATGATGAAAACTTCATGTTGGAGACAACTCAGGTAAAGGTCCCTGCCATGTTTCCCTCTCAGAGGCATGAGCATCCTCCCTAGGCTATTCAGCTACTCAACACAACCACTTTGTTTCTTTGCTTTGCTTTTGTGATTGCTGCTAAATTTTATGGGGTGTTTTGAATTGTCTGTGCAGTTTTTGTCATGGTTTACCTCCAGGAAATTAAAGTTCCAATAAACACGGATCCTTGATAAAATTAATATATGCAACTAAATAAAAAATAAAAGGAAAAGCAAGAGCATTTTAAGAGTCACTGATATTCTTTGTCCTTAGTAGGCTGTAGCTTCTTCTTTTCAGGTCTGTCATTGTGTGATGCCAGCAAAATTTTGTTAGAAAGGGCACAATTATTGAGTTGAAAGTTACTGGGAGTTAACTGATATAACTGTCATGAACCTGGCAGGTTAATGTAGCCCATTTGCTGATGCCTGAAGTTAGCTCCCGTGCATGGATTGGTACTGTGAACAAGCTCCCAAGCATGAGACTCAGTCCTATCAAGTGACTCATTCAAATCTTGTGCACAGTTTGGGTCATGCATATAAATGTAATGGGAGGTTTCTGACTAGAGAGTTTACTGACGTTATATGACTATTCTCTCTGTAAACATATATTACTCTACACATCATTGTGTGGTGGCTGAGAACTGTTTCTTCTGGGGAACTTCTGTCTAAAGGTTTGGATAAATTCTTTATACAGTGAAAGTAGTCCAAAGGTTTTTCTCTAATGTTAACAAAGCAGTCACCTCCTTCCTTTCAGGTGCACAGGAGAAAGAGGGTGTCTGCAGTTTAACACAGAGAGGACACATTCAAAATACCTAGGAAAATCTTCAGTTTGGTCATCAACATGGATTATTCAATAAGTGGAACATAAAGAGATAGAGAATATAAAGAGGAGAAAAGCAAAACATAATTTAAATAATGGCCAAAAAAAAAAGAATCATTACAAAAGAATCAAGACAATGGAAGTGGTCTTTTTCAGCATAAATCCATCCCTGAACTTGGAAGAGTTCATTAATTTTTTAAAGAATTAAGTTATCCAATTCTCCTCATTAACATATTGGCACTCCTATGTCACAGACTTCTTCCCAAATATATAAAACCCCTACTTGCAAAACCTCAATCAGTCTCCTCCCCGGCTCTCAGAAAGAAATACACAGTGATGTCTACCACATCCTGTATATTCATCCCCTTCACGAATTGTTAAGAAAAGTAGAACTGAAAAAGCTAGATGTAAACTGTAATATAGTCCAGCAGAGTGGAAAAGCTGTACTATGAAGTCTAATGTGGGAAATTGGTAGTAAATTCCTGTCACAAGCATCCACCAATTTTCTTGAAGTATAGCCACACACGTGTTAAGGCAAAGGGAATGGTATTAGAAAAAATATTTTTAATAATGGAATATCTCAATTTACATATCCCTGGAAAAGTTCTCTTCCTGGATTCCAGAGGCTGGTCAAGTACATCCAGTTCATCACTAGCACTCCCAGCCTCTAGCTGAGGTGCTTGAATGCCACTCACATAATCTGTGTGTTTTCTGGCCTCTGTCTTGCTGTCAAGCTTCATAACAATGATCATTTTTCTCTATATTTAATTTTTCACTGTGTAGCTGCACTTTTATACTTCCTATTAATACATTTTCTTTAGCTTTTCTTTCACTCTTATCCACTCATCTTGTATGTGTGACTAATTTTAATTACTGAGGCGTTCCCAGCTGGGAAGCTAACAGGAGGCTTGATATTGCTTTGGATTGATGCCCAAAAGGGTTGAGCTCTCATTGGCCACTCACGTATATTCAAATAAGACAACAGAACATCAGCAATATTGTGAAGCAAACCCATCTGAGGAATGCAATAAACTGGAGGGGAAGTGTCCCACACTTTTCTCACACAAGATGTGAGCAGATTGTGAAAGCTTTATTTATGCTGTATGTGATGAAGGCAGCTTGGATGAAATGGGTCAAATTCAGTGCGATCCATGACCTGGCCCTGCTCAGCCATTACCTTCCCATGCCCGTGATTACAGAGCCAAATTTTCAGTTACGCAGCTTTCAGATGCCTTGTGCCATTGGGTGTTTGATCCTCGTGGCAAGGCACTTTTGTGGCTGCCATCTATGTCTCCAACCAGCAGTATGACGGCTGTTGCAAGGGGAACGGACTAGTTAACACAGCAGTGATGGCTTTTTGGCATGTGATTGACTTGAATGGATGTGCTGTTTCAAATGCCAGCTGGGGAAGTGGGAAATAAATTAGGAGTTCACCTCAAAAAAAACCAACCAAACCAAAAAAACCCAAAAAACCCCCCAACCCCGCTGAGTAGAATCTGTACCTAAAAATATCATTTTTATTTGTCTTAGAACATTTCTCAGGCATTCCAATAAATATTTCACATAAGGAGCAGGAAATGGTTCTGAAGCACCATATCCTCAGAGAAAAATGAAAGAGACATTTGAACCTCATCTACATACAAAACCGACTTGAAATCATGAGAACTAACACACCCAACATTGAGAAAACCAGAAAGTACAAGAGGAATTTTACTGTAGTCAAATGGAGAGGACTCCCTGACATGTAAATCTGAAAGATTCAGAATAGCTGCAAAACTGGCAAATGAGGTAGCACATTAACAGTGTGTCATCAATGTGCCATAAGCAGCAATACACAAACCTATGATTGCCACTGGTAGTCTATTATAAAAAGAAAGTCTTTTTGAGCCTGAATTACACGAGATACATTTCTGAATAAAAATAAACTTCTCTGCCAATCCACCTACTGGCAGCAGCACTGGCTGATTACTTCCGTGACTGTCTCAGCTTCAAATGCAAGAATGCAAATTTTCCTACAAAAGGTTTCAATGTGTTTGTTTTCTGGTAAAGTCACACACCAAATGTATTCCTGTGTACAATAATCTCTTCCTGGCAAAGACTTTAACGACTACATCAGAAAAAGAATTGCAGGTAGAGTTTAAAAACCTACAACCAAAATGAAATTCTAAGCCCCATTTACTTTTATCCTTTAGACTCTTCAGTAATCAGGGAGGTACCAAAATCATAAGCATCAGCAGTGTCTCCAGGAGAATTTTCTGTATGTTTGCTATTCTGCTAACCATAACCAGTTGCAGCTTGGTGTAGTTCAGCTTAATATCTCTTCCATGTCTGGCCCATGAATAGTTCTCCATTCATCTTTTCTCCATAGTATGATTTATTAGACACTGGTAGATCAAATCTAATGAATCTGACTCTGAAAAAAATCCTACTTGAAGTGGTTCTCCCGAAAGCTAAATGGTTTCTGTAGTCATTTGCCACGTGGGGAACTCGCACTCAGTTTTGTCTAAGGGGATGTGAACCTGCATTTCCCAAAATGCTTTTATAACCGCTGGAATGTCATATATGTTTAGGTGAAATACTCATCAGAACAGTCTTGTCCATCCTTAATGTCAGCTTCTAATGTCCTTGGGCACTTAGTGTCCTAACCACTAAGTCACACATAAATGAAGTCACACTTTCTCTGGCTCCAAGAATATGTAACTAGGCTTTGCAGACAGAATAAAAATGTTCTACTGCCCTCTGTCATAACTTGATTAATAAGTGTTTCCTTAGGACATGGTATGAATTTAAATTATGAATGCTTGAGTTAAGAAAAAAAATAGAAGGCTTTTGTCACTGTTGTTTCCTATGGTGCTTCAGAACAGAAATGTATCTCAATTCCTAATGGTTTATATATCTAGAAAAAGGTAGAGAAAATTGCATTTTCCATCAATAGTGTTTGATACATGATAAATGCACAGTTTCAAACACTGTCCCCATCCTCCAGCAATTCCCTACTGAGATCTTTAACAGAGCTCTTGCAAATGATCTATGATATCTTCCAAAACAATCCTGTATCCAAGGAGAGTGCTAGATCACAGAGATAAAAAAATGTCCATGCAAGTTCATACACCTGTGCATCCATTGTTCTTATAGGAGTTACAGATGCCTTAAAACTCACTCATGAGAAGATTGAATGAGTGCAACAACATCATTGAAACAGAACACATTTAATTCAGGTATCGAAAGCTGTATGTTCTTAAGTACATACAAATTCCCTTTATAAATAGCTGACAAATATTCATTCTTAGCAAAACAATGATAAATTTCCATGGAAAATGAATTATATGATCCAGATAGGATAAATCAAAGATCTTCCTTTAGGATGTACCTCAAAATGACCACCATGTGGAGAATAAACTGGTAACATTTGACAGGAAAACCAAAATCCCAGTCTAATTTATTGACACTCAGTTCTCTTCTGTTGGGAAACAAGATATTCAAGAAATAGTCAAGTTGCCAAGGAATGAATTTGAATTTAGATGTGCCAGATTGTACAACTGCAGAGCTCTCTCCTCCCTTAGCAGCCTGGTCCTTGGAATAGAATTGGTCTTATTTGTGGAATTAATTCTCAAGTTTGATCGTTTGTGCTGGAAGCGTTAAAATGGAAATGGAAAATGCTAAGTATTGATTTTAAATTACTAATATTTAATTGAAAAACTTGTTTCAGGGGAAACTAGTCGTGACTTTTTTTGATTGGTTCAGAAGGTATGAAGCGTAGCTACTTCTGGAGAAGAAAAAGTGATCTCAGAGTAAACAAGGGCTATCTTGAACACTTATATTAATTACTGAAACTGTTAAAGGATATGGTTTGTCCATTATTCTAGGGAACTGCTGAGTACAATAAAAACTTGTCCCAGCAGGGAACGTAAGAAAAAAGTTTGGGAATTACTACCTGTTCTAATCAATGTTTTTCACAGGTAGCCTAAGACTGGAAAGCGGAAGCAAGGTTTTAGGTGACAAGTAAGCATTGCAAGCAACCTAACCGAAAAATATTTTGATAACATAGCTAAAACCTATAGAGGTTTTATCACTTTAAGATCAATTGAATAAATACAAATATTCTTGATTATGATACAACAATGTTTCTGATGGCTTATTGTGATGGAGCAATTCTTATTGAAACATAGGTCAGGAAATTAATTTGAAAGTCAGTTATTTTCTGTTTTCACGCTGAATACATAGACACTGAAGTTTGTGGAAGTTACAGTGATATTTTTGATTTATTTATCACCCTGATTATTTTAAAGTCAAAACACTATACTTCATGCCTATTGGTTAAACATTTTTAAGAGGACCCCGGTCCATGGGTTTTAAATGTCTTTTTGTTGTTGTTGTTGTTCACATTCTCATGTTTTATTGCTTTTTATATTTGACTCTTAGGCTTTCAGCCCAGGAAAGTGAAGTTGCCTGCGTGGGATGTTCCCATTTAAAATTTTTCAGTCAAGTGACCAAGGACATCTGTTCATTTTGGTCTGGATGTCCTGTAGCCCCTGAAAATCTGCAATAAGTGCCCACATGGACCTTAGGCACTTTTTTGCATCAGAGAATTAAATGTTTCAATTCCAATGTTACTGGATTTTCAGAGCATATAAGTCCTTACTGGAACAAAAGAAAACCAGAATGTGTTGAGATAATGCTGTAAAATGCAATAGGTGTTCCGAAAAATCAACAAAAATGATGATAATATTCTACAACAGTTATAAATTGATTTCTAAAATGCTTGTTTCATTTTAGTCAAGTTAAACTCTGTGACTCACATTAAATTCAGTGTATTTTGTATACGCATATCTCCTCATGTTTGTAGGCCTCATTTTTCCATTGCAAATACCTATTTTACATAGCCTAAATTCTCTCAGATGTGGAAGTGTCACTCCTATTGTGTATTGGTATAATTGAAAGAACATTAGGATTTGTTGTGTAAATGTGAGAACATGCCATCTGTTTGGCAATGGAAAGCTGAAAACTGAGGGAAACATTAGAGGTGTTAGAATACCTACCAGCTGGAAACAGAGGGAAAACATAAGAAGAAATAAAATATCTGCCAGTTGGAAAACAGAAAGATACAGCTGGTTGCAAAATTCCTGCTTTAAGGGTGCAAATTCAGATGACAAGTTGCAGAGAGACATGGTAGGAAAAAGTTCCTAAAGATAGTGTTGAACTAGAAAGTTTGTAGATGTGAAGAAATTGCTGGGGAAGGTGATCTTGAAAATATGTTTTTTATTGTGGTATAGACACCACTGTTCTGACACATTATATGTCTGTGATTTTTATATTCCCAGACAAAAGCCAGTAGAAAATTATACTACGGGAAGAAACAAAATAACTTCAGCAGGAAAAATTACAGGGGCATTGTCAACTCCACAGTGATCTCTGTGTGGTTTGGTAATTAATAACTTCAGAAGCAGAGATAAACACTCTCTATATTACTGTTTATTTTATGGTCTTGATTAATTAAAGTACAAGATTCCTTTAAAAACTCAAGACTGCCTTTAATTATATTGCTAAGTGTGGCACTTTGTTCTTCAGTAGCATTGCACGGTGCACGCAGCCAGTTTTGCTGATTGAAGAGGTTTAAAAAATAAGGCAGGCTGTGTGGACATTTAGTAGCTGACTACAGCAAAATTCATTAATGACTAGTATCATCTAAATGAAGCAGCAAGCTGAAAGACTCATAATCTCTCCCCATGCACAAATTTTAATTAAATAATTATAATGTCCTTGTTGTAATTATTTATCAGTAACTATGCTCTTGAGTATTGTCTCTTTTGCTTTCATCTGTTCTGTCAGTTCAGCTGTACAATGAAAAAAATCAGTTTCAAAGATCTGGTATGATTAATTCTTATTACCGAGGGCCCTATTCTGCTGCCATTATTCAACCTGATTAGTACTTTACTGGACAATTAGTCACATCGAATTCAGCATTTCTAGGTGTGCATTAAGGTGCTGCAGAATTGTGTGGCAGAATTGGACCCCAAATAACAACAAATTTTGGACTGATGGTCCAAAGGTGCATTTTCATCTTTTTGGTGAGAGGTCAGTCAATAAAAGGGAGAGTCTCAATGTAGGTTTTGGATGCCTCTGATGCTAGTTCAGCCGCTTGGTGTCTGTCCTTACACCTGAGGACATGAAAAGACAGTTCAGCCATCAGTTTTTAACTCCCTCCTGAAGTGTGGGTCCTATATGCTTTCCTTCTAGCAGCTAAGCCAACCTCACTCTTTCATTTAAATTTGTTTTAAGCAACAGCCTGGTTGATGGAGCATTGGTTGAGGCTATGTAAGACCCAAATTCAATACTCTCCTCACCCTTAGGGAGAACATAAAGAATTTTCCCATGTTACAGAAGTCTTCTCTGAATTTTGAGAATAGTTCTTGAAGTGGACTACAGTGCTTTCTGTCACCAGTAGAAACTGCAGTCCCAAAGGTACGAACTCAGGTCAAGACCCTTTGCAAGTATCTGTGGCTTGAGTCTAGCCTCTACTTTCTTTGCATCTCAGTAGCTATCAATAAGATAGCAGTTTTAAAACAAAATTTTAATGATTTCATTAAGCTGTTCTCTTTTATCAGGTAAACTTCCTTCAAACATAAGAGCACGTGAATGCACAAATCGAAAACATAGAGATATCTCCCATCGTGACACAACAGAGACCAAATAACTGGAATAAGATTAAAACAAAAAGAATTGATCTTGAGGATCTCAAAAATCTGTTCTTAAAACTGTCAATAATTTTGAGACACAGTTAAAACTTCAGCAAAAGAAAGTTGAGTGTATTGTATAAAGAAAAAAAACCTGACATCAAGACCTGCAGGGCAAAAAATGGTATAGTGCATCATAACCACCTATGTTCCTGTCAACTTTCAATCAGACGGTTTGGCTATCATCAATACAGCCCTGTTTACTGTGCAATGTACATAGATATCTGTGTTCATACATCACAGAATCAGAATCATTAGGTTGGAAAAGACCCACAGGATCATCGAGTCCAACCATTCCTATCAATCACTAAACCATGCCATTCAGCATCCCATCCACCCATCCTTTAAACACCTCCAGGGAAGGTGACTCAACCACCTCCCTGGGCAGCCTGTGCCAGTGCCCAATGACCTTTTCCATGGAAAATTTTTTTTCTGATGTCCAGCCTGAACCTCTCCTGGTAGAGCTTGAGGCCATTTGCTCTTGTCCTCTCCCCTGTCACTTGGGAGAAGAGGCCAACTTCCTGCTCTCCACAACCTCCTTTCAGGTATTTGTAGAGAGCAATAATGTCTCCCCTCAGCCCCAACTTCTCCAGGCTAAACAACTCCAGCTCTCTCAGCTGCTCCTTGTAAGACTTGCTCTCCAGCCCCTTCACCAGCTTTGTTGCTCTAAAAAATAAAATCTAATGATCCTTCCTTTGAAAAAGCAAATGTGAATATTAAAAATACATGGAGAAAGAATGTATGATTTTTTAAAATAGAATATAGCTACATACAACTGTTTTTAAATAACAAAAGCCATTGCAGAACATGTAGGGATGCAATTATCTTGAATGCTTTAGTACTGACATTTCTTCTTCTATTATATATGTGCATGTATGTGTTTAGAGACATGACAAGCAGTTAATTCTCAAAATATGAGTAAAGATGAATGTCTCAGCATTCTGCTTTTTATTATGGAAACTATTGGAGTATCTGAAACTAATTATATTGTTCAGTTAAGATGGATTACAAACTATTATGAAACCTTGTTCAATGGTATGCAATTGTCACAAAGTAAGAATGGCTTCAGAAAGTGGATTTCTCAGAAATATTGGGTAGAACACAATTACATGCAGAAAATTAAACAGGGCATCTTCATTTAGGGTATCCTGTGATAGTTTGGTGCCGATGAAAAAAACGTTTATTTGTTCTTCTTATACAACTCGTATTAATGATGCACAATTTCTCTCTGAAAATATATTGGACATGAAGATGTGACCAAGCCTGCATGGATACCGTGGGTACCAGAACATCTCTTTTGGTAAGGATTTAAAATCTACCAGGGATTATACAATGACCAAATGAAACGTATGTTTTTTATCTTCAATACATGAACTCAAGAATTCTGTATGAAAATTTAATCAAGAAAGGGAAGACAGGACGGTTAATCAAATAGAGGTCTGCCTCATGCACTCAGACAAAGCCAGTTTCTACAGAATACCTTGCAGGTAGTACCTGGATCCTGCTGGAAAGCATTCAAAGCATTTTTCCTAACTTTGATATACCTTGCAGGATGGTGTGGACTGAAAGGATCCCTTTCCTTTAAGTGGTGTTTGTGTTTGAAGTTCCCAAAATTCTTGCTAGTAGTGAACTGAATAATAGATTTGGTGGCAGACACTGTCCTTAGCCTCTATGGGGTTGCCTACTTAACACTCCTCTCAAGAAAGTTATACAAAAGGACAAACAGCTATCAATCTTGTTATAAGCAGTTAGAATTATCATGAGCAAAAAAATAATTTTCCCATAGATTAATGTATAATTTTCAATGACAAGTTTTTTTTAAAAAAAAGCCAATAGTCAAAACACATTAAAATCAAGAGTACAAAATTCTTTATCTGCATCAGGAAGAACACACTAAATAAGTGTCTAGGTCAACTGGACCACTAAAGTTGTAATTAAAAAGGATGAAGAGATTGTGGAGAAATTACATGAATTCTTTGTAATCAGTCCTCACTAATGAGGATGAGGCAGACATTTCTAATTCAAGGTTAATTTTTACAGATGAGGCATTGTCAGAGAGAGTGGCCTCTGAAGATGAGGCATTAGAGCAACTAGATAAAGTTAATGGTAGAAAATCCCTGGGGCTGGATAGTATTCATCTAAGAGCTTTAAAAGGGAAAAACAAAAAGTAGCTGAACTGCTAACTAAAATATGTAATATACCTCTAATAGCAGGAGCCATTCCTCAGGACTGATTCTTATCTAAAGAAAGAAAGAACAAAGAATGACCTTGGGAATTATAGAAAAGTGAACAGTGCTTTAGTACCACTGAAAATTGTCCAAATCCATTTCCATAACCAGCTGTTAAAGAATCTTTTTGAAACTATCTAGGTATTAGTGCTATAAATATATGATATATTTTAAAATTTATCTTTACAGCTTCCCTGAGTGTTATTTTTACTTTTCCAACCTTACCAAAATCCAGCAAGGGAGCCACAGAGGCTTAGCTAGGTATACAAGTAGGTATAATTTACCTTGGTTTCCAAAAAGTTCCTGACAACATCCCTAGTTAAAGACAGTTGCCAAATCCTAACAGCAGACTTTGAACAAAAATTCATAGAATCATAGAATGGTTTGGATTGGAAGGGATGTTAAAGATCTTCCAGTTCCAACTCCCCTACCATGGGCAGAGACGTCTCACAATATATCAGGCTGCCCAAGGCCCCATCCAACCTGGCCTTGAACACTTCCAGGGAGGGAACATCTACAGCTTCCCTGGTTAACCTGTGCCAGTGCCTCACTACCCTCATAATGAAAAATTTCTTCCTAATGCCTAGTCTAAATCTTCTTCCCTCCAACTTATAGCCATTCCCCCTAATCATATCACTACATGCCTTTGTAAATAGTCCCTCTCCAGCTTTCTTGCAGACCCCTTCAGGCACTGGAAGGCCATTATAATATCTCTTCTCCAGGCTGAATAATCCCAACTCTCTCAGCCTGTCCTCGGAGGGGAGGTGCTCTAGCCCTCTGATCATCTTTGTGGACTTTCTCTGGACCCATTCCAACAGTTCCTTATCCTTCTTATGTCAAGGATTCCAGAACTGGACCTAATGCTCCAGGTAGGGTCCCACAAGAGTGGAGTAGAGAGGCCGAATTACCTCTCTCAGCCTGCTGGTCACATTTCTTTTCGTGCAGCCTAGGATATGGTTGACCTTCTGTGTGGCAAGCATGCATTGCTGGATCATGTTGAGCTTCTCATTAATGAGAAACACTTCTCTGTAAGGTTTCTTTCAATCACATCATCCCCAACCTGTATTGAAACCATGGGTTGCCCTGACCCAGGTGTAGGACCTTGCACTTGTCCTTGACCACCCAACAAATTTCTTATCCACTGAACAGTCCAACCATCATATTCATATCTCTACAATTTAGAGAGAAGGATGTTGTCAGGTACCATGTCAAAGGCTTTACAGAAATACAGATAGATCATATACGTTGGTTTTCCCGTGTCCACTTATGTGGTTACTCCATCATAGAAAGATACTAAGTTGGTCATTCCGGACTTTCCCCTACTGAAGCCATGCTGGCTGCCATTAATCACCTCCCTGTCCTCCATGTTCTTTAGCACAACTTCTAGGAGGAGTTGTTCCATGATCTTCCCAGGCACAGAGGTGAGTTTGACAGGTGGGTGTTTCCCAGGGTCATATCTTCTACCCTTTTTAAAGATGGACACAATGTAACCCTTCTTCCAGTCACCAGGGACTTCACCTGACTGCCATGACTTTTCAGATATCATGGGGAGTGGCTTAACCACCACATCAGCCAAATCCCTCTGGACTCTGGGATGTATCTCATCAGGTCCCATAGACTTGTATATGTTTAAGTTCCTCAGGTGGTCATGAGTCTGATCTTCCCCACAGTGGGAGGGGCTTTACCCCTCTAGTCCCCTTCTTGTTGTTCATTGACCCATAAGGAGTGAGGAGAGCTGTTGTTCATGACGACTGAGGCAAAAATATGGTTGAGTACCTCAGACTTCTCCTTATTTGTTAATATGAGTGCACCATTTTCATTCATCATTGGGGATACACTTCCTTCAACCTTCCTTTTCTTACTGAGGTACCTGTAGAAGCTGTTCTCATTAGTCTTAACTTCCTTTGCCAAGTTCAGCTCCAGCTGCGCCTTGGCCTTCCTGACCCCAACCCTACACAACTAGGCAGCATCCCTATACTCTTCCCAGATTCCCTGTCCCTGCTTGCACTGCCTGTGCAGTTCCCTCCTGCTCTTCTGTCTGACCAGCAGGTCTCAACTCAGCCACGCTGGTCTCTTCCCTTTCCTACCTGATTTCCTGCACCCGGGGAGTGAGCTTTCTCATTCTTTATGGAAACTTCCTTACATATTGTGATGGGAGTCTGTTACAGGCCACCCAGCCAAAGAGACGCAGCTGAAGAGGTCTTCTATAAACAGCTGGGGTTAATCTCTAGATCAATGCCTCTGATTCTTGTGGGAGACTTCAATCTCCCTGATATTTGCTGGAAGTACAATAGAGCACAAAGGAAGCAGTTTAGGAGGTTCCTGGAGTGCATGGAAGACAACTTCCTTGCACAGCTGGTGAATGAACGAACAAGGGAAGGTGCCCTCCTGGACCTGCTGTTTGTGAATAGAGAAGACCTTGTGGGGGATGTGGCAGCAGGAGGACACCTAGGACTAAGCGATCACGACATTACAGGTTTTTATGTTCTAGGCAAAGTGAAGAGGGTGGTTAGCAGGACAGTAGCATTAAATTTCCAGAGGGCAGACTTCAAACTCTTTAGAAGGCTGGTTGGCAAAGTCTCCTGGGAGACAGTACTTAAGGGCAAGGGAGCCCAAGAGGGCTGGGAGCTCTTCAAAAAAGAGATGCTAGCAGCTCAGGAGAAAGCCATCCCCGTGTTCTGGAAAAAAAGCCAGTAGGGGAAAAAACCAGCTTGGTTGAATAGAGAGATCTAAAGTGACATTAAGAAGAAGAGGAATGTTTATAGGTTCTGGAAGAGGGGACAGGCCTCTTGGGTGGACTACAGGAGGGAAGTGAGGTTGTGTAGAGAAAAAATCAGAGGGGCTATGGCTCAATTAGAAATCAGATTGGCGAAGTCTGTGAAAGATAACAAAAAATATTTCTATAAACATATAAATAATAAAAGGAAGACTAGGGAGACCATACAGTACCTATTGGACACTGAAGGAACAACAATGACAGGGAATGAGGAAAAGGCTGAGGTACTTAATGCCTTCTTTGCCTCAGTCTTTAATTGTAAAGAAAGTTGTTCCCTCTGTGTACAGACCCCAGACTAGAGGAGAAAAATGAGGCTCCCATGGTCCAAGAGGAGGTGGTCAGAGCCTTGCTTGCCCAACTAGACACCCACAAGCCTATGGGGCCAGATGGGATTCACCCTAGGGTATTGAAGGACCGGTGGATGTGCTGGCCAAACCCCTTTCTGTCAACTTCCAACAGTCCTGGAAGACTGGGGAGGTTCCACTGGACTGGAGACTGGCTGATGTTGTGCCCATCTACAGGAAGGGTCACAGGGAGGACCTGGGGGAACTACAGGCCAGTCAGTCTGACCTCAGTGCCAGGGAAAGTCATGAAACAGGTGATCTTGAGTGCTATCACGAAGCACATGCAAGAGAACCGGGTGATCAGGCCCAGTCAACACGGGTTTACCAAAGGCAGGTCTTGCCAAACTAGCCTGATTGCCTTCTATGACAAAGTCACTCGGCTGCTGGATGAGGGAAAGGCTGTGGATGTGGTCTTCCTGGACTTCAGCAAAGCCTTCAAAGCCTTTGACAGAGTTTCTCACAGCATTCTGCTACGGAAACTGTCAGCCTCTGGCCTGGACAGGCGCACACTCTCCTGGGTGGAAAACTGGTTGGATGGTTGGGCCCAGAGTGTGGTGGTAAATGGTGTTAAATCCAGCTGGAGGCCAGCGACAAGTGGGGTTCCCCAGGGCTCAGTGCTGGGTCCAGCCCTGTTCAATGTCTTCATCAATGACCTGGATGAAGGCATTGAGGGTACCCTTAGCAAGTTTGCAGATGACACTAAACTGAGTGGAAGTGTGGATCTGCTGGAGGGTAGGGAGGCTCTGCAAAGGGATCTGAACAGGTTGGACCACTGGGTTGTGTCCAACGGCATGAGGTTTAACACGGCCAAATGCCGGGTCCTGCACTTGGGGCACAACAACCCTATGCAGTGCTACAGACTAAGAGAAGTCTGTCTGGAAAGCTGCCTGGAGGAGAAGGACCTGGGGGTGTTGATTGACAGCCGACTGAACATGTGCCAGTGGTGTGAAGGCCAATGACATCCTGGCTTGTATCAGAAACAGTGTGACCAGCAGGTCCAGGGAGGTTATTCTCCCTCTGTACTCAGCAGAGTACAATGAGACTGCTCCTTGAATCCTGTGTGCAGTTCTGGGCCCCTGACCACAAGCAGGAAGTTGAGGCTCTGGAGCAAGTTCAGAGAAGAGCGACGAAGCTGGTGAAGGGGCTGGAGAACAGGTCCTATGAGGAACAGCTGAGAGAGCTGGGGTTATTTAGCCTGGAGAAGAGGAGGCTGAGAGGAGACCTCATTGTTCTCTACAACTACCTGAAAGGAGGTTGTAGAGAGGAGGAAGCTGGCCTCTTCTCCCAAGTGGCAGCGGAGAAGACAAGAGGGAATGGCCTCAAGCTCCGCCAGGGGAGATTTAGGCTGGACATCAGGAGGAAGTTTTTCACGGAAAGGGTCATTGGGCACTGGAACAGGCTGCCCAGGGAGGTGGTTGATTCACCTTCCCTGGAGGTGTTTAAGGCACGGGTAGACGAGGTCCTGAGGGACATGGTTTAGTGTTTAATAGGAATGGTTGGACTCGATGATCCACTGGGTGTCTTCCAACCTGGTGATTCTATGATTCTATGATATTGCAGCTTTGTTCTACTCCCTTGTCCCTGATGACCATATCCCAGAGGGCCCTACTGAGTAAGTCCTTGAAGAGCTGGCAGTCTGCTTTCCTGAAATTTAGGGTCCTGACTATACTGCTTGCTTGCCCCACATCCCTCAGGACCTTGAACTCCACCAATGAGTGGTCACTGCAGCCTAGGCTGCCTCCAGTCTTGATGTCACTGGTGATCTCCCTTGTACTAGTGATCATCAGGTCCAGTATTGCATTCCCTTGTGTGGGCATGTCTATTACCTGGGTTAAGAAATTATCTTCAATCCACCTTAGGAGTCTCCTGGATTGCCTACAGCTTGCCGTGTTACTTTTACAGCATATGCCAGGGTGGTTGACGTCCCACAGTAGGATGAGAGCTTGTGAGCGTGAAGTCTCCTGTGGTTGGAGGAAAAGGCTTCATTGGTAGGCTCTCCTCAATCATGTGGCCTGTAGTATATAACAATCACAAGGCTCCTTTTGCTTCCTTGGTGTTTTATTTTGACCCACAAGCTTTCAACCTGCTCGTGGCTACTCTTCAAAGACAGATCTTCACACTAAATCCATGTCCTGATATAAATGGCAACACCTCCACTTCCCTCTTTTCTGTTCTGTATAAAATTCTGATAGGTAGATGAGATATGATTTGTGAGTATTCATCAGCTTGGGTGACTCAAAATTTGATATACTGTATATTCAGAAACGATCTGCAAAAGGAATAGTTAATTTTTCAAATTTTCATTTTGCTGAGGATAGGAGAGCTATACTACCATCACTTAAGAAAGAAAACAAACCCCAAAACACTACCAATAACTGCAGTAATATCTGGGAGAGCTCAGCACTTTCCAGGTGGACTCCTGGGCTGTGGGGCATGTGTGCCTGGAGAATACAAGGTGAAGGCTCACACCTCAGCACATCCAATGGGACTTGTCACATAGGAGGGCAGCATAGCTGCTGCAAAACTGTGGGCTCAGCTTTTAAAAATAAACTGCAACCAACAGGAACAAAACCACTGAAGGAGGCATTGGCTACCTTTCAGTGTGTAGAAATAGAAAAAGAAGACAAGAAAACCAGGGAACGTCTTCAACCCTAACATCCAAGCTGTTCTTATGTTTTATATCACTACTATAGTTAGATAAAGGCTATCTTTCAGGAAAGAAATAACTGTTTTGAGATGATAATTACTTTGATAGTGATATGAAATTGTTGGAGACTGTTGTAGAATAAAAGGATTGTGAAAATCATGATGAATAATGGAATAGGCTTGTCCTGTGGCACATTAAAACATTAGGGATAATATGTAAAACTATACATAATGATTTACTAGATGGAAAATATTTCACAAATAATTAATAATTAATTTAGCAAACTCCAGAACTTTGAATTGTTTCATTAGAAAAATTGTAAGTTTTGACAGGTGCTAACTTGCTTAGTGTAATCACAATGAAGGTGTGGAACAGTGTAACCAAGCAGTAACTGCAGTTTCCACTGGTCGTCAACAGAAGTGGGGATAGAGCAATATGGCTTTTGACATCGTAACAACCTCAATGTTGGCTTAAAGTGAACCCTCGTAGCTTTTACTAACCTTTAAAAAGATAAACTGTGCCGTTGTTACATTTATGGACTATTCCTTTCGTTGCTGAGCTAGCAAAGTATGGATAACTATGCTTTAAAGTTCTGACATAGTTACAGAACTAATAAGGTGTAGTAATTTTCCAAGAGGGGAAACAACAGTAAATTAAATTAGTTCTTAGTGTAATAAAATCATATTAGGCCTTTTGGCAGCTTAGCTGTGTTTGTTAAAGGTATGATTTCTTCATAATTGTAACCAAATAGGACATCTAGGGCATTGTAGACCAGGCCAGAGTGACTTCTTCATTTATGCGTTAATGAAGTCTGCACCAAGTAAAGTTAATTGAGAATATGCATAAAGACTTGTTTGCTCTGTGGACAGATACAGTGGAAAAATCTGTTTGAAGTTGTACACTGGGGTATGAATATTGATGTGAATGGGAAAGTAAATTATTATGGTAAAGGCATTTTTATCACATACACAATATAGTTGGAATTCCATGGAGGGCAAAACATACATGCAGTTTCATACATTCCTTAATTTCAAATATGAGACAGAAGTGATTAAGAAACAAATATACTCTGTTTTCCAATTGTGCTTCTTGCAATGTATTGATATTTCTGATTCTAAATTACTGATTCTCAGCCATCAAGGTGGACAAACTCAATGGGGTTGTTCAGTATGTCTTTAAAGCTTCTATGTATATAACAGCTGGACTCTGTCTTTTCTTTTCCTTTGCATTTTCTCAATGTCTTCTTTTGAAATCATGTGAAACAGAACACATGATTGAGTGACCACAAGCAAGCAAGGTTAGGAACAGACTTGCTGGAGCTTGATGTGCAAGAGTATTTTCCTGTCAGCTCCCTGACCTCCACTTACTATGAGACAGATATCCCTTGAGCAGCATACATCTGCAAAGGCAGATGAAGGATTGCATGCTGAGGCTGCAAGAATTTGAAGCAGATGGGAAAAATGTGGGTATTCACCCAGTTGTGGGCATGGAGTTAGGAGAAAGAGATGATTATTTAATTGAAGAAAAGGGATTCAGAGAAAACAAACAAACAAACAAAATAACTCCAACCAACCTTGGGGAAAGTGTTTAGGCTGTTACATTTTGTGACAGTTCCTTTCAGAGAGCCTACTTGTGACTCTGAACAGCTCAGGACTCAATTCACTTGTCTAAATATTAGATCTAGTGCTGTCTCAGAAATCCATTGACTCCAACTGTCATTGCAAGAAGATGGAGATGTCTTTCAATTATCCTATATCTGGCACACCCATGTAGATATTCTGGAATCTCTAATGTGCTGCTAAACACTTATGTTTAAGAAATAAGCTGAGCTTTCAGGATGGGATTCAGTTTGAGATTAAGACGCATGAATGTAGACCTCTATGTATAGCTCTCAACACATGACCTGAGTACCTAAATCCCCGTAACAGACAACGGGATTCAAATCAGTGACCAAAATGCAGTGTGATTTGAGATACCATCCACAGGGACAACAAGACAGACTGCAACCTAGAAGTGCCAAGGCAAGCCACATGTCATGTCAGAATCACCATGGGCAGAAGAGAACCAGAGGGAAAATTTTTGTGTCACTATTGAGCCACTATAGTAGCAGATTAGGTCTCCTTCCTCTCCGGTCCCAGTCATAAACTTCTGCTGCTTTTCTGGGACCCATGGAAACCAGATTGAGGGAGCTATACCAGCAGAAAATAACATTTGCAAAGAGATAAACAATAACTGAGTAACCAAACATTTTTCTCTCAATTTAGCAAGCTGAGTCACTTCACATCAGAGCTGGACAAGTGCCAAAGATGCCACAAAGGGGAAAGGCTGGAAGAATGGTAAAAATGAAACACTTTTTGTGCAGTAACTCAAATGTAATATTTAATAACCCTGTTCTCTGGCGGATGATACTATTGGTTTTAAAACAATTCTGGACCATTACAATGTTGACAATGTGCTTAAAATATAGTTAGAGTTGTCTTTTCCAGTGAAAATATACTTTGAGTAATAAAAAATGATTATTGGTGTTCATTTTTTTCTTACAGATTTATAATGTATGGCACTTTGTGAAAGCCACCAAAAATCCTGAGTCATAGGAGTGTTAGAGCTTGTAAGTGATACAGAGATGGGACAGGGAGTCTCACAGCATGCCAAGCCCAAAGCCCAGGCTCTGCAACACGCCCTTTGTAATGGAGATCCCTTGCCCAGCGACACCTGCCTTGGAAGTATGTAGAGTGTGACTGTCACAAGCTTGCTTTTCTTCTGAACAGCTGAAAAGAAAACAGAAAACTCTGTACATGAGTAAGCAGAGAGGTCTTTACATGTGTAACAAGGCTCTGTGTGTGTGGTGTCCAATTAATCATGCTACCTCATGCTGATGTGTGGTTTTGCTTCACTTATTTGTTATACTTTGTCTTTACACTGCTGCTGTGTTTTTGTGTTATAAATTGCTATGGATTCTCTTTCAAATGTTTATTTCATTAGCACACAGATCTAATAAGAGTGAGTCAACAGGCTGGGAGCTGCTAATCTAGCCTTGTCAGATATGACGTTCTACAAACAAGGTGTCTAGTTTCTTTGGACAGGAGCTGGATTTGTTGGATACCAACAGTTCAGTTGCTTTATGCAATCTCCTAACAGCTGAAATTGGAAACAGTAAGTAAACTTTTATTTAGAACCGACAAAGATTAAAGTGGCAGAAAGGAAGAAAGAAGCAACAGGATTCAAGTTTATATTCTATTTAAGATTTTGAATAATAGCACTCTGATGTAAATTTAATTCTGTAATACAAGAATGTTGTGTCTGTATATCTGTCAAGCATATATGTCTCTGTTTTTACTGTCCTATGGATACTATGGCTGCCCTGAGATTTTTGAGGTTTGCCCACTAATTCAGCTAATTAAGGCACGTTGAATAACTGTCTGTGAAGAGAGGCTATAGGGAACTTGGCTCCTAAAATTAAGTGCTCTGCATCATATTGCGGTTAGATGTCTCAGATTCAGTCTTAGGGAGGTGGTTTAAACACCCTTGTATCCAAGTCAGTCAGTGGACCATTGGCAAACACAATACTAACAGATCATCAGATACTGAAATGGAGAACTACGGGTCATTGTAAACTGCTTCTCCAGCATTTGCATCTAAACAACAGGCGTTCCAATGACATAGAATTAGAAGAAATATTCTTTTTTTACTGGACTACATAAAACTGCTGGAAAGAAATTAGCAGTAAAGAGTTTCCAGATCAGGTTTTTGCCTCTTGGGGGTAACAAAGTAGACACTGAATGATACACAGCAGCACTTCAGCAACTGGGTACTGTGCTTTGCTAGGTTGCTTAAGACATTACAAGTAATGTATTGTTTAGTTGTACCCATGTACACCATTAAAGCTATTCCAGTGTGGCATAAAGTGAGCAAGCTGAGGTCATAATATGCCAGCTGGAGAATATTAGGGAAAAATGTTCCTTCAATTTCTGCTTAATGTTCTGATGAAAATAAAGAAGCCACTCAGTTGTACTGCAGAAATGTTTTCTTACACTGCTTTATAACTACCCTTCTCTGACATACACTGGCTTCTGTAATTTCTTACCATTTCCCATTCTTGAATTTCTCTCAGACTTTTCAGGAAGGAGTGCTTTATTTCCATCAGGTTACTTTTGCTGGAAAAAAAAAAAAGAAAAAGAAGAAGTAACTAAATGTAGCAAGATGTTACTGTAGTTGTTTGGGATTTTTACTTTTATAATGAAACTATGTTAGAAGAAAAAATTATATAAACACATAAGCTGCATTTGGCAATGGTTTGCATAAAAGTTTTATGGAGATGAAACCCTATAGGATTCTTTTAGGGAAAATTATTCCAATATGCAAATTAAAATTGTGCATTATTCATTTTTTGACAAATAATTTTAATTTGCTTTGTTGCTCCTATAATGAAAATCTGCCAACAGGGTTTCCTCTTAACTCATCTAAGGAAGCCTGTGAAGAACACTCCATATTTAACTCTCTTTTAGATCACTGTGGCTTGAGAATACTTTTAATCTCTTTTCCATTTATAACTGTACTGCTTGACCTTTTTGCAGCAAGGTGTCTTGTATATAAAATGTCAAAGAGAGGATTATAGACATGGGACAAAGATATAGTTTAATTAAAAAAAGTCCTGCGAGACTGAAAAAGGTTACTGGCCCAGATCACAAATATTTAATGCCAGATTACTATTTATGATGTTAAAATAACAAAAAAGGGTTTATGGGTAACTTGTAATTGACCAACCTTTACAGGTGCATATGATAATATTAAGCTTCAAGTAATAACTTTCATATTAGCTTGGAAATCAGTTTTAAAAATTTAAGAAATATCTCCTAGTTTTTTCTGTATGGTACAGAACTATCTTTACAAAATGAAATAGGTTAATGATTTAGAGTCTGTTTCTAACTCAAAATGGTGCCATAGGAGAACACAGAATAAAGTGTGCAGTTTAGGAATTTATTCATATGTTCATTAGTTTCTGTCTCTGACATTTAGGCATGAGTAGGAGCATAGTTTTAATAATAAATGAGTGCTTGTGAAAAACCAATCTAAATTCGTTGCTGATTTCCCCCCCAGAAACAGTGAACTATTTCCAAAGTGATCCTACCAGGCTTCTCTACTTCTCTTCACATTTTGGGACAGTGTGATGGGAGAGTCATTTTTGAATTTCAGAGACCAAGGGAAGGCCATGCACAAGTATTTCCTGAAAGAATTCAATTTACCAGTTAATTTATGAATAAAAATGAGTTTGTGATGGCACTGACTGCATTTTGACTTGAGATTTGGTGTTAACAGAACA
This sequence comes from Coccyzus lansbergi, assembly GCA_033558105.1. Taxonomy (NCBI): domain Eukaryota; kingdom Metazoa; phylum Chordata; class Aves; order Cuculiformes; family Coccyzidae; genus Coccyzus; species Coccyzus lansbergi. The sequence goes on from JAUMJK010000298.1 coordinate 930,197, forward strand.
AAAATACAGCAGTAAAGAAAGTAGAAGATTTGAAGCCTGATTTTAAGAGAAGGCGTGCATGCACAGCTCCCTTTCTTTCATGGACAAACTCATAGAGACATCATAAAAAAATTGGTACAAAATATATGCAATTATTTCAGGTAAGGTGTAGTAAAAGCACTGCATAGTGCTCATTTGTACCTGTGACAGTTTATTTTTTTATTTGCTAATATAACTCCAATTTTGTGACTTCTGGTTAAAGCATTATGTAAAAGTTTGTAAAGAAATAAAGGGAGATAAATAAAAATATAAGATTCTGTGAAGTCTAAATATCTTTAAGGGAAAGTGAGGAAAAGGGTAAGATCAAAAAAATACCTCTGCAATGAGAATCAGTTTCTACTATGAATATCCACAGCTGAGTTTGGATATGCGTATAGATATCTTTATAGAGAAAAATACAATCAGAATTCCCATGAGAAGACCTATGTCACTATGGGACATTCTGGAATTTTAGGGTACCGAATGGAGTTCTGCTAATTAGGGCAGCAAATAGTTATGTCCTGCTATGCCAGTCAGTACATTTTAATAAAGACAATAGTGAGAAAGTGGGAGTACAGACAAGACTGGCAATCAGGACTAGGATTTGAAGTGCAGGTTGCCCAAAACATAATGAAAGCATTTACTCAAATAGTTTACACTGTCCTGATGAAGGGATCAAATACTTTCTGTCTTATGGTTCTGAAGAGCTGATAAAAGAAAAAGCAGGTCTCTTAGACAGGCCTGTACAGTTACTGTCTGGTTGGAGAGCAATGAAAAAAATAAAAAAAACAGTTGAAGAAAGTTGAGAAATTGCCGTCTGATATTAAATTCATGCAAGACTACCAGAATAAATGGACAGATTAATAATTGAAGGCATGTGAGTAAACAGAAAATGTAATATGATGCAGTATGGATTTTCTGGGATCATCACAGTAGAAAAGCCTAGTATCTGTCTTTGATAATAGAATTCATAAGCAAAGGAAACATGATGGATATCATCTAAGAAGAGGTCATAAATTAAGCACTGTGTCATGCAGCAGTTGCTAGATAAGGTACAGAAGGTGGGCATTAGCACCAAAGCAGTAACACAAACAGGGGAGTGTCTAGGAAGTTCTTCAGTCATTGTTAACATAGAATCATGAAAGATGGGTTGGAAGCACAGCATTTGAGTTCTTCCAGATTACACTGGCAAGCTGTGATTCATCTTCAGTATAGACAATCAGACTAACGTAAACAAAAAAAAATGAAATGACCAAAGGAACATCCTTTCCATCAACTTCCAACAGTCCTGGAAGACTGGGGAAGTTCCACTGGACTGCAGGCTGGCTGACGTAGTGCCCATCTACAAGAAGGGTCACAGGGACAGGACGAGAGGACATGGCCTTGAGCTCCACCAGGAGAGATTTAGGCTGGGCATTAGGAAAATATTTTTCACAGAAAGGGTCATTGGGCACTGGAACACGCTGCCCAGGGAAGTGGTTGATTCACCTTCCCTGGAGGTGTTTAAGACACGGGTGGATGAGGTGCTAAGGGGGATGGTTTAGTGTTTGATAGAAATGGTTGGACTCGATGATCCAGTGGGTCTCTTCCAACCTGGTTGTTCTATGATTCTAAAAGTTTTCAAAGTAAATAATACAAGATATGAAGTCATTTGCTTGAGGGTCAGGGACAATACTAACTGAGACGGACTGCAAGCTGCACTTCTTAGGGCTCCCAGGCTATCTGGTATACTGGAGAAGAGACTTTCAGCATCTACCAGTTTTATAAATGTCCATGTAAAACACTGTTAATAAACACACAGACCTCAGCTGAGTTCCCAGACACTGTATTACCAAGTATACTGTAATTTCCTATGGGTCAGCGAATATTGATTAAAACAAGTATTTGTTGTACCAGGAAATAATTATTCTCAAATATATATAATTTTATTCTGGAATAGTTTTTCAGATGCAGGGCCATGACTCCTGTCTAGATGTGCAGAGAATGACAATGATCTCCTCCTGTACCCTCCTTTCCAATAGTTCTTTTCAGTACTTATTGTACTGGCTATGACTCTGAAAACATCGCTCTATAAGTCACCTGTTAACAGGATTTGGTGTGGTGATGCACCATTTGAATCAGCATACGCCTGAAAAACTCGTCTTATGGAACAAATGTTGTTCATTCACTTCAAGAGTTGCCTTGAGTACTGTCCTTACTTATCAGGGAACATATACCCAGGGTACAGTTTCACATTACAGCTAAACTAAACTAAGGCCGGCCTTCCAGTAAAAGCAGGAGGTATCAGTCTATCTCCTGCCAACTCTGTTCATCCCTCCCCTTGCCTGTGTGCCCAGCTGCTTGATCTTTTCCTCCTTTGTGTCACTCTGATACTCTTCTGATCACACGGTAAGCTGGATCTCTATTAACCTGGCAAAAAATTCTTCCTTTTTTTTTTGGTCTTAGATTGGTTTTCTGCAGTTTTAATTAATTAACTCAGCCTGTCATGCTATCCACTGAGCATTAGCTTGGACTGCTGGGATCCCACAGCTGGGCATCAGATCACATTGTGTATGCAGGGGAAGCAGGGGTGCAGTGGAGGACAGTGAGACCCCCACCAAGGCAGCAGAAAGTCAGAAGCTCTGTCAACACCACTTCCTAATATGTAGCTGAAGGCAGAACTTTTGCAGTGTTTGACATCATGCTCAGCTCAGCTTTTACTCTCCTCTCTCCTTGAGCTCCCCTTGAACTTCCTTGCTGATCCTTCCAGCTTTCCATTTCAAGAGTGGGTTTATTGGATGACAACTGGGTAAGCAGCACGTACGTTTGAAAAGATGCACAAGGGAGGGTCATAAACACTCTGCCTTTCATATTTTTTCTGAGGTAGTCATAACAGTATCATAGACCTTGAAAGCCTTAGCACGCAACACACTTAGCGACTTAACTTCAGAATGGGCAAGTACCCTGTGCAGTGCAAATTTTTGATCTGTGAATTTACAAAGTGAAAACATTTTCAAACAGGTTCACATTTCTTGAGCAAAACTCATTTAAATTCTCAGAGCTGGTCTTAAACTACAAGCAGACTCACTTAATTTATTTTGTGCCCAGTAGCTATTGACAAAGATATTACTCACTGTTCCTGTCTGTCTTTTTTCGAGAGAAATCTTTCTTATCTTCCTGTGTCTTTCACAAGTATTATTTTCCATAATCCATCAGATTTCATATTATCAGATTGTTTGAAGACATATGTTCAGATTTCTTTGCTTGCTTAGCAGTATGTAAACACTGGAGACCTCAGCCAGATTTATATGACAAAGGAAGTGACAGGATCTCTTTGACAAAGCTAAACAAGAAGTCTAAAATATTAGATTTCTGAAGGATGTAGGTTGAAACTAGTGTTTAGGAAGTGTCCTCCACCAGTTGTACAGCAGATATAATGGGTTATTTACTCCTGCAGTCAGTGTGTAAATTCAAGGAAAATCCTTAGGGGTCTAAACTTAATGTCCTGATCAAAATCCAAAACTGAGGTCTATAAAGAATTTTGCCCCAGATCTGAGAGTTACCACAACTGTTGATGCCATCTCATAGAAGATGTGACCCAGAATAGTGACTAACATGTTCCTACCCCACTGGTAGGTCCCTTTCCTTAGTCCTGAGCAATATTCCCTATAAAAGCTAACTCATTATATGTACATATATAATATATAAAATAATTAGATGAGATATACTTAATAAATACAGAAAGGATTGCAGAGTTCTTCTCAGGCTTAATTGTCCACTTGGAAATTTGTAGGTATTTAATTAAATTATTTTGGAGTAGACAGTTATGGTCTTCTTGCTGAAGATGAAAATATGAATTCTGATGAGTTATCATATCTGCAGTTCAGCAGTGGCATATCTTATCTTACATGTGAATTTTATCTCTACACACTTTGTTACTGACCATGTTAAAAAATTCTGCTTTGTCTGCCACATCACTACACTTGGTGTTCCTGAATACTGCAGGTTCACTAACAGTACCATTGCAGATAAGCAGCAAAAAAGTTCAGAGTGCAGTATTATAGCATGTTGCTATTTCCATACATACTGTTATTGCCATACAGCTGCTACTGCTCCTTCAGATTAAGCAATCCAACTGTTTGCTTGATATTCTCTGCTACTGTGGCAGAAGTTTTCTAATACCATAAGCAATTGCTTGCTAAACAAACTGAAAACATACCTTGAAATGTTTCTGCACTGTTTTCAAGCTATATTTTGAAACCCATATGATCAACTGCTCTTCAGGGCCACTGAACACTCTTTTTTGATGTAGCAATATGTTTTACAATATAAGGAAATATATTTTTAAATGTGAAAAATTTATAGCACCACAAAACCAATTTATCATAACAATATTTTCTCTCAGAATGTTTACTTTTCTTTGAAAAACAGCATTAGGACTCTTCCAGGTCCTACATTGTGAAATTCCAGGAGCCATGAAATATGTAGAAAAGGGTAAAAGAATACTTCTCCTTTTCTAGTATGCTCTCAGACCACCAGCTTGGCCTTCCTGTAAAAAGGAGCTTAGAAAGCGTCGTATTTGGCCAGCTGGGAATCCCTGCTATACTATCCATATGTTTTAACAGGTGGAAGGGTTTCTCAGTTTTTTACTCTTTTGCTTGGAATTGAGTGGTATTTGGAGAAGTACAGGGAGTGCCTGCTGGGCTGGACTAGTTCCAGCACTCTGAAGCTGAAACAGATAAGGTGAGATTGAGGTGTTCACAAAGTCAATCTTTCACTCCTTCGCAGTGGAGAGAAACAGTTTCCTTCAGGGAACATGTAAAACTCTTTCTAGTACCTCTGCTGGGAGCTCAGTAAGATGGGTCAATTGGTCTTCTCTACTGCACTGGTATAAATAATAATAATATAATTCCTGCTCGTTTGCTGTACAGTGTGAGATGAAATTTCTACCAAAATGCATATAAACAATACTCATGATTGTCATTCTCATGATTCATGCCCAATTCACTGAATAAAAGACATACAGAGGGGAAGAAGGACAGAGAAATGGAAATCAAGTTAGTACTGAGAAAATGTACTAGGTAAAGTCTTTGCAAACTCTTGAGGTCGACAATATGAAAAACTTAATAAACAAATAAATAAACTTAACAAACAAACAAGTAAAAATGACCTTATACTTATGAGAAGCCAGATAGGAGTACATGGCTCTATATTTGCTGTGCCACTGTTTACACTTCCTGTGGTTTTCAGTCACTGTACTTATTAATATGAGATTCTTGAAGCAATAAAACACCAAAAATTTGCATCTCCATCTATGACAGGCAACAACTGTCACACAAAAATGAAGGGAGACTTCCCACCCTAAGCATCTGAGGACAGTATTTCCAGGGGATCCCCTCAGGACTCATCACCACTCCTCAGACTGAGAGGAAATTACAGTCAAATATTCACTGGCAGGTGGTCTAGCAATAAAAAGCTTAATAAAGGAGAACTTTCTTAGCTGAGGTATATTTAGGTCTTCATGGTTATGTAAAGTACCTTTGCAACAAATCATAACAACCTTTCAATATTTATAGCATACTTGCTGTATAACCAAGGAAATTTAAGCTGTTACAGTTTTAACAAGGCTATGAAGCCAATGAAATCCATTAAAAATGGAATACATGATTTTTCTTAGTACATTTTCCATCAGCTTCAAAAGATATAAAAACCCTAATGGAATTTCAAACTCCTGATGATGGAGTTCAGCATGTCTGATTTGAAGGAATGTTTGGAATTTTGAAAGTTTAATTCAAAACTTGACCTGTAGGTGTCTTACCTGAAAAAGAAGGAAATAGTTAACCTTGTGTCATAAGCGATGTTGTTTCCTACCCCTTGAAGAAAATATAGCAGATGGCTGCCATGACTGTTGCAGTTAAGTCAGGATACATAAACTGGAAATAACCAAAGAAAGAAAATTGTGATAAAGGGAGTGTTTACAATTTCTAAGAATTTGAGCTGCTTCTGTGTCTACTCAAGATTTTTGGCTCTTGCTGCACATTAAGGACTTGAGAAGTTCTGGGGTCCAGTAGTAGAGTTGGCGAGTGAAGGTTCTTGGACACACAGGAATATCATTGCTGTCTATGCAGCCCTTGCAGCCCTTGGTCCTCTGAGGCAAAAGACTCATTAGCTTTCCCAAGTCATCAGCAGGGTTTAGATGGAAAATCCACCTGTATTGCAGAAGAGGTTTACCCCAACATATAAGTTTCTATCTAACCATTTTCATTTAAAAGCAGTTTTCCAGGAAGAGGAAAATCCTGAAAGCACTAAGCACTAACTCTTCAGACCTCTGGCACTGCAGTTAGTTGGACTCCACTGAAACAGTGACTGAACAGTCAGGGATAAAAATAAAACCCTGGTTCACATTTCATTCATGCTCACAGAGTAAGATTCAGGATATGTTGAATAAGCAGTGTTTGACTACTTTAAAAGTCTTTTTTATGCTGTTTTTTAATGAACTACTCCACAATTAATTAACATGACTATTCGATGAATGTCAGAAGCTGCAGCTGTTCAGGTCTAGACTAATATTCTGAAGTTAACAGCATTTTGTACTTATTAAGTTTTTTGTTCCATTCAGCCTCTAGGAAACGGGAAGAACCGTTCCAGTTCCAATAATGTATGATTTTATCTGATTCCCAGGATCATATTTAACAAGCTGTTCTACCATATCTAGTGTACAAACTAAGTGTGTTTATTTTGTTGATATACTTTGCTGCTGGGCTATGATCAGGTACTCATGCCAGTTTCATTTACTTTTTTGGCAGTCGTTTATGGAGATGATTATAAAGTGCATCTAATTCATTTGCAGGCTCTCGCAGCAGTGGCAGGAATTGATTTCTAGGGAATTATCTTACTCATGCTCAGGGGACAGAAAACACAGTTGTACACTGTTGCTCATGCAGTTCAAGGATATCTTAACAGGTCCTTTAGGGCTATTTCATGCTATTGTCTCCTTCTTAATATTTTTAGCCTGCAGGGAAAATTCAGAGGCATTGTGAATTAGTGATCACTAAGTAAAACAATATTCCAAGACTAGTTTTTGAATGTCTATGTTAGTAGTTATGATGAGGTACGTTTCTCTCTAGGCAAAAGGCTATTAGCACTTCCAGTTCTGATTCAGCCAGTGGTGCAGGGTTTAGTGCCCATAGCTGTGGAAGGTGGGTTTGAGAGACTCTCACCATGACGTGTCTTAGAAAACACAGAGCCTCTGAGTTTGATTCTCCTATTTTCAGACTGTGTCCTCTATGCTACCTTTTCAGACAGACTTTTATGCTTGGACTTCCAAGCATAAAACCCTCAAGTTTTGCATCCATAACACCACAGACTGAAGGGTTAGCTGGACTGAAACTCTGAGGTGCACATGAGAAATAAATTCAAGAGTACTTAGCAATTTTTTTACCCACAGAAGATGCAGATAGATGGAATTAACATGCTATTGGCCTAAGTATTAATGTGCTTACCAGCCCAATGCAGACACCCAGAAATTCAGACTGCCTCCTGGCAAGGCAGTCAGTAGTCAGGCAAAATAAATTGAAATAGACTCTTCTTTGATCTTTCAGAGACTTCCAGGATTTCCACCGATTTCTAGCTTAGAATACTGTTTAAAACATGATGGTGTTTTTATTTGAGTCCTTGAGTTACTAACTGCTAGAATGTTACAAATTTAATTTCTATCAGTGTTTTTCTTATCTTTCACATCTTTCACAGCTTTGTCTTCTGTAGTACCTCACAGCTCAATATTTTTTCTGAACAAGTAAACTGATGTAACACAACAGTGCAGCACAAAAATGTATGATGGTTCACAGAAAACTACAGCACAGGGTGTCTCATCTCTGCTATTCAGCAGATATTTTCACTCTGTTCAGGCAGTTTCCAGGTTGACCTTCTGTTCATGATGAAATACATTGCCAAATTTGATGCTTTTTAGGCCCATCTCCTTCACTCCTGGATGCACATCTGGAGTCTTTAGGTAAGACTAGCCAATCAATGGTTGATGTGACCAACGTTAGGGGTATAAGCTTGGTGGGTCAGATGAGGCACAGCAGGCATCATGGCATGGTGGAGATTACTGGAGAGTTTCCGTATGCATTGTTGTCAGGAGAGGACCATGCTGTGTTCATGCGTTTCACGTTATATTCCTAGGGCAGAACCAGTGACTGCCTTCAAAATTACAAAGGTGGGCACTTAAAGCAGTCTGTTCTCTAGATGCATTTTGGAGACCACTTAAAAGATGCAACTCATCTAAAACAGTTCTTGCTTTTTATGTAGGAATGGTTGGCATGTAAATGCAGCCTCTGTGCCACACATCTTTGTTTCTGCATTGTATTTGAAATCAAAGGTCTTATTGACCTCTTGTGTCAGCCCTTTTCTTTTGAGGAAGAATTGACAACATTTCTTATGGCAGGCCATACAAATTGTCACCTCCTCTGTAGCTCAGATTTGTAGCTTAGATAAAAGTCACATTTACTTACTTCAGGTTTTCCTTAGCCTGGGCAAACAGCCAAAGAAACACTAGGATGATTTGGTTTGTGCCACTTTTTGATAGTGGTTATTCCAGAGCTTTGATAACTGCAAAAGTCATAAATAACACCACGGCCAATGTGACAATAAAAAAACAAAATTGAAAACCTATATTTAGAGACCACTTGGAGTCCACTTCAAGACAGAAAAAGGCTGGAAATCGCTCTATAGCAACAAATGCTATATGATTGCAACAGTTGCATAAAAGTTTTTAAGTGTAAACCTGTTTAAAGACTTTCCATTTAGGAAAATGTCACTTGGGAAGATCTGGGTAAAGTGTCATGGACCCTGTGGAATGTTGTCATGGACTTCATTTGGTGAGCTAGACAGCTTCTCAGCTATCAGCAGTTCCATTGTGACCTGAGACAAGAAATGAAAGACATAAGTCTCTATATTTGGTGTAAGTCAAATGTAATCTGAATGATTTGAGTGACAAGGGGGTCTTCAAAGGGGAAATTTCTGTGGCTCCCAGACAAGTAACAGACTTGAGATTAATCCAGAAGTTTTATCTCTGAGGATCTCGGCCTCGAAGTCAGCTAAGACTTTTTACAGTGATCTAAGAGATATGCTTGAATATCTGCCTCTTCCAACAGCAGATGTGCAGTCAAAGGCCGTTGATCAACCAGTCCTCTGGCAGAAAAAAGTGTATACAAATTCTGTCTCAGAAATTCTTAGGTTAAGTCTAGGCTTCAGTAGTTACCAGTGAAGAGGCTGGAGGAACTAAAAGCAAGGACTATAATTCAGGCTAATTTTAAAAAGATATCAGATTTCTAAAGACTTAGTGATGTGTTCCATTCTTACTTCTTTTCACTGAAGTCATATGCATATTTTTTATCCATTGCACTGCTCCTGCATGTTCCTATACTAGTATTTTGATACAATAACCAGTTAAATTTGTATCTGATGCTGAAATCTTCTTACTATTGGTCTCTAAGGATCTATGAAGAATGAGGAATTAGGATATAATATATGGGACATTATATTAAACACAAAAACTCTCCACTTGCAAGATGTGAAATAACACAGCTTAGAAAACAATTTAATATGGAGTACATATTAAGTTCTGGCAATTATAGATCAACATTTACCAGTGAAGCCAACAGAGATACTCCAGTTAGCAGTAGTTAAGGAATATACGGGATAACAAATAAACTGGATATTTCTTTTTTAACCATTACATGCATTTTACACCACGGTCCAGCAACTTGTGTATCTCCTGCCACTCATATGGCCCCATGTGCCATCTAGTGGAAAAGGTCAACCTTAAAAGATATTGTCAATCTGAGCTAGGAGAGATTACTGTGGAAAATAAAAAGGAAAAAGAAACACTAAGGAAAAAGGGAGTCTTTTCATCTGAAGAGCAGCACATTGCAGGTGAAGATATATGATAAGTGAGCAGAGAAGGATAATATTTGACAATTTGCAATTAATAGGAAAATTATTTGCAATATAAATACCTTTGATTCTTTAACTACGTAGAGAGCAATATTGTCTGAGGAACAGAAGAACTTGCTATCCTAATTCTAGTCATTCGTCTTGATTCTATAAAAGTAATCTGGAGAAGGACAAGGACACAAAGATAAAAGATAAAATTAGAAAAGTATGGGTGGAGTCAGAATTTGAATGATCTTCAAGGAAGTAGTAAAAGCAGTTCTCAGTCTTATTGTCTGAAACGCAGACATAAAACCAATGAAATATAAATATAGCATATATATTCTTCCTTCCTTCCTTCCTTCCTTCCTTCCTTCCTTCCTTCCTTCCTTCCTTCCTTCCTTCCTTCCTTCCTTCCTTCCTTCCTTCCTTCCTTCCTTCCTTCCTTCCTTCCTTCCTTCCTTCCTTCCTTCCTTCCTTCCTTCCTTCCTTCCTTCCTTCCTTCCTTCCTTCCTTCCTTCCTTCCTTCCTTCCTTCCTTCCTTCCTTCCTTCCTTCCTTCCTTCCTTCCCTCCCTCCCTCCCTCCCTCCCTCCCTCCCTCCCTCCCTCCCTCCCTCCCTCCCTCCCTCCTTCCTTCCTTCCTTCCTTCCTTCCTTCCTTCCTTCCTTCCTTCCTTCCTTCCTTCCTTCCTTCCTTCCTTCCTTCCTTCCTTCCTTCCTTCCTTCCTTCCTTCCTTCCTCTTTAAATGTTTCATCTAACAATAATTCCTACAGAATTAATCTTCACAGACACTTTTCTAAATGAACTTTCTCTCAACACTTAAGTCATAGCAGCAGTTTATACTGTACTAGAAACATGTGGGATACTAGTAAGTACAGGGAAGTCAGGCACTCTCTCACATGCTGGGAGGAAGGTTTTACCTGCAGATGAAGCTTTGTTCTGAGACCAGGCAGACAAAAAAATTACTGCTACTTCAAGCAGAGTGAACTGAGATCCCCTGCAAATGAAATTTCAGGCAAGTTACCAGTGTTTAAAAGTGCAGCACATTCTCTATGTCCTTGTATGCTTGAGACTTAGATACAAGTTATTAGCAGGGAGGAATACACATGTAGAGGTAGTGGAATTATCCAGCTAAATGATACAGATTTTTCCTGTCCAGTTTAACAATCTCAAACCATTTGAATGACTCAGAGGAAAAAAAAAAGAGAGAGATAAAAAAGCATCAAGAAACCAAATGTGGGCCCTGACTCTGTTCCCACTTTTAACACTCATGTCTATGTGCTGCTGCAACTTCAGCAGCAAGATCTGCTTCATTACTTTTAACTTGCTATGAACTCTGACCTGGAAAATGTAGGCAAAGACAGGGAAAAAAAATTGTTAGCAAATTCCATCTCAGCAAATATACAGAGAAATTTGTGAAATGAAGAATGTGTACTCCCCAGTCTAACAGCAGATCCCTGTCTAGTAAGTGTCAGCATCACTGACAGTCTCAGCAGTGTGGGAACTTCTCAAAGAAAATATTCCCCAAACTCTTTCACAGTGGAAAGTGTCAGCTGAAAAATGAGACTTGTTGACTCCTCTCCTCTTTTTTCTCTCTTAATGGATCTCTTCTCTGGCCAGATGAAGATATATCCATAAGTCTTTAAAAGTCAGCATCAAACAGCCATTTGCAGAACAATCGAGTATTACATTTCTTAGCCTGCCGATTCAAGACATGACTTTAATCAACAAAGAATATCATAACATGAATTATTTTTTCTAGGAGTAAGAATACTACTGTAAAACATAGCATTTAAATTATTCTAGTTGCATTGCTAAATCAGTTCTATATGTTCTATGGGCGTGCCACTCACTGTTTTAAAGGCATAGTTCTCTTATGAGTGTATTTCAAATCTATGAAATGTGCATACTGCAAACATAATCCTGAGCTTTGGAGATTCAGTGAGTACCTGTATGTTGATATCCAGTGGAAGAGCTGAATGATGAGGAAGGGGGACTACGCAGTTAACTTCTCCAAGAGCCTGCAGCACATTAGTTAGTGCTAATCAAGGAGCTAGCTCTTCCTTCTTGCTCTCAATAAATTGTTCCTGAGTATGTTTTCTACTTGTGTGTTTGTTTATGTATGTATATATCTATCTTACACTTGAAGAGCTTTTCCAATGTATTCTAAAAGTATGTTCCAAGAAAGCATGCCCATAAAATATGTTGTATTCCTCGCCCTTTATAAAATACCAGTACATCATGCTAATTTCTAATCCTAAAATTAGGGAGATCATAATACTACAACTGCCCATGCTCGTGGGAATGGGAAAGATACTAGTCCATTCTAGGATCAAGGAAAAGCATGATATAAATCAGAAATATAACAAGATTAACTTAGGGTAGAGTAATTAAAAGATAAAATGTACAGATATTAGGTTATAAAATTATTGGCATGAATTTATTAAAACACTTCAGCAGTCAGAGCAGAATAAAAGCTAATTTGCAACTGGTTGTAATGGGCTTGGAATCAGCTTTAGTATTAGAAGAAAGTTCAAATGCAGTAGGAAGGAAATGTGATACAATAAAGCAGTGACTCAGGGGGCTGATTGGGATAATGAAATGCATTTCAATGAATTCTGATGGGCAAAGTATTATTACAGCAGAGCTTATAAACAAGAGAGGAATAGATGAAATTTGCAACAATGATACTATATCGTCACAATGACTTTTATTACTGTAGAAATTATTTCAAAGTGTTAAAGTTACAGTACTTATTGTTCTAATTACTAATCTAAAGTGACTATCTCTATTTTACTGAGCTTTGCTGTTTATCACTATCCAAAGTATAAATTCTGTACCTACTCCTCAACAGAACTGCTAATCGTCTACTCATCTTGTCATCTGTGAGTCTCCTCTGCATTCTAGGACCACAGAGCAGAGATTCTGCACTTCTATTAATAAGAAATCCAGGGAGGCTATGGAAGTTTGCTTTTTTTGCCTGCTCTGTGGGGGCCTCCTGTGGCCTGAATTAGATGGTTCCTTCTCTCATGGCAAGGCAAAAATAACTCTTGACTTATAGTTTGTGAAAACACCATGGCTAAGTCAGAAAGCAGAAGTTTTGAAACATTACAAGTCGTATTTTATTAATATTTTATTTATATATTATTTCCTTCGTGCAAGTGGATGATTTCTTGATGAAATGTTCATCATTTTATAAACTGAAAAGTTGACTTACCTCAAAATAGTAGTTTAAAAATATAATTTTAAACCTGTACAACTTGTTGATAGATACCCTCTCCACTCAGCTGTGCAATGAAAACTTATTAGGAGCTGAGGAAGGTGGAGTAATTATGTAATTTCTTTATTTTCCCAACTCTGTGTTGGTAATGTTACAACATGCCCTTAATTTTAGACACTTTTAGTTTGAAAAGAAAACTCTGAAGCTATTCAGTTTTCACAATGTTGGTTAAGAATGTCTGTGAATGGTGCTGAAGAAAAAAAGTGTAGGTGAGATGATGATATGTAATGTATCCTTTAAGAATATTTACGGTAGTGTTAAAATAATTTTGCAACTAATAAGGCATAAGAGTTCATCTGTGGTTTGATTAATTGTAAACAGCATCTCTTTTCCCATCATCTTTTTTTCTCCTTAGACTATTTGTTGTGGATGGGATTATGCATGTCTCTTATAGAGTTATGCTTTGTTAGTACACAATATGTTTCAGGCATTACCACAGTGTAAGAACTTGTTTCCATACTACTATTCTCGTTGCAGCACATCTGATTAAAGAGGCATCTTTGCCAGTTTCCCACTCACTAACAATTGTTTCTGATTGTTCTCCAAGAGGTTTTCACACACACCTCATTTGTGCCAATTGTTCTGCTTGTGTAATGTGAAAAAATAATATCTTTTTTTAAAAAAAAAAACCTTGTTATTTTTTTGACAAAGATACAAGCATAGGTCTGGTGAATGGTGCAGTCACACCATGAAGGGTCATAACCAAGGACCAGTAGGAGATGAGGAATGAGCACCTCAAAGGTGAGGAAGAAACTCTTAAATCACATCTGCTGCTGAAAGTAGGCTCTCATTCATTAGTCCTAGTCTGTTTGTGGTTCATAAATGTGTGCCTTTCATAAGTTATTAAATATCTTGCCCCACAACATCATTAGTAACATCTAATGACAGGTCATATTTTACCTGGACAGCCCGTGAAACATGCTGAGTTCATGCCTCTGTAAGACATTTCCATTGTATGTCTCTCTTATTTCTCACATCTGTCGAGGGCACGTAACAGGGAACATGAGCACTGGTGAAAGAGCACATGAGCATCACAGAAGAGGTTTTTCCAACTACCAACAAAGTAAATCATATTACAGAAAGCAAGAGTGAATCCAATAAAAGAACCTCTTGTAATGCTACTATGAGTAAAGAACTGTTTGCATGCATTGTGCTTGCAGGTTCCATGTTGGGCAACCACATCAAGAGAAAAGTAAGCAGCTTAGTAACAGATGTAACTGACCACAAAATGCTACATACTGTATCAAACTAGCCCAGAGTCCATAACTGAGGCTAGTCAATAATAAGTAGTGCCTTCCACATGCCGAGTGAAGAAGAGAAAAAGAGGTCCCATCTTGTTCCTACTCAAGAAGTATTATCTATATTGTGTGTGGATGTGTGAGAGCATGGGTCATCTATTTCTTAGCTACAATCAGCCTTTGGAAAGTAGCAGACTCACACAGCAGGTAGCAGGTTTCATCAATCACCATATGTCATGAGGGACTGGCTGTCAGCGGAGTGCAGGAAAGCAGAAGAAACAAGCATACAGGAAGGTCAGTTTGCTGCCTCATTGTCTTTAGTTTCTCCCTCCAACCTCCAAAGCCTTGTCTTTTGCCTGTTCAAGCAGAAGTGCAAGAGCAAACCACTGCAGTCCAAATGCTTTTAATAAACACAGTTGGCTTAATAAATGGTGGATGTTGAACAATTTAATATTCCTCTAAGGCACAGCTTCATAACCAAAATAAGCTTTTGTCTTGTACATCTACTTTATATATGGTATAAGCAAGGAAGACCTTGCTGTGTATTGAGTGGTAGTGTCTCGTATGCTCACAAAAGCAGAATTGTCTGGATTCAGACTTTCATTTGTGATAAACAGATCTGCATTATATATGGTGCACTAGGTTAATATATTTCTTGGCACTAACTGGAAAGGAACGATGGTTGGGAATGCAGGCTATGAATAACTCAGATAAAGCGGTTCAGCAGATGTACAGATGGAGAAGCCACAGCAAGAAGCTCCACTGGCATTACTTTAGCCACTGACTAAGGACCCTCTCTGCCAGAAATCATGCTAGCTAGTGTTGGGTAATACCAGCTGCTTAATATTGCTGTGTAATTGTCTTTCTACATTCTCCAGTAATGCTATGCCTCTGGGCAAGCATCAAAGGGATTTCAACAGGGCTAATGCGGGAATCTTTCCCTTTACTAACTCCTCCACAATGTAGGATGTCACAATCTTTCCCTAGCAATCTTCCCATGGGAGGGAAGATTCCCTGCCTCTTCACACCTCCCTGCCTCATTCCTTACCCTCTGGGACTCCATAATGTTCCATTACCCTACATCTGATCCTGCATTTACTAAAAAAAGTTTCACCAGAAAAGGAACCTAATCATTCTTCCTGTCAACTCCTCCTTTTATTAGAAAAATTCCCTAGATATCACCTCACTCTAAGACAAGGAATAAGGAGAAGATGTAGGAGCATGACAGGGTTAGGTGAAGAGGGCTACAGCAGTCCACAGAGCATTGTGGATATGATAGTGCCATTGACACCTTTCAGTATTCATAGAATCGTAGGATGGTTTGGGTTGGAAAGGATCTCAAAGATCATCCAGTTCCAACTCCCTTGCCATGGGCAGGAACATCTTCTCCTAGATCAGGTTGCTCAAAACCTCACCTAACCTAGCATTGAACATAGTCATCTAGAGCTGCAGCAATGTCATAGTAACAGTGCATTGCCTGTTATTACTCCAAACAGACCGAAAACCAGCTCTGCAATACAAACCCTAAGTTTAGGGTAAGAGTAACACTCCACAACCATAGAGACATGTGGTATATTCCTTAAAAATTAAGTTGTACATTATGTAAGATGCAAGCTTGACTCTTCCTGAGAAAGCACAGAGACAGAACCCTTCCAGTAAGGAGCAAATGCATTCTGTCACCAGAGTGAGATGTAAAGTGAGGGAAATTTTTAAAACAGTTGAATTACCAGAAACATATAGCACCAGCTATTCTATGGATGCTTGGAGAAACACCTTCATAACTTTTAGGGCAGCCTGTAAGTACATTATTTTCAGTTTATGGAAAAAACACTTACCTCACTACTGCTAAATCCTGGCACACTTACATTGCAGCAGCATATAGAATCATAGAATAGTTTGGATTGGAAGGGACCTTAAAGATCATCCAGTTCCAACGCCCCCTGCAATGGGCACGGACACTTCCCACCAGACCAGGCTGCCCAAGGCCCCATCCAACCAGGCCTTGAACACCTCTGGGGATGGGGCAACCACAACTTCCCTGGGCAACCTGTGCCAGTGCCTCACCACTCTCATAGTGAAGAAATTCCTCCTTATGTCTAGTCTAAATCTGCCCCTCTCCAGTTTACACCCATTGCCCATCACTGCAAGCCTTTGTAACCAGTCCCTCCCCAGCTTTCTTGTAGCCCCTTCAGGTACTGGAAGGTTGCTATAAGATCTTCAGGCTGAACAACCCCAACCTTTTCAGCCTGTCCTCACATGGGAGGTGCTCCATCCCTCTGATCATCTTTGCCGCCCTCCTCTGGACTCATTTTAACAGCTCCATATCCTTCTTATGTTGAGGACACAATACTCTAGATTAGTATCACAGAACCATAGAATCATAGAATCACTAGGTTGGAAAAGGTCTCTTGGATCACCGAGTCCAACCATTCCTATCTGTCCCTAAACCATGTCCCTGAGCACCTCGTCTACCCATCTTTTAAATACTTCTAGGAAAGGTAACTCAACCACTTACCTGGGCAGATTGTTCCAGTGCCTGGTGACCCTTTCTGTGAAAAATATTTTCCTAATGTCCAGCCTAAATCTTCCCTGACAGAGTTTGAAGCCATTTCCTCTTGTCCTGTCCCCTGTCACTTGAGAGAAGGGGTCAGAACACTCCTCTCTTACAACTTCAGCCTCCTTCTCTCCAGGCTAAACAACCCCAGTTCCCTCAGCCTTTTCTTGTAAGACTTATTCTCCAGCCCCTTCACCAGCTTCGTGGCTCTTCTCTGGACTCGCTCCAGAGCCTCAACATCCTTCTTGTGGTGAGGGACCCAGAACTGAACACAGCACTCAAAGAGTAGTCTCACCAGTGCCAAGTACAGAGGGAGAATAACTTCCTTGGACTGCTGGTCATCAGGATGCCATTGGCCTTCTTGGCCACCTGGGCACACTGCTGGTTCATGTTCAGTCAGTTGTCAACCAACACCCCCAGGTCTCTCTCCTCCAGGCAGCCTTCTAGCCAGACTTCTAGTCTGTAGCTCTGCATAGGGTTGTTGTGCACCAAGTGCAGGACCCGGCATTTGGCCGTGTTAAACCTCATGCCATTGGTCTCTGCCCAGTGGTCCAGCCTGTTTATATCTCTTTGCAGAGCTTCCCTACCCTCCAGCAGATCCACCCTTCCTCCCAGTGCAAACTTGCTAAGGGAGCACTCGATGCCTTCATCCAGGTCATTGATGAAGACATTGAACAAGGCTGGACCCAGCACTGAGCCCTGGGGAACCCCACTTGTCACTGGCCTCCAGCTGGAGTTAACACCATTTACCACCACTCTCTGGGCCCGGCCATCCAGCTAGTTTTCCACCCAGGAGAGTGTGCGCCTGTCCAGGCCAGAGGCTGACAGTTTCCGTAGCAGAATGCTGTGAGAAACTGTGTCAAAGGCTTTACTGAAGTCCAGGAAAACTACAGCCCCAGCCTTCCCCTCACCCAGCAGCTGAGTCACTTTGTCACAGAAGGTGATTAGGTTAGTTTGGCAAGACCTGCCTTTCATAAACCTGTGTTGACTGGGCCTGATTGCCTGGTTCAACTGCACATGCTGTATTATAGCACTCAAGATCACCTGTTCCACCACTTTCCCTGGCACTGAAATCAGGCTAACAGGCCTGTAGTTCCCTGGATCCTCTCTCAGGCCCTTCTTGTGGGTGATGTAACATCGTCGAAGAGCGCAGAGATCCCGCAGGCTTGGAGCCGCCGGCCGCTCCGCCAGAGGGCGCCAGAGGACAAGGCGCGGGGCGAGGCGGCACCTCCCCTGCCGCTGCCCCAGCGCTCACGGGAAGATCCTCCTTCCCTGCTCCGGTCTCTTCCACCTCCATCACGTCTCAATCCCGCGGTGCTCGCCCCTCGCCGCTTAACGCGACCTGATGTTTCAACCTCTTGGGCTGCGGCTGTGAGCGCCTGGGGCCGAATTCCAGCGAGGACTAAGACGTGGCTCCGCCGCACGCTTTCATCGCTTTAAATAATAATAATAATAATAATAATAATAATAATAATAATAATAATAATAATAATAATAATAATAATAATAATAATAATAGCGTAAGAATGTGTGAAATGGGTGTTGAAAGACATCCTGCACATCCTGCTGAATCGTTCTGTCTAAAAACGAGGGCACACAGTCCCTGGGAGAGCTTTGCTTGAAAGTTGAAAGCCGCACGTTAAAGGAAACAAAAGGCTGATGCGCTCATAAAATGATGTAATAGCACTGATTTTGCACTTTTTTTGTTTTTTGTTTAGTTATTTATTTTGCGCTCTGAAAAACTTGCAGACCAATTGCTTTCTGCAAAGGCAGGGGCTGAACAGTGACAGCCCTTCACGTATTTCCAGGTTAGAGCTGTGAGAAACACTCCCTCACTGGTAATTTATTAAAAATGACAAAGTCTTTGAAGCAAAGGCAATAATAGAGAAGAGCCACGAAGCTGGTGAAGGGGCTGGAGAACAGACCCTACGAGGAGCGGCTGAGAGAGCTGGGGGTGTTTAGCCTGGAGAAGAGGAGGCTGAGAGGAGACCTCATTACTCTCTACAACTACCTGAAAGGAGGTTGTAGAGAGGAGGAAACTGGCCTCTTCTCCCAAGTGACAGGGGACAGGACAAGAAGAAATGGCCTCAAGGTCCACCAGGGGAGATTTAGGCTAGAGATTAGGAGGAAGTTTTTCACACAGGGTCATTGGGCATTGGAATAGGCTGCCCAGGGAGGTGGTTGATTCACCTTCCTTGGAGGTGTTTAAGGCATGTGTAGATGAGGTCCTGAGGGACATGGTTTAGTGTTAGATAGGAATGGTTGGACTAGAAGATCTGATGGGTCCCTTCCAACCTGGTTGTTCTATGATTCTATTTTACAGTTCAGTGCTGAATTGGCTGCCCTTCTAAAAAGGCATGATGCAAAGGCTGGTTACAAGAGTTTTATACTGGTTAAACATGTATACTCATACAGATTCCGAGAAATGCTGGTTACATATTCAAGAAATATTGGTTAACCACACACAGAACTCATATCACCCACTCTCAAATATACACCGCAGTTCCATTGTGTCTTCAGATTCCTCTGATGCTCTTTATCTTATCTCCTTCCTCATTGTCTCCTCTTGGTTAGCTCAGATCTGTTCTTTGTTTCTGCTGGGGGACTGCCCTTGTTTCAACTAGTAAACAAGCCAAACTCCTATTACAATCTCATCCTTTGTCACTGCAAGCTGGCCAAGATTTGCCATTGGTGTATATATATATATACACTAGTCTTAGACAAAAAACAGTGTAGGTCCTCAAAGAATATTTATTTCGGTTATCCGACTACGTCTGGAGCTCTTGTTATGAGACAGATTTATATCACAAAATAATTAAGCATACGAACCAGCTGCAGCAAAACTTATCAATTAATTCTCACAGAACTACTAGCAAACCAAATCATTCACAGAAGAAAAAAGGCAGCCACAGTGGAAAACACATCCCTCTTAAATCCTGTTGGTTTTTTTTGTTTGTGTTTGGTTTTTTTTTTTTTTTTTTTGTAGGTGCCAATACGGACTATTCCCAGCTGCTGGTCAGAGAAACCAAGCAGAAGAGGTTTCAATTTAACATCTCAGCCAAAATCAGTCTGATTCAGCAAAGTGTTAAAGTGAAAGCTTCATTGCTTTCCAGAAACAGGAGAGGCTCAAACGGATGCTTAAAATTAAATATGACTGTAAATGATTTTCTGCATTTGAGACCACAGATGCACAGAAGTGTCAACCCTGGACTTGTACCTCCTGGGTTTTGGTTCTGAGAGGAGTAGTACTGATGTAGTTGGTGCTTTACAGAGCAGATCATGTAGGAACACTGCATAAATGCACATCCTCTGGGCTTTTTGTCTGGGGTATGGCAGTAATGCCACAAGGAAAGAGAAGGTTTCTTCTTGTTTATTAAAAAAAACCCAAACCACTTTGAATATGAGAAAGAAGAACACCAGATTCACGACTTCATTTTGGAGAGTTAAAGTGTGTCTTTAATATGTTTTGGTGCTGTTCCTAATCATTATGTGATTATGTAAGTTGATTATTATAGAGGCAGGGGTGAAAAAGAGGCAGCTTTCTGAGATTAATTTTCTATGAAATATTGTTATTAGATGGAATTCTGACAGATTTTCAACATCATCCCATTTTTCTGAAACAAGAAAAGCAATCCACTGTTTTAAAAGACGTGCATCAGAACTGTGGGAGGAGAACCAGAGAATGAACCAGACATTCATTTGATGCAGGTCAACAGATATGAACTACACAGATAAAAATATTCAGTGGAGTTGCTCAGGCTAAGGATGGAGCACAGCAACTTCAGGAAAGATGGACAAGTACTGTTAAGTGTACCACAGTCACTGCCCAAGTTCATCATTCTTTCTCTAAAGCTGAAATAACTAAATGCTTTGGGTATGCTGAAGGTATGTGCTAGGGAGGAATAATTTCTTTCTCTCTGGTAGCAAATGACACCCTTGAAAACCAGGGTAATTAATCAAACCTCTATAGCTCTGATACTGTATCATAATAAGATTGATCGATTGCAGGGCATACTTCAGTGGAGACTGGTAGAAGAAATTAATTACTGACCTGGACATATGAGGAAGTTCTGGTTACTGTGGTTGGCAGTATATTGGGGAAGGCTGTCACACATCATCTAGTGGGAAAAAACCAAGCCCTAAAAGGCAACATAAATATATATATATATATATATTTATATGCACACAAATAAATTGAATTATAGTGAGGATCAAGATCTGAACTAAGACTTTTTTCTTTGCTCTTGAGCACAGCAATGTAGGATATAGTGATTTGTTTAAATAAGACACAACACTTTGTCAGACCTAGCTCTTAATAGCCAAGAAACTTAAATCATCAGTATTCCTTAATCTTCCAGTAGTTAATGGCATTCTAGATTGTCTCGAAACATTTTCTGGGAAAATATAGTGTTGTTTTTTTTTTAATTAAAAATTTGGTGGAATGAGAAGGGAGATTCGAAAAATTGCTATGAAGGACAAAAGTGAATAGCCACAGGGTAAAGAGAATTAATCTAAAATCAAGAGACTTAAGATATGAAGAAAACCAGAGGCAATGCCACAGTCATTAGATGAATTGCAAGAGATTTACCATGAAGAAAAGGGAGCTTTTCAGGTAAGACATATCAAAAACACACACGGGTTTAGCAATCAGCATCATCAGCCTGAATTTGTATTGTGGGAATGTATAGTAAAAATAACACTAGCATAAGGTATTCTCCTCCTCCCAGATCTGCTAAGCAAATAAGAACTTGATTTTGCACCAGCTGCAGCTTCCAAGTGGTCTACAAATGTGACATATGGTCTACAATACTTAGATTGGTACTCTAATACTATGGCTACCCCCCACTGTACCTAAGTATGTAAGACATATGTTAGATTACATTACTTAATTGCGCATTACCTTGCATCTGTAGGCACTAATTTACAAACTTCTGATAGGTTTTTTAAAATGTATAAGATGAAATTTTTTGAGTTTTCTGTGCAGTCACATTTGCATTCCAATTCGACATTGAACCGAATCCAATCTTAGTTGTAGGGGTCATGTTGTTTTAATACATCCAGCAGGCAAACCCATATGTGGGTTTCTTTGCTTGGCTATTGTGTTGTACTGAGATCTGTTCTGGAATAGGGTGGAAATGTTTCACTGGAATTAACAGAGGATTTCTAGGTGACTAGGTACACAAAATAAACTGAAGTCTAGACAAGAAAGAGATAAACAATAGAACAGTAAAGAAATGTCAATATCTACTTTCAATATGCAATGCTAGAGTTAGGTTGGCTCATACATCAGTCTCATCTTTAGTATGACACATTGATAGTTAATACATGTAGATTTTTTTGAAAAGTACTTAAATTCAGCAAAATTAGAAAGGAAGAATTGTTGGCTGACTAAAGAATTCCACAATTCTCTGTATCCCTCATAATTTTGCTGTTTGGTGATCAGCATACTGGGATTTTTTTTAGGATGGGAGAATAATTGTAGTCATGCCTGTATTTCTTGATTTTTATGTTATGAATGTTACATTATTTCTCATTCTATAATTGTCTCTCTTAAACATGTACTGGCAAAATGGTTTATTATGCTTTCAGTGTCCCAAAGATTGAAAATTTCATCTGATCCAGTAAGGAAGTACTTATAACCCTATGAAATTATATTAGATCATCTAATAGGATGACGTGAACAAAAGTCAAGAAAATGAGAGGGTTTATTTTTTTACAAACAAATTATTTTGACCTACAATAATGTAACCTCTGTGAGGCCATCTAAACAATCAGGTGCAGAGGACAGGATTTCTAGTTTGTTCTTCCATTAATATTCTTCTTTTAGCCTTGTATAACTAGCCATAATTCAACAGGACTCTTATTTTCTAGTTGTCTGTTGAAGAAAATGGGGATTGGCGAAATAATTACTTAGCAACATTTTGTAATACATGGAGCTATATGGAGACAACCTAATTCATACCTGTGAAAGCATGTGCTTTCTGGTCATCAATGTAAGAACATCAGTTATGATTACTTGTGAGTCTTCATGAAAGCTTTTGTATTTTTGTATTTATCTGCCTGTCTGTCTTAGGCCACAGTTGAGTACATTGAAATACGGCTCTTGGACTGATGTTTCCTGTTGGATGCTTCAAGGGAACAACGACAGAAAGCTTGGTTTTCATTAGGAAGTACAGTAGCTCAGCAGCACAGGTCATTTGAGGATGCTGATGCAGAAACACAGGATTAAATCAAATTGATATTTCCCTTTAATATCCTATCAGAATAATCTTCTTATCCCATATCATTAAATCACGTAAGAACTTAAGATGACAACTAAACACAATTAGAATTTCCTAGAGGATACAGCAGGGCATCGGAGTATGACTCGAAATATATGTTCAGGAATCATGTTTTTGTTCAAAACATTTCTTTTCTTCAAACATCCTGCAGGGATTAAGCAATTCATACCAGAAAGCCATTGGTCTAACTCAACCGTGTGCAACCCAGAGTCCTTCTAGATGACGTAGGACAACTCAAAGTCACTACAGTTGAAGCCACCACATTGAAATGTTATGGACATAGCATATAAAATTTAAAACTAGGAGAGACAGATATTTTTTAGAACTCAATTAAAACTGACTGACTTCATATAAAATGTGTGACTAAGGGAAGGGAAGGGAACTTCTTGGATTTTTCAGTGTTCTCTCTTAATAAGTGTGCACCAATCTTTACTATATTTGGAAAGAAAGGGACTGAAACATTCTCCTATCTGTTAAAATAAACAATATTTTTACCCTGGATAGAATACAAAGTTTTGTTGAAAAGGAGATCCTCAAGGACATTTATGGGCTTAACAAGGTATTTTTCATGTTTAATTGCAAGGATTGTTCAGTTAGCAGTCAGGGATATGGCCCTAGGCCACCACCAGCAGTGTAACAGATATTTCAGTCTTTTGTTTCTCATTTTTTCCAAACTGTGACTCTGTTTCTTTATATTAATGGCTTTGGACAAGGTATAATAATGTAGCATTGCTTTCTCGGTTTGCTAGATAATGCCAAAAGTTTTATGTGAACAACAGTCTTACTAATTGAAAAGTACATATTTCCAGTGTCCATATGGGTGTTGTTACTTATTTCACATCTGAAAACTTGGGAGATATTGATTCTTGTCCTTACAGTTTAGTTTTAATTCTGCTGATGGCTACCTCAATATAAGTGATAAAAATATTTTAAACTCTCCAAGCAAACTTCAATGATGGGAAATTATTTCCAGAGAAAAGTAAGGGATAAATAAGTGAAGTAAAAACCAGAAATTCCTCTATTGATTTTTACTAATTTAGGTTTATCACCATCTTAATCCTTTTGGTGTTCTGCTAATTTATTTCTAATCTCCCCTGCCACATCAGTCTACTTCTCTCTGATGGTCAGATCCAATAAAAACCCCCACATCTCTAAAGAAGGAATTACATAGGATGAAGGTATCTAAGACCAAAATTTCAATCTAAAATCCCCTTTTACTTAGCTGCCATATAATGATGGAGGCACACCTTCTCACTCAAGGTCTCACAGGAAAACTTTCAAGAAGAACTATATTTTATGCAATACTTACACATTTTGTCAGCCAATGAGTATTCGTTAAGTTGCCTGCTCAATCCCATTTCACCCAGGAGACTATCAATGCATTAGGCAGTATCTCAGTTTGGGTGGTGGCTGAGGAGGAGAAAAAGAGCAAGAAGGAATGTGACTTGGTATTGTAGGATCTGAGCTTTCTGCAGGGATCCTGGCTTCTGTTCAGGGTCCACAGTTGCATTTTATGCATCCCATTTTATGCCCCATCCTGGGGCTTAGCATTGGCTAAACAGGAATTATAACAGCTCATGAAAACAAGTATCAGGAGTCTTTAATTGAGAATGAATATTCTTTTTCATTTAAAAAATCTTCATTTCTGTATTTTCACAAATTTCAAAAAGAAAAAGGCAAGAGAAATGTACTTATTCAGATTTAACTGCTTCTAAGACCTGGTCTACATACCTGCTTTATCTTCTGTGGTGGATATTTACTGCAGATATCCTGGTGGTGATGTCTATGTGTGAACACAGTAGATTTAGCTAGCCAACAAAGTAGAAGCTGTGTAGGTACCAGCAGAAAGACATGGGACATGAAACTGGGAGGAGGTGATTGAATAGTTCAGCTATAGAATTGTCCCCATCACTGAGATCTGGCGTGGACTCAGGGTCCCCATGGAACTCTGCAACCACTGATTCTGGATCACCCTAGTATCACTTATCACACCTAGTATCACTTATGTTGACACAGCCTGCATTTCCAGCCTGTTTTTACAGTGGAAAGCTCTCTGCATTGTACACAGAGACTGCACCATTAGAACTCCTTCCCTCAAAGGCAGAAGTCACTTTTTCTTCTGAGCTGCCCACGGCCCTGAGTCAGGGGAGCAAGGATGAGGTTTATTTATAATGAACCTCTCTCCTAGTGCAGCTCTGATGCTCATTTGTCAAACAATCATGACAACTCATTAGTGCACTGTCCACCCTGTAAATTAATCCTCATCAGCAAACCCTAAATGCCTGCCTTGGCCTGGTGGGTGTTTTCCAGAACTGTATCAGCTTTTGCTGCCTCTTCCTCTGGTTTATCAAGAGATGGCAGCAAAAAGCCATTTAACCTTTGATCTCCATCCTTGAGGCCTCTCTCTGTCACAGAAACATGGCAGCCTCTGCCCTCCCATCCCACTCAACTCATCCCATCAGCACCACGTTTACAGACAATAAACAGTTGAGGGCTTTGCCTACTGCTTAGGAGGAGACTGTGAATGGCGTGACAGCCAGGGGCAGGCATCATTGGCCATGTCCCACATACAGGAGCAACCAGCGTTACACAGCCATGCATGGTGTTGATAGATGCAATTCTGACAGGTTTTCAGCATCTTCTCGTTTTTCTGAAACCAGTCAGGGTTCGGCAGCTCTGCCTGCTGGAAGGTTTGTCAAGCAGCTCAGCCTGTGTCCAGTTGTAGCTGACATGAAATTGAAAGATAGCAGAAACCAGAGTTACCCGGTGCCATCAACTTGGTATCGATGAGGCTTCCTCTGTGGTGGAAAATGAGGTGTTGTAAGGGTCAGGCATTAGGTGAGTGGGGATATTTCTGAAAGTGAGCAGAAACAAAAGCAGTACCCCATATTTTATCTCTCTGGAAGGGACTGTGAGAGAATGAGAGGAGCGGGTCATAATTGGAGCTCCCTCTCAGCTGCTCTGAAATCCCCACTGATGTCAACCTAACATCATGGATGCAATCCTTCCGAGCACCGGAATACCTGCAAAAACTTCACCTGAAGCAACCTGTGATATTGTGGAAATATCTAGAAGGACTTTATCACTGAACTCCAGACAGGTTGTATAGTCCGTCATAAATGCTTATAGGATATTAATATTGGTCTAGACTTAAGCTTATACTCTTGACTTAGGATTTTAACATTATAGGTAATAAATTATATGTGTAAGTGCAGTTTTGGGTCCTACTCTGTCTCCCTCAGTGTGTGACAGGGGGGTGTAGCCCTTGGCTTTGTGTTCATGGTAGTAGGAATTTCTAGTGTTGCTATCATGATGCTACATTGAATTGAGGGACACAGGAAGGGACTTTCTGATTCATTATGACAAGCTGACAATTCATTTGCTACAGTGACATTTGTGAGAAGGGAAAAATTGGTAACATAACACATCAATAAAGAAAGTAAGAAAAAAAAATCTAAATATTAGATGTAATTAGAAATATAGCACTTTGTTGTATTTCAAATGTCATTTAGTTTTCTAATAATTGTCAAAATAATTGGACTGGATTGTAAAAATTGTACAGTGGTCATTAGTGAATAGGAAGAGACCTCATTGTTAGGTGTCACAAGATACTTTTGAAAACTGGTTTCTGAAAAAATAAGTTAGCTGCATTTAAAGTCAAGGCAAACTTTGGGTGTTTCAGTGTTACTACTTGCTCTTAGATGCCACTGAGGAGCTGGGAACAAGTATGGAAAGGCATCCAGCTTCTCAATCCACCCAGCTGCTCAAGCCTTTTACAACTGGAGAAAGAGAAAGAATGAAATATGTATGGAGGGAAGCCTGGGGTTCTAGAGGATGCAAAAAGCAACGTACCACATGAGATGAATCCCCCTTCCTTTGATCACACTGCTGTTCTGTTGCACTGTAATTGCATTTTAACTAAAATGGGCCAATTTCCATAATTGTGTTCAGGAGTCTGAATTTTTTTTTTTTTAACACTGGCTAAATAGAGTCTCTCCATAGTAGTTAGTTTTGGTTTAGCTGAGAATAGAATTTGGTCTCAGTAGAAATAGGAAACAACAACAAAATGAGGTCTTTTGTTACTGTGAAGTTGTGATTAATAATTTTAGCAAATGTTCATATTGGTCATTGTTTGTTCTGCTATAAAGAACTATTCTGGATCAATAAAACTTGATATAATACAATTAAAGCATTGTTTCTAGCTGAGTGGTTTTGTCATCTGTCAAAAGTAACAAATCATGAAATGTGATGCAGTTTCCTTTATTGATTTTAATTGCTTATATTTGCCATCACTTTTTAATTTCTTAAGTCAACTTTAATATCAATCAACAAAGTTAGATTGAGAACATGTAATAAAAACCCAAATCCTATTAGTAACAGGAGAGATTAATATATATACCAAAAAAAGGATAGACTTAGTAAGAGGATTGTTTCCTGAGGTATGTCTGACATTTAGTGAAAATTACATTATCCTTTTTATTTAATAAATGACTGAACTTTCTTCCTGCCTAGCCGTTAGAAATCTAACAGACATCTGCAGAAAACATATGCGTGAGCTCTGCTGCTTTGGGTCAGTCTCAATGTTTGTCTCAGAGTATCTGC
This sequence comes from Coccyzus lansbergi, assembly GCA_033558105.1. Classification (NCBI taxonomy): domain Eukaryota; kingdom Metazoa; phylum Chordata; class Aves; order Cuculiformes; family Coccyzidae; genus Coccyzus; species Coccyzus lansbergi. Next base: position 958,082 of record JAUMJK010000298.1, read on the forward strand.
CAATGACACGTTTAGCTCATTGCAACACCCTTAAATGCCTTATGTCATGACATCAGTAATGAAATCACCTCTGGAGGAAACATAAGCTTGGCATCCAGGAAAATTTTCTTCAGATCTGAAATGATTGGCCACATAGGGATTTGGCCATCAACAGGCTTCTAAGGCTTACAGTGACAACAAATATAAGCACGAAAAGAAATATTTTTTGTGAAAAAGACATTGCAGGAAATTTAGTTTTGCTTCCCACTCTTTGCCAGTCTGGGTTTATTACGGCACTTGTCATGGAACGGCAACCAGCTAAATGACGTTAAATCACTGCACCGAAATTCTAGCCACCATGCCACAATTCTACAGTGGAGACTGTATAAAATGTCTCTCATCATTCAGATGTTCCTTAATTGAAATGTAATGGACAACTGCTAATAGATCAACAACTTTGCTTAGTAAAATTGTGCACATTGCTGAAGGATATCGGTGCAAAGCATTTTGCAGCTCACACATTATTTCATAACTTGCAGGGCAAATTAAAAAAAATAGCAATCTGAGTTATGTTGCAGGTATAATGTTATAGAATGACAACATATGAGTGTTCAAGATGATTCCTAGTTTCTAACTCTGTTAGTGCAGAATATTGCTGTCTGTGTCTGCTACAGTTCCAGTGAATTTCCCCAAAAGTCAGTTTTCTTTTCTCCATGTAGGAATTTCCCCGCACTTAAATGTAATGGAATAACAAAACCCTATGTTTGACATATGGGTCAGCTTAGTCATTGCAGAATATCATGGTAACTTTTGAGATGACTTTTTTGGTGTTTTATTTTTCAGAATAACAATTTGTAAGATTATATCTGCAGTTCACAGTGCCATGGGTCAGATTCTGAGAACTTTTATAGAAGCGATTTTGCTGAGGACATTGCTGTGGGTAGAGCACTTCATTCTTATGTCAAACAGCTATCATCTTTCTCTTGTTGTTGAGCTCTAACTGTAAAGTAGATTTAGTGACTGCATTTCAATGTGCAAAGCTGCCATATCAAGCATCATTTGGAATTCAAACCATTCAGCAACTACCATTGTTTGCGAATAGATCTGTCTTAAAAATGTTATGCAATGGTGATTCATAGGGAAGATAGGTGTTATTTTATTGATAAAAATTCAAGTACAGAAAATGTTTGGTTTTAGCAAGGTGGGAAGCTCTAAAACTTAGTGAAAGAGATTTAGGCTAGAGATTAGGAGGAGGTTTTTCACGGAAAGGGTCATTAGGCATTGGAACAGGCTGTCCAGGGAGGTGGTTGATTCACCTTCCCTGGAGGTGTTTAAGGCACGGGTGGATGAGGTCCTGAGGGACTTGTTTTAGTGTTTGATAGGAATGGTTGGACTCGCTGATCTGATGGGTCTCTTCCAACCTGGTTGTTCTATGATTCTATGAAAATACCGTTAATTTAATTTCTGTAGTCTTAGGTTTTTGTGTTCTGTGTGAATTCAGAAATTGTGAGATATAGTACATGGAACTTCTGAAACTTTTGGAAATTTCCACATGTGCGTGCGATCATGTTTCATATTATGCTACCAATACTAAATCCAGAGTGAATATTTGAGTAGTTAATCATATGGGAATGTATACAATGCTTGCCTATATTGTAAATAGGGAATGTCACCAGTACAGTCATGAGTTTAAGATAAAAAGTCAATATGTTGTTACAAATTTCCAAAATCATCTCAGATGTTTTTGAATTTACATGACGTTTCACCTTACTTTATTTATCTAACAAACTGTTTTTCTAGACTAGTAATTTTACCTCATTTCAAGTAGCAGCGCTGTGTGATACCATCCAATAATGGCAGCGCTCCTGAGGTACTACTGCCTTGTGATTCTCTGAACTTCTGCAGCTCCCACTTTCTTCTTAATCTGTCACCAAGACAAATGAGGACTGAGAGAGGCTTCATCTTAGTTTTCGCAAGACAGACTAACGCAGGGCCAGATTTACAGCTCTCTCTAAAGTTAGGGGGTGTTTTTTTTGTGTCCCTGTGGATGTGTTGTGAAATTTCCACTGGAGCTTTGTCAAATCGGGGATTACAGCAGCAACAGATTTTTTTATCCCACAGTTGGACTGGGAGAAGTCCTTTCTTTTCCAAGAATAGTAGCAGCTGCCATCAGATATCAGTTTTGCACAGTTTCCTCTCCTGCTGAAGAGATTTGACTCCCAGTGCTCTGGAGTGTGCATCAGCTGCCAGCTTATTGTGTGTTCCGTTCAAGGGGAAGAGAAGAAAATTTCCACTCTTCTAGCCAAGATTTTGCTAACAGGCAAAAAAGATTCAGGATTCATTAAATCAGAAAAGGAAAATAAAATTCTCTTGCCTGGTCATTTAGGACATCCAAAACTCTTTCATTCCACCGTCCAAGGACTGGTCAAAGAACTTACTGCTTGAATATTAGAACCATGATTTGTTTTTCACCGTGTGACAATGTAGAGAGGTATACCTGAGAGCACTTTCCTATGCCCTCAAGTACCTCTGTAAACAGGTGGATAAGACTCATTCCTTGGAAGTATGGACCTGAAAGCCCTCAAGTAGAGAAAGAAACTGAAAATTAGATTTTCTGACAGAAGACCCCCCAAGGTGACAGCAGATGGTAGGAGGCTGCCTGTTCCCTGTGACATAATCTGGCATGTAACTATTTCTTATTTGTTGGTAGTCTTCCAGAAGTTGTCTGTGGAGCCTGTAGTAGATCTCTGTGGTAATACCTAAAGCCCAATGTGCTCAGAGTCCTGTCTTCTACTGTGTCACCTGTAGGATGTGCGTGGCCACATTTTTGTCACTCCTCTGTCACATCTACTATGCACAATTTTTACACTTTTAAAAATACGTTATCACAAAGGTACTAGCAACACTGACGACTGGCTCAGTTTTGGCCAGTGGCAGGTCCATCCTGCAAACGACTGAAACTGTCTGTGTCTGACATGTAGGCAGTTCCTGAGCTTGTCTTACAGAATCCACCCCTGCAGGCTTTCCCCCACTACCAAAATCTTTCCATGTCAACCCAATACGTTTGGCCACTGTAAGCACATGCCTGCGTTCTTGCTTACAAACAGCGAAGGACCAGTCTTGCGCTCACAACATGCCACCTTCTTGCCTGAACAATCTCATGACAGTTGTCCCTTTCACAAAAGTCCAGGATCTTCTTCATGTGTATTATCAGGCTCTCCTGTGTCTTTCTCCATTTCTCCTTCCTTTACCATCTGTTTGCTTCTTGCTTCAGAAAGCCCCAAAGCCACAGATTTTTCGATCTGAGGAAACAGTCTATCTAATGTCTTCTGATGCATTTGTCTAAAAATCTCAATTGCCATGTGGGATTTTGCAATAGATATACTTCAAAATGACCCAGCATGGATGTTTTTATGTTCTGCTTTTATTGTTCCTCACTTAGAAAGGACTCTTTACTACAGAAATTTGTTGGTCTGTTTTATCTGATCTGTTTTTCACGTTATGACTTCCTCTTACAGAGGTACACGTTATGTAATTTTAGGCTGACTGGCTTGGATGCCACTAGCCGTGTAGATGTAGTATCAGTGTATCTGAAAGAACTGGGTAAAATTGTGAGTGGTTGGCCCAGGTTGTTTTCCACTGTGCTTACACTGTCAGCTCTCTTGTCATCAGCTTGCACTTCTCTATGTGAGCTGCTGAGTTAACCAACCTTACTGTGTTTTTCAGATCCTGCTTTTTTTAAAACACCTATTCTCTTTTTCAACCTTCAGGTTTTTCGAGGGTAAAAACAGTCTTTATCTTGGAGGTAAGAAGTTTACTCTACAGTCAGATCATCTCAGCTGTTAATAGTTGTTACTATTGGTCTGTGGTAGCACTGCCTTGTCTCCTTAGTGCAAGTTGAATGAGACATAAAACAGGAAAAGAGAATTATATGACTTAAGGGAGTAGCACTTGAGCTTGAACTGGCACTCACAAACTGCATAGTGACAGGTCCTGAATTCTCAGAACATCTCTTTAAGATTAGACATAATCTGATTTCTCTGTTATTGGAAATTATATATTCAGGGATAATATTTCAAAATAATAACTCAAATTATTCCCACTTAATATTGAAGAAGCTATTCTAGCAGAAGTCATTGAAAAAATAAGTTGTGTTAAAAATCGAATTTCTTTAATAATCTATGCAAAATTTATTAGAAAATGCATATTTTAAACCTTGAAGCTGCCACCAATTTTTTTTTTCATTTTTCCCATCCTTGTATGTATCATGAAAAATTTGCTTTAAGAACTCAAAACTACACATTAATTGAGAACAGAAAAATACTTCTTTACAAGTGTAAGTGCTGCAGGACTTTCATAGTAGAAGATTCTATATGGAATTTTGGAAAGGGAATTTTTGTTTCTTTAAACTGGTCAGTATTAAAACTGTATTGGAGGGAAAAGGTAGTTTCCAATATTGCCTTTCTTACTGAATAAAGAGCGAATTAGATACCAGAGAGATCTTAAAATATACTTCATGCTTTTTCTTTATATCATCAAAGACTTGTCAGCCAGGAAAAGAAGGCCAAGATCATATCAAAAGCCAAACATAAACACCCCTGCTGTGTATGAAAGACGGTGAATTAATAACATAATATTGACAAAAGCTATAATAGTGCTTAGTTTCTGGTTTTATTTTCACCCATGTATAACTGAAAGCCCATTTTTTGGATTTACATGAGAGTTTGAATGATTAATTTTCTGGAGAATGTCATGGGATAAGCGTACCTAAATGAAATATCTTAAGGAAAATTAACTTTTTGTTGATCTGACAGAGTTGTCTCAGTCCTCCAAGGGAGTAATTTATAAAATTGCTATTGTACTGCATGGTTTAGTAAAAGACCACTGAAGTATGAAAGGTGACCCCTTCCTTTCTCTTTATTCCCTTTCTTATATTTTGCACCACTTTTTATTCAAGATGCTTTCTTTTTTCTCTCGGAGAGTGTCTGTATTAGCCTGGCAGGGGTTAGCTGTCCCAGATCCTTCCTGAAAGGGTTTGTGAGCACTGAGAGGCAGGCAGAACCCTTTCAATCAGGCAAACCAAAAACCTAGCCACTGCGGAGTGAAGCAGCTCTCCTCTTGTTGAAGTAGGACACAGCTGCCCAGGTCACTTGACCGAGTGATTTTTCTTCCTGCCCTCCTTCAGAATATGCTGAAAACAGTAATTTGCAGGGAAACAGGTTCATTATCTGAACCCTGGGATGCAAACTTCAGAATCTCTGTGCAAGACACGGAGAAACCTGTCCAGCTGTGACCATTCAAAACCTCTCTTCCCTTTCTTCTCGCCAGCATCACCCCCAGCAAATTTTACCTTTGAGTAAACAGGGTTTGAATATAGGACAAGAAACAAAGTCCACTAGCTGACTAAGAACACTAACTAGTTAAAATGTAGGGGGAGAGGGGAAGGGGTAACTTGGAAAAAGTAGGGAAAAAGGTCAGATCATTTGACAGTGGTGGGTTTCGGCTCTCTTTGTTGCAAAGCATAGTTAAATGCAGCAGAGCTCCCTTGGCTTGGTTTTACTGAGGAAATTGTCCTGAAGGCGTGAACTAAACCTGTGCAAGATAGGAAAAGAAATACATAGAAGTTAAACTTTTGATAGTGCAGTGGTTACCAGGAAAGGATTTAATGCTGAAAAAAACTGCCTTAAAATATAAAAAATCCCAAGAACAAACCTGAAAATTAGGTGAGAACTCAGCAGCCCGGATGATCACCCCATTCCGAGGAGCAGAGACCAGCACTATCTGATGTGACCAATGGCTGCTTGGTTAGCAGAGACACGTTGAATGTCTCATTAAGGCTAGTGAGAATATTAACACTTAATTCAGTAACTCATTAATCATACATATACATATACATATACATATACATATACATATACATATACATATACATATACATATACATATACACACACACATATATATATGATGTTTATTAGCCAATAAATAATTACACTATATTCTTAAATCAGCTATATTCTGCTTGTAAAGTCTCCTTGCACAAAGTAACAGGTGGCCAATACAGGCACCCAGTGAGGGAGGGTTGTACTACTTTTCCCTGAGCTCCCCCAGCTGCTCCCCCAGCTGAAGTTCATCCCTGCTCCTGACACCCCTAGCTGCAGTCAGCTTCCATCTCCACAGAAGACTCCGTGCCACCCACACATTGCAGCTGTATAGCGGGAAACTGTGGACCTATGGTGGACTCCACTTACATTTCCGTGCTGCCACACTAGGCTAATTCATTCATAGGTCCCTGGCTTAATGCACTGCAAAAATATCCGCAGTATGAGCATCTATTTCCATTAGCTAACTGTATGAGTTTATGTTTATTTGTAAACAAAAGTCTGCTCCACAGCTTGTGGGGTTTCAGCTCAACTTTGCCATCTAGTTTTCTATCTCTTGTGTTATGTTAGTCCTCTGCACTACACCAAGATCAATTACTGTGTGATTTATCTGATCCAAGTGGGATGAATTCGATCAGTTGACTGAAGATGGAGGTTGTACCTTACAACAGAAGCATAATAGGGATTGTGAAACTCCCTTTCCCTATGTGTCTGAGAAGTGCTTGACCTTTAGCTGCAACTGTCCTCTCCTGTCATTGCCCACAGAGGTTTTCTCAGCTAGTATTTCTCCAGAGACTTGCTACAGGTGGGGAAAAGCAATTCTTGATTTAAATTTTTGGGCTCTGCAGAAAAAAAAGATTGTAAAACAGAAACAAAGGGACACCTATGAAAGTCAAAATTGGTAGGAATAGAGTTGAATTCAAATATAAGAAACAGGTTCTAATGTCTTTTAAAAAAAATTGCATTCATTTCTAGGTATATTTAAATAGTGCCAACTAGACACAAATTGCAGAGAACAACTGTCTATGGCCAGCTAATTGTCCCTTAGCAATAAGTAACCAGCAGTACTTATTTCTAAATGCAAATTATTTTTCTAAATTGAAATGCTAAGAAGCTTTAAGTATCACTGATTTCTATTAATTAAATGGAACACTGTAAAAATGACCATCTATTTTTCCATGCATCCAAGAAATTATTGTATATGGTAGATATTTCATACATAAAAGCATCCTTGCCACTGATCTTATAAATAAATCCAAGAAATAACCCATGCTATGAGAGAAAACCAAGCCGAGAAAAGAAAACAAGGAAATGGGTAAAGTTCTAATAGTTCATTCCTCCCATTTCAGTTCAGTCTGCAGAGAACTGATGTTAGTGCTTTTCTGAAGATGCTTCAGAAAAAAAAGAGTTTTTTTAATGTGATGACCCATGTTTTGCTCTTAATTACACCACTGCTAAACTTCAATACCTCCATCAGTTTCAATTACATATTGTCTACTCTAGGTCTTGAGAACAAAAGGAGCAATTTATCACACTTCACATTTTCTCAAACTCCTGCTTGCCCTTCACTACTCTTAAAAATCGTAGACAAATTATTGTATGAAAGTGGGCAAACATTTTTAAAAATAGAAAAACATTCACTTTTGTTGAGAGTGTACAATTCAATTTCATAAAGATTCTTTCTTTGAAGTGTACATATTCCCTTTTCATAAAATAATTTCAAGCCTAAATGAGGGACTGAAGTTTCCCACAAAACACAAGAAACAGGTTAGGTGCCTATTAAGGAGTTTTATAAATGTGATGCTGAGCGTAGAGGCTGTTCCAGCAACTGATACAGAAAGTTAGGTGAAAGAGGAATTAAGTGTAGAATCAAGATAAAGTCTTCTTAAGGACAAAGCAAACTAGATATTTATCCATTATACCCAGGATCTTACATGGGTAGTTAGCTGGACCAGAAGACATTTGTTTTGAGGAACTCAGCTGGATTGGAGCAATGTCATGAATGCTTGTTGTTGCAGTAACGTGCACAATAGTTGCTGTTCTTGCGTAGTATTTACATTTTCAATACTTGGAAAGCAACTCATGGAAAGCACTGTAGGTAGGTCTGGTGGGAGGCACGTTTCTGTCAATCCCACCACAGAGCATGTGTAAGCTAGAGCTCTGAAAAACTCAGTAGCATCAGGTTTCCAGGAAGTTACAATCCCTCAGCTGTTTAGATGCTGGAAGCTCCCAGTGCCCAGGTCTTCCATTAGATCCAATGCATACTAAGCTGTTGTTCTCTAGGAAGAAGCACTCAACACTGTTTCAATGAATAATTAACTTGTAGAGTAAACTTCTTACACTTATGTGGAAATAAATTGCATGGAATTGTTACCTTAATTACCTCTATCATTATGTCAAAAATTAAGAATCAAAATGTTTTCTCTGTAATAGAATTAAATTTTGATGAGGATTAACATTCTCCATTTTCAAAGAAAATCCTCTTGATGTAAGTGCTTTGTATAAAGCACAGTATGTAAAAGTTTTCTCAATGCCTTTTTTTTTCTTCAAAAGAGCTTCCAGAGAGATTGTCTATCCTTGCATATAGTCAAATTGTCTTTTCATTTTCCTCATGGAAAATGACTTTGTGAAATCTGGAGTTTTGCTGGACCGGTTGCATGGAGAACAATGCTCTTACATTAGACTTTTGCTTATTGTGATTATCTGATCAGTTCTTAGCAATATTGATAAAGGAGAGTTCAGAAAAAGCTTACTGAACAATAGAAAAAGTACAAATGTATATTCTAACAGCAGAAGACCTTCCCTGGGGTAAGTGCATCAATAGACCCAGGAATAAGACTATTGGGAAAAGCCCTGTTTTATTGGAAGGAGAAACTGATGAAGTTACTAGATTATTGCTAACACGGGAAGGGAATACAGCTCAGCTACAGAAGGCTGAGTGCATTGACAAGCACATACACAAATAAAACTCACAAATAATAAAGTCATTGCAACTGAGTTGCTATTCCTTCAATCTGAAGTAAGAGAAGAGAGAATTAAGCAACAAGAGGCACAAATAGACCAGGGAGACACTACCAAGGAGCCTCTTGGAGTGCTCAGTGTACTGCGATATGAGAGGTCTCATGCTCAGCTGTTTTTTCCTATAAGGAAAGTACTATGTCTTCTGCACTCAGATTTGACTCCAAGTTTCTTAGTAAAACACTGCATATTTCAGGAATTGCCTCAGCATAGCACATCCCCTTTTTGGTTTATTGTCTCAAACTCGTAGCAGTGGAAGGCTTAGGTCTTATGGAGGCTGTTTACATAAAAGGTCAGCAACTTCCTACAAAGAGCTGATAAATGTGTCATTTTAGACATCTACCATGCATAGAAATAACTTGGTTTTTTTTCTACCAAAATATGAGTAAGTTCCTGACATGTTACAGGGAACTACAGAAAAGGAACATCATATTTAAAGAAATCATGAATTGAAACCTGAAAAAGATCATGTATTAATTCTGGTTGTTAGATGCCAAAATTTTTAGTAGGTGTGTATCAGGATGAAAATGATTTTTTGGCATATTCTTAATTTTTTTAATTCTTTTTTTTTTCAAAATTATCTTGCCCCCCCAACTGATTGGCTTTTCCAGTATATTTTCAGGTCAAACAAAAACTTGTTGCCATAATAGAATCAACATTTGACTCACAGTGGGAAATTTTTTAACCTTCTCCATAACAAAAGTGAAGAATTTTCTTTATGCAACTATTACAAAACAGTTTTATGACTGAAACAAAATTAACATATATCTGTTAAAAATATGAACTGAATTAAAATTTTAACTTGAGATAATGTTATAAAGTCATTCAAAGTCCAAAAAAGTAATTTCTTTGTGGGAATTCACTGCTTTGTGCAGAACAACATTACTATATTTCATGCCTTAAGACTTAGCACACATATGACTAAATATAGAGTTGTCTAAATGCAAAATATGAATGTTTAGAAAATAACTCTTTCAATTTAACCTCTGCCCATCAGAAATACAGCAACAGAGTCAAGTAAACATATTTCTTGCTATTTCAGTAGCCAAGCTAGCCCTCCGACATCATGGACCCTCTCTAGTACATCTCTGTAACCCCACAGAGAAAAAGGAGAAAACCCACAGACATTATCACTTTGTTTCAGTCTGACCACCATTCCCTTTTTGATACTTCATTTCATCTGCAGGTTGAATCATACAAGACTCTGCCTGTTTCAACTCTGGAAAAGCTAGACTCAAGACACAGCTTTTAATTTCTCACACTGTTATGGGAAGTTGTGTGACAGTAGTCAGCATATAGTTTGGGGGTCAGTCAAAGAAGGAAAGGATATGACTGATTATCAAAAGGCAATCTGTCTGAGACCTCAGAGACAGACACATTGGTTTTCTGACCTCTGAGAGATGTTAAAATAAAGATGTTAGAAAGTATGTATGTGTTCCTCTGATTTTTGGCTATATAGTCAAGATCCAGACCATCTGCCAGGAGCCTTAGTTCTATAACTTTCATCACTTTACACATATTAAAAAAAGATTTCAAAGAGCCCTGAATTACAATATTATTGTGAAGATGGATATTATTTTGCATAGTTAAAAAGCTATATGATAGTAAGTAATGGCCAGCTGGTGAGGCATTGTATACTAATAAGACATAGAAAGTGTCCAGTATGTGAGACGGTGAGCTACACTTTAATTGTTGCTTGGCAAAAGCCTGTTCTGGCCAAATTTGTACCCTGTCTCTTCAATGCATTGCTTCAGGACATCACTGAGTCACTGTCATTTAAAAATTTTTACAGAGTCACAGAATCACCTATGTTGAAAGGGACCCACAAGGATCATTGAGTCCAACTCCTATCCCTGCATTGGACAAACCCCAGAATTTAGTTTCAAATGCAATAATATTTGAATCTAGTTGCTGGCACATGCTCTGACCTGCCTGGTATTAATTCAGGAGAATGACAAAGCATTCATGCATGGTAACATCACATCTAAATTTTACCATAAATTAGAGTATCACTGAGAAGAATTTCTTACACTAGTTCCCAAGATGATGCTTGGTTCAAGAGGCTAATGGATGCAGCACATCAACTCACTTGTTTTAATTGTAACAGTTTTATGTTAATATCCAAATAATCATACATTAATGCTTAGCTACCTGTACCTTAATGCAGTAAAGGACTTTGAAGTTAAAACATTAGGAACTTCAGTGTCTACTGCTTAAATTGTAATACCTGGAGCAGAAACCTGAGTTAGGTTGCCTCCTGTAGGGACACAGAAAGGAAAGAGCCTTGTTACCTCATCCAAAAGACCACAGATGTCTAGGATCTTTCTAGCAGGAGCCACAAAGCACCAGCGATATGACTCTAAGTATCCTTTCTCTGGCATCTGATGACCTCTGTCCACATATGGACCTTGAGTATCCTTTTTGTGAAATAGGGATCACTATTCATAGTTCAGAAGGAATTTCAGGTTCTAGTTCTTTTGAAGTATGAGACATTACCATCTTGCTCAGAAGAGCCTCAAACTCTTTTAAAAAGAATGCAGCCAAATATTGGTTTTATATGGAGCTTGATCTCATTTTTGTGTAACGAGTATGTTCCAGTAATACTGATAAGAATTCTGATCTTAAGGACTGACAAAGGGGGCTCAGGACAAGCAAAGTAGAATGAAGCTTAAGGACAGTGATTGGATATATAGGTCACAATTTGGGACTTGGATTCTTTCATTCTATCTGATTTCTTATCTGAAGGATCAAGTTTCTTGCTGAATCTTTAGCCTGTAATTTGTAAAATGAACTTTTCAAGATCTAATCAGGTAGCCCTTCTGGTTCAGAAGTATATTTGTGACTAGCACAAGTTCTGATTTTTTTTAAATAAAATATTAAATATTTTTTAAAATCCTGAGTTAAATTTGTGACTCCTAGGAAGATTTATTTTTAAGATGTTCCTTTATCTTTCACCCTAGTTTCCTTTGATTTTTGCTTCCGAGGTAAATTTTCAAATTACTTAAAATAAATGCAGGTCAAAAATTTACTAAGCTGTCTCTATATTGCAGCATTGATTGCTGGTGATAATCTCATTCATTTTAGAGCGGCTTCCAGTTCATGCAGTACCTAAGTCTGTTTTGATTAGATGCTTTAGGACAGTACAGGATGCAGGATAAAACTAAATGTGGAATGACATCTTAAAAAATGCAGTCCTGTTAAATGCAGGTTTACCAAAAGGAGCGTCACTTTTTCATGTTGCAATTACTCTTTGCTGTGCATTAGCGTCTCCACTCAGTAAACCCTTGTTGAAGAATTGTGAAAGGTTTGACAGATGAGTTGCTGAGGTAATTACTTAGTTCCTTTCCATCTCACTACATTTTTGTCTGATAAATGAAGGCTTGAATTCTGATTTCAACAATCCTAACCTCAGTAGGACAATCAATTACAGCAAAATGCCAATATATATTTTTTTCCAGTGTCTGACCAATTTAAGACTCCATCCTTGCAGTTGTTTATTGCTTAGGTCAAGGAATAGCATATTTATGATAAATCTATCCAGTCAGAGATGAAAAGGAAATGTAACTCAAGGGACAGGCGCATTTGTAACTGATGCTGTTACCATTTACCAAACAAAAACTTAATTTTCTTTTTAAGCAACAGCTAAGTATAAAATGAAAGCTAAGAGGGCAAATTATTGCTTTGTATAATATCTCATAAACAACAGTAGCAAGAGAAAAAAATCTCTTCCTTGAAAGAAAGCTGACAGTGTTGCTACAATAATACATGTGTTTAGAAATTGATAAAAAGATTAAAGATGTAAAAATAGTGAGATGACTGGATATTTTTTAATGGAGATTGGAAGTCAAAAGACCTAGAATGAAAACTTATATAGTTATTGAAGGTTCTACATGATGTTGTCACTTGCAGTAGTGGAAGTCTTGATTATGCCTTATTATCTGGCCTCTTGTCTTATATTCTTTCTGTACAGTTGTGTTCCTGTAAATAAAGGATCTGAGTCCAAATGGGTGAATTTTGGGGCTATATACTATATCTGAGTGTGAATTTTTTGATGTCACACACGTGATCTGACTTTTACACTTAGATTTAGATCTCAGTTTTACTTCTTTCTGATTTATACTTGAGCATAAACAGACAACACTTCCAGAGCTGAAGTCCAGCATACACAGTTTTAAATTTAGCAAGAAAACCCTGGAAATTGTTCATCTAGTAAGATGATATAATCAATTAAATAATACTAAAAGTTTCTTGATAATTTTCACAGAACTAATAACAGTACTCTAGACTGCCAGGTAGTAATGCTATTAACAGAAACTTGAGTCTCCTATAACTTAAACCAGTGGATGTGACTATGGTTTATACTTCATGTATGTCTCCAAATAAGTAAATGACTGATACATATGCAGGTAAAGCAGAAATACCGACCAAGTTAAATACAAGAAAAAGGCAACAGTCTGAGGAGCGAAAGTCAGAGAATGTCACCTTTTTCAAAGTGTAGTACATTCTTACTTTCCTCAGCATATGGTATTGAAGGCATTACTTGAAGGCATTACTTCTGAAAGGGAATTAAGCAGCTTGTATCCTGTCAGTAACTTTGAAAATGTTATTTTTGTTGTTGTTAAGGAATGGTTCCCGGAGAAAGCAAGAGGATTCAAAGAGAAACTGTGGGTCAGTGTCATCTTCAAAGGGATGGACCTAGGAGAAAGTTTTCTTTCAAGGTGACAGAAAGACTAGTGGATTTCTTTCAAGCAGGCATCTGCCTCAGAATACCTGTTGCAACTTCTAACAAGCTTCTATATATTTTTAAAATTATTTGTTAATGTTTAAATGTGTAGCAGATTCCTCATGAAGTAGCTCTTCTTGTGGATTTCTCTGACTGTCTATGTCTCAGATTTGCAGAGAAGGCTAAGCACAAAGGAGGGAGCAATGGAGAAAGTTCCAATGTCCTTTACAAGTAATGAATGTTTTCGTTGTCTAACATGTAATAACTGAATGTCCATGTCTTATTAATATTCTTTTGATGATGAATGACCTACACTTTTTATATATTGCACAATGTTGTCCTCTAAACTCTGCTGTATTACATGTCTGCATGTGCGCACAGAATTGCGCACAGATTTTGCCCTGCAGAATTTTCTCTTAAGGTCAAGCCTTCTAAAAACCTGCAACTGCTTTCAAGAGACTAATATACCAGCAGTTGGAACTGCTGAACATATGCCTCACTTGATGAGAGTTTACTATCCATAACTCATGTTTATTTACTCTTGATTTTTTTAATGTTCTTGCAAAGCACTTATTTTATTCCTCTGCAACAAGGAAAATGCCTCATATTTATGTGTCATCTTTTTGTTAACAATTCATTTATTTCACTATCTTCAGGTCAGTTGTTGAGGTTTTTTTAAGGATTTTCTAGGATTTTCAAGACTGTGAAATTTTTGTGTTCTAGATTAATATATATACTTAGTAAGTAATTTGAAATATTAAAATGAGCTATTACAACTCATTTAAAGGTTCACACTGAGTATGTATATTTATCGCACCCTTGTTACTAATGATGGGACATGTGTGTCTCCTAGGGGGGGCTAAAGCCCTTGCTAAAAACATAGCTAAACTTATAAACTGAGCTTTAAACTAGATGTGAAGGGTGAAGGGATTGAGACCAGGCTTGACAGGAGCGAGCCTGAACGTGGGACACTTGTGATTTGGAGTGAGTGTACTGGTGAGGACCACCAGTACATCGCCACACAGAAAGTGGGACTGAACACACCTGGGGGTGGTAAGGGAGGTATGGGCACTCTGGCACTAGCTACTCCAGTTACGAGGCAAATGGGAAAAAACTCTGTTCCCTCTAAGAGAGCTGAAGGCTCGGCAGCTCAGCTGAAGTCCATTTACACCAATGCACGCAGCATGGGGAATAAGAAGGAAGAGATGGAAGTTGTCGTAGGGCAAGGAGGCTAGGATGTTGTTGCCATCATGGAAACGTGGTGGGATGACTCATATAATTGGAGATGTACTTGGTGGGGTACAAACTCTTCAGTCGGGATAGGAAGGGTAGGAGAGGAGGCGGGGTAGCCTTCTTTGTAAGGGAGGACTTGAGCAACAAAGCTGGTGAAGGGGCTAGAGAACAGGCCCTATAGGGAATGGCTGAGGGAGCTGGGGTTGTTTAGCCTGGAGAAGAGGAGGCTGAGAGGAGACCTCATTGCTCTCTACAACTACCTGAAAGGAGGTTGTGGAGAGAAGGGTGCTGGCCCCTTCTCTCAAGTGACAGGGGACAGGACAAGAGGAAATGACCTCAAGCTCTGCCAGGGGAGATTTAGGCTGTACATCAGGAAAATATTTTTCACAGAAAGGGTCATTGGGCACTGGCAGAGGCTGCCCAGGGAGGTGTTTAAGGGACAGGTAGACAAGGTGCTAAGGGGCATGGTTTAGTGTTTGATAGGAATGGTTGGACTCGATGATCCAGTGTGTCTCTTCCAACCTGTTTATTCTATGATTCCATGATCTTTCTTTTTAATTATATTTTTTTCCCTTCTCTTTAAAATTTCTTATTGATTAGAGGAAATGCTTTAAGGAAATGTGACAGCAAAAATAAGCATAGTTGCTCAGAACAGGCACAGTGGATCAAATTCATTGCACGCTTTTAAACGCCTTATCAAAGTGAGTTTGATTTATTTTTGCTAAAACAGTATTTTTTTTCTTCATATCTGTAAGATCTGTTAAAAATCATCTTTGATTTTCCATGGAGGCTGCTGAACACTGGAGAGATTTTTCTCAAAAGAGGTAGGATTTTTTGGTATTGTTGAAGGTTGAGTTGGAAAAGGGCATCTGTTCCTGCACTGATCTGGAAGGGCTCAGGATTCAAGCTGCTGTTAGACAGGAAAGAGAGAAGGGCAGCACCAATCCATGTTAATTGAGAGGCTCAAGTACAGATGCTAAACTCAGTGTGAATATCTTTTCTAAGTAAGAGTTGGGTAGTTTCTTAACTTTGAGGAAGTGGAGAAGGGATTTCTGAATCAAACCAATGCACCAATGTAGTCATTTTATTGCCAGTATCCAACTCAGTGATGTCATTCACTACTTCTGAAGGAGGTAACTTTGGTTGCTTGCAAGATAAACTGAAACTAAAATAAATTAAGAGAGAGATATTTGCTTCTAAAGACCTCCAGACGGAGGTCTTCATCTGAATCAGGTGTCTACCCATCCTGAGTCTAGGATTCTTAAATGTGTAGAAAAAATCAGTACTAATAAGTAGTAGGGCAGGTTTCATGGCAATGAGTGTTAGGGAGATAGACTGGGAAAAGGCAGCTATACTCTCCACTAAAACAGAAGAAGAGATAGAGGGGATATGGAAACAATTCTTGATGTATATATAGCAAGAAACATAAAGATGGTCCATGTGATACATCATAAGTAACTATACTGTAAATATTCAGAATACAGAAAAGCTTCTGAAGGCTGCATATGCATTGATAATGCTTTAGACTAGCATAAATGTTTAAGTTTGCAGTCTCTAGCTGCTGAAAATAGATTTAAATGTAATTAGATTTAGGGAAAACAAATATGTTGACACTTGCCAAATTCTAGCTTTAGCCACCACAGTGAGCCAATTTAGAATTAATTATGTAATTTTTGTTTGATGAAGCGTATTGCTTTCTTTCATATCTCCACATATGAGTGATGCTAGACAGAAAATAATTTTAAAGGGTCAGAAAATCTGTTGACTGGATTTACACTGTTTTAAAACTTGACACTAGTTCTTTCTTATCAAGAGACATTCTTTAACTCCTTCAGTCTCTCATCAGTCTTTCTGTTTGGAACAATGTTTGCCACGGCTATGGGTAACAGCACCAGATCTGAGCGTGCTGAGCTCTGATCTTATCAGTAAGAGCTTTGAGTGACTGATCCTCAAACCTCTTGAGTTATTAGAGCTAGACTATAGCCTAACTTAGGCCACCTCTAGCTACTAATAAGTGAAAGAATTCTAATTTTGTTCTAATGACATTTGATACAGAGCCATTTGTCTTTAGAAAGCATTGGGTTAGCCTCCAAATGGATGAGATGCATGCACATAGTTAACACAAGTCCTCTTCCCCTGATGCCACAATTTCATGGCAATCTGAATAATATCCATTGCTGTGTGACAACCCTACGATGCTGCTGGGTGACAAGCTATTGCTGTGCTGTAAGCGACTCTGCTTCACTGCTTCCTGGGATTTCTTGTGATGTTCAGCTTTCATTTTCTGAACATGTCTATATGTGCTGAATATATTGCTGCCATGTAGATTGTAGTAATACCAAGAAAAACCTCTAAGGATGCATTTACTCTGCATATGTTACGATAGGTGTTTAAGGTACCTAAACTAAAGCTTAACCTCCCAGAGACTTCATGTATTCAGTGCATAGAGAAAAGCTTTTATGGATATCTGTTCAGGGTAGAATCTCTACTTAGGAAGAACCTCTCTCTTGCTCTGACTGTAATTTCAGCATTGTCCTCAGAGTTAAGTGGTGGTAATAATGCTTTTTCCTTTCCTCTGCTGCCTAGAAAATTGGAAGCTTTTTTGAAATTTAAAAATAATAAATACAAATCGCCTAAGTCAGTGATCATTAATGGTACATGTAACAATATACAAGTCTATGTATTTCTATAGAACTGCAGTGGTTCTAAATATGCTTCAATAACAATTTAATGTTTTTCGAGTGTATTATATCTTTTTTTTTGCCAGAGTAACTTTCCTAATTGCAACATTTACGGTCTTCTAGTTTCTAACATCACAGTTTTTGATACTAACACATTATGATCTTCTTTTCTCATCTAACTAACAAGGTGCAGTCAGTATTCATTCTGTATGAACTAATGCTACATTACAGTCTCATGCAGTACAGATTTTACTGTTGGATACTGATGGTCATCAATTGTCAAACATGTCATTAAATTCAGTACATATCTCATGTAACTTGAATATAAATGGCATATCTAAATCTAAACTTCAGAACTGTTTCATTACTCTCAGTGCTGCTCTTAACATCAGGTAACAGAACCGTTGATATATAAAGGAGTTAACAAATACTTTTTTTCTGTACATTTTCTTTCAGTGAAAGGGGTTTTTTTTTCAGTTAATTGCTTTGGAAATTAAAGCTTTATGAAGGCCCAGTCTAGTATATTAACTTGGTTCATAACCAAACTTCATGGAACTGTTTCTGTATTTACAGGGAGGACGTTCTTTATGTCATGTTTCAGTGTCAAGCCTGACACTCTTCTTTGAGCCCTTTGACATGTTAAATAACATAGAAGTCAGACTGAAGTGTGTAACACGTCTTTTAAATTTCCATAGCAGAACTGGTTTATGTCTTATAGTCAAAATGATCCTGTCAAATCCATGTGCCTTTCAAAAGCTCAGCTGTGATTATCACAATCCAAAATTCAAAATTAATACAGAATCATAAAGTGATACCCCGTGAAATGTTAATTTTCACCTCTTAATGACTGTTAATGTTCACCTTTCATTTTATTTGTAAGCTTAAATGTGAAACAAAAAGTCAGCATGCATGTGTCAAACAACACACTTTTACCACACTATCAGTTAGAAAACAGGTATTTCTGGAGGGATTCACTCCTTTATCCAACTTACACATTAAAAAGAATAAAAGATACCCGTCCCACTATGATGAAAGTAATGCCATGTGTATTTGCAGTCATACATGGAGTAGTCTATGTTAGGATTAGAGAGTAGAGGAGGCAAAGAAAAGTGAGAGATCTCACACTCACTCCCACAGCTTTAATATAAGCTGGGTCTTGAAAATATTAGATGTTAATTGATTGTTCCTTTCCTAAGGGCTCTTATGCCCTTTCTATTATCTAATTGTCTCTACCTAATTTATTTGAGGCTAATGCAGTACTGTAGGAAAAAAGTAGCTCGTCTAAACTCTTCCAGCTTCTCAGAATGATGAATTTGAGGGACATTGTTGATAATTGTGGCTTTACTTCTGCAAATAGATGTTGTTTTCTACAGGAAGTATTTCTGTACTCTTGTAGGAACTGTAGAGGAAGAATGAAAATAAAACAAAAAAAATTAACAGTTTGTTAGTCTTCCAAATTAAACTGAAGGATACCTGCAGGGAGGTTGCTGTCAGTACACTGAAGTTTTACTATCAATTATCATGTTGTTTCCTAGAGCGGGTGGTTGTATTTCACTATTTACCACTGTATTTCTTAACTTTCAAAACTTGTCTTGTTGTGTGATACACAAAATACCACTTCTCATTACAGTTTCGGCATCATTACATATTAAATGTTGTCATATACAGTTAAATGCATGTCATGCTTTTTCAGTTGAATATGCAACTTCTTAATTAATGTTAAGCACTGTGTTAGACTAAGCATATAGCATGTCTTTTCTTACACCTAGAAGGAAAAGATTTAGAAAAGAAAGTTCTTTAGAGTGAAGTGGAGTCTGCTGCTGTTAATGGAAAAGGACTACATTGTTGTGAAGTTCACCTGAAGTATGTCTCCTAACCTTACAGCATATCCAACAACAATCTTTCTCTATATTTAGATAAATATTATGTTAGATTGGAGGAGGGTTGAGAATGTTTATGTGAAAGTACAAAGCATTCTGTATTTCAGTGATTGCAACTTTCCAGACTTCAGATTACTCATATACCTAGATATGTTAACGTAAGAAATGCATTAACATCAAATCATGAAAGACACTCTTAGTTCTGTCTACCACTGGGATGTTATAACTTTAGAATACTTAGAGTAGATAGAACAAATGGATTTTTTTTTTAAAGTCTATTTATTCTTACAAAATTATTTAATTTGGTAACATCAAATATTTTGGGTAGTCTAGTTTTATGATGTACACATGTACAATTTTAAGATTAAGTATGCAAGAAGTCCTGTTGCTAAAATCTAGCTATATTGAAAAGAACATAAATTATATTAACATGGAGGCAGATCAAAGTATATAAAAGAAGATAAAGTAAAAAACAGAGAATAAACAGTGAGAGTCGTCGGTCCATCTTTGCATCCAAAAAAAAGATTAAATCACTGTTAGTATATGATGCTGAAATTCTATGGCAAGTCCTCTGTTTTTCAGGGTTGATTGTATTTGACTTCTTTCTCTTGGTTATCTTCATTATTACAGTTGGCCGAGGAAATGATGAGAGACAAGGTATGATCATGTGGTGAGAAACTGTTGAATTTTTGCAGTATAGTTCTTCAGGTTTGTGATTCCCTACGTTTCTTTGGAACACTAAATAAAATCACTATGCCAGTGTTGTATTCATGCTGTAGTAAATTTCCATGGTCCAACATTGAAATCTGTAAATGGAAGATGTCATTCTGAAGACCTTCCTTGGCCCCTTGGCCCAGTAGCAACCAATCTGTTTAACAGAGAACAATAAATTCTGTCAAATGGGAATTAGTGGGGTCAGGGAAAGGAAGAACAAGTTGTGTTGCAGTTACAGCTACCCACCAGAAAAGAAGGAACAAGGCACTTGATGAGAAAAGTCCCTTACTATACTATCTCCTGGTTTAGGACTAGCTAGGCTCTTCTATTCATCTGTGAAAAACTGTGCAAGAAGACTTTTACCTGGTTGATCTGATTTTGCTGCTTGACCAAGTTTTCCTCATTTTTTTAATGAGAAATGGTGACTAAATATTGAAACATCTCTTGTACATATGTTCTTGAATTAGGATGATATTAGTAAAGCAGCACTGATGGGAAAAGGCAAAAGATACACATTTTTAATAGAGTTTTATTTAGATTAACAATTAATTTCTGTGGATTTCTAATGCTTTTTTAATTAGAAATATAGAAAGTGTGAGCAAAAACCGCAACCATAAACACGTATATGCATGCACACATTCATACAATGGTTAATTCTGAGAAATATTACCATTATGGGACCAAGTTTTCTTCTTCTCCTTTGTAGAATTTTTTTTCTATTTTCAGATCACAGTTGATTGAAAGGATTGTCTTTTCTTTTTTGAGTATTAACTTGTTATCAGAAACCTATTTTATTTCAATGAGGAAGAAGCTACATTTTAAAAAAAACCCCAAACCACATATTTACAAGATAAATATGGAAAGAATTTGCCTCCACAAAATCCCGTTATTAATCTGTTTATTTTATAAATTATAAAATTATCTGAGCTTTGTATTCATTATAATGTAAGTCCAGAAAGGAAAAGAGAAAGATTTAATACATAAATTTCTGAGATGGTTTAATGCGATGGAGATAGCCATGAATTGCCTAAAGGAGTCTAAATATAGGAGAACTTCAGTTTTTAATTACAGCTATAGAACTTGCTAGTTCTTTGCTGTCATTTTACGTTGACATGTGGAGAGTATGAAAGATGTCACGAAGGTTTCTCCTTAAGTGGAACAAAAAATGCCACCCCACATTTTCTCTGTATAAGCAGAAATTTTCTTGCCTTATATTGCTGCTTTCATTTGAGATCGTGACAGAGTACAAGAGAGAACTAAGTAAGTAGAGAAATTGCTGTGCCTTTTCAGGCTAGTAAAAAGTTAAAATTTAGGGCTTTGAAGTGTTTGAAAATTTGAAAAAGAAAAAGAAGAACAGTAATCTTGCAGCTACATCTGATAAAATTATATGAATTTATTAGTGGAAACAAGAAAACCTCTCTTTTTCTGTTCTTGAGCTTTGTGGTATTCAAACAAACAAAGACAGCTTCTCTATTCACAACACAAATATTTTCAATGAGTACTCCAGCTGAGAGACCTCTGTCTAGATTTCCCTGTGAGTCATATGTTAGTGCTTTGTCAGACTGTATTGAGGTTTCTTGGTCTTTTATAGTTGATCATCACAGTATAATTCTGTGCTCAATAGCTAAATACAAATAACTAAGGTTGGGAGCAAGATATTGAAACCAGTTTATCATGGGCAATTTTCTGGAGCTGAAGTGTGGCAGTACCTCCACATTATGCTCTGCGGATGTAGCCCTTCATTTCTGACATAGCCTTTTCCTTCTCCTCTGAGTGCACTGCGTGTGTCTCTCCTCAGACACCACCCACATGGATCTATTTTTCCAAGAGCAATGAAGAGCTTTATATTGGGTAAAAAAAGCCAGCCTACCAGTTTCAGAGAGATTTAATACAGACTTATCTCCTAAGTTATACATTTTAACAAAAAACTTTATACATTTTAACCAATTGAGGTAAAATTAATGGGAAAATTAATGGAAAAATTAATTAATGGGAAAATTAATGGAAAAATTAATTAAGGGGAAAATTAATGTTGCATTTTTAGTGACATAGTTTATAACAACTTTAAAGTTTAACCAACTTGAGACTTACTAATAAATAAGTTTGAGTAGTAAGTAGTTTACTTAGAACACCATGGAAATTGCTGAGGCTAAATGTTAAATGTTCAAATGGCTGATAGAAATATCTTTACCACCTGAAGTCAATATCTCATTACCCAAAGATATCTTATATTTGGGTTACAGGTGGTCATACTAGTAACATTGGGATCCTCATGGAATTTTAATTTTTTGAAGGTGAGGCAAGACATTTCACTCAAGCTTAAAAAGAGATTCAGCAAAAATAGGAAGCAAAAAAGTCAGGTATAACAGGACGGCTTTATATTTAACTTTATATTTAACTTTGAGAACCTCTCTAACTGCTAAAGAACAGAAATGTTGATTAAGGAAGATATTTCAGAAAATTACTGAAAGGCTGTAAGATCTGAATCCCCTACAGTGCCCATGAACATTTCCAGGATAATAATTCCTTAAACACAGTGAAGGTGATGCATTAGAGAGTGTCAAAATTATCATTTGTCCCAGACAAGCTGGTAGTGAGTATGCATATGTTATTAGTATGTGGTCTGATATAATCTGTGAAAAATGACTTTGTGAGCAGAGAGTCACTCCAGTAAAACATCTTAAAATGCCTTTTTTGTGTGCTGTGGATGACAAGGGCAAATTTTGGATCATTAAGAATCTTCCAGAAAGAAAACAGCTAAGGAAAAGGGAGCAATACGCTGTTGATATTAGAAATAGTCCTAAGAGAAAACGCTCATTTACCTTAAGAAACTTTTTCTATGGCAAACAGTGTTGCATGAAAATAGTGAGCATCTCACCAAACTGATTTCAAATTTAGTGCTTCTCATAATAACAAATAAATGTAATAATTACAATATACAAAGCTAGATGAGAAAGCACAGGTTTCTTTGACAGCAGGTTAAATTGCTTGGGTATTTTTTCACTGCACACAAATATAAACACAGGATTAGCACAAGCCTTTTGTTATAGACTTTTTTCCTCCTTCTTATACAGAAATAGACAAAAGGCATTTCTTATGCTGACTCCAAGCAGTGGCCCAGTTTAGCAAGGCATTCAGTTGGAACACAATAAGATTTGTTTCCAAGATCATCTATTTTACACGTCCACAAAGGGGAAGGGATGGATGGAAAATGGTTAATGACAGACTTATCAAAGTAGTTATGAATGGATTATTTTCTGAAAACTGTGCTTTAAATAGTAGTAAAATTTTTAGTATATGTACAGCTTTGATAGATACAGAAAAGAAAGATCAAAAACTTTTGAAAATAAAAAAATAGAACTCTTTGAAAACATTTTATTTCAAATTTAGGCAAATACATATGAAAGGAGTACACAGCAAAAGGAAATGAAAACTTTGTTTTGGACTGAATTAAAAACTTAATTGAAATCTTTTTTCCATGCTATTTATTTCCATTCCAGTGAGATAAATCTAACATTTTCAATTTCAGATTGAGCAGAAATTAAAAAATATACATCTTTGTCCCCATTCTTTTCACAAGGGAAATCACTGCCTGAACTGATGACACCCAGCTTTCTATCTCTACTCTTGAAGCAGCACATTTAAGGCTGTAGATCTGCGAGGGAGGGTTACAGTGGGGACATGTCACAGTGAAAAACAGGGTTGACTCCAGTTTCATAAGCTGTGCTGGGCTTATTTGGCACAGATGTCTGTGTTAGCATCATGGCATTAAATATCAGAGAACAGGAAACCAGAATACTAGCAGATGTCTGGAGCATGGCAAGGCAAGGCTGCAGCAGAGTTTCAGCATCAGGGGAGAAGCAAGGAGGCTGCAGAGATGAAGGGAGCAACACCCATTGCTGGCAAAAGCCAGTGAGGAAGCGGTGCTCGGTCAGAAGGGCAAGGCAAGACAGGCAGCAATGAAGTGGGCTCATAAAAGATTGGAAGCTGCTGATCTACAAGGAACAGCTGGAGGTGAGATAACAGCTGCTTCATAACAGAGGGCAGATATCCATCAACACTAACAAGTTACTGAACTAATTAAATTTCCAGCTGCTTTTAGGCAAAAGAGTAACGTTAATTAGTATGGGGTTTTTTCCCTGTCTCCACTGGTCAGAGGGCACTGCCCTTTTGTTTTGCATTCGGATGGCATTGTTTGAAACCATCTCTGTTATCTCAGGAGGAAATAATTGAAAATAAACACTTTCACAAAAGGAGTCCAGAAATCTGATATTATGAGTATTACATACCATTATTATGTTAGGAGAGGGTTCAGAATTTACTGGTCTCAGGAATCCCACACAAATGTGTCTGTGCCTTGGCATAATTTTTATTCATCATCAGGTCTACTGGCATCTGATGGCACACACCTCTCACAGAAGGCGAAAAGGGATTTTACTCAAGAGCTATTATGGCTAACTGATACAGCCTTAAACTAGATTTGAAGGGGGAAAGGGGCAATAGCAGGCTAGTCAGTATGAGCAACGGGAAAGCATGACAAAGTCTGAGGAGCTGCGTTGTAGTGAGATACAGATTGCACCATGAGGAGATGGGCACGATGAACCACACTTGAAGTGGCTTTACACAGTGTGAGGAATAAGCAGGAGGAGCTGGAAGCCTTGGCCCAGTCCCAAAGATATGACATTATTTCCAATAGTAAAACTTGGTGGGATGAGTCCTGTGAGTGATGTGCCATGATGGATGGTTACAAGCTCTCCAGGAGGGATGAACAGGGCAGGTGAGCTGTGGGGACAGCATTGTATGTAGCAAAAGGGCTAGAATGCATGGAGCTTGCAGTTGTCAATGGCAGAGTTGAGAGCCTCTGGGTAAGGATTAAAAGAGAGGCAATTAAAACAGATGTTGTTGTGGACATCTACTATAGTACTCTTTAATATCTTTACAAATGACCTAGATAAATGACTCAAAGTTTTACTAACCAAGTTTGCAGATGACACAAAACTGGTGGGAACTGTTGACACTCTTAAGGGCAAAGAGGCCCTGCAGAGGGATCTAGAGAAAGTGGAGAGCTGGGCAATTGCCAACCACATGAAATTTAACAAGGGTAGGTACCAGGTTTTGCACCTGGGACATGGTAACCCTGGATATACATACAGATGGGGGAGCGAGAGGCTGTAGAGCAGCCCTGAGGAAAGGGATGTGTGGGGTTCTGGTTGACAGCTAGACTGGCTGTCCAGAACAGGCACTTTGTACACTGGCTCCTAGCAGAAACCTTCATGTTGTGCAAGTTTCAGACTATTGATGTATAGCTGGTTTCTGTTCAGGAGTCACAGTTCACGCCCGTGAATGAATTATTTTTCATAGCTAACACTAACAGTACATTCATTGAGTTTCATAGAATCATAGAATAACCAGGTTGGAAGAGACCCAACAGATCATTGACTCCAACCAGTCTTCTGGACATAAGCCATGCTGAAGGTTATTTAATATTCACTTTGGAGCTGATGAACCAGTATTAGCCACGAATTCAGCCTGTGTCTTAATTAGCCTAAATTTCTTGGTCTTCATCACATTTTCTCTTTACAAATCATATACGAACGGTCAGATCTCAAATGGGTTTTCTGCTCATGAACAGTCACAACACCATGATATAACAGAACCAGAAGTTTTGAACAGAGGTATCATACTTCAGGGATTGCATTATTCCTGAATTTCATTTTTTACTTTTTGGATATAAAATAATTTAAATTTAGAGCATGAAAAGCTTGCCATAGAGCCTAAAATCATAGAACCATAGAATAACCAGGTTGGAAGAGACCCACCAGATCATTGAGTCCAACCATTCCTATCAAACACTAAACCATACCCCTTAGCACCTTTTCTACCTGTCCCTTAAACACTTCAAGGGAAGGTGAATCAACCACCTCCCTGGGTAGCCTGTGCTAGTGCCCAATGACCCTTTCTGTGAAAATTTTTTTCCTAATGTCCAGCCTAAATCTCCCCTGGCAGAGCTTGAGGCTCTTGTCCTGTCCCCTGTCACTTGGGAGAAGAGGCCAGCTCCCTCCTCTCTACAACCTCCCCTCAGGTAGCTATAGAGAGCAATGAGGCCTCCCCTCAGCATCCTCTTCTCCAGGCTAAACAACCCCAGCTCTCTCAGCCATTCCTTATAAGGCCTGCTCTCCAGCCTCTTCACCAGTTTCACTACTTTTCTCTGGACTCACTCCAGAACCTCAACATCCTTCTTGTGGTGAGGGGTCCAGAACTGAACTCAGGATTCAAGGAGTGGTCTCACCAGTGCTGAGTACAGAGGGAGAATAACTTCCCTGCACCTGCTGGTCACGCTGTTTCTGATACAAGCCAAGATGACATTGGCCTTCTTGGCCACCTGGGCATACTGCTGTGTCCTGTGGAAGACCTGAAATACTGGACCTTAAGAATTGTGCAGTGTATCTTTCATTTATTATGTCCTCCTTGTATAGTTATTTTATTAAAGAAAAGCTAAGCAGTCTTTGTTTGCAATTTGAAAAGATGGCAGGATATTGAATTAGGACAATGCAATTCACAGATGTCAGAGGCATGAAAGAACTAAAGATATGAAACAAATTCATCTTAGAGCAGCTTTAGTTCTATAATGCTAACTAGATGGATTCAGTTTAGGTTAAAGTGTAATACCAGGCTCAGTTTTTTGTTAAAAATAGAAATCAATTTAATTAATTATTCTGTTCTACCAGTGTCTCTTCGTGATGCATAGACATTAAAGATGCCATGAAATTATAGCATATTAATGTCAGTGTGAATCTATTTATGTATTCCCTGTGCTTTGATTGCAGTATAGGATACACAAGGATAGTATGCTCAAGAGTTGATGAGTAACCTCTTCATTATGCCCATTTACTAGCACTAAATTAGAACATAACACCCCTGGCGGTACACGTGACAGCTACATGAACATGAAATGAATTTCTTTCATCAGTATTTTGCGATTAATGGCATGTGAATTCATACTGATCAAATGCTTCCTGTGGCTGAGATATTTATAAGCTGTTCAGAACAGAAAAGGTACCAGCTTATCTAGGTACCTTTGGAATGAGTGGTGACTTTGGATAGGCAGGTAAGTCTCTGCCCAACTCTCTAACCTGTCCAGATCTCACTAAATGTAAATGATAACCTAATCACAAGGCAATAACAAGGGAACCGTCTTCTGTAGTTTGTTTAATGGCTACCTCCAGTCTAATATTTTTAAAATGTCATCATTTTTACGTTCAATACTATATCTAAAAACTGTGTTAATGTAATCAATGTTTTCCAATTTGTAATAAAATATCACATTAATTCAGCAATAATAAGAGAGAGAATTTGAACCTGTGAACAAGTAAATTTTTTTTAAAAAACAAAGAACAATGAATGTTCCTGGTATTTACTCATCTTGCGTAAAATTGTTGCTCCTAAATGATATAGAATGATACCAATCAAGTCAGCTGAATCTTGTTTAAAAATTCAGTATCTGTTTTTATTTGTATTTGATTCGCTGTGATTTATCAAAGTGCTTCAACTTGCGTCTAACCAGTTCCATTTCATCATTCAAAGGATTTGCATATTGTGCTTGTGTTATGTAAGGTTTCACCAGGATTTTTTTTCATATTAAATGCTCTGAATTCCTGCTTCTGCATCCTCAGAAATGTTATACTTTCAAGACCTCAAAGATGTATCCAGAGATCTGCTTCAAGATCACCTTCACAAATAGCCAAGAAATTGAAATTTTCCTATGACTATGTTAATATCTTTCACTCAGTATGACACTAAAGAGAATATCATGACTCTAAAGACCATAAATAAATTTCTGCTTCTTCTTATGGAAAAGTAATTGCCTTGTGTAGAACTGAAAGAAAGCACAGAAAATCAGACTTTTAATCTTTCACTAAGAAGCGTTCATTTTAATGTCATCAGGCATAGAAAACAAAGAGCTTCTTTTTGGTTGTGAAATACTTAAACTTGTGATAGCACTGCATATGACCAAACAAACAAACCCATTTAAGGTTTAAAATAGTAAAATAAATCAAGCTATAGGTCCCCTTAAAATATTGCAGTTGCTACTGTAAGGGATTTGCTGGCTCTGAAATAGACTGATGTCTTTCTGAATCACTGATCTTCATAAACCAATGAATCACACTGCTTAACAAGACTATCATTTATTGCTATGTACAGATAAATTTCCTGACAACTTTAAGATTAATAAAGTTTGCACTTCTGCATCCTCATTACTATACTCAGGTGCTTATTATCTAAGCTTTCATTCATGTATTATTCTTCAATCTTCTAATCTATGGAGTCTGCAAAAACCTATGAGAGCTGCAGAAACTGAATTTCAATCAAGCATGCAGAATCAGCAAATAAACTGACCTATGCATAGGCTGAGAACAGAGTGGAGAGGAAGATGACAGGTTCATATTCTTCTGCCTCAGCTCAGCAGTAAATGATGGAGTACTTCACACTTTAAATGCTGTTTCTCTGGAAACTGAAAACAGAAGACAGTTAAATGGTAATCACACTTCTGGTTAAAAAGATCACTACTATTGGTAGGGGTTCCTTCAAAAACAAATGAGGAAAACTTTTATTTTAATGAAATTACTAAAGGACAATTGAAACAGAAATAGCTAGAGTAGTTGTTATGTGTTACGTGAAAACAATATTCAAGGTGCAGCCTCATCAATGCCAAGTACAGGGGCAAAATCACTTCCTTTGTCCTGCTGGCCACACTGTTTCTGATACAAGCCAAGACGCCGTTGGCCTTCTTGGCCACCTGGGCACACTGCCAGCTCATGTTCAGCCGGCTGTCAACCAACACCCCCAGGTTCATCTCTGCCAGACAGCTTGCCAGCCACTCTTCCCCTAGTCTGTAGCACTGCACAGGGGTGTTGTGTCCAGGTGGAGAATCCAGAACTTGGCCTGGTTGAACCTCACACCTCTGATCACAGCCCATCCATCCAGAGTCTTCAGATCCTTCTGTAGAGCCTCCCTACCCTCAAGCAGATTGACACTTCCACCCAGAAGCATATAATAGTTATACAATGGAATGTGATAGTATGTATAAATACAAAAAATATTATAAAATATATTTTATATACTATTAACAGCAGGCTCTAAAAAATAATAACTAGAATCTGAACAAATTATTAAGGGGTAATCTGTACACACTTAATTATATTTCAAAGTGGATGAAGACAAATTGCTGATATTCAGGACTATTGCTTCTCACTAAAACTATTCTAAGCTACTGATGTTGAGCCTCTCTGATAAGCAAGTGAAAATAGTTAAGTAGACAATAATAAATATTAGATTATAAAATCCTTCTTCCCAGGTATGAGAATATAACCTGGAAATCTCTGTATAAGCTAAAGAATTTGTGTCTAATTTGCTGCAAGTGTTCTTTCAGAAATCAATGCCCAGTATCTACTATACTTTATGAGCTTGGTACAGTGCTTCAGAAGACCCTTTAACAGAACTCTGTCCAGTCAGAAGCTGTAATTCGTGTTCCCTGACCATTGATATAAAATAACCTCAGAGCTGCAGCACTGGGATTTGGAAGAATGACCTGTCGAGCTGTTCTTCCAGGAGGCAGACAAAAATCAATACTACAAGGGAGAGGGCAAGAGCATGCAAAGACCATATCAGGGAAATGTTTCACAGTGGATATAATCTAGATGATAAACCTCTGTCAAAAGGTACAAAGACAGCATACAATCATCTCACTATTTTTCAGTTTACATTACTATATTGTGCTTTGTATAATGCCACAGAAACAGTACAAATATATTAGACACTACACAGCAAAAGAAGCCTTCGTCAAGATGTCTTCATTCAGACATAAATCTTATTTGGTTGAGAACCTGTCTAGGAACAGACCTAAATCTGATAGGACAAATACAATTACACATCACCTAGGCAAACTGGAGGCTAATCGATCAAAAAAGGTGAGGATTTAGCTACTCCAGCTCCTAGGAAGTTTTTTCTTCCTTCTTGCCAGTAATTTTTCAGTATTGTGTAATTCTTTGCTCTAGGTTCAGCATCATCACTGTAATATTGTCATTTTGCTCATATCTTGTAGTAGCTTTGGCTTTGTGCATACTCCAAAAAAATTTCTTTCGATGTTTGTGGCTAAAAGAAGCTTTTTTCCCAAAAGAATCAGAATTTTTTTTTTTTTTTTTTATAGTATGGAATATAAAACCAGAACTTTCCAGCATCTTTGTCACAAGAGAGTGTCTTTGAAGATATGTCTAAGTTGTTGCTTCGTCTCCTCAGGTCTTTGTAACAGATAAACTTTCATATTTATTAAGGTAAGTAATGTTGGTACAAGAGACTTTCTTGAAATATAGCATGCTTCACAAGAAATAGACTGGAAACTTAAGAAAACAAATTCTATTAATGGGAAGTGTTCCTTTTCTTACTTTGTCTGGATCACCACTGGGAGGTTTAGTTAAAACTCAGTTCTTTCTAATTTATACTTCCAACCTATTTCTTTCAAATTAAAAAAAAAAGGAGGGAGAAAAATTTCTAGGTGAAATTATTTTATTTTCACAGTTATTATTCTTTTTTCTAGAGTAAATTGGCACTGTTTCACTTATTTTAACCATCGATATGAAAGATTGTCCCTATACAATGGCTAATATAAAAGTTTGCCTATTTTTGTGCAGTGAGAAATGACCTTCAAGAGTCTAGGCAGGGAATAGCATAACCACCCACACAGCCAGTAACACATGCACTCACTGAGCTATTGAAACATGACCTAGCTTCAGTCTAGTTCCAGCACTGCACCAGGGAACCCATGTTTTCTTCTGGCAGAGGACTGACTGGCTCTCTGTAAACCCTGTCTAACGAAAATATTTTTGCAGCATGAGATTTTCAAGGGTAATACCAGGATGCAGGCATGTAGCTGACTATGTAACAAAATACAAAACCAAGTAAAGAAAAAGAAAGTCCAGGATGATACTGAAAAAACCAAACAAACAAACAAAAATACCCCAAATATTTGAGTTAATTGTGACACTGGAGTTACCAGATTTATGATTAGTATAATCATAAAGAATATGTTTTAACTGGCCAGCTATTTGAAATACTGATGCAATTTGGCTGTTAAAAATTCATTAGAACATTATTATTTGTACCTTGTTATTTGAAATGATAAACAGTGATGGGTTCAAAGTTATCACTACAAAGAGAAACATGTTTTAGCGTGTGCCATGAAACACAAATATCATGTGTCGGTGATCCCCATTTGATTAGACATTATTAATTATCAGGGTGCTCATGCTTGATTTAACAACTACATGTATCAATCACACAGACATGTACTCAAAAGTAACCATAGGTTACCATGCTTCTGCTACTCCAGATTGTTGTACAGTCCTCTGTGACTCATGAGAAATGGAGTGTCCATAAATAAAGATCATGTTTTCATCTACCCACATAGTCTTCTTATGGGGACATTTTCTTTCAATATCTGGGCTATGCTCAGATAAACTGGATTTTGTTGGTATGATATATCACCTTTAGTTAGATTTCTATAAACAGTTATCAGCTAGCAGCACCTACAGAACCTTTTCAGATTTTGGGAGGTGCAAAAATATTTAAATTGTAGGGAATTTCTCTTAGACAACAAAAGACTTTAAAGAATGTAGCAGTGAAATTATCCACTCTCTTTTACTTGTTATTTAAGTCTTTCTTTCTCCATGTGGGACAACAGAAACGTGTACAGGTCGTAAGGGCAAGCTGATGCTGTCCCCCACAAAGCAACTCTGAAGGCAAGTATATGAAGGATATGGAAAGGGTCAAGTCCCATCGGAAGTCCCAGGGAACATCTAGTTGAATCCTGCAATTGTATTAATAATAATAAGCCATATTACACTGTGTTATACATGATATGAAGGCAGACAAGTCCCAGAGGCTGCCTCTTCCCTTTGTTCACCCATCTAAGATCAACTACAGTCTGTTCTTTGCTTTGATTCAAATCCGCCTCTGAACTATGCCATGGCTGAAAAAAACTAAGGCATGGCTGAAAAGCTAGTTCTGCTTTAGGGGTTGTGATTGAAAAAAAGGATAGTTTCTTAGTTTTTGTCATTTTAATGTAAAAGGTTCCAATTTGGACAAGTAAAATACTTACTCTCTTTGCTTGGCAGACAGTTCAGATAAAACCTCTACTTACCTGGCCACTAATGAGTCTTACAGAGACTTCATTGTCCAACCCAGCAGGCTAATCAAAGATGCTTTTTTTTCCAGCTAGTTCTGAAAACAGAAGGGAAAATATTCATCATCGTTCTGAGACTTACAGAAATGTTCATTATTCCAGAAGAGGGAAGAATAAAAAGTCAGATGATCCTGTCATCAGTGAAGTTTCTATCATTGGACCAAATGTAAAATGCTACACAAAGCAGTACAAGGGCTGCTCTAACTTTAGCCCATTGTCCAAACCCTTGTGCTCTTCTGAAAATTTCCTGCTCCATCATAATTTCTTCTGACTGCTCTCTTCTCTATCAGCCTCAGGGATGGGGATATTACAGGACAGGCTCCACTGACTCTCAGTTAGCTAAGGGTTCCTTTAATTGCCTATATACATTTGTAAACAGATGTGCTATCATGTATTGGTCATGTGCTTGAAGATGAGCGATTTACATTTAGGGTATTCTGAGAAACTGCCTAAGAATATTCTAGTTATCTATGGAGCTTTAGGGGAAAAAAAAGTAAAACCTTATTTATAATTAAGAAGGACATTGGGTCCTTTTTGGCAAAGTCTATATTGATATTCAGTAATGCAGATTATGTTAGAGCCAAAAGTATTGATATGAATAGCCAAGGGTTTTTTCAATTTTTTTATTGACTACCAGCCCCTATTCTGCTTTTAATTTTTTTTTCTTTTCTTAGGTCTGTACTTCCAGACATTTGGACAGATGCTGTTGGCAAGGAACATGTAGTCCATATGTGGAATCCTAAGGCACGGGTAGACGAGGTCCTGAGGGACATGGTTTAGTGTTTGATAAGAATAGTTGGACTCGATGATCCGGTGGGTCTCTTCCAACCTGGTGATTCTATGATTCTAAGATTAGTGCAATGTCCCAGGTAGGTGTAGGTTGTTTATAGAACCAGTTTGGGTGGGAAGAGTTGTTTGCTACAGTTTGTTGACTGATGTTAGCTAGGTTGTCAGTTAAATATTAAATCTTCACAGGATCTATTTCTTTAGTCCTGGGAGGTATTGTGATTAATACTGAAATAAGATATACTGAGAGGACTCAAGAGGAACACCCCAAGATGTCCTTCAAGTCTGTGCTGCTCATTTAGTGAGACACTCCTCCTTGGGAATGCTGACTGGGGTGACTTAGGCACTAAGGAGCCAAGATGTAGCCGGCATCTCATTTGGCTCTTGATCATTCCAACTTTCCTCCTGTGGCTTTATATCTTTCTTGTGCTCTTTGTACAACACCTTGTAGTCTAGTCTTCTAGGTATCACAGTGTTGCCATTGACAAGACACAATGTCCAGGGATGATGGTTTTGAGGGGGAGAAGAGGTATGTGGGTTAAGAAAGCGCCTACCTATATTCAGTCAGAAGGGAAAAAAAATAAAGTTCAGGGATCTATCCCTTCTTATTTAGCTCTTCTTTCAGAATAGACGTATATTTCAAAACAGTCATGCAACATGGAGTCCTGTGACCCATTTATTTCAGCATTGTATTGCCTGTTATCACTACCATTTTTAATATCTAATCCCACTTGGGTTCCAATAATGACTCCTGGTTCTGAGATCTCTCAGCTATTGCTGCATTTTTTTTTATAAAATGCATATCCTACTGTATGCAGCTGGAAAAAAACTTGAAAAAAAATTAGTAAATATCAGTACCAGTTTATTAAACCTGTCAGAAGTGTAATGTGCTGCTGTCAGCCAAAAACAGGATTCAGTACTGATGTGGGGCCGTCATTTGCCTTTTTGCTCTCTCTGATGATAATGATTATTAATCATTTACCTTATGACACCAGCAGCATGCTAGCTGCTTCACAGTCATAAACTAAAGAAAAGATCTCTACTTACAAAGCCTATCATCAAAACAGACAAAGAGTGGGAGGAGGAACAGCATAATTATGACTGAGCAAGGAGGTTTTGCTCTGCTTTTTCTGGCTTGTGACTTTTTTCATGTGGATTGTGTTATTGGGGTAAATTTGAGGGTGTTTTGGTGCAATTTCTACTTCCTGATACGAAAACCACATGACAAAATTAAGATTGATTGTTATTTTCAAGTAGATGAGCTCAGGTTATCTGATGCTGGGTGAGGGCAGATACTCACAATCACAGTGATGTCTGAGCACTCCAAGAGGTTCTTCTAACTAGAACAATGTATGTGGGCCCATTTGCCTATTAGTCTTTCAAATGCCAGAATTATACACCTCTTTCTTTAAATATCTGAACCCCCCTGGTGTCTAAGGCATTCTTTCAGAAGAAAGAAGGAAACCAGGATCAGCTTTCCTAGGTGTAACCCCAAGGTTGTAATGAATGGTGAATGCCACCCCCTTCAACAAAAGAGGCAGCCTGCTTAGACATTTTTGAAAGAATCATGCTATGAATGTGCTATTGAAAATTAATATATTTTTGTCTTCTAAATCCCAATTCCAGCTTTCTTCCACATTGTTTCTCTCCAGAGAGCTTAAGCTCTGGAGAGAAATGTGTTTTCAAGCATACTGGTACAAATACCATGCAATGCTCTAGGGGTTCCCTGCTGTTTACATCCATTTTAGAGGTGTGTGATTCCTTTTCTGAGGTGCATGATTCCTGTTCTGTAAAGAAAACCAAGTGCCTCAGCACACAAGTGAGTATTTCACTCTGAGGGTCTAAAAATTATACTGCCGGACTTACCTATTAGAGTCATAACTTGTTCTCAGAGGAAGCATATACCTACTCCCCAAGCAAGCACCATTCCAAGAAAACACAGTAATAGCCAAAAGGAACTCTATTCATCTCCCATGCTGGAATTGTTCCAGCATTGTCCTTTATGTTGCCTAGATAATTTAGCAGTCATTTGCTAAGTAACAGTAATGAATATTCAGTCAGTAGCTGCTAGATCTTCAGCGGTGCTCCTTGCACATCTGAAGGACAGCAGCTTTGTCTGATGAAAGTGCACCGAAACAGCAAGTGGCATGAGGACTGGCAGACATCAGACTGGTCACCATAATCTTACTGTATTTCACCTACAACTAAAGGAATTTATTTTAACAGAAGAGTGCATTTGGGGTAACTTGAAGCTTTCCTGTTCGAGTGTCCGTGTGTGGCCTAATTGTGTAAGACTGAATCCTGGAGTGAGGTATATATTACCAATGAGACACAACTTCTCAGAGCTGTTTTGCTGTCTTTTTCCCAGTCAGATTTTATTTTCTTTTCCCTTATTTGAGCTGTGGAGTATTTCACTTTAAAGCATCCTCATTCACAGCTAGGAGATATACACCCACAGGACAGTCTGGGAACTGTTTATCCCTCTAAAGTGCATGTCCTGCTGCCACAGTAGTGTAACTATGATTTTAACTTCTATTCTGTATTCATATTCTCAAAGCAGGAACTGCTGGGCTCTTTTTCTGTTTCTAAAAGAAATGAACAACTCATGTGACACAGCCACCTGCAGGAATTAGTCTTGCCTGACATGGCAGGCTGCAAAACTAGGAAGGAATGTAAGTCTTTCATTAGGAACACACCTCAGAGGCTTTAGCTTTTCATTTATCCAAGTTTCTAAATGAATAGGGAGACATAATTCCTGCAAAAAAGTAAGAAAGGAAGCAAACAGGAAAGAAAAGAGGCATACAGGAAGAATAATATATTTATTTTTACAAATAGAAGTATCTAATTGTACTGAAATGGTAAAAAAAAATAAATAACTGGCATGAGAAGTCAAGTATTTGTACTAGGAAATTTACTTGATTTATAATTCTCTTTATCCAAAATATATAGTATTTGAGAACAAGGTGTTTATGATTAATGTACACAGAAATTAATCATGAGGGTCCTGGAGTCTTATGAGGAGTGACTGAGAGAGCTGGGGTTGTTTAGCCTGGAGAAGAAGAGGCTGAGAGGAGACTTCATTGTTCTCTACAACTACCTGAGGGGTAGTTGTATCTCCCAAGTGATAGGGGACAGGACAAGAGGGAATGGCCTCAAGCTCTGCCAGGGGAGATTTAGGCTGGATGTTAGGAGGAAGTTTTTCATGGAAAGGGTCATTGGGCATTGGAATAGGCTGCCCAGGGAGGTGGTTGATTCACCTTCCCTGGAGGTGTTTAAGGCATGGGTAGACGAGGTCCTGAGGGACTTGGTTTAGTGTTTGATAGGAACGGTTGGACTCAATGATCCAGTGGGTCCTTTCCAGCCTAGTGATTCTATGATTCTGTGAAATTTATTCTTGAAACTTTTACTGTCTAGAAAATAAACAATGAAATAGTGGGAAATTATTGTAATAGATTCACATTTCCCTATTTAAGCAAGTGGGCTATAGCTTAAGTAGATCCATATATAGTGAGATATGCTACTCTACTGATAGTCCTAATTTACAAATTTTAAAAATAACAGGGGAAACTACACTAAAGATTGCCAAGAATAGTGGGTCTATAAGAAGACAGTTGCTCCCTAGTACACACATTTGTTTACTTTTTGGATGGTTTTCTTTCTATGATGTGTGGACAGGAGTTTGACTAATGGTTTTACCATAGCTCAGTTTTCTGAAAGGGTAAAAATAGAAGAATATTCTGACAAATTGATCTAAATTGTCCTCATTCTTCTGAGATAAGAGTGGAGATCATGGGATGCCATTAGGAGCATTGTTTGTATCAAGTGAACTCCCAGAGAGCTTTATTTGAGTCAAATCCAATCCATCTGGCCACCTAAAAAGAGCAGAAAGCTTTAAGGTATTTTGAGGAGTTCTGACTGTATGACTGAGTGATAACCTTGCTCTCGAGTGTAAGCACACTGTGTGTGGACAAACATAGGATATTTTTATATCAAATAATATGAATTAATTAACTAGAAATGTAGAGTCAGAACAGCCACTAAAATGTTAGTATTGGCCAATAAAATTGATGTGATATAAGTCATGAAACCAACACATCCAGAATCTAGAACATTTTTGTAAATTTTGGCATTTTTATATTTGACTTAAGTTAAAGTTGCAAGTTTTCAAATATTGAAAGGATACAAGCAGACCACAGAAAGTATGCAGCTACCCCGGGTTTGTGCATCAGAGTGGTAAAAAGCAATTTGAAGTAGGGAATAAACATCAGTGAGAATCACAAAATATTAAATAAAGTACCTGATGGAGAGACTGCAAAAAGCACTGTGGTATTGGAATGTTTTGCAGGCACTCGGGGGAAACCAGAACTTTTGTAATCTTGGTTTTCCTATCAGAAGGGAGGCATACTTATGAATACAAATACAAAACTCCACCAGACAGAAGAAAATTCCTAAGAGAAATATTTATGTGAGATACAGAATGATGTTGACAACGTCATTTCTCAATATCTGTGCATATGATTCTATGATTCTGTGATTCTATATGTAGGTTTCTTTGACCTGTTTATAGTGTGAGACTGTGCTATAATGAAGTGAATATATATGTAAGTGGCAATGAAATATTCACTAAAACAGTCAGTACTGTTGAGATACAATCTGAGGTTAAGAAAGATGTAACCTTGAGGCTGAAAGAAGCAAACTTAACACAGAAAAGGGTTTTTTTGTCACTAAATGAAATAAATAAATAAATCCATAAATCTGAGTTTGGTGCAATTGTTATTGAATCCATTATTATATTATTCTGTGACATATAGAAAAAGAATAACTATATCCTAGTCTTCTATACTTTAGCTTGGAATTATGGGAAAATAAACACCTTCATTTACATCCACAACTTGGCCATGTCAATAATGTGTTACAAAACACTACATTAGCATGCTGAAAAAACTGTAGAAGCTATTGGCGAAAGAGATGGTTATGACTTCTCAAAGCACAACAGACAAACCTTAGACAAAATAGAAACACCACATTATTAATTATAGAATTTTCTTCTAGTAGTGCATATAAAAACACAGTGCTCCAGTTCTTTATGCTCATTTGATTTCATTATATCATGCCAAAAGTTTGTGAAGTTACATTAGATTTACTTTATAATCAATGGAGAAAAATCAGTCTCTTTATCTGGCAATTCATCTCATTGGTAGCAAAAAATCAACAATCAGTTTCTCTGAAATAGATATCTTAGGCCTGTTGAAATACAAATATCTGCATGGACTTGGCACATGGAATGCAGCATGCACAGGACACCAATGGTACTGTTATATGCAGCCTGACAACCTGAAGTGCCACAAGTGACAGTAGACACTCATCTTATGACAAGTGAATCTTTCCCCGAGTATCCGATGTATAACTCGCCCTCTAGAGGGCTCTGGTCTATTCTAGATCTAGAGAAAGCCTAGGATTGTGATTTACATGCGTATTACATGCCAAACTAACCTGATCACCTTCTATGACCAAATAACTAGACTCTTGGATGAGGGAAAGGCTGTGGATATGGTCTTCTTGGACATTAGCAAAGCCTTTGACACAGTTTCTCACAGCATTCTGCTATGGAAACTGTCAACCTCTGTCCTGGACAGGCTCACACTCTCCTGGGTGGGAAACTGGTTGGATGGCCGGGCCCAGAGAGTGGTGGGAAATGATGTTAAGTCCAGCTGGAAGCCAGTTCCAAGTGGGGTTCCCCAGGGCTCAGTGCTGACTCCAGCACTGTTCAATGTCTTTATTAATGGCCTGGATGAAGGCAACAAGTGCTCCCTTAGCAAGTTTGCAGATGACACTAAGCTGGGTGGAAGTGTCGATCTGCTGGAGGGTAAGGAGGCTCTGCAAAGGGATCTGAACAGTTTGGACCACTGGGCTGAGTCCAACGGCATGAGGTTTAACACAGTCAAATGCCAGGTCCTGCACTTGGGGCACAACAACCCAATGAAGAGCTACATACTAGCAGAAGTCTGTCTGAAAAGCTGCCTGGAGGAAAAGGACCTGGGAGTGTTGGTTGACAGCTGACTGAACATGAGCCAGCAGTATACCCAGGTGGCCAAGAAGGCCAATGACGTCCTGGCTTGTATCAGAAACAGTGTGACCAGCAGGTGCAGGGAGGTTATTCTCCCTCTGTACTCAGCACTGGTGAGACCTCTTCTTGAATCCTGTGTTCAGTTCTGGGTCCCTCACCACAAGAAGGATGTTGAGGCTCTGGAGTGAGTCCAGAGGAGAGCAGTGAAGCTGGTGAAGGGGCTGGAGAACAGGCCCTGTGAGGAATGGCTGAGAGAGCTGGGGTTGTTTAGCCTGGAGAAGAGGAGGCTGAGGGGAGACCTCATTTCTCACTAGAACTTCCTGAGGGGAGGTTGTAGAGAGGAGGGATCTGGCCTCTTCCCCAAGTGACAGGGGACAGGACAAGAGGGATGACCTCAAGCTCCACCAGGGGAGGTTCAGGTTCCACATAAGGAAAAAATGCTTCACAGAAAGGGTCATTAGGGAATGGAATGGTCTGCCCAGGGAGGTGATTGACTAACCTTCCCTGGAGGCATTTAAGGTGCGGGTGGATGGGGTACTGAGGGACATTGTTTAGAGATTGATGGGAATGGTTGGACTCGATGATCCAATGGGTCTCTTCCAATCTGGTGATTCTATGATTCTATACAGCTTTTAGATATTTAAATTGGGTCCCAGCTTTTATGATAACATTCTTCCTGCTAAGAATCCACATAATTGTCCACATACACAAAGAGCTCTGCTTTATATTTGCCATTATATTGTTGTCTTCAAGATAATTCATATCAAGAAAGTCTATGCAAAAGCCTCAGGTGGCTTTCAAAATGAGCATTATTCTCCACAGCAGAGATTAATTTGAGTGGAGGAGAGGCTGAATATAGTTGTTCACAGAATCACAGAACAACCAGGTCGGAAGGGACCCATCGGATCTTCTAGTCCAACCATTCCTATCTAACACTAAACCAAGTCCCTCAATACCTCATCCACCCGTGTCTTAAACACCTCCAGGGAAGGTGAAACAGGGAAGGTGTTCATGAGACAGTTTCAGGACTTGTTTTTAAAGCTAGGGAAAAAAGAAGGCAAAAGAAAGAAACAATAGATGTTATGAGTAAAACTATTATTTTTGAAGAATTGCCTTTAGTTTTAGACAGCAAGAGGGGACAGGTTGATTTAGAGTAGGTCTCTCTATAAGGTGCTTTAAACTGCCTTCTAGAGGATCTAAATCCTTACCTTGATCCCATACACAAAAAGGAACAAGTCTCACCTCCAAGCCACATCAGTTCACATGCTGAACACAAACAGAATGTTTTTTCTGCTCCTTTGTTTTGCCTTTTTCCGTCTGCTTCCCTGTGTGTTTATGTAGGTAGGCAGAAACATATGTTCACATTCTCATTTGCCTGCTTTGGAGAACAGATTAGGATTTTCTTCTTGAGAAAGTTTCCTGAACAAAGGAGTGCATATAAAGTAATCGGCTGTTCCTATAGAAGTGGCTTCCTTTGTATAGCTAATTATCTCAGGAGTAAGGGCTCAGATCTAAGATGCCTACATCTGATAGGCATTCAGTTATGTCAAGTTTTCTATTTGTCTCCCTGGCCCAATGAACAATTCTTTATTTCAGGTATGAATGGGAGAAAGTAATAGACTTATTTCTCAGCCTCATTTCTTTGAAAGCAGAAAAATGGAATTCAAGTGGGTTTTCTTATATCTTAGCTAGAGAGGAAAAATGAACTGAGATCTCCACAGGCTGGTTGTTTTTATGCCTTACCTAACTACACTTTTTGTGACTTGCTAGCAGGAAACAGGCTGGTATGATATTTATATGATTGGTGCGTATCCAGCTCCAGAGTCAGAAATTTAGTTGTTTATGGAAGTCAACTGGTGGAAAATTGGGTGTTTTAGATAAGGCAACAAATATTTAACAAGGCTCACAGAATATGGAAGCCAGTTTAATTGTGGATAGACACCTGTGTATCACTAAGATTCCAAAAATATACGACAGTATTTTGTGATAGATGGCAGATGGCTTGTTTGTTGTAAAGCATGCGAGTGATGAGTACAAGGTACTTAATTATTTATAAAGTCAGTAATGGATATAAGTACTGGTTTTGTTATACAGTTTCATCATGTAGTTTACATAAAATTATGTAAGATCATAAGATTTCATTACAGGAATGGTTATGCTAAGCTGATTCTTTGATAGCATTTACATTCCTTTATGTGTCTGCATGATGACAGCGACAGTAATGAAAACAGTGGGTTTGGGTTGTTGGTTTGGTTTTTTTTTTTTTGTATATAGGCTGGAACCAGCTGTCATATTAGGTAGTATAGATTAACTGCTTTATAGAGCCAGAGGTAGATAATTTCTAGGCAGATTGTTTCTTAATTATTCTTAGAAGAAGCATATGTGCTGCATACCAGTGCCAGGAAATCACTTGTAGCAAGCATGTTGGTGGCAAAAAGATACTGCTATTAATTGGTACTTAAAAATTTGAACTACTCACGCATTTTAACAAGTGATATTACAGATACAGATTAATTTAAATATGAATATTGGGAATCTAGTAAAAAAATATAGGCTTAAGTATTAAAAATGCATTTCTGCAAAATGCATTTACCAGGAAATTTTGTCTCATCAGCAAAAATGATACAAAGTTAGTTATGTTAATAGTTTTTTTGAATTTCATCAAAGTCTTTCAGGTGATGCTTTTGAGTGTTTTGGGATTCAGAATAGCTTAGTTGCTTAAATTTCATCAAGTGGTGAGGGTCAAGTAATCCAACTCCAGATTTTCAAACTGTATCACTATTTATTTCAGGGAATCATGGGAGAAAAAAATGTCTGTCTTCAAAATCAGTAAGTATATACAAGGGAGGTATTGCAAGCTAGCCAGGAGAAAACCTAGCTATAAGATGAGTACAATGAGAATTTACTTTCCCCTCCCTCCCCTCATTATTCCTACAAACTAAGCAGCAACTCAACAAACAAGGCTGAGTGAACACTAATGCTGCTTTCCTTAAACTGTGAATGATGCACTACAATTATTGATCAACTTAATCTAGTAGAAGTTGTCCCTGCCCATGGAAGGTGGAGTTGGAACTAGATGATTGTTAAGGTTCCTTCAAACACAAACATTCTATAATTCTACGATTATCCCTGCTTCTAAAATGTGACCCAACCTCCTCTTCTATTCTTACTAGTAGTAGTACTCATAAGGAGCAGTTTCTTATTTTTCTCCAGAGACTTTTTCCCTGAAGAACTTTCTCCAGTAAAACAAAGCAAACTTGCAGGTTGCACACCAGGCTATTAACATGCTGAATCAAAGAAAATACAGGGGTTTTAAAATATAAAAAAATATGTATCATTGTATATATATACAAACAAAAATCATTAGAACGGTAAGATATATTTTCTGAAAAACATTCTTTGGTGCAATGAAAATACTTAACAGAAACTAAATATAATTCTTCATTCTTGGAGAAAATTAGAGACTGCAGGGTTCTGCTGTATGTTACTTCAATACATCGGAAGCCATTGTCTTGGCCAAAATTTATGTGTCTGAATAGTGCAAAATCAGTGGAGGAGAAGGACGATTGCACTGTATGAATAGAGCTTCTGATTTAAATCCAGACTGCTCTAGATAGAGAGTTTACAGACTTCTGTAGTGGCATGTAGAAATCCTAGTGGACTAGATGATTTTGTGTAGGTTGTGAAGAAGGAGATGAAAAATGGTAAACTAATTTCAACTGGACTAGCACAGCACGATAATATTACGCATACGGTCTATAATTGAAATGTTCTTTATTCTCTGAAACATTTGTAGTATCCTGCTGTGGAGATGGGCTAATTTGCTACTTCTGCTGGTTGATGTTATTTTATTATGCTTTAATTTACTAATTTTCAGTCTTGTGATTAACTGTATGCAGCACAGAGTTTGCATATATCATGTTCAGTACTGCTTAAGCTATACATTAGAACAGAGACGAACAAGCCAATTGCATTTTGAAGACTCCAATCTCTGAGAGTTTTCAGCATTTCAAGGATGTATTCGTAACTAATATATTTTGTGGTTAGGTCATCTTTGGTCTGCAAATAGCCAACAGTCAATTTGCTTTGAAGTAAGATACAATAGATAATTGGTATCATTATAAAAGGACAGTAAACTCTTTGTGTAGGAATCATACTTTACTTTATTCTTTTAATTGTCACGGTAGATATTTCTACATTTATTCTATTTTGGTCAGAACATCTGATTCCTACCATAATATGAGAAACAATAATGATACACTGATCAGTATCTAGATTTCAGATTTTCAAAATCTAGCTAGCAGGGAACACTTACATCTGTTTGGAAAGTTTTGAATCCAACTTTTAGAAAAGATATCCAAGCTACCTTCACTTTCTGTAAGAAACAATAATATAACCAATTACAAATAGCTATGTTTTCTAAAAAAACCCCTAAATGAACCTTTTAAATAATAGTATAAGATTTCTTTTATTAAAAAGAAGCTCTATGATATGCTTGCTTTGCACATGTTTAGACCAAGAATAGTAACTAAGAAAAGCACATCTGACTCCTTGAATGAGCACTGAAAGGTGTTTAATTGGCACTGTTCTATTTCTTTTGCCATAATTATAGAATCACAGAATCTTCAGTTAGGCATAGATTTTTTCCTTTTATGCATCTTATGTATTCTATTTATTACATTTCCATGGGGAAATTATATGAAAATAATGTCTATCTTTTTTTTTTTTTTTTGAAACTACTGGAATTTGTTTATTTTCCGTGTTACTAGGGGAAAGTTCCTGAAGAGACTCTAAAACATAATCAGCTAAACTAGGTGATTCTCAAGATAGACTGTTAAAGGCCTTTCACACTGGAAACTTCCCAGCTTTCCCATGCAGTTAGCTCCTGCTCTTCTCATCTGGCTATTCAAAAGTCTGAACAAGTCTTCCTTGTTTCAGTTTAAGGCCACAGTTTTTCCCAGGGAGAGTGGTCTTGGAAAGCTGGTTGTTGGTATTTGCCTTGCAGGCGGTAGTGTAATACAATGATAACTCGCATTTCCTTCACCTTCTCTTCTTCAGACTAACCAACTGCAGTTCTTCTAAATCTTCTTCAGGCACAATATTTATTAGTCCTCTGAAAATTGTCATTCTTTTCCTCTGGACTAAGTGGCTAGCCCATATTTTCCTTAACAATAGTGTACCAAATTGCATATGATACTTCAGCTGGAATCTTTTCATAAACCAATACACAGCTAATCAGGGAAATGATTTCACATATTTTAGAGGCCATATACCTGTTTTTATCTATTCATGCTGCTCACCATTTAACAATAACATGACGTAACTCTCTTCAGTTTTGTGGTCTTTTCTGTATGTTACTTAAGCATTTGAATACTCCTGTCCAGCTGTAGTACTTCTTATCGGCCTGCTCTGAATTTCATCCTTTTTTCAATTCCACCTAATTTGAATGTGGTCTCTATACGCCAACATACTGGCTATCCCTCACAGTACGGTGACATCAGCAAACTTAATGAGAAAACTCACTTTTCTGTCATCCAGTTCTTTAATGAAAATATTTAATAGAATGTTA
Source organism: Coccyzus lansbergi (assembly GCA_033558105.1). Taxonomy (NCBI): domain Eukaryota; kingdom Metazoa; phylum Chordata; class Aves; order Cuculiformes; family Coccyzidae; genus Coccyzus; species Coccyzus lansbergi. The sequence goes on from JAUMJK010000298.1 coordinate 1,002,852, forward strand.
GAGTCAACTTCTACTGATAATAGTTAGTCTCTGTACAGTTTTCTGTTCTATAGTATTTTCACTTTGACAGTCACTTCTTTACTAGCTTATGAGAACTTCATGAGAGAGAATGTCTTTCTAAACGAAACATATATGTCATCTATTGTTTCTCCTGTGTCCACAAAACCTGCCACTCTGCCATGGAAGGAAATTAGGTTATCTAGATATGATTTGTTGTTGGCAAATCCGTGTTGGTTGATGTTCATTTTCTTGTTGCCTTACAGGTGCTCGTGAAAAGCCAATACGGTGATTTGTCCAATTGTATAGGAAGAACAGAAGTTAACTCAGACAGTTTATAGTACTTGGCTCCTCCTTTCTATCTTCTTTTAATAGAAGAGTTTCCGGTCCCTGGTCTTTAGACATGATATTTCTTTCCCATCGTATCTTTAATATGATTCTCAATGGCTCTAAAATATAATCAGATGGTCTTTAAGTACTAAGATTTAAGTAAAATGTTGGCTAGATCAACAGTGCCTGTTGTAGAGATAGTAACTTTCACAAAATATACTGGCTGTAGACACTCAGAACTTGATTCAGTTGCCTAGACACAGATACTTGTGCCAGCTTAGATGGTAAATGACAGCTTGCATGGCTTTCAATTCATTGTTCAGGAAGGCACATGTAAGCTTTAGGTCCTGTATCATCCTGCCAGTTCAAATGGTGCCAGATGCCTATTTTTAGGAAATTAATCAAGGCCCTACTTTTCAGTTGAACTGCTGAGTTTACCGTTGTCTTCAGTGTCAACTAGAATAACTTTGCACCCACTGCAGTGACTAGTCTTTTGTTATTCTAAAATACAGTTGCCACTTAGAGCTCTGTTTCAGTCCTTTAGCTGTGACTCAATCTTTTTACTCATTAAATAGAAAAATACTCAGGGGTTATAGCAGTTATAAAGAAACTACTCTTAATAAGTGATATGAATATCCGCACATAGGAGTTATTATCTAAGTCCTATTTTTTATTATTGTTAAGCAAAGAAACATTGGGATTTAATGTGAAGTCCAAAATGAAAGTATCTCTTGTCAACAATGGATAAAATGTCTGCAGTTTCCCTTGCTGAAATTCAGGCCCTTTCTAAATGAGACATTTCTGAAAAGATTGTTTGAAAGGTGGAAATGGAAAATCTGTGATTGTCACGAATCCAATTACATGAATCCATTATGACAGACCAATCATCAGAACAAAGCTACAGAGAAAACCATGTATAAATATCATCTGAAAAACTTGGAAGCAGGAGACTGGCAGCTTCTCAAGCTTCTCATGGAAATGTCTGCTTCATTAAGTTTACTGGTTTTGTTTTCAGGTCTGTTTGGGACAGACTCTGTAAATTTGCTAGATGTCACAACCAAGTAAATAATGGCTTACAGCACAGGTCTGTGCACTGTAGAAGAAGATATGAATATGATCTCAAAAGGTCCCCTCCAACCTAAACAATTCTGTGAATCGGAGTGATGCTTTTCACTCATACTGACCAAAAATAGGAAGATTGTAGCACAGATAATGGCCAAAACAGCCATTGAATTCACTGTCTAAATTCTCTGGCTTCAAAACAGCTACTTTGCTTATTATACTGTAGCCTAAAGTCATCATAAAAAAATATGTCTCACATTTCTGAAAAGTGAGTCTTAAGTGATGGAAGACAATATTATATTTTCTTCTGTCCGGTTTTTCTTTTTTTTTTCTGCACAGATTTCTTTGCTTCTACTCAGAGTAACAATAGGTGCCTGTGTGCTTGAAGGGGGTTCAAGCTCTGCAGAGGTATGTGTTTCATAGAATCATAGAATCATAGAACAACCAGGTTGGAAGAGACCCATTAGCTCATCGAGTCCAACCATTCCTATCAAACACTTTCAAACCTGCACAGAGAGTATTTATGTTTAAGAGACACAGGGCTTTAGACACACACCTTTCCAGCCTGGCTTAGGAACTCTGTGTGCTCATCCTCTTGACATATTTAGTTGTCTGAGTCAACGACAGTAATTTGTGTGTCAGTACAGCATATTTTGTGCTGGATGGCATGTCAAATATGTGCATGTGTTTGGAAATGTTGCAGCATTCCTCAGGGGCTGCTCAAACCAGAAAACAAGACATAAGGACACAGATGACATTCCTTGATCACAGACTCAGGAAACTGAAGTGGTAGAGTCCATTCAGCGTGATTGCTCTCTCATTTTCTGTACTGGGTGGAGTGCTTGTTGCTGAAAAAATATCATTCTAAGGAAAGTCTCTACATCATTTTTCAACTTGAGCAAAATTTTACAGATTTTGTCGGCTGTTGTGTGGAGTCAGGACAAAATTTAAGGCATTTTTTGACTTTCTGGGCCAGCCTAATATAGTCCACAAGATCAGGAAATTACAAGTAGCTTTCAGATGTCTTCCATTCTGGCTTTCACAGATTCTGAATGTATTTTCAAACTAACAGTGAATTTTTTGAAAGTGCCAGGTCTGAAGCATCTTGGTTCTGTGTTTCTTACCTTCCACTGGAACTCAGCAGTTGAAACAGTTTTCAATTTGCTGCATCAGGGAAATACTGTAGCTGAGTAAATCTTCTCCAATCCAAGTGAAAGTACTGAAATGAAGGCCTTGATTTTTAAAGCAGCAGTAACTCAGTTCTAAGCACTTTAAAATTCAGACTACTTAAAGACAAACTACCAAATCTCCTAGAGTCTTGTCCCTTCTTCTTCCCCTTCACCTCTTTCTCATTCATCATCGCTCCTACACTAGATAAAAGTTTAAACAGTCTGTCAAAATGTTTCTATTTTTCTGTGTTAGTTTCTAAATCATGTCATTTTTCCCCAGAATGAGTGCTTTGATTCATGCCATCTGAATACCAGAAACCTTTCCCTCAATTAAACCAAAAATTTACCATCCTCTGTTCAAAACTTGATCCTAGTCCTCTATTTTCAATCTGAACTTTTCCTCATGCCTGAGATTTCAAAGCTGAATTGTGGGCTTTAAAAAACATACCTTAATTGAGCTTGTACTAATGGAAGTATTTTGGAAAACAGGTATGACTGGAGTTGCACTGGAGAGAGGAAGGTGAACTACAGCATTATTTATTTGAGGAATGAGAATAGCAGCCAGTTTTGAGTGATGTTATATAACACTTCAACAAAGAAAATGCCTTTTACTGAACACAACCTGTATTGACATAGTTGTCTGCTTTCGTTTCTAGAATTTTTATAAAGAACTCTCATGCATTTTCAAAACATTCTTTTTGTTGTTGTTGTTTTAAGAAAAGCATTGTGGAAATGTTTTGCATAGGCCTTTTTAGCCTAAAGTTCTATCATACAAGCAATGACTCAGAAGTTTGCATTTCACGGTCTATCCTGCTAACAGATTTTGTCTTTGTCTAAAAACCAGAACAAACAGAAAAGAAACCACAATCATATATCTTTAAGAATTAGTTAAGAATGGATAATAATAGTGATAAACAATATGGTTATGCATGGTAAAATGAATGCAAACAGCTTTGAGGAAGGAAATGTTCACAAGACTCTCATCTTGGCAATTTTCATTTGATCTCTCAGGGCAGGAAACAGACTGCAAGTAGAAAACATGCTGGTAGAAGCTGTGAAAAGAGGAATATGAGAAGGATGGTTCAATAACAGGCTGAGATTTGTTTTCTGTTCAGCTCCTGTTCCTGTCTAAGGAACTATGCTTTGTGCTGAGTCTTTGTTGAACCAGGTGGCAGACTCAGTAGACTTGTGATGAAAAATACACAGATCACTTACAGGTCAGACAGTATGCAGTGACAATAATCTAAGTATTTAGGCATAAATACAGATCCAGGTCCTTACATATGAGCAGAACTAGAAATGATCCCAGTGGGAAAGGGTGAGAGAAAGTTAAATCCCTTCCAACTTTCTGACACAGCCTTTCTCTGGTTCTTCTTAGAAGGACTGTTTGTGGGAATAGGAACTACCAGGAATCCTGTCCCGTCCACAGAGCAAAATACGTCTGAGTATGGATTTCAGTGACAGACATCTCTGACTAAAGCTGTTTTTCCATCAAAATGCTGATATGTTGAGACCAAAGTGTTTTGTGAGGAGGGTTCTAATTCAGCAAGCTCAGCCAAAACACAGGCAGTCATTTGAAGGAACTTGAACAATTGAGAAGTTTTCCATCCAAAACTTGTGTGAATTTCTGCCAGCGTGCTGGGGATCCTGCTCATCAGATACTGCAATTTGAAGATATCCACTGTGAGCAGGCACACCCTGGGATGGATGTTTGTTAGACATACCTAGGACCTCCATCTCTTGCCAAATACAGCTTCTGGCTCCCCGTCTTGCAGCCAACAACTGCTACCTCTGTTAGCAGGGCTGTCACACATGCCTGGGCTCTGTGAGCTTGGGAACCTCACTTTGTAGCCTGCCAGCCAAACTCACAGGAGGCTGAGAAGATAAGGAGTGGTACTGGGGTCTGATGAGCTTTAGTTTGACACATATTTTTCAGCACTTTCATTTCAGTAGAGAAGATGCCAAAGACATTTCAACCAGTAATCAAGAGAAGAAGGAACACCCCATGTCCCTTAAAGCTTGATTAAGCATCTAGAAAAGGGTATTTATCGTCTGCCTCTACACTGGGAAATAGATGGTACCTTGATGTTCAGGTGAGGAGAAGATAAAAAAAAAAAAGATACAGAGATATTTAAAGGGAATTCTCATGCAGAAATAAAGCAGCAATGGTGAGGAAGGGGTGAAGTTTCACATCCTCCTTCATTTACCTGCAGACAGTGTCTTCCTCTCATTAGAAGTTGGGGCTATATTTATCTATATGGCCTCCACTATTACAGTCTCTGAGCAGCTCTTCATTACTAATGTCTCTCTTCAGAGCCCTCCAGAGAGGCGCTCATTTAAGAGATAAGGACTGAAGCATGAATGAGGGTAGCAGTAGTTTTCATGGCATCAATATTGCTGTTTCCCCTCCACAGTAACCAAGCAGCAGTCCTCTCTCTCCTGATGCCACCGATACTTGAAGGAACGTTTCTGTACAAGGCTCATGGTGGCCCCTCCCTCCTCCAACATGGGCTCCAAGGGCAGCTCCTTTTGTTATGCCCAATAAATCCATACTCAGTTGGTACAGACTTTGTAAGTTCCATGACACGCACAAGGACTGCAACCTGTTAGTGTACACCAGGCTTCTCTTACTCTCTTCAGCTTCTTTATTTTCCAATACCACCTGCAGCAGAGCCTTATACTCATGGGGGCTCATCACTGGTATAACGGATTAAGGCTCTTACATTGCGTAGTGAATTTTGGGGGAGTCAAACCAGTAGAGCTCTATGTAATGAACATAACTGTTATTGCTCTGCTCTCAGCTTCATTCACAGAAAAAAAATGTTGCTGGTTTTTTTTAGTTTGGAAATGAATTTTCAGGTGCAGGTAAAGGCTGTGTTTTGGAAAATATCACAATGACTAAGCAGCTCTGTTGGGAGCCTGAGAGAGGTCCTGTGGAATTTCAACATTACTTTGTGAAAAATAAAATTATAATAAACTCTGTTTGCATTTCACCCTTCTTTCCTTCCTGCCACAACAAATGCCACAGGACTTAGAGCAGCTGATTACAGAGATGAGCTAAACCTGGAAGCAACACTGAGCTGTGCTCTTTCTTCTCCTCAGCTCACTCTTGCTGCAAATTTTAGATGTACTTAGGAATACTCATTAGCACATATTAAGATTTGTTTCCACGTCGTGCAAAGAACAGATGGAGAGAGAGGAAGAAGGGAAAGACTGAAGAAAAGATACAAGAAAATTGAAAAAAAGAGGACAAAGGAAGGAAAATAAGGAAAGGACAGTCTAGAGAAAGGAAAGAATACAGAGATGGTATGTTTTCATGGTGCCCTTTTCATGACAACTATCAACATAATTCCCAAGTTAAAATATTCCTAATTACTGATTGATATTGTTTTGGATACTCTTTTTCATATTATATATCACCGTTCCAGCACCGTTTTTCCATAATACATCTGACATTCACATGATTTTAAAGCCACATCACAATGCTCGTAATTTTATTGAGGAGCTAGTCATGTTGAGTCTTAGATTTTTATAGGACTCCTGAATGAAATAGTCTTTTGTATCAGTGAGAGCAATTTACTTTTTTAATAGGATAGTTCTTAGGGGTTTTATAGTTAAAGTTAATTTTATTACTGAATGTTATTTTTTAAAACTCTGCCACTTATTGTCCAATTAAAAAGCACAGGAAGTTGCTAATAATTTTAAATATAAAATTGAAACTCATTCTTAATAGTCTTAATAGGAGGAATTTTTATAAAGAGGACATACATCATGCTGTAACACATCTCATCAATTGTTTAAAAGAACATAGTTAATTGCAAGTTTACAAATAACAGAATACAAGAATTCTCACAAGCTCCATTCTATCATACTAATTTATTCTGATGCTTTGATCTGATTGTTTTTTTACCTAATTCTAATTTTAGTTAGAGTGACCAGCTCTCAAGTATACGTAAGACTGTAATAAAGATGGAAGATGCATAATGACAGTGTCAGCCAGATAGTTTTGCTGTGTCATAATGCCTACAGATGGACCATAATATGAGAAGAAATGTATATTGATTTCCACAGACATTTGAGTATAGCATGTTGAGTATAGCTTACACTGATACGTATTTTTAGCCACATCAAGGCCATCTTTCCCAATTTGCAGGAAAAACCTTTTTGTTTGTAATGTGGGCTCAGTTTGCAGATCTGTCTCATCGTTTTGGAAATTTACCTCTTCGTTTGCATTTGTTCCACTACAGAGTGTCGTGAGTCATGCTTGTGCTGTCAGTGCTTGATAATTATCTAGTGGCCACCAACAAGATTAAAACCAGACAACGACAAATAACCGTTGTGGCCATAAGTCAAAGGGAACTTTTACTGAAGAAATTGCTTCTCCCTTTCTATTTGACTAATCAAATTTGCATGCACTGCAGTCCCAGACACACAAAGGTCCCATACTTGATGTAAGAACTCTATTAAATTCTGTCTGCCACTTCTGTGGCGTGCGGAAACTCCATGTGGATCACTAACACTGTTACTAAAGCTTTTATCATGTCTGTACAGTGCCTGCTCAGTGATCTTTCCCATCATCTGGAGTGTTGTCTCTACTTTACACAACATAACTGCTGCAAAAATTCCTTTTCCATGCATTCAATGAACACCGACCTCACTGACACGCTCAGGTGCCTGTGTCTTGTCCTGAAGACTGAATACGTGCTGAGTGAGAGACAATCATTCTATAGGAGAGAGGAGAAAGCAGTGACATGCACACTTTAGCTACAGAATAACTGTGGAAAGGGTCATGAATACAGTGGTGAAAAGAAGCACTGTTGTCTTCATTATTTCAATCTGGCTGTATTGAATTGTAATCATTGCATAATTCTGGAATTTATTCCAACTGATTTTGTGTAACCAGAATAATGTCTCATTACATTGTGTCATGCTCCACAAAGAAATAACATGCAATAAAATAGTGCTTTAATCAGTGATGTCACCTATGATAGGTATTGTCCCATTGTTTTCTTCAGTGTCTGGCATTTTTGTCTTTCATTTGTTACTATTTTGTTATGATAGTAACAGAGATATAGCTTTTGAAATTCATTATCAATGTTGTTTCTCAACATTTCTCAAATGAAACCATGGTGAGACAGAGTGTCATGCTTCTATTTTCCTGATAATCCCTTTCTCCAAGGAAACTGATAGGTTTCAAATTTATGTTGATAATGAAGGTACTGTTTGTCTTGGTAAGCCTATTTTCTCTCATTTCTTTTTTCTGTCTGTTTTCCTCATTTTTCTTCCTTTTTCAGTACAACAGCCTTTGTGCTTTCCAGGTCACTGAAAATGGGACAGAATGCTTTGAGCTACGTGCCCTACTGAGAGGAACTGTTTTGTTCACATACACTGATGCTCCCTTTGTAAAGAAATAAAAAATGCAATCAGGAAAATGCAGAGGTGAATGTTTTTCATCTGTATTCGAAGTTTAACAAAACAAACACATTATAGACCTCCTCTATATCTGAAATATTTCACAGATTTGGTCAGGTGCTGATAATTCCATTTTGCTAAGGCATTTAATTATTTTTATTGCACTACAAGATTAATGTTTATATGAAGCTGTTCTATTTATGCAACAACACTGAATATATTAGCATTGTCCAAAGAAAACTTATTTCTTTATGGATGTTTTCTCAGCACAAACTTGTTTTATTTGAATATTTATAATATTACCCAAAAAAAGTTTTCTTCTTTTGGGAAGAAAACAAGCATTGAAACAACTGAGTAATCATGATCATAGAAATTATATTCTAAACATGTTTTGTGTGTTATGGTATAAAGCAAACTGCATTGAATGTTCCTTCTTACTCATGTCTACAGAATAACAAACCATTAAAGACATTGAGCCATCGTTTCTAATGGACTGAAAAATTCAATGAAGAGATTTCTTTTTCCTGGGATTTTACAAGTTTCATGGCTATGGCAAAAAAATATTGGAATATACTTACAGATTTTTTTCTTTTAATGTGATTATCTTTTCATAACTTTGATAGAGGAATTGGTGTTGAATATCCACTGTATCATCCATAAAATGTGTCACAAAAATTCTTTCATGAACAAGAAAACAGCATACATTTACATAAATAACCATGTATACACAGCTAGACACAGAGAGACATTATTTGTGATTGTTCTACATTTACAGCAGTTTTATTGTTCAAAGGTACTGTGGATTTTCAATGTCTTTATTTATCAGCACACATCTTGAAGCATCTGATGGAGGAGAGTCTTTATAAGGAAAATGTAGGCCTTTTACTGAAAATCTTAGTTTTTAATTTGAGTTCATAACATCCTGGATGCTTTAGTTTTTCTTTCTTTTTCTGCCCACCAATGTACTGTTGGAAGCAGGCAAACTGACCCCCCCCAAGGAAAACTCAGTTACTCAATTACTCAAAACTCTGTTACTAGAACTGATGAAAACAACCCATGCTGTGTGTCCTGTATCACAGAAATAGGCATGAACTCAGCTCTCTAGAGTACCAAACACTGCTTCAATCCAGCCCAGCATGTTTGCAAGGGTCCATTTTCAGGAAAGAACTGTTCATTCATTTCAGTTCTTTACTGGAGCAGTACTGCAGTGTTTAGTACTTTGCAGTGTTGAGCTTCATGGACTGTTCTCTGCTTCTTTGGTTTCCTTAATTTTGAAGTGTGTTTTCACATACAATTAAGAAGCAGACAGCCATCTTTGAAGCACTAACATAATTGATATAGAATCTGGATTTTTTTTTAAAGTGTCCAAGAGATTATTTTCCTGATATCTGCTGGAAGTGCAATAGAGCAGAAAGGAAGCAGTCTAGGAGGTTTCTGGAGTGTGTGGAAGACAACTTCCTTGCACAGCTGGTGAACGAACCAACAAGGGAAGGTGTCCTGGACCTGCTGTTTGTGAACAGAGAAGGCCTTGTGGGGGATGTGGCAGTAGGAGGACACCTAGGACTAAGTGATCATGAGATGATAGGGTTTTCTGTTCTAGGTGAAGTGAAGAGGGTGGTTAGCAGGATAGTAGCATTTGATTTCCAGAGGGCAGACTTTGAACTCTTCAGAAGACTGGTTGGCAAATTCTCATGGGAGACAGTACTTAAGGGCAAGGGAGCCCATGAGGGCTAGGAACTCTTCGAAAAGGAGATCCTAGCAGCTCAGAAGAAAGCCATCCCCATGTTCTAAAAAAAAAAAAAAAAAAAAAACAAAACAAAAAAAAACAGCAGGGGAAAAAAACAGCTTGGTTGAACAGAGAGATCTTGAGTGATATCGAGAAGAAGAGGAATGTTTATGGGCTCTGGAAGAGGGGACATGCCTCTGGAAGAGGTGACAGGTGGATTACAGGAGGGAGGCAAGATTGTGTAGAGATAAAATGAAAAGGGCTAAGGCTGAACTAGAAATCAGATTGACAAAGTCTGTGAAAGATAACAAAAAATCTTTCTATAAATATATAAATAACAAAAGGAGAACTGGGGAGACCATACAGTCCCTATTGGATACAGAAGGAACAACAGTGACAGGGGCGAGGAAAAGGCTGAGGTACTTAATGCCTTCTTTGCCTCAGTCTTTAATTGTAAAGAAAGTTGTTCCCTCTATGTACAAACCCAGGAGCTAGAGGAGCAAAACAAGGCTCCCATGGCCCAAGAGGAGATGGTCAGAGCCTTGCTTGCCCAACTAGACACCCACAAGTCAATGGGGCCAGATGGGATTCACGCTAGGGTATTGAGGGAGCTGGCGGATGTGCTGGCCAAACCCCTTTCCATCATCTTCCAACAGTCCTGGAAGACTGGGAAAGTTCCAATGAACTGGAGGCTGCCTGATGTAGTGCCCATCTACAAGAAGGGTCGCAGGGAAGACCCGGGGAACTACAGGCCTGTCAGTGTGACCTCAGTGCCGGGGAAAGTCATGGAACAGGTGATCTCGAGTGCTATCATGAAGCACATGCAAGAGAACTGGGTGATCAGGCCCAGTCAACACGGGTTTACCAAAGGCAAGTCTTGCCAAACTAACCCGATCACATTCTATGACAAAGTGACTGGGTTACTGAAAGAGGGAAAGGCTGTGGATGTGGTCTTCCTGGACCTCAGCAAAGCCTCTGACAGAGTTTCTCACAGCATTCTGCTATGGAAACTGTCAGCCTCTGGCCTGGACAGGCACACACTCTCCTGGGTAAAACACTGGCTGGATGGCCGGGCCCAGAGAGTGGTGGTAAATTGTGTTAAGTCCAGCTAGAGGCCAGTGACAAGTGGTGTTCCCCAGGGCAATGTCGATCTGCTGGAGGGTAGGGAGGTTCTGCAAAGGGATCTGAACAGGTTGGACCACTGGGCTGTGTTCAATGGCATGAGGTTTAACATGGCCAAATGCCGGGTCCTGTACTTGGGGCACAACAACCCTATGCAGAACTACAGACTGGGAGAAGTCTGTCTAGAAAGCTGCCTGGAGGAGAGGGACCTGGGGGTGTTGGTTGACAGCTGACTGAACATGAGCCAGCAGTGTGCCCAGGTGGCTAAGAAGGCCAATGGCATCCTGGCTTGTATCAGAAACAGTGTAACCAGCAGGTCCAGGGAGGTGATTCTCCCTCCGTACTCAGCACTGGTGAGACCACTCCTTGAATCCTGTGTTCAGTTCTGGGCCCCTCAGCACAAGAAGGATGTTGAGATTCTGGAGCTAATCCAGAGAAGAGCAATGAAGCTGGTGAAGGGTCTGGAGAACAGGCCTTATAAGGAACGTGTGAGAGAGCTGGGGTTGTTTAGCCTGGAGAAGAGGAGGCTGAGAGGAGACTTCATTGCTTTCTATAACTACCTGAAAGGAGGTTGTAGAGAGGAGGGTGATGGCCTCTCCTGCCAAGTGGCAGGGTACACGACGAGAGAGAATGGCCTCAAGTTCCACCAGGGGAGGTTTAGTCTGGACATTAGGAAAATATTTTTCACAGAAAGGGTCATTAGGCACTGGCACAGGCTGCCCAGGGAGGAGGTTGATTCACCTTCCCTGGAGGTGTTTAAGGCATGGGTAGACGAAGTCCTGAGGGACATGGTTTAGTGTTTGATAGGAATGGTTGGACTCGATGATCCAGTGTGTCTCTTCCAACCTGGTTATTCAATGATTCTATGATAAATCTGGCCATGAGCCTGTCAAGTGTAAGAAATAAGATTAGATCTGAGGCTCAGGTAGTGTCTCTGATGAGTTCCATATGTATATATTCTCAAGTATACACTCGCAAGTGGGCACAGTGTCAAGGGAACTTTATCAAGCCATAACACTGAAATGTAGCAAACCAAAAAAAGTAATCAAATGTCATTAATTACTCTCTCCTACAGAGGTTATCCTTTATCACATGCTGGGAATCTTTGATGTTTAACCTGAATTTTAGGTCTAAATGTCTAGCCTTGAGTTTTAATTCTGGGCATGCTTCAGTTTCTAAAGTTCTCCCAAGGCACTTCAATGCAGAATCTCTTTGATTCACTGTAAAATGAATTTTGACATATCTTATTATGAAAAAAAGACTTCATTTGAAAATGTGCAGAGTAGCTCCAGGAAAACAACAGCAAACTCAGAAAATCTTGTCAACGATGCAGCCTGTCTATAAATGCAGCTGACAAAACTTAAATAATATTTGCCATTAACAGTGAAGTCTGAAAATAGCTGTGAGTGGAATCTGTGAAGGTATGCTTGCTGTCAGACTGTTAGCCAGAAAGTGCTGGGAATTTATAAGTTTGCTATGCTGTCCTGAGAGAACTTACTGAGCATTCAGTGGTCTGACTCATTGTTAAGAACGCTGTCACCTCTCTTTGTTGCTTTGGGAGAAACATGGGTGTAGTATTTATTCAGCAGATCTTGTGGTACCAGTTTCTCTGAGTCAGTGTAGAAGTTATTTTACAAAAGAATCATAGAATCATAGAACAGTTTGAGTTGGAAGGAACCTTAAAGATTATCTAATTCCAACCCACTTGCAATGGGCAGGGACCCCTCGCACCATACCAGGCTGCTCAAGACCTCATCCAACCTGGCCTTGAACACTTCTGGGGAGGGGGCATGTGCAACTTTCCTGGGCAGCCTGTTCCAGTGCCTCACCATCCTCATTGTGAGGCACTTCCTCCTTATGTCTAGTCTAACTCTTCCTCCCTCCAGTCTGCGGCTATTCCTCCCAGTCCTATCACTATGTGCCTTTGTAAAATGTCCTTCTCCAGCTTTCTTGTAGTCCCCTTCAGTTACTGGAAGGTCACTATAAGGTCTCCTTGGAGCTTTCACTTCTCCAGGCTGAGCAACCCCAACTCTCTCATCCTGTCCTCATCTGGGAGACACTCCAACCTTCTGATCCCGTTCACAGTCCTTCTTTGGACCCATTTCAACAGCTCCATATCCTACTTAAGTTGAGGGTTCCAGAACTGGACAAAATCCTATACGTGGAGTCTCATAGGATTAGAATAGTGGGACAGAATCACCTCCCTTGACCTGCTGGCCAGACTTCTTTTGATGCAGCCCAGGAAACAGTTATCCTTCTAGGTTGTGAGTACACATTTCCAGCTCATATTGAGCTTCTCATTAGTCAACATCCCAAAGTTTTTCTCCATAGGGCTACTCTCAGTCATATCACCCCCATTCTGTATTGAAATAGTAGATTTCTCCAACTGAGGTGTAGGACCTTGCATTTGGCTTTGTTGAACCTCATGAGGTTGACAGAGACCCCACTTCTCCAACTTGTTCAGGTCCCTCTGGATAACATCTCATCCTTCTAGTGTAGCAACTGCACCACTCAGCCTGGTTTCATCTGCAAACTTGCTGAGGATACACTCAATCTTGCTGTCTGTATTATTGATGAAGATATTAAACAGCACTTGTTCCAGTACAGACCCCTGAGGGACACCACTTGTCATCTCCATCTGGGCATCAAGCCATTGGCCACTGCTCTTTGAATGTGACTAGACAGACAATTTCTTATCCACCAAGCAGTCCACCCATCAAATCCCTATCTCTCCAATTTAGAAAGAAGGATGTTGTTGGGGATCATGTCACAGGCTTTACAGAAGTCCAGATAGATCACATACGTTAGTTTACCTGTGTCCACTGTTGTGATTACCCCATCATAGAAAGACAATAGGTTGGTCATAGAGGACTTGCCCCTGGAGGAGCCATGCTGGCTACCATTAATCACCTCCCTGTCCTCCATGTGCTTCAGCACAACTCTTGGGAGGATCTGTTCCATGATCTTCCCAGGCACAGAGATGAGGTTAACAGGTTGGTAGTTCCCCGGGTCAGCTTTTCTACCCTTTTTAAACATGGAGACAATGTTATCCTTCTTCCAGTCATCAGTGACTTCACCTGACTGCCATGACTTTTCAAATATCATGGAGAGTGGCTTGGCAAGTACATCAGCCAATTCCCTCAGGACTCCAGGATGCATCTCATCAGGTCCCATAGATTTATATATGTTTATGTTCCCCAGGTTGTCATGAACCTGATCCTCCTCTACAGTGCCGGACCTGGGGGCAGTGGGGTTACCTCTGGTCCTCATCTTTCTAGGAGCACAATAGCTTCCATCTCCTCCTTTTTTTTGCCCAAGCTGTGTGCATTTGTACAGAGGCACTTCATCTGGGCTGTTGGCTGCATTACCTTCTTAGTGGAAGACCCCTTATTTCCCTTAAGGTGCTCTGTGGAAGTTTCCTTCTTGACACCTACTACCTCAGGAGCCTCCCACTTATCTCCATAGGACTTCAACTGTGCCCTGGCATCCCCAGCATACTCTGGCACAGCACGTGGAGGGTCCACATCAGCATCCTGTCCTCCTGCAGCTTGTTATTGGCAAACCTGATATTACCCTCCTCCCCCTTCACATCTAATTTAAAACCCTATCAATGAATGCTGCAAGCTCCTGAGCAAAGAGAAAGGTGGCTTCCATCTGATACCTGTAAACCTGGTGCTATGTAGGCCATCCCATTGTCAAAAATCCCCAAAGTTATTATAGTGACACCAGCTATGAAGCCATATATTAACAGACTGGACCTGTCTGATCCTTACAATGTCACCACCTGCAACTGGAACAAGGGAGAAAAAAAATCACCTGGGCCCCAGATTCCCTCACTAGAACCAAGGTTCTAAAATCTCTTTCAATCACCCTTGGGCTATGTACTTCAGTTTCATCATCTCCCACATGGAACAGCAGTAATGGGCAGTAGTTTGATGGCCTTGCCAGACTGAGGAGTTTCCCAGCAGTATCCCTTACCTGAGCTCCAGGGAGTGAAGTGACAAAATCCCAGTTTGCGTGAAACCTATCTGTCAAAACCTTATATCTATTTTGCTCTTCTCAGCAGAATATTGTCATATGAAATCAGTGGATTAATGCCCATTTGAGAAAAGCTTGAGATTTAGCCCTGCAGCTTCCCCTCCTCCTTTTTTACCATTCATTGTTCTCTTTCACTTACATCTACAATGGCATCTTACACATTCAGATATGGCCGATATTACATAGTCTATAAATCAGACTGTTGATTCACCTGAGTGTTTCATACTTTATGAGAGTTCCCTGTGGTGTCATAATCTTTTCCTTTCCTCCAATAAAAAAAAAGTGGAAAACATACTCACTCTTCAGCTCAATCCATTGAGGCTATTTCACTGAATAGGGTGAGGTGGGAGGAAATGAAGAAATGGACATTCTATCCATATATGTTAAATTTATTTATTTGTTAAAGTTATCAAACAGATCCATAAGCCCTTTGGAGTGGAAAGATCATTATGGTGAATATGGAAGTGCATGGGATATTGAAAGCAAGTTAAACTTGCTTTGTCATCGTCCCCAGTACCACTGTGTCTTCCCAGCGCTGTTAAAGCTTACTCATACTTGAGAATTTGGAGGGAAAGTAGATTCGCAGCCTCACCACTTCAGCCTACTTCTATGAAATCCTCAGTGATTAGCACAGAAGCACACAGACCCTACTATCACTCCCAAAGGGGTAATTTCCATCTTCAGCTTTCTATACCTTTGTTTTTAAATCTTCCTCACCATTTTATGTCCAAAAAAACTTTAGTTTGCAAATCTAACTGTTTTGTTGCGAGCCCTGACCGAGAGGTTGATCGATGCCTTCAACAGCTAGACACTGGGGAAGACTTGTTGTCTATATGAGCAGCCTCTCTGACCAGGTGCTGGATTTCTGTAACAGAAGGAGGATGTAAAAGAGAGTCAGAATCAATCAGAAACAGAAACATTTTGCAGAAGCATTTTCCCTTGTCATCCTTTTGTTTTCCTTGTGTACATTTTTCATCTTGTCTGTGTAAGAAAGATAATCTATAAGAAAAATAATACAGCTACAATAATATTCACAAATTTTCTCTTCTTCCCTCAAAGAACTCTTTAAATCACATTTTTTTGCTATCAAAAATATTGTCCTATGAGGCAGGGAAGTTTATACAGTTCTGAGTTAACATGATTTTAAATGCAAATGTTACTTAGGCTAGACATTAGGAGAAGATTTTTCACAGAAAGGGCCATTGGGCACTGGAACAGGCTACGCAGGGAGGTGGTTGATTCACCTTCCCTGGAGATGTTTAAGGCACAGGTGGACGAGGTGCTGAGCAGCATGGTTTAGTGTTTGATAGGAATGGTTGGACTCAATGATCCAGTGGGTCTCTTCCAACCTGGTTGTTCTATGATTCTATGATTAACTGAATGCTTAGAAAGGAGGCAGTAGGCTTATTGTAATATTCCTTTCAACAGTGCATAGTGTGGGGGATGAGATGCACTTCACTGCGCAGGCCAAGGTGTCTCATAGTACAGTTAGATGACTACAAGGAAAGTCAACCAGTACTGCTCCTCTCAGATGCAATGTATGTGCACAGCTTAGCAAACATGATGGCTGCACTATGTCACCAAGTGTCTTTTACAAAACCCATTGATTCTCTGGTACTTCACTTAGATGGCAGTCCATTAATCAACTTACATGCCAATTGGACAGAAATATTTTGCATGGTCTTCCAGCTCCAGAAAAACCCTGGAAGTCTAGGGTTTTAATATTATATGCAGCTGCCTTAACAGTCACATGGCAACACAGTGGTTTTTTTTACCTTTTTCTCATTCACTTTCACAAATGTAAATGAAGATGTGAGGATTGGCAGCTACAGAGATCTGTCAGTTACCTCATATTCTACTTTCTTGCCAATAAAGTCATTCAGAAATACAGCTTCATACAGGAGATGATGGCTTTGAAATAAAGAGAAAAAAGTCTTTTTTACATGATGGAATCTCTTTCCTAGGCGTACTGAAGAAGAAGACCTAATTATTTTGCAGGTTACATGGAAAAAGACATAAAAAATGATACATCATGACAAGGGGACCAAGAGGTGATAGTTGGAAGAGGAAGGGTATAAAGATAAAGAAACAATAGTTTAGTTGTCACAAGGAAATCAATACAGATCTCTGGAAATTATGCTGATTAACCAACTTTAAATCACTGTAGCTGATAACTATACAGCAACCTACAAAAATACGGTATTTTTAACCAGTCATTCAATTAATAGGATTTAATATAATTGGTGTTGCCACCTGCTCCACCTACAATTTTATTAATAATAAAATGCACAGAGATGTTGTGACCTCTGTCTGTAACAGCATGCTGGGCAATTCAGACAGAGTTCTCTGCTGCTTGTAAATGCTCTTTCCTTCTTTGGAGATGAGGACAGGTGAATAATGTCTGTAGGAACTGATAGAAGAAGTTCACAAAGATAAAGTGTTCTTACATTTTTGACATGTCAAAAACATCTGCTTCCTTCTTAAATAAACCATTGACTGAAAATTCTCATACAGCACTACTGAAGCATGCAATACAGCTTCACTAAAAGCCTTCCATTGCCCTCCAGATACACTTATGAATACAGTTCTAAATGGAATGATGATACAGACAATAGCTAAAGGGAATGCAATCCCATTCAGAGAAGATGAAGAAATTATAAACAGCCACCTGCATTTCTGGAAAGTCCTTGGGCTCTTGCTACTGGCAATTCTAGCAGAGCACTTCACAGCATACACCCATATCTGCTTCTAAAGCTTTAGGTTGAACTTGCTTGCTATTGTGGGAATAGCCTACCTCCATGAAAGTAGTTACTTAGGAATAGGAAAGACTATTAGAAATAAGTAGTAGTCAGGTAATGCTTCCCCAGGAACTGAAGTGAATCTTTCTTAAGCATTAAAAAGCAAAGCAGAGAAACCATAGGAAATCTAAGGGGTGGATCCCTAACGCTGTCTTCCATCCGTGTTAGAGTACCCCATTAGACCAGCCCCTGCTGCTTTTGTAGGGAACTCGATTTCTGATTTTGCTTGTCTCAAGGGATAGAGGGAAAATTTCTGTCCTGTGACCCCCCTCTTTGAAATAGGATTGTGAAGAGCTGTGCATGACTAAGGTTGTTTCATACAATATTTCATTAAAAAAAAGAAAAGAGTATTTTGGCAGTCAGAAGCAAGAGAACATGATTAGCTCTGTACTAGGTATTGGTGGGAATATATGGGAATATCTATTGACTTTGATGTAATTGTACTCCAGTTCCACAACTCCTTGATTTCAGGAGTTGCCCACACTGGGCAGAAGGACTGTTCTCTAACTTGGTTGAGTACTAGAAGTATCCCAGAGAACTCTCTTCTAATCCTTCCAGATGAAGTGCTGCTGAGCACAACTCTCCCAATTGTTTTTGTTCCATAAATCTTGACTGTTAGACTCTTGATCTCCACAACAAAGCCTGAATTGAAACATCAAACAATATTTTCTTAAAACACCGATACATCAAATCCTTCATGAAGGATGTATAGGTCAGGTGTAAATGTCTAAAAACTCTTCCCCTTTTTCATGAACAGGACCTGGATTTTTCAAGTGTGTAAAACTTGGGAGTAAAGGCTATTCCTAGGATCTTTGTCTCCTATAGAGTTACTACCTCCTCAATAAAAAAAAAAGGTGTTCCTGTTTAAGGCTATGGGGGCCATAGTGAGCTTCCCATATTCTCTCTTAAATGTTCTGCCTTTCTTTCCCTGAAAAATCCTGTTGAAAGGAGTATATTTCTTAGAGTGAAATTCAGAGAGAAGAACTAGAATAGCTTCCTGCAGGCAGTTGCCAGGTTGATATATCAAAGTGATATTGCTTTCTGAATTGAGTGGCACCAATCAGCAGGATCTGTCAGTCTGGGTATATAATAACTGTGGTGCCAGTCCTCAGGAATCTAAATGAAAGTTTCAGCTCTACTTGTTGTACATTAAAAGTGCCTGTTGGCTTGAGGAGGGGTATAGGATGGGAGAAGAGCTTTTCTGGCGGCGTCAAGGAAAGGATGGCATCAGGAAAGATTAGTAAAGCACAGAGTACCTGGATTCTTCTCATGGAGCAGTGCGAGAGTCAGACAACAAAAGTTATGGCATGAAATGGATCTTGCATCTGCGCTCTCAGTAATGCCAAGCCCCATTAACCATCTTTCTGAAGAGAAGGTGAAGATTCATATAAGCCTGTCACATTTGTCATGCTGACACTCCATCCAGCTGCCTCTCCCGACTCCAGTCCAAATATAGATCCCTGAAAACTCTGCTTGGTTGCTGCCTGACTCTGTCAAAGTCTGAAATCTGTAGGCACCTGAGAATTTTAATGAATAAATTTCCTCAGTTCTTACCAAGATGGTGACACAAAGTCCCTCAGAGCCTGCAGACCTTGCATTTATCCCTTCACCCTGCCCAGCTGGGGTTCAGGACAGTCGGGAGACCCAGTGACTCCTAGGATGCTGGTCTAGGGAAGGAGGGCACAGCAGTGGGCTCAGCAGTGGCACTCTTACATGAAACTTGGAGCCAGGAGAGCCTGTTTTCACCTTCCTGAGACACCGCTCCAGTCTCTGTGTACGCACATCGTAGGCACAGCTATTTTATCCCTCCCATTAAAGCTGTTTCAATCACATTTCTAAGGAGAAACTAACATGAAGATCAGGACTTCTGGGTGAAGTGAAAGGAGGACGAGGCTCTGGTTTCCGGTTCCAGGGCTCTTGTTTAAGGCCACTCAACACAAATAAATAGTGTTTGAGTAAGGAAAAAAAAAAACTTTGCTAGTTCCCACAGCACTAAAACGTACATGTTGGAAATCCCAAGGTGTTGCAGTTCTTGGTGCTGTGACATCAGAGACGTTTTGCAAATCTAGGACTGAGAAAAATAACTGGTGCAATGAACTGGGTCATTCTTTTGTGAGGGAACTACAGTCTTGGAATCAGTGCTATTTTTTAAAAAAATTGTTATGTGAATAACATTTTAATTAATTTCCATGGGTTTTTTTAACACTCTGCAGTGTAAATATGAGATAAACCATTATATCCATGCAGTACCTTTGATAGTGAGTATGGTCATAGTGTTGTTTCAGGTTTCTGCATGCACAACCTTAATCCACCAGGCAGAGGAAAACTATAAGACTGTAGCAGTACTACAAATGTATTATAAGCAGATAGAGCTTGTCTTTTCTGGACTGTGCAAGTGAGTCCTCGTTCTCAAAACCCTTATTCTGATGTAAGATTTATTGAGGTGGGAGCACAGTTTCAGCTTCATTCCTGTCCTTGTACTCCAATGCTGTAATTCCCACTTAACTTTCATAATTGTCTGGAAATGCATTCTGCTGCTGAATCAAGAAAAAAATCTCATGATTGTTAAGAAGGGCAAAGAAATAGTGCATGCCCTGTTACAATTCCTGATCTGTACTTTATAGGATAGTAGGACACAAGTACTTCCATCAAAAAAAAAAAAAATGGAGACAAGAGGAGGGCCAGGAGCCCGGCCAAAAGGGATTCTTCCTTAAATTCTGAGAGTGGGAAGTACTTGTTAGTTGTATGGTAGACACACAATTAAATACTCTGCCTTTAACAACACTTGCATTTTACAATCTTAAATCATGCAAAATTGAAAATAAAATCCCTAATAAAGAAAACATCTTTTAAAATAAATGCAATTAGAAGAAGTTTTAAAATATGTATCCCAAAAATGTAGTCTTTCTCACTCTCATTTTCTTCTTCTAGTAGTGAAAATGATAAATTTTGATGTCTGTGGAATTGTATTAAATGGATATTTATGTAGTTTCTTTGACTGGGAAAGAATCAGATAAAGATTGTAAATGTTTGATTTCTTGGTTTATATGAGCATGGCCTCTAAAAGATTACAGCCATTGTGAGTGATAACCGGTTTAAAAGGATATGTGTTATTGATTTTAGAAATGGATTCAGGTTAACTAGATATGACTGCAGAACTTCCTACCATCTGTCCCTTTGGGGAGTACTCTGAAGATTCATGGCAGACCTCATGCTTAGGCTCTTCAGGCTGTTTTGTCCTCCTGGATGTTGTCAATTTCATTTGCATTTCTTTTTATTCGCAGTATTTTGCACCCTGGTGTCCACTGAGGATCAAATTCTTGTGTACACATCCTGTGGCATTGCTACAGGCAGATGGTTTCTATCCCACTGCATCATTGGCTGTCCTAGAATCTTGTATTTCTCTTTTAAAAGATTCTGCCTAAATGCTTGCCGTGTTTTCAGCAGAATGATCTTTAGAAGATCAGGAAGAAAAAATATATTGAAGATATCTAAGTTTTCCATTAAATAATATTAAATCAAACTGTGAAATCATTAATCTGGAGAAAAAAGACCAAGTCAATAATGAATTTTTTAAATTTAATTTTAATTTTTAAATTTTGAACTTTAAACAAAGTGCATTCAGAGTGGAAGAAATGTGCCAATATTTATTAGTGGCTGTAATTAATCACTACTAGACATGACCATGGGGAGAGCAAAATAGCCTTTAATCTTTGAATCAAATTCAGACCTCTCAGTATTGACAGTTTTACTCCAAAACAGCTCCTTTATGGGGACTATTGGTCCAGATTACCTGATTTGCACCTTCTAAAAAATGAGAACATATCATAATGAATGTTTCCAGAGCAAAGTTCTCAACTCCACTTTAATTTGGGAGTTATTTTCTATGGTTTTATGAGTGGAATGAACCACAAAAAGTTAAGTGTAGTTAAACTATGCAGTGAAAATAAAACTCCAACTTGTTATAACTGATAAAAAGAAATTTAAAATTCTTGATATTTGTTTACTTTAAAGGTGTCATATTTACATTCCTACTGAATATCATTGCATCCGAGAGCTTCTCAGGGTACTAAGAAGGATTAGCAGTTACAAAAGGAGAATATCTATAAATCATCTACGAGCTGTGAAGAGATTTGGGAAAATAAATGCCCTGATGACATCACAATTGTCAATTACAGAGATTTCAGTGCATTCTTGTGAAGAATCATGCTTTGGCTGAGATATGTGTAGTGCTCTGGATGGATAATTTTCAAACTTGTTATGTTTTTGTGTTGCAGCTTTGTACTTCAAAATTTTTGAAGCTTTCCTAACAGAAAATGATCATAATCTAAATGTCTCAGTATCATAACAAACTATAATCTGTCATGCTGTGGTTTCCTACTTGTTTCGCTTGTCCCTAAAAGATGCAAGGACAGGTTCAAAAAGTATAATGCTTGCAGACAGGCTTCACATTTTTTCGCTTACATATAATGCTCTCATTTAGCTGAACATTCGGCAGCGTCTGAGCTCATTTTGTTGATTTAATTTGTCGATTTTATATCAATAGTAGGAAAAAACCTTCTATATCCAAATACTACTATATTACAATATCTGTTCATGGATCAGAACAGCCCTCTTGTAGTGTGAATGCTTTGAAGATTAGACATTTCATGAAGTTGTTATACAAATACATTAGTATTTATTTAGACAGGTCCAGGCAAGAAGTGGGCTATTTGACTTCTGATATATCAGTTGTTATCAGTTTTAATTTTATTAGCTGTGTTGGTGGAGAATCATTAATCTCGTGGTGGAGATAAATTTATTTTATATCTTATTTGAGTTTTTTTTTCAGGATTTTGTCCACTGTTTCAGTCTTTACTAGCTGACTAGCTTTATATGAGCTGCATGTCAGAGATACAAAGTTAAGCAGGTGGAACTTGCCAGTTCTTAAGTAGGTAAAAATAAATTTTTAGCAAATGATTTTATTGTGTAAAGATAGTTAACGCAAGTGACATACATCAGCTGTCTTCTGCTCTGTGTTGTCTGCTACACACGGCACCATCACTGGCAGGGCAAGTAGTGATTCTGAGTTAAATTCATCAGCACGTTGCATCATAAATCCCTGTTTGCTGTTGCTTATAAATTTGCTGAATTTTGGCCAGAGAACAGAAGGGGGCTGCCCCATCGCTGCTGCATCCAGCTATGCAGCACCAAGTAGCCAGGAATGACACAAACATGAGGCAAGATGAAGGATTACAGTGAGAATGGATGAAGCTGAGGAAAAGGAAAATAAAATATGATGAGCAATAGGGCTTTTAGCAAAAGGTACTGTAAAAAAGAGGCCTGGGAGAGGGAACACCGGCAGCAGAAAGGAGCTGAGATTCAACAAGGGTCTGGGATGGACACAGGAAGGGGACTGCCAGTAGGGTGACTCTGGGATATCACATAAGGAAACAGAACTGAGATGGAAAGGCTGGGGCAAGGAACCAGGCTTTGAGGGCAAAAGAGCTATGTAGTGAAGTAGTGCATGGTAAGGGAGCAGGGGCACTCAGTCCATAGGGGACAGCAGGTTTGGGCAGTGAGCTCTTGCATTGAAAAACCTGTGGGAGGAGTCCAGGGTTTTAGAGATGTGATGAGGAACCCAGTGTTTGGAGGATGTGCAGACACAGAAAAAAACAGATTAAATAAAACTGTTGACTTGATATAAAATTTAATTATCTTTATATTAAGAGGAACATATATTGACAAGATCTAAGACAGCTTTCTCCTTTGAGGTTAAAAGTTGCTAGGAGAAATGTAACCCTGCATCCAGTTAAAGCCATAACTGTTAGTTTCCCATCTCTTTGTCTGGTGAAGGGCTAATGTGACAGCTGCCATGAGGCATCTACTGTTATTCTAAGAAATGCCAAGAGGATGTAGGAAGATGTAGAACTACGAGTGAGTGACAATAACTGTTCATTAGTTTTCCTCCTGATCATGTCAAGACTTTATGCTGGGCACCTGGTGCCATCTGCTTCCCTCCAGCTGTTCCCATCAGAAAGATGGGAGTAGCTATTTGCATCTGTGACCTGTGCACCAGTTTGCTTGTGCTGCTGCAGCCCACGCTGCTCTGCCTTCATCAAATGATATTGAAAAAGAGCTAGATTTAAGGTGAACTTCCAAAATCATCAAAAGTTCAGACTTGCTAATGTTGAGTTTTGTGTGATGTTTGTATTTTACTTCTAATGCTGCCTGAACCATGTGAAAGATGTCAATCTATAATCATCCCCCAATTTCTCCATTAGCTCAAACAGTGGAATCAAGAATTTAGATTAAAGTTGCACAAAGTGGACCATTTTCTGGAATGATTTACATTTCTCATGTAAGGTCCTTCAATGCATCTATAACAGAGGCTGATTCATGTTGAAGAAGACAGAATTTCTGTAAAAGAATGATCTAATGATTAAGACAGGCTAACAATAATCCTATCCCAATTCCTGCCAGAAAATTCTTACCTAAAGCTAGATTAGTCATTGCACTAAACACTCTACGAAATATGTGGTCTTTGGTGTCTCAAACTAGTTGCCCAAATTAATGGCTAATTTTAATCTTAATCTGTTTTTCTCCACATATAAAATGCAGATAATATAATACCTCATCCCACAAAAATACTGCACGAATCAAACTTACAATGAGTAACACCATAGAAAAATGCCCTGAGGACAGTTGTGATTCTGTCAGATGGAAAAATTTGAGTAGCACAAAGTAAATGTGTCCATGGGCCATGCACTGAAATAATGAGGATTCGCTCAATCACTGGATGGTGTCCACCCAGGGCACGGAATACGACAGTCTTGCAGAAAAAACAGTATGTGATCCTCAATCTACCACAATTCATACACAACAAGGGGACAGCCCAGGGCTATAAGGACAGAAATGCACACAAATACACAGAAAGCTTAATTCGGGTGTTTTCTAACTTTTCAGTACTTGCATTACATCCTCACTGTAACTTTATGGGATGTCTCATTTAGAACACAGGTTGACCAAAAGTGAAATGTATACTGATGGTTTTATGGAAGTTTCACCATCACCTATATATTCTCAACATACTTTCAGAATGAGCCATTTTCTGTGACTGCAATTGTCCTGGACAGCTGGGCAGAGTCCAATGGCATGAGGTTTAATACAGCCAAATGCCGGGTCCTGCACTTGGGGCACAACAACCCTAAGCAGAGCTACAGACTGGGACAAGTCTGGCTGGAAAGCTGCCAGGAGGAGAGGGACCTGGGGATGTTGGTCGACAGCCGACTGAACATGAGCCAGCAGTGTGCCCAGGTGGCCAAGAAGGCCAATGGCATCCTGGCTTGTATCAGAAACGGTGTGACCAGCAGGTCCAGGGAGGTGATTCTCCCTCTGTACTCGGCACTGGTGAGACCGCTCCTTGAATACTGTGTTCAGTTCTGGGCCTCTCACCACAAGAAGGATGTTGAGGCTCTAGAGAGAGTCCAGAGAAGAGCAGTGAAGCTGGTGAAGGGTCTGGAGAACAGGCCTTATGAGGAACGTCTGAGAGAGCTGGGGTTGTTTAGCCTGGAGAAGAGGAGGCTGAGAGGAGACCTCCTTACTCTCTACAGCTACCTGAAAGGAGGTTGTAGAGAGGAGGGAACTGGCCTCTTCTCCCAAGTGACAGGGGACAGGACAAGAGGGAATGGCCTCAAACTCTGCCAGGAGAGATTTAGGCTGGAGATTAGGAGGAAGTTTTTCACACAGAGGGTCATTGGGCATTGGAATAGGCTGCCCAGGGAGGTGGTTGATTCACCTTCCCTGGAGGTGTTTAAGGCACAGGTAGATGAGGTCCTGAGGGACATGGTATAGTGTTTGATAGGAATGGTTGGACTCGATGATCCTGTGGGTCCCTTCCAGCCTGGTTATTCTATGATTCTGTGATTCAGTAGACAAATTTCTGCGGCAACAAAGTCTTGCTGGATAGCCATGAGAGGAAAGCTCTCATATTTGGTGGTCACCATATTATTATGATTGCTATAGTTTTGTTCTCCTGCACTAATTTTGACATTTCAGTTTTACACATTTTTTTTATCATGGAAAACTTTCACATTAACAGAGATCTATGCAACATATGTTCACTTACCTTAGATGCTACATCATTTTCACTAGATTTTGATTTCTCTTCTTCTGACTGGCAGAAGCCTTAGAAACCATAAAGGAGCACCTTTGAGTTCAATCAGCTGCATCTCGTATCTACAGTGTGGGAAATGACTGCAGTAGCCCACACCAATGCAGGTAAGAAATACACATCTCAGCACCGTTGCAAGTTAGTGCCTGCAGCAACACTTGCTTCAGCATAGGTGCAGGCAGGACTGTTCACTAGTTCTGACCCTAGGGAATTAACCCTGCTTATGTAGAGATGGGACTCTGTGTTATGCTCATTTAAGAGTGCCAGGAGCTGTCATGACAGCATGTACTATCATGCAGGGGAAGGGAGGGTTCAGGCTAAGCAGACCAGGTCTTCTTCTGGGACTCCCATTCTTTCATTGTCACTGTGAGATCTGGAAACTCAAAACCACAACAAGGTCTGGTATTTCTTAACACATTCAATTTGGTCAAACACAAGGTCTTTTTTCCTAAATGCATTGCAGTTTTCTGAACCAACTCAGTTGAAATAAGAAGGGGAAGTACATACTTCAGCGAGTGTTGCAGATGTGCCCTACCAGCTTGGTGCTATATTCAAAGGATAAGAACTGACAGTTCAAGCCTCTTTTGCTCTAATGTGCTGAATCTGAATGCCCTAAAGTGAAGAAAGCCTGAATTTTAATTCAAAATTCAACACCCACATCCCTAAATTCAAGAGCATTTAGGGGTACATTTTAATGTTGCTTCCTTGCAGGGCTAAAAACAATTTGTTCTGAAGGCAGAAAAAAATCTGGGATCCTCTCTGCCCTTTGCAACTGCTGCCTGGCAAATCAATCTCATGCCTAATTGAAGACTGCACCTGCAGAATACTAAAGGTGGGGAGTGTGCAATACATTTTGAGTGACACTCACCTCACTATGATGGATGCTTTCTGACAGTGCTAACACAATGGAAGGATAACACTCCTCCTCCCTTGTCACAGAAGCCTGACAGCAGTCAGAAACTTGGCACCCTGTACCAGCCACTGATTGTGTAGCCCAACCTGGTCTGACTGTTTCCTTGCACCCGTGTGATGTGGAAAGAGGGTGCTGAATCCCCACTCTGTGGCTCCCCCTTCCCTACCTCTCACCTGAACTCTGCTGGCATGTGAGCCAGAGCTCTCTATCTGCTCCAAGCATTACATGGCACCAGGCTTCAGAGAAACTTAACTAAAATACTGATAAGGAGATGCGAGTTGTTGCCAGCCAGTATTCGGAAGAAGGGCTCTTAGGAAGGGAAACATCAAATACACAGAGAAAATATGATAAATAACATAAAATATTAAATATTATCTGGAACGCTTTCCATAACTAAAAATAGGATGGAATTAGCTAGCAGAGATACTGCAGTTCATCCTACACAGATATAGCTCTTTTCTTCTCCTACCTCTATTAATAGGATTCCAGCTGCAATACTAATTTGCCAAACAGTTATATTGCATTAACACTAAAATAATGTAGTGCCCATGCAAAGACATTCCTCCACAAGTTTCTTTAAGAGGTAGTATCTTGGTGTCTCCAGGATATCCCTGATACCCATATTTTCTAGGCTCCAAAACCTTCTATCTTATAGGTTAATCACTGATGACCTTTCAACTAACAGTTAGGATGGAAATAGGACAGCATAGTTGCCTGTGCATGGGTTTGTAAGGCTGTGAGAAAACCCAGGTGAATATAACACTAATATCCACAGAAGCATATCATCACCTCAGGCGCACTTGCCTGCATTCTTTTCTGAAGAGAGGCAGAATTCCAACTTAAAAGCAGTGGATACCAAAATGCAATGTGTAATCTATGGAAGAGATAACCAGTTCACTGTGCACTCTGTCTGGTCCATAAACCAACCTCTGGTAGATCAAAACTCAGTCCTAGCAGAGAAATGAAGCTATTATATGAATTTAAAGTGGTGAAGATAGAGGACAGAATTTACAGCAAATTCATTTAGTTTCTGCACTGCTCAAGTATCTTTTTTTTCTCACAATATTTTCTTTCTGCACTCTGACTGGAAAAGCACTTGGAGGGTGAGCACATATGGCTTGAGGGAATAATCATCGACAGTCTTTCTCAGAGAAAGCTACGGAGCATGATTTGTGACTACCATGCTTTCCTGCTTTTTGTGAGTCTTATAGTTGAATGTCCCTTCCCTCTACATGAGGGTGGGGATTCAAAATATTGCAGGCAAGATTCACCTTTCTTTTTCACTGGTTTTCTTCTGTCCCGTGGCACAAGTTCAAATGCTTGAAGTACCAAAGCATGTAGACTATACCTTCTGATCTATTACCCTTTATCTGCTCATCACCTCAACTATTAAACTGAACTAAATGCCTGGTTTTGGAGCTAGCCCATCTATTTGAATCTGAGCACTTAAGATAGGAGGGTCATGTTCAGTATCAGGAACTCCCCAGGGACTCATTAGCACTTCCAAAATCGTGTATAAATGAAGTATATATGTATATCTATGCTACTCTGTCTCAGAAAGCTCAGGGGAAAAATCTCAGTTCAACTGTCTGTCAAAGCCTAGAAAACTAGTGGGCATCATGGTAATTACAGACAATGCAGGAGGATTTCTTTCTGTTCATTATGAATTTTGTCAGCTGAAACAATCTGAATCTGAAGGCATTAGGAGCCAGCAAGGAAACTTCTACAGAACACCTTAAGGGAAATAAGAGTCTTCCACTAAGAAGACGATCTGGCCAATACCCCCAATCAAATGGTCCTACACAAATGTACACAGCTTGGGCAGCAAACAGGAGGAGTTGGAAGCTACCATGCTCCTAGAAAGTTATGATCTGATTGCCATTACTGAAAATCAGTGGGATGAATCCCATGACTGGAATGTGGCTGTCAATGGCTGCATGCTGTTCAGAAGGGTCAGACCAGGAATGAGGGGTGAACGCATTGCCTGCTATATCAGAAAATGAATAGAGTATGAAGAGCTGTCACTGAGGAGTAGCCACAAGCAGGTTGAAAGCTTGTGGTTGAGAATAAAAGACCAAGGCAGCAAATGAACCTTGTGGTTGGTGTATACCTGATTGAGGAGAGCCTACCAATGAAGCCTTCCTCCTCCAGCTACAGAAGACTTTATGCTCACAAGCTCTCATCCTACTGGGGGACTTCAACCACCCTGACATATGCTGGAAAAGGAGCATGGCAACCCAGGATACTCCTAGGGTGCATTGAAGAGAATTTCTTAACCCAGTTAATATACACTCCCACACAAGGAAATGCAATACTGGACCTGATGGTCACCAATGCAAGTGAACTCAACAGTGATGTCAAGTTTGGAGGCAGCCTGGGCTGCAGTGAACTCACATTGGTGGAATTCAAGGTCCTGAGGGATATGGGACAGGTGAGGAGTAAAGTCAGGACCCTAAATGTCAGGAATGTGGACTTCTAGCTCTCCAAGGAGTGAGCCAGTAGGGCTATTGGGGATACAATCTCTGGGAACAAAGAAGCAGAACAGAGCTGGGAAATGTTTAAGGATGTTTTCCATAGAGCACAAGAAAGCTTTGGAAATCAGGCAGAGAAGGGAAGAGACCAATGTGGCTGAGTCAAAACCTGGTGGTAAAACTGAAGACCAAGAAGGAACTGCACAGGTCTTTTGATAAATGCAGTCGCTACCATAGGTGTGAAAGGTCTTTTAGCTAAAGTACAGCAGTATTTATGTTTGTAAATTGTATTCTGAATCATATCCTGGTAGTATTTTTTAGGATGTTGAACAGAAGATAGTTATACCCAGTGGCAAACTGAGGATGGCTGAGTAGAGGAGCAACAATGAATTGTGGAGAATTGAAGCTCATTGACATCTGAAAGCAGATATTTAGCCAGAAGGTGCTTAATTCTTCAGTCCAGATGACATAACCAGACATGCCACAAGAAAAAACTTTAGTCATAAGTCTCATTCTAGGGAGAGTGCCTTGCACAGTTCTAGAATCAGAAGTTAGCATTCACACTTATGATAGAAACTGCAACATTAGATGTTTCAACCAATCATGTTTTGATATGGATAATGCCCTGAATTTGCATGTGTTTTCAAAATGATTTAACTGTTTTTGACATTTCAGGTATTAAAGGGGAGGAGATGAGGAGAGAATTTCACTGTGCCTTCTCCAATCAACTGAAAATGCAGGAGATTTGAGTTGCTGTACTAAGGAAAGGAAAGACAAGGTGCATGTAATATCCATGGCAGTAGTCCACATTCTGGATTAAATTCCCTTATCCAATCACGCTTTATGAAGCAAGAATTGCTCTCTTTTACATTAGCTGGTGTATTCATGTTCTGCTGCTGTAGATGGGCCCTGTGTGTATTAATGCAAAGAAGAAAGCAAGGTTTCTAGAGTGTAATAAAAGTCTGAAGTTGCACATACTACACAGTAGTGTTTCTACTGGATTAGTTGGATTCTCAGCTACCCTTTATGTCCAACGTTGTCTTCTTTCTTCCTTACTGTTACTTTGACACTTGGCTGTAGATTCTCCAGATAAAGAATGGCACGACTTCTTGCAAGAAAAGGAGACCTTCTGACCTGCTTGTTGCAAAATCACTCAAGAATTTCTGGGAATTGTTTGGTACATGTATAGGTATAGTCTCTGCAGCTTTGAAAAGAGAGTTATAAAAAGACTGAAACACCTGCTGCATTGTGCATGGAGGAAAAGGCTCGATTTCCCATACATAAACAACTGGCATGTGCTGTATGGGACACAGGGAAAGCTTCTAGCAGCTTCTCACAGAAACCATCCCTGTAGCCCCCTGCTTCCAAAATCTTGCCCTGCAAATGCAATAAACACACACTTTCCATTGGCTCTGTGCTCTATTTTTTATCCTCATGTGGACATCCCAGATACTCAAATATCACAAACTACATTTACACCTTCATTCACTTCAACTAGAGTGTAAAGAACTAGTTCACATGGATACAACTGAACTTTGTCAGTAAGAGTGGCAATGAGTTGTTTCTTGTTTAAACCAAACTTAACCCAGGGTAATTTTTTTTGACTTGGGAGGAAAGTGATCTGTTTCAACAAGCCTGTAGGAGAAATAAAGGTACAATGAAATGAAGAAGTTCTTTTGACTTTTAGTTGCTTTGAAGATCTTTACAGCTTAGAAGCAATTCAGTGTTTTCATGTTGGTTCTATGAAAATCTAGAATGAATGGAGAGCTGTTTAACATCACATTTTTTAATCTGAATATTTTCACTCAGGACTGCCCCATTATGTCTTATTATTTTCATGTTTCAGCCCTAAACTATCAGCATAAGGATCAATTATTACACTGTACTTTCCTGTTAAAAAAGAAGTTGATAGATCAGCGATGACATACTGAAACAGCAAAAATATCTTTTTCCATAAAAATAAAATTTTCTGCAAGCAGTCTCACTGGTAACTTTGCTAAATTATGGAAGATCTCACAATCCCCATAAATGTGCATATAGATCTTCTGAGCTTGTACTCTCTCAGACTATTTGCACTTACCAGAATCTAGGTATGAGAAAAGGCACTCTCTCTCCTTTATTAATCTAGACTTCAGAGGAAGACAAGTGAATCCAGATGGCTTGGTTTTTAAGTGACTACTCTGAAATACTGAAACCTATTCAGAAGTGTCCACCAACTATCTGAGAGCTGGGCCCTATTAAATGTTTCATTTTGTGCAAACCAGAACTGGCTCAGTCAAAACTCACATTAAAGCTAAAAGTAGTTTTATGTTAATGGCATTTGTTGCAGCTAGAGGTAGAAAATATATGTTCCTGGCAACTAGAAATGCAGCTGTTTCCTTTTGTTTCTATTAGTCTGGTGAACAGGTTTTTGTTCTCCCAGAGATGAAGACTACCAAGTTCACATCAAACTTCAGACTCGGGGAGCTGACTCCTGTCTTTGGATGCTTACATGGTATAACCTACACCTTTCTTCTGCTTTTTAACTACACCACATACAGCTGGTCAGTAGGTTGCAGTGACCACACTACAGCTGTCACCATGCAGGAGCAAGACTGGGGTATGGCCTCCCAGTCAAGGATTTTTCCCTCATGTGGTTCTCAAAAGAGCTCCGCAGCTTGGCACACTTCCCACCTGCAGATCACTGATGCCCTGTAAAATGAGAAGGATGAGAGACAGGCCACACAACTAGCCCATGAAAAAACTTAGGGCAAGAATATGACTGAGATCTGTGAATAAGAGGACTAAAAGGTGCTCTTCCTTCACAGAATATAAGTCTTGATAGATGAGTTTATCAGTAGGATTTAAAAATCAACTGTGACAAGAGATAGTAATACAACATTTGTTTCTTCTGGTAGATTTTGCAATTCAGATTTAAGCTTGTGACACTACAGTGTATGAGAAAGCTGTCAGAGGCATTTTAAGCATAGTTATTTTTCTCTTTCCTAGGCTACATTGAGGTAACCTGGATTTGTACCTAGAAGAACTAAAGTAGAACATTGTGTTGAATTTTGAATTGTTTCTTAAATGCTTTGTGTAAAACAGCTTATGCTGCATACATGGTGGCGAGGTAATGTTTATTAGTATTCACTTGATATAACCTAATTTATGCATTGCTTCATCACCCCTGAGAAATATGCACCCCTCCAAGAGAGATGACTAAACCATACACCTTACCAACATGCATTTTCTCTCCGTATGATTCCACAAACAGTAAATACATGGGAAATATGTTCCTCCCTCCAAGATTAATCTGTGCAGTCACAGAGTCTAGGAGATATGACAAAGCTGATATATTGTGCATTAATTCATTTCAGTGAAATATTTCTACATAACTGTTAATAGAGAACAAAGTTGGAATTTGCTGAAATGGTTGTATGTAGCATATACCAGCATCTCAACAGCAGGAACCTTTTAGCAGTACAGCAGCTCATTCCTAAAGGTTTCTTTTCTTAAACCAAGATGCTGTAAAGTTGGCAGCTTGGCCTCATCCAAAGTGGTGCTAGACAAGATGCAGAACCACAGGATTTGGACAGATGTACCACTAACAGATGGTGCTGAGATTAGTCATTATCAATCAGATTCAACTTGCATTTATTCTTCTGGTTCAATGCCAGTCAGTGATAAAGCCTGACAGATAATGCCTTATTATTGACTAATATTTATTAAGAGTTACTGACTCCCTAGAGAACAAAGTGGAGGCATAGACCCTGCTCACAGGAAAGTACAGACATAAGGTACCAAGTTTGCTCATTAACACTAAGATTGACGCAACTCCAGCATCAGTTCTGCTGGTGCCACTCTCTGCAGAGGGATCAAGGGTTGAATACAAGCAGAAAGACCAGCTGCCACCTCCCTCAGAGATAGTTCCACCCACTTAAGCCCAAAGGGTACTTTTTGGGATAGCTTAAGAGGAGCATAAGTAGGTTAATATTCTAATAGGTAGAAATCTCAGACTTGCACCTTATAATATATGCACTATAAAAATGTTAAAGAAATAGCATTTTATTTTAAATCTGCATTGGGTTTAATTGTGAAGGTGACCCTGCCAGTGTCAACTCAATACTAAGCTGTCAATATGGAATTGAGGGTTTATTTATGGCTCAAACCTGGGGGGAAAAATGCCTATATTTTCTTGTCGCATAGTTAAAAAGGAGTATGTATGTAAGTATATGTATACATACACATATACAAATTTATAAGAAGGTAAATTTGACTGTACATCTCTCCCTACGTTCTACTCCATTCATACAATCTCACAATGTGGCAGTGACAGAGCATGACTGGCTACTCTACATCCCCTATAAGCACCAATAAGATTGTAATATAATACTAAATTCAACCCCCTTATCCCGAAACTACAAGACTGTAGTTTGTAATACAATTTGTAATACAATTGTAAATTGTATTGTAAATTGAGTCTAGAGTAATATTTACAATTGTAAATATTATTACTCTAGACTCAGTCTTGGTTTACTCAGACACAGTTCCACTGAACCCCACACCAAGACTGAACTCCCTCCCTTGACATTACGGGGACTGAAAAATTGATGCTAAAAATAAAGATAGTTGTCCTCACAGTCTGACTATTATCTGCAAATTGTATTAAATTCCTCTAGAGAAAAAAAAATGAAATTATGTTATAAGCAGTAGACAACATATTGCACGTTCATTGTTGAGGTGTCACAAAAAGTTTTCTAAAATCATCCTTGCTGATACTGACTGGAAGAAATATAAAGCTATAATAGATAGCTGGTTTAACAAAACTGTCCTAGCATGTCTTTTATTTGATAAGGATTAAAAGAAAATTACTGCATAATGCAATATACCCAAGTCAGCACAGCAGTAAGAGGAGTCATTTTATCTACAGGATTAAGTCTCACAATAGAATAATCCATGATGGAAGTTACAGGAATGGAGAAAAGATGGAGCTAAAAAGGTTGCGTTTTGTTTGAATTTTTTTCTCTCAAGAATTATAATAAGATGATCTAATGCTATATTTCCATAAGCAGAATTCGTTCTCAAAGCATTTCCCAGGATCATTTCTTTTTATATTTAACGAATTTCAGGAAGTCAGGAGGTTGATATTTTATGCTTTAATGTGGTCCCTGGAGAGCAGAATACAGCCATGAAGATACCCTGTATGTCTTATTTTGTAGCTGCCAGAAACATCTTTGTTTTTTTTCCCTAGAACAAAGACTCTCTAGCAATTTATGAATGCAGTCAAATGTTCAGACGTCTCGGTGCAGCAGAGGTTTCACCTGTGCAACTGAGGATGTAGGGAATTTATAAACTTCAGGTTTACAACAGAAAACTGCCTCCAAAGTGGTGTTTGGGAACTGATTTCTCCCCTGCAGAGAGCTAGGATTTCACTGTAAATGCACTCCCAAACTGTTTTAATGCTAGTAGGCTGGGTATGGTGGCCAGCTCCCTCTCCTGCCATGGAAATACCTCTTGATTAGAGTCGGCACAGCTGGTAGTTGCAATTTGCGCTAGGAGGTAAAGCCCAGCTAGAAAACCTAGCTCATAGGAAAGAATACCACTCAGCTGTACCTCCTGTAAGGCAACCCCTAAGAACCAATGTTTTATCTCAAGAATTTTCAAGATAGGATGTATAGATGGATTCAGAGTCCTTGTAGATAATTATGACACATCCATAGGTACTTTTGAGGGTTAATGACAACTAAATTGAAGCAAAAAACCACCACATTAAAGATAAGGGCCTACTCAGGTTTGATTCTTCAATGGAATACAGGAAATGCAAGCAATTAGTTGGTCAGAAAGCTGCATCTAATTTCTCAGTGGGAAATAAAAACAAGGAAGAACTTATCCCTTTCTTTTAATCATTGACAGACTTTCAAGTAAGAATTAACTATGACCAGAAAGTAGAAAAGAAAATCTAAAAGACTTTAACTTACTGAGTTCTCTGAGAACATAATCTGAAATAACTTATGCGTTATCAACTATTTTATGTACAAAATATTAGACTGGATAATATTGTATGTACTAGCTGAAACACAAGCTCGGCAGACAACTGACATTGTTGTTTTGGGGAAAAGACATATTTACCAAAACAGTTTTTCTGATCTTTTTAAAAATCCCACAAAATCTAATAATTTTTTTTTTGCATTCCAAGCAAATGTACTTGAAAAGATTCATGCTTTAAATAATAGAGCTCTGAATTTGCAGCAATGACATAGATAAATAGGTTGCTTAATAGGTTGTTTACTGTGCTATTGGACCTGGAGCATGATAAAGTAAGCAGAAAAGGGACTGCATCAGCTTTATCTCCATAACAACCAAGAAAAGAACTATTACAAAAGACCATGGAAAAGCCACCTTCACAAAACAGGTTTTAACCTTAGAGCAATAAGAGCAGTAAAAGCAGCACAGCACAGTGCCGCTGATGTTTAAATAAGAAAAGACACAGTCTTGGCTCATAACTACTGCAACTTCAGGTTTGATGCTCCAGTTGGGATAATAGAAGTGTAAAGTTATCTGATACAGCAGTCATATGGAACAACAAATTCTTTTCACAGAATTGAATTGCAATCAGTATTTTATAAAGAAAGAAAAGACAGCCTTGCATTAAAGTGATTTTCAGAATACCAGGAAATCGTTCACATAATGCTTGTATTTAGCACTTTTCAGAGTATTAAACCTTTTTAAAATTAGCTAGACTTTATTTCCCCACAAGTTTGATAATTCAAAATTTCTGTGCTGTAGTTTGACCTATCTGGATGAGTTCTTTAAGGTTTTACAAGGAAGACCATTTAAAAGCAGTCTTCGCAGAAACCTTGTACTTAAAAAAAAAAAAAAAAGAGGACTGATGTTTGAAATTAAGGAGTCATTGGGACAGTAGACTCACTTGCAGTCTGAACCTGTTCCTACTCAAAAAGTTGGCAAATCTCCTGCTGGCTTTAATGAGCATTGGATCAAGAACTGGGGTTTTCTTCTTAGATTACAATGTTAAACCACTTTTAGGGGGAAACTACAGCTTTAATATACAGGCCCTCAGTGACATAATGTCTAGAAGAGCCTTACTTTGGCCAAAATTCCTGGGGACATTTTTATTCCCCTATAGGCATTTTTATTCCCCTATTTATTTCCATTTTGTCAGTGGAAATAATTTAGACATGCTACAGGTATATGTAGCCTTGCAGAATGGGTGCAGCTACCCTGGCTGCCACTAGCAATTGCAGTCCATTCTTGCCTATCTCATAATCCACAAACTCTTTGTGTGATCTCTCTCACACAGTGTCATCGCAGTTGATTAAAGGCAAAAATGAGAATTACATTTTATCGAAGAATTTAAAAGGTCTTTTAGCAGAGACTAATTTTATACAGGAAAAAAACCCTCTGAAAATGACTATTTGGTTTGGATATTTTTCTTATGTCATTTAATGCTTGTGAAGAGGGGAAAGGTAAGGGGAGTTTTTTTCTGGCAAGTAAGGGTTCTGCTAAACAAGAAGTTATGGCACAGTTTTCCACATGATCATAAATCAGTTTGGAGAGGAAAAGGCCATTTTCAATAGCAAAGTTCTTTATTAAAATTAATTTCAATGACTCTAGAAAGTAACCCTGACGCATGCAGCGGATACCCTGCCCTTCCACCCTTGTCCCTATGGCAGCCAGAGCATGGAAAAGAGACAGGATGCTTGCCTTGGTTTCCTTAGTCATGTGCACTGCCCTACTGCAGAACTGAAAAATTTTACCTGTAGTGAACACATTTGACTGTAGTGAACACATTTGACCCAATACTGAGACACTGACCTACCTACATGAAGGATTTTCACAAAGACTTCCAATCTAACGATCAATTATTTAATTTTTTTCTAGCCAGACATGCTACTGGTATATGTACAAAGCAAATAAACTGAGAGTGAATACAACTACAACTGCTACAAATAGCAAATGTGTATGTAAGATTTATTCAAGCACTAGTCGCTCAAGATATTATTTCTTCCTCTTTTTCTTGCTTCCATATGTCTCAATCAAGTCATAATTTCATTACCACCTGTGCCAAAACATTTTAATTGCAAAATTCTTTCTGCAAAACATTGTCTGAAATATACAGTTGTAAAGAACATGTCAAGGCATTATGTTTCATATTTACCATTTCAGTATCACTTTTACACTGGAATGTGTAACTTCAATAGTAAGGAGATGTAAACTATTTCTAGTATTTTTTTTGTTGTTATTATTTTAGTGCTCTGATTTACTGAGTACATGAAGGCAGTGATACTAATCAGAGGAGAATGAGAAGCTGATGATTAGCAGATGCAAATGCAAAGTTGCTTTGTTATGATTCTGCAGCAACACTAACCTATTCAGGTATTAACACTGAAGTAGTACCTACCAAATTAACTCTGCACCAGGAATACTGCAGGTGGATGATTTAGCCAGTGGATGTTGACAAGAGACTCTTTTAAATCCCACACAACTGAATATCTTATTCTGCAAATGAGAGATTCAACACATATTTCTACCACGACTGAAATATGGAAGGGAGGGCACACTATGTAAAATCTTCCACCATCAGTTCTAGTAGCTTTCAAAGACATATTGACAAATCAGTTTTGCATAACTCTGAAGTACTCTGAATAGCTGAGCGTGAAAATACCATACTAGCACTAATAGAGTTTGGTCTTCAGATCATCTTGGTATCTTTTCTTTCAGTGGTATTTGACAAATATTGAAGCTCTACAGCAAACTTTGAAAGTATGTCTAGTACCCAATCATAAAGTGTTCCACCTTATGGTTCTTTCGGAAATCTAGAACCCATTCCTGTAGTGACACATACCCATTCATCCTGCGTGCCATTCATAAGCAATGTTCATGAAAGCAAATGTTTCTTTTCAGATTGATATGCTAGTCTGAAAAATTTTACTTATAAAGCTTATAAAAAAATTAAAAATGAATAAACAAACGCAGATATAACCAATATCAGGTAGATGACCTCATTTGTTTTCACAAGAGAATTCTTGTATTTTCTTAGAGGATAAATGTCGTAAATGAGCATCAAATAACTAAACATACACAAGCATAGTATGCTAATATTTTATTCAGCTGTGATATAGTGAAAGGTTACACTTGCTGATAGATTTTTAGCAACTTATTAGTTATGTCAATGTTTTTGTGACTATTCTAATGGCAACAAGGGAAAGTCTACTATTATCACCAAGGGGCAAAAATATAAAGCAAATAGTTCAGGGACTTTCTAAGACTTTTAATTATGTTGGATAACATATGATTACATTTTATCTGTCAGATATGATGCTAAGGCACTGTTGCAGCACTTCTTGTTAGGTAACTAGGTACAGTCGTGATGGGAATATTCTGAGATAGACACCAAACATTAATTTCTACTGATTTATTTATGTGCTTCTATATACGATACATCTGTTAATAACTTAGTGATGCATTAATCAAGCATATTAGTCAAGCCCAATGTCATGATTTTCACTCTGGTATCTGCAGAATTTGATCTTTTCTAGTCTCTGAGAACAAGATGTTTGAGTCAGCATAGAAGTGGGTCTCTTCTTTCTTTAGCTCTGCTGCAAATCACTGGTGTTTCTACATATATTTCCTGTGTTTCATGAACAACTAGGTCCAAAGGCCTTCTTCCTCATTCCATAAGTCAGAAGTAGTCTGTTCCAGTTTATTCAGGTGCATATAACCTGCCAGGTACCAGTCCATTCAAGTGTCTTCAGATATGTATTACCTGCTTGTAGAAAGGGCACCAGATGTTAGAGTCCTTCAAGCAGTTGCAGAACAGTCCAATTAGCCTAATTTTTATTGAGTTTATTGAACTCTGCTAATCAAGCAAATATTTTTAAATATTTCACTTCTTTCTTCACCTCAAATGGGCTTATGCTAACTCTGGGTGCAAGAAACACAAAGTATGTTTCACAAGTCAGCCTTCATGTTACAAGAGTTTGATGGTTTGTAAACCAAATGCAAATATATTGTGTGTATGTATATACATATACACAAAGTTACTAGTAAGATGTACAAGTCAAAACTGGAAACTTCATAAACTTGCCAAATTTATTTTGTTTTGGGTGCAGTTTCTAGATGGCAGCATAATGTGAGACATCTTATTTAAAGATAAATTTCAAAGGAAACCAGACCAAAAAGAAGGTCACCCAGATAGGCGACATCTGCATAATTGCAAACCAAACAATTCTTTATGGAGAGAGAAGCACTTGATCCTTAGTAACTAAGAGCTAGACTGAGATTTTCTTCCCAATCTGTAAAGCTGTCAATGACAGCATCTAGGCAGGCAGGAAAGAAATCCAGACATTTCAAAAATTCTCCTACATTTGCACATGCACCAGGAGAAGAAAACCTGTCCTTCCCTTTGCTTATATCCAGCATGGTGTCAAATTGAGTCTATCCAGCAGCAAGGAGCTAACTTGTGACCTGTAACTCAGGGAGGGAAGTCAGTGACACAGACCTCTACTTGTATCTGTGTGCTTCTGAGATAAGCCAGAAACTTCTAGCGAAGCTCAACTTTACCAGCTCAACCACTGTCACTTTTTAGCACTGCAGTCAGAGTTGGATGATCACATTTTCAATTTATATTTAAATTAATGGTCAAATTCGTAATGCTGCCACCAGCTTGATTAAGATTTGAGTGTGTAAAACCCAAGATGCTATGTTCATTTAATATCCCTTCAGCTATCTGTGTTGTTTCAGAGCATTTCAGTATATTAAAAAAGAGAAAAGTTTAAGAGCTCCATAGATGGAGCTATATCTTCATGCAGAGTGCAGATATTGCAGGGGGGGAGGGGGGAGGATGACGACACACATACGTAAAGCACATGTTTTAAACTCCTGTAATTTAATCTATTATAATTTTACTGGCCTCCATAAAATTATCCGAAATTCATGTTGCGCATACTGCGCTGTTCACTGGATTCCTCTCTGACAAAATAAGATCCTGCCATGCTCAGTACTGAAAAAATTCATAACTAAAACTGATTCTTCCTTGATGAATCTAAAAAGTACCCCATACTCTCGACAAGATTTTGGTGATGTCAGCAGGTTAATATTGTTTCAGAAGTATTTCTGAGCCCCTGCTTGAACCTGAGAAAAACTTGATTTTGTAATAGCATTTAAGTTTTTAAACTAGCACCTTCTAATTATTTTCTCTAGTAATAGTGACCCAGGATAAACTGTTCCAAGCTTGATTTTGATAGAAAATTGAACTGACACCAATTATAACCAACTCTTTATAAATAGCTGCTTATATTTTTATATATTTTTTATATATATGTGTAGTATGTGAAATGTGACAAGGCTGAAAAAATTGTTTACTGATGATGAGTTAGTTATTCTAGTGTTGTTTCAACATTGTAATTATTTAGCAAGAAGTTAGCAATACTTAAGATGCTTGAAGAAATTATGTGTTCTGGATTCAAAGTAAACTATCCAAATTTACCCCCAAATGAAACAAAATTTTGCAGAACATGATACCACTGTTTATTTGACCTTTATTCTCTGAAATATCACTTTTGATGGTTCATTTATTAATAAACTTCTGCATATGATAAGTTCAAAAGTTCCCATCTGAAAAACTAAAACCATTAGAACCAGAATTAATATGTGAATGGGAAAAAAGAT
The DNA here is from genome assembly GCA_033558105.1 of Coccyzus lansbergi. Taxonomy (NCBI): domain Eukaryota; kingdom Metazoa; phylum Chordata; class Aves; order Cuculiformes; family Coccyzidae; genus Coccyzus; species Coccyzus lansbergi. The sequence continues at coordinate 1,043,709 of JAUMJK010000298.1, forward strand.
TGTTCATGCTCTCTTTCTCTCTTGTACATACATGTGTCATATGAATCTCATACATTGCCTATTAACCCATCCAGAGAATTCCGAATAGTCACACTGAAGTGATTTATAAAATACAGGCTACTGATGATTAGTTATAGGCATATTGACTGATACTTTGCTTTAAAATAGAAGCAAGTTTGTATGCTTGATTTTTGACATGGACTAACTTATCCAAATTTCAGAACATTAGCATAACTTGTAATAAAAACATGATATTTAAATGCAATGGAAAACACAATTAACCTAAGGAGGAAGAAAAGTCTTTTCTTAATTGAGTAGCTCACATAAAAGTCAGGTGCTGCTAATAAAATACATTTAATAGGAACTTGATTTGGCTTTGAATATAAAAGAGCATCTATGGAGAACAGTCTCCATGAGTCATACTTGTCTTTTATGAAATAAAGGGCTTATGTAGTTTGGCTGAGTATGCGTTTTTCTTTTTACAAGCCTTTTTCTGTAAAAGTAATATATCATGCTTTCCCCAAATCCAGGATGTGAGTCGTGTGAGCCTCAGACAACGTGAGTCCTCAATGCAACTGCTTTCTTTTCTTTCCAGGTGACAAAGAATAACCGATATGGCATTCCCCAGTGGTCCAATGTCCAAATGGTCCAGTATTTGGTCCTGATCTACCCTGTGCATTTGGGAAAGATGCAGATGCATTGTACCTCCCCTGAATTCATCCAGCCCAGGAACTGTGAATGCTGAAATAATGCAGCCCTCAAGGGGCTGTTAAATCACGCAACCTGACCCTGTGGTTGATGAAATTGTTTGGAGATAGCCACGAAAACTCTCAGATTTCACCTAAGAAAGATCCTGTGTTATTTACACTGTCATCTGTGATGAAGATACCATCAACAGAGGCAAGATCCAGTATTGACAAGTGTGACTAACCACTGAGCACCCTGAGATCATGACATTCCCTGCTCCCCTAGAACTGGTTTTTTTTTTCACTGCACCACAGAGGAGGAAAGAAGAAACACAGAAAGATCTCATTTTAGGAGATTTTTCATGCTGGGTGATGTCTCTGTCCAATTAGTTCTTCTGGGAAATGATTCACTTATTTCTAATAGTGAGAGCAGATGCAATATACAGCTTTACCTACATGAAGCCTGGCTGCCTTACAGTAAACCAATCCTGACCTCAGGCTTCTGAGGTGGCAGTTGACATCAGTCAGAAGAGTTAATTCATATCCCCCACGTGAAATTTTGTCAAACCTGTGAAAACTTACCCAGATTCAGCCAAGTGATAAATCTGTGGAAAACCTCCAGTCCAGGGATCTTTTTGCTCAATTTCCTGTCTCTGACAGTGATCAGTAGCTTGAGGAGAAGTATCAGAAAAGGGTAAGTAAGTGGTATACCTTCCCTGGCATGCATCCAAGCCTTGGCTGAGACATAACGTTATCCTTAGAAAGTGGTCCTGATCCAGTCCTGATTTCTGAAAAGCAATGCCATATGCTGTGGGTGCACACCAAAGGCCTCACAAAGATCAATTGAACCAAAAAGGTGAAGAAAGCAATGCTTATTTTCTTAAAAAATGTGAAGGGGCTGAAGAAACTGAAGTACAAAATAGAGAAGTAACAAAAAAGGGAGGCAAAGGAGGAGGAAGTATAGAAAACAAGATTTCACTAGGAAAAAAAAAAAAAGATGTTTTCCCTAGGAACACTTATCACATAATTAATGACCATTTCATCATTTGTTTTCACAAGGAAGCAAATAAAATTTCTACTTAGAAATTATTAGCAGTCATTTTCCAATTATCAGGTGTTTTACAGCATAACCAAAATAATGTTCCTTAATAAGGAAACTTGGAAGCTGACCAGAACTTAATATAAAAAAAAATTAAATGGCATCTAGAATAAAGACAATTACAGGTTTAAGACAATGTATTTTGCTTTAGTAATTTATAATGTTTGTATAATTAGAAAAATATTTTAGAAGAATATTTAATACCCTTTTAATATAGAATCTCAATTCCAGTTTATTAATAGGCCTGTAATTTTGAAATGGAAAGAAGTGATTTAAAAAAAACCAATAAATTCTTTGTCAAGGCCTTGTCATGGTATAAGAGGATATATGACAACATGACTTCTGTTTTTCTCAAAACCCAGGTAAGGATTTGATCCATGCTCTGCACGAGAGTGTACAATGAAAACATATATATGGAACAAATTGTGATAAAAAGGTAGAGCTAATTCTATGGTTCCATCTTGCTGATTTGTTTTCTCCTTTTAGGAATATAAAGACAATGAATGTTTTCTTTTAATGATTTAATAACACACATGGATCACCTTTTTAATGCAGAGAAAGGAAATGCCTCCTTCATGTACAAAGGTCAATTATGCCTTGAAGGCTTGTAGAAATCAATGTAGTAGTGATAATGAAAGGTTACTGTTTAGATGAAGCCTGGCTATAGAAGTTAAAATCCAGTAATGAAGACTTAAGAAGTGTTCAAGATAAACTGGACAGTTATAACTCTAAGTAATAAAATGGTCCTTCCTAGTAGCTGCTTCAACATGAAAAAAATGAATACAAATTATGTGTTTGAGATAAATTCTAAAGTCTGCTCAGAGAGATAACCAAATTACAAACTTATTAAAAGGCCATCTGAGCCTCATACCCATGCATGACTGTATATTTTAACTGGAATTAAAAAATGGTCACCTGATCTCACTTTCAGTAAATAAGTTGAAAGTCATTTTCCTGGTTAAAGTGGTGCCCACTTTAGTTAGTACAGATAAGGATCTGTTAGCATTTTCATTATGCAGCCCTATTTTTAGGGATTTAATGCAAGTTGGCTGTCAAATCGAGTTCATCATTAAAATAAGATATACAGTGACTCAGACCAGTGAATGTTCATTAATGGAGAGGAGAGGAGAGGAGAGGAGAGGAGAGGAGAGGAGAGGAGAGGAGAGGAGAGGAGAGGAGAGGAGAGGAGAGGAGAGGAGAGGAGAGGAGAGGAGAGGAGAGGGAGAGGAGAGGTACTTTGGTGTGCAGGTACCAAGGTTAGGTAAAAGACTCTCAAAGCCATATGTTTAAGTGTCTGGTTATGCTTAAGGAGCGAGATGCTTGGCTAGAGTGCCTTACTGAGTCTCTCCACATCTTCCTCCAGCTGCAATCCTGAGCAGCTGACTCTGTTCTTACAAGAGACAGTAAGAGTGTCTTTTGAGAGGTGAGCCAGCTCGCACATTTTCTTGGGAGTTGGTTTCAAATCTTCTTCCTGAAACAAGGTAAAGACACAAGCTCAAGGCTTCCTATTTAGCACTTCCCCACTTTATGTGATGGCAACACACCTCTGGTTATTGTCCATGTGCCTGCCAACAAACAACATTCAGGCACCAGCAGTTCTATAGGTATCAAAAACACAGTTCTTCTAATAATATGCATTAAAAGTCCTGGGACCTGGAAGGACTCATTTAGCACCCTAAATTAATTACATGAGAGATATCCAGTACAAAAACTCTTTTTCTGTTGCATGCACTTGGACCTACACATACGTTAATCCATTAATTATACTGGGAAAGGTTGACAGAGTCCATTTAGGAGTCTGCTGGAAGACCTCATTTTCTGTTTCTTAGCCAGGCAATGAAACATTTTGTTTCAAAAAGATAAGGGCAGCTTTGGGCATGTTCAGAAACTTAACTATAGTTCCTGGGGCACAATAAAATGGAAATTATAGCATTTGTGGTAGACTGTGGTAGAGTAAGGATTAGGGTCAGAAAGAGAAGTGTATAAAGCTCATCTTAAACTCTTCCTTAGATACCTATCAGCTGCTTCTTTAGCATATTCAGTCCTTAAACTAGAGTACTCAATTGATAAAATCAGGGCAGTAGTTATAAATGAGCCTTTAATTTTTAGTATTCATGTTGCATTCTCTGGTAATGATTGAGAGCCAAAATCTATTTAGAGCTAGGGAAAATATCTTTTATAAAGAAATCATTGTAAATCTTGGCAATTTTTGCATCACTTATTCACAGTCTTTTATTAAGCCGGCTCTATAAATGGCTAAACAATATCACATGAGTAACATCCATTGCAGATTTTTGCTTTTTTCCAATGAATAATTATCTCGACATTTTCTGCTTGCTCAAACAGCCCTTATTCTCAGACATATAGATATACCACTACTAATACCACATTCGGAATATTCTGAAAGTCTGTCATAAGTATCCAAGACTACATTTTCAAGCCAGACATATACATTATAGTGTGCAATGCCTATTAAATTTCATAAGAACTGAGCTGCTAAACCCACATTCCTGTATGATCTCTCAGCATATGGAAGAGAGAGGTATCCTTTGTATTGAACCCAGCGTTAATCTTCATTCTTGCTCTTTTTCATGGTGGATCTCAGTAATTCCTCTCAGCTTCCTAGCTCACAGACTAGCTTGAATAGTTTGTGTTTAATGCCAACACCGTGTAAAGTCACCATAAATCCTCCTACTGGACTAGATAGCTATGAAACGTGCTGTGGGCTGTATTGCACTCTCTGTTTTGAAAATTTAGGGGGAAATGCTTAAAGAATGCTGTGATTAAGTTAGGTGTTTTGACTACCAATAAGCTGGAGCACACAGGCGCCGTGATTTATGGTACTTCGAGGACTGCTGAGGCTGAACTGGATATTTCTAAAGTGAAAAGAGATATGCTATAACATTAGCTGGTTCTTCATTAGCAAGAAGAAAAATACAGCTCCAGGAAACATTTTCCTTTACAGGCTTACTGACACTTGGCATAATAATATGAACTAGCATATATAAAAAAATGAGGTGGTAACATTGAGTTTCCTTGATCACAACACTGTTAAATACTAAGGAAGCAGTGCTATTTTTCACAAGTCCTTACCATAACAGCCATTGCAGAATTTCCTGCTGACTACTTTGTCTGTGGAAGAGCACTCATAAGACCTTGATTGCTGCTGCTGAAGGACCAGTTAGTGGGTGATGTGCAGCAGTTAATGTCCATGACCTTTTTTTCTGTAAAGAAAGGTGCTCAGCAGCTCTGGTTTCCTGGTGTCATTCCTCCAGCACTTGTCCCATCGTGTTCTGTCTTCCCCTTCCAGTAAGAGGAAGAACCTAATCCTGCCCTCCTTGGCACATAATCTTTCAGACTGCAAAATTTATTTCTACTCTCTGTCCTGGTAAGTCTTCAAAAGGTTCTACTTAGATAAGCCATAAAAAAATGGAAGGGATTCAGCCTTGACACATTTTCAGACATATAACTAAAAAATGTATGCAGCAGAGAGAGGTTATTTTTACTGGATCCATAGATTAATTTCCATGGAATTCTGTACTTAGGAGGTGAAATTGTCTTCACAGAGATATGGAACAAGGACCGTGAGCTGTTTATGCCACATCTTGCTATTGGTGTTTCATATCCATTTAGACGTGTTTGAAGGTACCTGCAGACAGGTGAATTTCAATCAAAACTAGCTTAGCATCAAATTCAAAAGTCAATAGACTCTGTCACTTGTTGCCGACCTGCAGTAGAAGGTGCAGCTTAGTGTTGTAATGACCATGTTCCACATAAACATAAATTAAAAATAAACCCTACTGTGCTTAATTTGAATCAGAAAATTGACGCGAGCTCACAAAACTGAAACAGTGGTGGAAGCAGATGGTTATACAATAAACTTGAATAAGTCATTTAACCTTTTTTATTTGTCTTTAAAATTTTCCTGCATGAAAGCGTTATCGTTTCATCTACACAAGAACTTTAAACTGTACATAATTTATAAGGGATAAGAAAATATCCCTTTCAACTGTTCCAGTCTGTTGGATCAGTCACATTCAAGAAACATTATATTTTTTAAAAACATTAAACAACAGATATTTTTGAAACCAGTGGAGCGTGCATGTATTCAACCAACTTTTTAGCAAGACAAATCTGTCTGCACCTACAAGTTGACCACAGTTCAATGCAGGGTTTGGAGGTCAAACTGGAGCTGTGGGGAGTGATGGGGACAAGGCTTCATGAAGCCCCTGGGACAGGCTCCCTGCAGCAGCCAGGGTTGAACATAAGGGCAGGGCAGGATCTCAGCTAGGAGCCAGAGCCTTAAGTCGGCAAGGGAGGTCAGGATGAGGGCTGGAGACAGGGATCTGGGTCAACCTTCATCCGAGGTATAACCAGATAAACCCCTGGAAGAGAAGGGCATTCAGGCCCCTTGCAATATTAATCTGACTTGTAGGCTTGAATTTAGAAGATTTGGTTTTGTTTATTGTTTAAATCTGGATGGTTGAAAGTCATACTAAAGAAAAAAACACTGTGATGACTTTTCAGAACTTAAATGGCATAAATAGATACATTTTTTCAAAGTATTTTTATTCCTCACATACATATTTACATTAAAAGTATTCTTATAAAAATCCCTTTTAAAAGACTGTTTTAGAATCACTATATATGTTGATTTGTGTCCTCACAGAGGAAAACATGCTTTTCCTGATACTTCCTATGCTTTGGATTGGTCTTCAGATGTAAAAATAAATCCTCCTATTTGGGAAAAACAAGAGGCAACAGCCATATCTCATAGAGTCCTAAGTGATCAGATAGAGCTGGCTTTTATTTTCTTGTCAATAATATAATTTTTATATCAATTTCATAATAAAATTGAAATGCTTGTCATTCCCAGAAACAGGAGCACAAAATAGCCAAGTATTTCCTAAAATGCAAGGAAGTGGTGGTCTAGCCACCACCAGTGTAAAAGCGTAAAAGGTTCTCCCTGGCTGCCTAGAGACTGATTCTACATTGGAGAACTTGGAGCACGCAAAGCACATTGAAATAAGCTTGTGAACGTATTGCTAAGACTTCCTGAGGGACCTGCTCTTTCCCTCCCTGGGATCCACAGCTCAATGCTACTCACATCGCTGAGATACACTACTTTTTTTTCTGAAATCCTCTAATTACTAGTTTTGAATTCTTGAGTAGTCTTCAGTCCTCCAAACAAAATTATCCCCCACCAACTTACAGTGTAAAATCGAAATTCTGTTGTTTTTTTTTTATTTGATTGCAAATATCTCATTGATTGTCCTAGTTTTGCAATTCTCAAGATATGGAATAAGTAATTTTCAAGAGGAAAAATCAGGAGAAAAATGTGATAAGTGGGAAGCCTGGGTCACTTCTTAGAGGTTCAGACCCTCCCTGCTCCAGAATCCTACATGCAGTGATAAGAAGTTAAATCATGAATGGACAATCAGGGAAGTGTTGTCCATGACTGAAATGCTTGAAATTTGGTGCACCGAAATGTGTTGATTCAATATGCCTTAATAAAGGTCTTAGTAGAGTAAGCAGTTTTCAATATTTTATCACAATATAGCTTTTGTATGTCGCTACGAAGTCAGAAAGGGATTTTAAGAGATCATCCATCCTGTCCACAATGCAGGACTAGCTGCAGCTGTGTAAGTCAGTTCACTGGCAGACTGGGAACTGAGTTTGCATAAATGCTGTAGCACTGAGCGGTGTCAGTGCCAACAACAAAGAGTTGGCACTGCAGTTTCAGAAATGCCTGCGCCTTTCCGCACTCTCCCAGAGAGTTCCTGGCACAGTTTGGGAGTCCCCACATGCCAGGGACTGACCACAGCAGACACACTGCAGGCAGGAAATAAATATTTTAAATTTTCAGATCAATGACAATCCTGCAGTTTTAGAAAATCAACAAGTAAGTCCTTCCTTATTCTGTCATGATAATTAACACCATTTAAATTTATGAATTAAGTAATGGGCTTATGAACAGAAATATATCATAGAATCATAGAATGATTTGGATTGGAAGAGACATTTAAAGGTCATCTAGTCTGACCCCACCGCCACGAGCAGGGAATTCTTCAACAAGATCATGTTGTGCCAGAGTCTGGTCCAACCGGACCTTGGATGTTTCCAGGGATGGGGCATCTGCCATATCTCTGGGCGATCTGTGCCAGTGTTTCACCACCCTAGTCATAAAATATTTCTTCCTTATATCTAGTCTGGATCTACATTCTTTTAGTTTAGAACTAGCCCTATCACTTCAGGCCCTGTTAAAAAAGTCTGGCCCCAAATCCCCTCTCTGGGGTAAAATAAACACCCTTCTTTTGATTATCAGAGTCAGAAAACTTGAGAAGTTCACAACCATTGGAAATTAAATAACTCAGTAACTAATAATATTAAAATGTCTTCTACATTTTTTCTTGCTAATTATTCTGTGGCTTACGAGTCAATTCAATTTATATTGTGTCAAATTTTGTTTAGGTGCCACTGGTTGATAGTATATTTTATGACCTAAATATTTTGGAAAACTGCTTTGCAAAGACGGGCAGTTTTGCTTTAAAAAGCACTAGAATTATCTAATAAACCTCAGTATAGAAAAGCATTATTGAATCAAACTCTTATTTCAGGCACAGCCTACATTTTCACCTCAGAAAGTATTTTTTATATGTTAGTTTTGTGGGCTTATATAACAAGAATAAGAATATAACTTTGACTTTGGTAGCAAAAATGTCTAAGAAAAGTATTAAATGAATAGAAATAAATTCTAAAAAGCAAGCATAGAATTGTATTCCATGATTTTAAGTGATGCAGAGAATCACTGGTCAAACAGTATATTTTTAATAATCAGACTGTTAGCAGCAGTGATTTGCCAGATTGACACTTGTCACTTAAAAATTCCACTGGTCATAACCTGTGTGGGGTTGACTTTATTTAAATCAGTATAAGTATTAAATTTTAAAATACAAGAATTAAACAAAAATGTGTGACACACAATTTAGAGTAAAAAGTGAAATTTACAATTCAAATGTTTTTTCCTAGTTTCACATGTTGACTACTCTGGATTTATTTGAAAATAAATCCATCATTTATTTGAAAATAAATCCATCCTGAAAATTCATTTCTAAGGCAGGAAAGCTAAGTTGCTTATCAACTGGTTATCTGACATAATTTCGCTCCAGACTGTTATTACTACCTGTAGTTGGTCAAAAATGTTTATCAAAATGGATTTGATGGAAACTGTGCTATAAAACTACTTCATTAGAAAACAAATAGGACAGAAACAGCTTGAACTTGAAGGGAATGTAAGAGATTTTAAATCTCCATTAATCAGTATCTTCCTTAATATTACATGCTATAACTCCAAGAAAACACAGTGAAAACATGTAGGAATATAGATTGCTTCCAGACATTTTCATTAAAGGAACTGGAATTTGCAAGTAAGTTTTTAAAAATGTCATATCATGGGAAATACTGAAAATATTTATGATGTTTCATGAAAGCAGACTTCAAAATATCAAAACTGTCAACAAGTCATCAGTCCAGAATTATGGCCAACTCTTTTCAAATATAAATAGACCCAAGATGGAGAAAAAGGGCAGAATACTATTTACTAATTTTACCAGTCAGCCAATGAAGGTTGGAAAATGAAACATAAAGTAAGTTATTTTTCTGGTTTTCATAGGCAAAGCAGCCAGAAGAAATGAAACTGTATGCTGAGTCTCCTGCAACTTGCTTTTGTTCTGACGAGACTGCCACCAATAAATACTAGATATTGGTTCTTCTTGGTTCTTTGTCTACCATTTTGCTGAAGGGTTTGAATATTTCTTTGCAGTTATACAGTTGTATTTGTTTACAGTGAGATATCCAGGAAGTTTTGCTGTTTGCAGCCTCTGTTAATTTTGTAAGAACATTTATTTAGGCATCTTGAAGTCATGAGAATCATGCATGCTTTGCCTTAATATTCTCCCTTTAATAGTCTAGCCATATGCTTAAAGTTACCCTTTCCCAAACTAAGATCTTAATTAAAGACTCAAAAAGGTATGCCTTAAGATTACTTACAGTCTTACTGTATCCACAGAACCGTGATGGCTGTAGGTAGTTCCAGTAGATTACTGTTTCTCTAGAGGTAGCAATACATATGCTTAGAATAGTAGAATCACCAGGTTGGAAGAGACCCACCGGATCATCGAATCCAACCACTCCCACCAATCTCTAAACCATGCCCCTCAGTACCTCATCCACTCACACCTTAAACATCTCCCAGAAACGTGAGTCAACCACCTCCCTGGGCAGCCTGTTCCAGTGCCTAATGACCCTTTCTGTGAAGAATTTTTTCCTTATGTCGAGCCTGAATCTCCCCCGGTGGAGCTTGAGGTCATTCCCTCTTCTCCTCTCCCCTGTCACTTGGGAGAAGAGACCAGAACACTCCTCTCCACAACCTCCCTTCAAGTAGTTGTACAGAGCAATGAGGTCTCCTCTCAGCCTCCTCTTCTCCAGGCTAAACAACCCCAGCTCTCTCAGTTGCTCCTCATAAGACTTGTTCTCCAGCCCCTTCACCAGCTTTGTTGCTCTTCTCTGGACTCACTCCAGAGCCTCAACATCCTTCTTGTGGTGAGAAGCCCAGAACTGAACACAGGATTCAAGGAGTGATCTCACCAGTGCTGAGTACAGAGGTCACGCTGGTCACGCCGTTTCTGATCCAAGCCAGGATGCCATTGGTCTTCTTGGCCACCTGGACATACTGCTGGCTCATGCTTGCTAGCAATAGGTGGTTTTTTTTTTCTTTGCCAAGTTTTCTTATCATTCTACCTTTCAGGGTAAAGTCCTCACATGAGCTTTTGTTCTGTTTATGGGCATTCCTGGTTTTATATCATTTTAATTCTATCCAAATTAATTTGATCATGCTTTTAAACAGTTTATGGAATTATTAAATGTACTATATTTATGTTTATATTGTGTGCAAATGTATAATATGATATTTGTATAAATGTTGGCCTAACCAATCATCTTTACTTTTATCTCATTTCAATACTGCAGGAAAAAGATGACTCATAACTTTTATAAAAAATATGAATGAGAAAAACATGCTAGCATGTACGGAACTACTGAAATTCATCTGTGCTCAGAATCATACACTCACTGCTCATTTACTTGACATGCTATTAATAGAGGTTCTGTTTTTGTTAAATAGGCTCAAATTATATATTCTTTCATTACAATGCTCAGGAGCACCATAAAATGCTCAGGAACAGTATTAGAATTATAGAAAAAACATAGAAGTGCATTGCACTGAGTCTTTATTTGTTATAATTAAGGGCTTAAAAGCAGAAAAGGGAAGAAATGCTTTGCAGAGTACTGTCTCCTGCCCTGAGACACTTTCAAAACCTGAATATACATCTCACAGCTTTTCCACACATGAAACACCTTGCTAACAAGAATTACAAAAGCAGAATTGGCAGTCAGCAAGAAAATATTTTCAAGTTGTATCTCCAAAAGCAGTTATATTTCTTGCCCTAAATATGCTTACTGGAAAACTTATGACCACCCACCCTCTTGTGTTCAGAAATTATCCAATAATTTCCATCCAAAAACAAACAGTTACTCAGTCTTTTCATCATTTCTGGTGTTTGCTTTGCATATTTACAGACACAATTCTGTTTCATTCCATCTTTCACTTGACCAGATTATGCAAAGTGACTTATTTTAGAGTAGGATTAGTTTAACACAAACTTATGCCTGTATATATTTCATTAGCCAACTCATGGAGGCTGCCATAATATTTCTCCTTGGTTAGTTCAAGACAGCTTATCTTTAAGTGAAAATGAAGAAAAACTACCTTGAATTTACCATGAGACAATTGTGAGCAGGCAAACACTTAATACAATGTGATGCCTAGTAAGCCCCCTTCCTTCCCAAGTTTGCAGTAACTCATTCATATATCCACATCCTGAGGCTCTTCTTTCATTGCAGTACCTATTCAGTTGTAATTTTTTAGGGAGATTTTCATTTACATACTTGAATATACCCTAAAATAATGTCATTTTTATCATTTGAGTACTGTTTTTGCCCATTTCTAGCATTACTGGAAATACTTTAGATGCACTTTTTTTGATAGTTGTGGTTTTAAGTGGTTCATGGGCATTTTGTGGTTGTGTTACACTCACAAAATTACCTTCCTCCCTCATTTGCACCTGTTGCATTCTCACTTTATAGCATTCTTCTTCCTAGTACCTGGGTGCATGATCTTACATTTGGTACAACATGTTATCCTCCTATTTCTACTATTCCCTTCCTCATGGTAATCCAGTGTTTCCTGTATGATACTCTGATGCTCTTCTGTATTGATTAGTGTTCCCAGCTCTGTGTCATCAGTAGATTTCATCAGCACACAGTTACTCTTTGTGCCAAGGCCAACAATAAAAAAGTTACATATAATCAGCCTGAAGACCTATCCTTGAGGAATGATACTAGCTACCTTCCTCTGGCAACACTCTTCCCTTTTTAGTAGTCTCTCCATTAGCTCAGTTTTCTTCCTGCTTTACAGTCCTTATATTGTGCTCTGTCAATCCCAGCAAACTGTATTTAAGGCCAGGTGAATTTATCCTTTAAGATTTGCTCCCTTTGCCTGTAATGCTTGCTATGTCAACAAAGACAGAGATCAGGTTGGTCTGGCATGATCCATCATATATTATCACCCACCATTGCCTTCTACTTTCCATTTGCCTCTTTGTCTTTTCCTTCAGGTGTTCTAAAGCCTTACAGACTATTCTAATCAGACTGTTTGGTATATAGGAGAAGACTACCAACTAGCTTGTAAATAAACAGCAGATGCAAATTCAGATGATTTCTGTGGGGTATAGCGGTAAAGCCAACGCAAAACCACCTCTTGTTGTTATTCAAATAAAGCCACAAGATCAGGGCTTAAGTCTCTTGCTTCTTGATAAGTATCCTAGCTACCAGTCTAGTGGTTAAAAGGGTAGCAGGATTTACCCTTCCAGTTGTGTCTCAGAATAAATAAATTCACTTTGAATGCTGAAAAGCACGCTCAGTACCTTGTTATGAAATGCCCTTTTGGGGCATTATATAAGACAGTATAGGTGCCTCACCTAGGCTTGTGAATTTCATTGGGTGCCAAGGAGCCTGAAATTACTCATGTTATTATCTCCATTTAAGAACTCTTCCTAATGTGATTGAGAAACTGGATTCTTTCAAACAGCATAAACAGAAAGGGCTTGTTTTATCATCACTGATTTTTTTTTTCCTACTTGTAAGCAGGGAGAAATGAATGGTAAAATATCTTCTCAAGGTTGCAAACCTTCCAGGGTAAGCGTCAAACTTGGTGTTCAGCACCATCTCGGTTCCAGTACAGTTTAGAAAGCTGATTTCCTTTATTTATGCACACGATACCAAGAGGCTCGCCTTACCTTTAGAGTATTTTCCCAATGTATATTTTTAAGGAATTTCAAAGTCATCCACTACAGTAAAGTAGGCTTAAACATTCACAGACATTCTTCTCTGCTTTCCTATTCTCACATCATGTACTTAGATAGGCTAATTTCTCCTCCTAAAATTAGCCATCAAGAAGTGTATGATACTAACATGACATTACTTTGTCCACTACAGGCTGCTTCTAGTTTGTTTTTAACATTTGCTGGGTTATTTTGTTGTCTGGCCATTCAGAAAAGCTCTCATATTGATTAGACGTAGCTTCATGATCTTTTTACATGTTCTCAAAAAGGAAATAGTTTTAAAACTTCTAACCTTCTTACTTCTAGACAGAGCAAAAAATAAAACTCATTAATCATGTCCTGCAGAATGTCACTATTATAGATGCTGTGGAGAGTTGCCACAGTGGCAGTAAAATATTCATATTTTCAGAAAACCAATTACAAGGTACAGTAAATCACTTAAACATGTTATTGGTGATATTCAGCAAGCAGTGAGAATTTCTTCCTGTACACATAATTACCTGAGGCAACCACTCCTTTTCATGGTCAGTGAGGGGAAAATGATAGTTGATGGTGAAAAGAGGAACTTAGGTTTGCAGAGACACCTCACAGAATAAAAAAGTCACCATTTTTCACCGTTGATTTCAGCAGGACCTGAATGTACTCTTTACCTCAGTGGTTAGCAGAAAATAAGCTCCAAAGATCTCTTTTAAAACTTTGCTTATTGACAGTACAATTTGATTACCCTGACCACTTCTCTAGTATCCCTGTCTATTTGGTTTGTGATTCCTGTGAAAAAAAGATCAAGGACATTTTTCCTAGCATTGTAAAAGGTTGTAGTTGCTTTGCTTTGTCTCTGACAGTGGTGCTCATTCTCACCAGAATTCCCCAAATTCCACCTGAATGGAAAATTCCACCTTTATAAGAAAAATTCCGTTGTCATTTCTCATGGTCTTGGCTTTTTTTGTTCTGAATCCCTCTCTCACAGCTTTTCCAACCACAGTACTGACGAGTCCCCGATATCTGGTTTGGAGGACACATTTGTGGCTTATGTGATGATCCCTTTATAAGTATGTGAGGAAACCCGTGGTTATTCTCACCCTAACCCCTCCTTTAGGTCCTCACTCTCATGCATCTGCATGCTTTCTGCATCTTATTATAAATCTGAACCGCTGGTTCTCTGTATTGAAGAACAGTCTTTTCCTGTAGGTTTTGTATGCCTTATAGCCAGGAACTCCAGATGCTACCATGACAAAATTACATAACTGTAGGAAAAAGCCCCATGGGTGTGTATTTTTAAACTGCTGCATACAACAGAACAATACTGGGTATGTGACAGTGTAATCGTTGAACAATGAACGCACATATTTCCTTTGCCTGGATTCTGTTAACAGTTACTATGGAAATGTAAATTAAATAATTGGTGATGTGCTGGACTATAAATACACCTGTAGATGTCATCTGCAGTGCCCGCTTTTCAAAGCAAAAGAACCTTGCATTAGATGTAAATGCAAGAAATGTTTGCTTGAAACACAAGAGACTTACTACCGTCTTTACTGAGTAGCTATCTAGACAGCACTCCCAGACCTGAGCGAGAAGATATGTAGATTTTGGCAGAAAAGACAAAATCTCTCTTTCCCTCTTTAAATTCTCTTTGAACTATTCCTTTCCTTCTTTTTTCTTTAAAAAAATTTTCCTTTTCTTTGGTCTTTTTGCTGCCTCTTTTGTTTATTTTTCTATTAGATAGATTTCTTTGGGTTTTTTTGAAATCTTTTTCTCAAATATCATTCCTGTATGTTCACCACAGAAAATTTCTCAAGTTAAACTGCAGAGATGGTGAACTATGTCTAAGTACACTTGTCTCAGTTTGATTGCTTTTGCTTGTCAGTCCCCCTAAATCTCCTTCCTGTGCTAGATATTATTCTTTCACCATTAGCGGCTTGATCTTCATAACCTTCTCTTGCCCTGCCAGTTCTCCCAGAAGATAAAAGGATGCTTCAGAGGATCACAGACCTTCTTTGACTATGGATTGATTATGCTCTGCTTTCCAGAAAAACATGTCACCCGAAAGCCAGCAGACAGTAACCTTTGGTTGCAACCAGGGTGATTCACTTGTGTTTACACTGACATAAATTGTAAATAATCCCACTGAAGCCAGCAAGTCAACTCTGTGCATTGGTATATATCTGAAATGAGAATCAAACCATATATTGTTAAGACTTTCCAACAGACTCACTATAGTATAAATTCTACACACAGCAGCTTTAATACCCACTAGCAGAGTGCTTACTTGTAAAAGATAACTGGAATTAAGCGTCTAAATAAAGACAGGTTCTTTGAAGATCAGATATAGTTTTACATTGCCCCACACTTTCTATCACTGTTGCAAAGCAATACTGTCACTGTTAGCAGTTGTAAAAAGGTACATGACTTTGCTTTTATAGATGAAGCTCACAGAACAGGAGTGACATTTGGCAGCATGCTGAGCGTTTCAGTTCCTTATGGCAGCACGCGACATACTAGCCTTCCACACACTCGCAATATAAAACATTTGGCTTGTAAGTGCACTGTTCATATACTCATCATCTAGCTTACCCATAAGCTGCACACGTGCTCTGTGCTGGTCTAAAAGATCCGAAATACAGCCACATGCTTAATCACTGGACACTGACTACTACGTGGGCAGAACTTACAACACCCAAACCTATTTTTTAAAACAGGTAAAACAATTTGATCAGAACTTTTTCTGCTGGTGTGTGTGCACAATTATATACACATATACACAAGTGCATACACAAAGACATACAGACACATGCGTCCTATACAAATATTCTTTGACTTCAGTGAGAGCAACATTTCATTTATTTCAAGGTAAACTAATGGCAGACAAGAAACAAACTACACTTAGAATCATAGAATCACCAGGTTGGAAAAGACCCACTGGATCATCGAGTCCAACCATTCCCATCAATTACTAAACCATGCCCCTCAGCACCTTGTCCACCCATGTCTTAAACACCTCCAGGGAAGATGACTCAACCCCCTCCCTGAGCAGCCTCTGCCAGTGCCCAATGACTCCTTCTGTGAAAATTTTTTTCCTAATGTTCAGCCTAAACCGCCCCTGGTGGTGCTTGAGGCCATTCCCTCTCATCCTGTCCCCTGTCCTTGTACCTCCAATGCTGTCTTGAACTTCATTGCACTTGCTACTAAGTAACTTTGAATCTTCATCTTTAGAGCAGACAGAATAATATGTGAGACTATACTAACACACAAAGCCACAAGCAGCCACTTCATAGTTAAATGGTTTGAGATTTGCAGGATTAAAATGTCGATGTCTCACACTTTAAGAACTGGATTTCATGTCCAAATTTAACAAATTAATTCTTCAGAGGAAAATTGGATTGCTATACTGTTCTTGAACTTGATACTCATTGACTGCTACAGCAGAAACAATTAAAATGAGCCCATCAGAGCAATTAAATATCAGGAAATGAACAACTGTAATCCCTAGAAATTTCAAACATCAAACATTCATTTATTTTTGTAACATGTCACAGAATATTTATCAATGTTTAAATACAAACAGAAACCATTTCCAATACTTTCCATAAAATGTCTTTTTACAGAAATGTATTCAGAATCTCTCATAATCATAATGAAACAGGTATACTTATATCTTAATTTTAAGGTAGTATGGATTTTCTCTGAAGTCTGAAAGTGAAAGGATAACAGGTGCATTAGTAAACATTAAACCTTGACGTAGTTTGAATTTGGGCTATAACAATCTAGATGCATTAGTTCTAGCTGCACCTTCATGATGAAAGGCAATTCCTATGGAAATAAGAGTTATGCAGGTACATGTGGGTATGTTTGGATACAAGCTTTCACCAGCCAAGAAGAAACAAGAACAGTAGTTGACCTTTGTATAATATGAAGTTTGTTCCCCAATGCCATCTGCTCTGAATGGTACTAGTGTACATGATTAGGAATACCTTGAATTACAACGTAAGGAGGTGATTGTTAGTGTTGCAGATTTTAACGTGATATTCTAAGAGTTTGCATGTGTTTTAGGAGATTGTTAAAAGCAACATTAAACTAACCATACATTTTTAGTGATGAGACTATAGTCCTTGACAGACAGAACATTGGTATGTCTACCTCTCACTATTTAAGTTTTGAAAGAGTCAAAACGTAACCATCTGCCTTTTCTCTGAAGTTATGCTAATTGTGACAAATCCATGGATTATAAGTTAAAATAATGATAAAATGATAAAGTTCAAACTGTGGTATAGCTGGGTGTGAGGGCTGGAGGTCTATGCCTGGGCGCACACCCAGCACACTCAACGCATCATTTGCCTGGGAGGCCCAGAAACTCCTCAGCTAGTCCCTGCACAGGGCAGAGAAATGGTTCACTGGGTTTATTTGATATAAGTACTGTCTTGAAAGAAGGTGATTGACTGAACTCTGCAAAAAAGCTTTTGACTAGCCCTTGAAGGAACTCTCCAGGTGGGAATTTTGGACAGCCACTTCTCCTAGGCAGCTCCTGCTGTGCTTAGTCCAATTACTAGATACTATTTTTGTGCTTAAGAAGTGCTGATTAACTCCCTGGGTGGAGAAACTGGCAGTTTCCCCCAGGCAATTTCTGCCACAGAATTGACCAAATCTATATAAATTATTTTAAATCGTTGCTGGTGACTGTTCCTGAAGATGCAGAAATGGTCACACAGGACAATATTTTGTATTTAGTTAAGATGGAACATTTTTCACACAAAATTCAAGACAATCAATAGCAATGGCTAATGCATGTTCTGCAATAGTCACATAGGACCATGGCCCAGCTGAATTGTAAGAACTCACTGAAACAGTTCAAAGACTTTCATTTGATATAGTTGAAGTTGTCACTGTAAGGGATGTTTGTACCAAAGACTCCTGTCACCTTCTGGGAAAAGACAAGACATCTCATTTACGAAAACTGACTACACGCATAAACAATTCCTTGTATAAAAATTTTAATAAATTAAGATTTTTTAAAAAATGCTTTGCCTATGAGCATCTGTGCAAAACAATAGATGGGTCATTCAGTACACTCTTTCCTATAAGCCTTATGGATAGTTCATATATTCAGAATATTATTTAACTTTAAGATGCAAACTAGCAAATAGTCTGACCTGGTACCTGAAGTGCTTACAAGTACAGTTGCTTATGTTTCTCCTAGTATTTTCTATGCTGCATTTTCAGAGGAAGACACACAGTCAAACATCACTGTATCCGCTTACAAATTCTGTCATAGTTTTCCACAGCTAAACATACACATTTTCCACATACATAACAACTCCTGACTAATAAAAGAGTAAGCAGTAGTCTTCAAAGGAATTCTAAATTCCAGTAAGATTAGAGCCTTGTAGATACACTTTAAATTACAGAAATTGTTGTTTAAAGTTAGCAAGAGGAAGCTATTTAAGGAAGAGAAAAAAAATTTGTCTGGGATTACAATGTCAGGAAGGCAAATGGCTTGAAATCTTGAATGTTGTTGCAAACACCAGTAATGAAAAAAACTTTTATTCTTTTGCATGACAAATATATCAGGATAGTAGGTGCCAAGTGTGTAATAGTGGACTTAGGAATGGGAGTGGTCAGAGACTACAAGAGTTGCTGTCTTTAAACAGATCAGACAGGAACTCTGAGCCAAAGGAGAAATGGAACAGTGCCCCAGAATCCCCGAAGAGGGAGTCTGAATCTGAGGTTCCAAAATTATCATCATAATAGCCAAAGATGACAGTTCACTTATCTGTCAGTACTGGGGAAATAAAGGTGAAATTAGTGAACTTTTCTGAATATTTCTGTTCCTAAGTGCCATTAACCTCTATACGACAATTTATTTGTTTGTTTTACTACAGTCATTATTTTGTTTACTTGAGACATGATATATGAATTCGTGTTGCCATTTTACACACAAAATTGACAAATTATTAAGCACAATAATGCCTACAACTTCTGTTTCCTTACTCAATTTAAAAAAAAATGTTCAAGAATATTTAAGTAAGCTACCTGCCAAAAGCAGAAAGAAAAATAAGAAAAAGAAAATGAAAGAATAACACTTCATTAGAAAATAAACAGTAATTATTCCTGTCCATTCCATTATCTTCTTTCATTACCAGTGACTGCTTCCCTTCAGCTGGTTCATTGAACTTGCTATTTTAATCACTCATTTTATAAAATTTAATTTATCTAGACATAATCATGTAAATTGTAAGCAGTAAATCAGGTAACAAGTAATAATTACAGATAATGCAGTTACTTTATTTTGTTCTCTATGCAATACAATGATATGCCTCTATCAGGGAAGGAAAACTGACGCATTATCTGATTTGTCAATGGTCTGTTTATGCATGCAACAAAGTAGAAGACCAGGGTTTGGGTCACAAATGTGGTTGTTCCTAAATAAACCGAGAGAGTCTGGAAAGAATCTTGAGACTAGAAACAAAGACTAGCATTGATCAACTTCTGTACACAAGAGTTAGGACCTCTTTGGTTACCTGAGAATCATTTCTTGTAGGTAGTTGCAGTAACTGTAACTCCCAATTCCTTTGCTCTAGACTTTGCTCAGTCCACAGCTGCGCACCTGCAAAAAGTCTGGCTTTAGGATTGTATTTCTGTGCATATACACATTATTGGCTATGCATGTACGTAACAGGAACAAAGGAAAGAAAAAGTCCTGTAAGTGTTAAGATGCTACACTAACTTGATGACTTCCTTAAAAAATATTTTTGTCAGTCAAGTGCCTAAAGAAATTTCATATAGATATCTCAGCAGTCCCAGTAACTGGACTTAAGAACTCATTCTGAGGAGCCTGTTCTTACACTATCTTGACAGTCTTATTCTATAAATACGTACCTCTCCATTTGTGAATAATCAGACATGTGATGTGAAAATCCTGGATCATTCAAAGCACAGAAATTCAAGTCTTTTAAAGTCTACAGAAAATAAAGACAAAAGTAAAACTGGGAAACTCAAAGCAAATATGTTTGGTTTTTTTAAAAATCTGAGACACAAATGTGTATCCAGCATTTTTTTTAAATGTAAAGAATTTGCGTTTCTCTAACGACTTTGTACTGAAACAGCACAATTGTTCAGGGTGATCAGTTCACACCACTCCGTTTCTGTTTTCCAAACATATGTTCATAGAATCATAGAATAAGAGAATAGTTAGGGTTGGAAGGGTCTTTAAAGACCATCTAGTTCCAACCCCCCTGCCATGGGACATTCCACTAGATCAGGTTGCACAAAGCCCCATCCAATCTGGCCTTAAACACCTCCAGGAATGAGGCAGCCACAGCCTCCCTGAGCAACCTGTGCCAGTGTCTCACCACTCTCGTGGTGAAGAAATTCTTCCTAATGTCTAGTCTAAATCCTCTCCAGTTTATATCCATTCCCCCTTGTCCTGTCATCACAAGCCTTTATGAATAGTCCATCCCATCTTTGTAGCCCTCCTCTGAACCCGTTCCAATAGTTCCATATCCTTCTTATGTTGAGGATTCCAGAACTGGACACAATACTCCAGATGAGGACTCACAAGAGAGGAGTAGAGAGGCAGAATCACCTCCCTTGACCTGCTGGCCACGCTTCTTTTGATGCAGCCCAGGACATAGTTGGCCTTCAGGGTCACAAGCACACATTGCTGACTCATATCAAGCTTCCCTTCAACCAGCACCCCCAAGTCCGTCTCTACAGGGCTGCTCTCAATCATTACCATGTACTGAAAACAGGTCAGATTAATCAGATTAATTTTAAAGCTGCTCCCCGAAAAGCACTTTTATTTTCTGTAATTCAATCCTCTTTGGTCTGTAGGGGGCTTGAGATCTAACAGATAGAATCACAGGCTGGAAAGGACCCACTGGACCATTGAGTCCAGCCATTCCTATCAATCACTAAACTATGTCCCTCATCCACCCATCTTTTAAACACCTCCAGGGAAGGTCACTCAACCACCTCCCTGGGCAGGCTTTGCCAGTACCCAATCACAGAATCACAGAACAACCAGGTTGGAAGGGACCCATCGGATCTTCTAGTCCAATGACCCTTTCTGTGAAATATTTTTTTGGGGATGTCCAGCCTGAACCTCCCCTGGTGGAGCTTGAGGTCATTCCCTCTTGTCCCGTCCCCTGTCACTTGTAAGAAGAGGCCTGCTCCTTCCTTTCAGGTAGTTCTAGAGAGCAATAAGGTCTCCAACAACTTCTGGTAACTCACTGCAGTGGTTTGGAATATTATCAACCTGAGCTGTTTGTTTCCTTGCTCTACTGAAGGCTACCACTCCCACAAGCAAAGGTGTTAAGCAGCAGTCTGTTCCCGCATCAGCCACTCCCAATGCACAGGGCTTCTAGCAGCCTAAACTGCCTCTGAGAGGATGCTGAAGCACAGGTTTGTAAAACAGACCAGCTAAGACAAGCTGGCTGCTTCCCAGTGCAGCTGCCGTGACAGCCTCCAGGAGGAGGTTATTCCTCTCCTCAGGACTATCATGTCCTGAACAACTACAACTCCTTTCTCCACAAAGATGGTTCAGAGCCCATAAACCACACCCACCCAACAGAAATTGCTCTATCATCAATGTGCTTATACTGATTGCTCCATGTTTTCTCACAGGTTATTCCCATATAAAACAGTACAAAATATGAAAAGGAAAGTGACATAAAATGTGCTGGACAGCATTCACAGCGCATGCTGATGTGTAAATCAGTACTATGATTACAGAGTGTTATGATAACATAAAACTAGTGTAGGTCAGCACAGTAATGACACTGCTTGTTCTTTCCTTGCTCTGCTTTACATTGATTCAGAAAGTGGTTGAACTGGGCTCTAGTGCTACCTTATGAACATCTGGAATGCCACTAGACTTTGTCTTACAACAATTAACATAGCTGAAATACACTCTGTCTGGAGAGCCACAGTGTGCCTGAGAGCCTTCAGTGCCACTTATGGCTCCCAAAGTACATTTCTTCTCCTTCTGGCCCACGTAGTGCCACCTCTCAATGCTGCCTGCACAGTCCCTTCACTCCTTTCCTACTACAGGGAGAAAATGAAGGAAAGTTGAGTACATGGTAGGACGTTCCAGGGTCCTGCTTTGTAGATCTCTCATGCTCCCAGGTAAGAAATTATGTGTCATTACGTAGCTAACCTGAGAAATGCATATCTCCAAGCGGGTTAAGGCAACTGTAACTCAACATCATTTACAAAGCAAATTACTTGAAGGAAGGAAATGACACCTACTGCATTATTTGATCTGAATAGAACAAATGTAAGAGCTCTTGAATGCTAAAAAGGCTTTCAAAACGTTTTAAAAAATTGCTGATCTGCAAAGCAAATTTGGAAAACTTTTCCTTACAAAATAAAGGCTCTCAGCATGCTGACAGTTTAAGTGAGCTCTTCTTGTGGCAGTTTATTGCTAGTGGCACTAATGGTTGCTGATCGACCAGTCAATATGCACAACATGTTTCTCTTCCAAAGTGTCAGTCATGTAAAAGTTTGGCTCATGTATTAATTTATACAGTAAAACAGAAAAAAAACCCTACTGTATACCCATCTTATACCTCACCTCAGAAAAGTCAACATATAAAAAACCTAAGTTCTATTCCGTACTAGTTCATAATTAATAGAGTTCATTTAAAGAATTATTTTCCCCCAAATTATTTTAAATTAAACCACTAAGAAGAAAATAGCTTACTGATCAAATAACACTTTCTGTCACTCAGAGGAGAAGTAAAAATTATCTTAATCTTTTCTCCATCTATTGAAAGCTTGAAAACACCCTTAATTCTCCAGGTATTTTTGCAGACCAGCAGGAAATATATGCATCACAACATACTTAATTCACCATGTTTTTTCTCAAACAATGACAGATCCATCTTTTGGCTCTAGAAGTCCTATATCTTGCTACAAGTCCTCTGCCCTGCTCTGAGTCCAAGCTTGCAGTACTCCTGCCCTGCTGACACTGTGATAAGGTTGCAGCCACAGTTGTCCATCATTCCCACCACAGTGTGATAGTGAACATGGCAGCCCAACTTCAAACTGCCACGCTCAGGAGCCTGACCAAAATGATATTCTGGTTTGTGGCAAACACACAAAAAGATCAAGCAAGGGCAAAGGGAACTGGAGCAAATAGTTGCAGGTGCTCATATTTTTCTTCTTTCATCATTAGAATAAGTAATACTTTAATTGTTGTCATACTCTCTTGCATAACAAGGCATTAAAACATGCATATGATTAGCTGATAAAGAAATGGCAAACAAAATATATATTTAAAGAAGAATGGAACCCACTTTTCTTAACTGAAAATCTGCATCACATGCTTCAGAGTTTTAACATACTTTGCACTATCCCTGCTTTTATTTACTGTGGCAAAAAGCAGAAGCTTTGAAATTAATCTACCACTCATCAAGGAAAAAAAATATCAAGTCCAGATGACTGTGAGAATCAAGTTTCCAAAACTGGCTTTAACCTTGAGGCAATCATTTTTCCCCTTTTGACTACTCCATGAGGTCCTAGTTTGTCACCCTAGGCCTTTAGTCCATCTGGCCTATAGGTGAATCTATCACTGCCATCTGTCATTTGTGACAATTTTTAGAAGTTGTGGTATATATAAGAACAGTGAGAAAAACAGACACAGTCAAGTTCTAGTTGATCTTTCCTTACTAGAGAATCAAGAATAACTTTATTACTGACTCTTTCTGCTTCCTGTAAAGAACAAAGGGAAACAAATGAAAATCATTAATTTTCTTGTTCAGCAAAGGCATGTTCTTGAGCATAGTAAATTCACTGTAGAAACACCAGCTTGGCATGGGAAAGAAAACTGGCACTTGCAATATTTAATTAATCCTTTTCTTGGATTGACCTTGCCACCATCAGGAACTCTTTTGGTGCATTCCACATTTCACTTTTTTCTCTTGTGTATTTTTCTGCTAGGAGTCTTTCTAGACATCAACAAGGAGTGACTTAAAAATGCATAAATCTAAAATAAAAAAGAAGAAAAGCTGCCACTTCAGTCCCCAGGCTCCTCACTTGATATTCTCTAGCCTGCTCTAAGCTGGCCATCAATGCCACTAGCAGTGAAAGTGAGAAGCACAATGTTGCTGATGCTAGCACCTCTATGTCAATTGTTGCACTATCCAGTGCCTCTGGGATGAGAAAATTTCTCCAAGCTGCAAGTCATAATGACACTGTTAAGTGTCCTCCTCCATAAGCCATTGACAGAAAAAAGGGTGCGCTTTTCCTATACTCAATAAAAATAAAATAGATGATACAGGAAATTCAGGTAATGACAAGAAGACAGAGGCAGTTTTAAAATATAATTTAGCCCTTGGACATCCATCATAAGTACAGTACCTGTGAAGAAAAGCACGAACTAGAGTTCGCCTAAATTTGGACAATTTCAAAGTACTTGTCAAAAATATTGTATAGAAATGGTTCTATTTTTATGCACTCTATAAAACGTAGTCAAAGCCTGTTTGAAAATGTTATAGGGGTGGATTTTCTAAGATTTTCAAATTTCATGGTCTTCATTGAGGTGGTCATAACTTGTCTTCTATCTTGTACATCAACTGAATATCTTGCTCAGAAAAACAAGATATATATATACTATATGTATGTATATACACATACCCCCCCAACTTGTGCTGTTATCTAGGTCTTCCTGTAATAATCTTAATTATCATTTTCTAAATCACCACAAGCAGGGCAGAAGAGACATGTTGATAACTTTAGAGTATGTGCGGCCATTTTAAGGATAGCATAATCTTAGGTCATCTCTTTTCACTGGAAAATCTTTAGGATGAAACACTAGAAATATCTAGCAAAAGAATCCTGCAGGTGTGAGATATATGGAGTTTCCAGTACCCGAAGGTGGCCTACAAGAAAGCTGGAGAGGGACTGTTCACAAAGGCTTGTAGTGATAGGACTAAGGGCAATGGGTAATGGGTATAAACTGGAGAGAGGCAGGTATAGACTAGACATAAGGAGAATTTCTTCACTATGAAGGTGGTGAGGCACTGGAATGGGTTGCCCAGGTACACATCCCTGGAGGTATCCAAGGTCAGGTTGGATGGGGCCTTGGGCAGCCTGATCTAGTGGGACGTGTCCCTGCACATGGCAGGGGGGTTGGAACTAGATGATCTTTAAGGTCCCTTCCAACCCAAACTATTACGTGATTCTATGATATTACCTATCCTCACTGAGATTTAAGTATACTTGTTACACGCTAATGCACAGCAACTCATTATGCCACAGTACACCAAACATGAAAAAATCAGATTTGGGAAAAACAAGAAAGTTGATTCCTCATTCCTCTGGTAATAGAAAGTTTATAGCTGTGATACATACTCATCTATCTGAGCCTTCACTTAAATCAATCACTGGGCATTTCAGTTATTTTAAGCATTTATAAAAATCAAAATGCAACTGCTTTTATCTATAGCCAATACTACAGACACTATGTTGGCAAGAACAGTATGTCATCTCGATTGAATAATACTGATTCCTTCCTTCCATTCTCAGTCTTCCTCAAAAAAAGTATAAAAAGTTGATTTCTATACTGAAGAGAGCTACTAAGGTGTATTAAGAAAGTCTTTATCAGAAACTTGCTATGTTTTATTAAATAAGGGATGTTTTAATCTGGAATACTAGATAATAATACTGCATTTACAAACATAGGGATTTGTTATTAATGAAATTTACATATTGGAAATTAATGAACAATGTAATTATATTATACAATGAAATACTAAGCTACAAAAAAGAAATTAGTTGGGGGATAAATATAAAATGAAATTGAGGGATAAATTGCTTTATGATATTTAAATGAAACTTAAACCCCTAAAGAAAGGAAAATAAATCCATCATAAACTGAACATTTTAAAATAAATGTAGTTAGAATTACTCTGGACATTGATCAAAGTTATTTTTCAGTGTTGGTAATATAAATTAATATAAATACTTTTAAAAGAGGTCTTAGAGAAAAATATCCTTAAATTAATTTTACAACATATGAATCCAAGTTGAACTTTAAAAATAAAATTACTGGAAGTACCTTTTTTCTCTTAAGTCATCTTTAGAATCATAGAATCACCAGGTTGGGAAAGATTGAGATCATCCGATCCAACCATCTGCCACGAAACCATATCCTTAAGTACCTCATCTACCCATCTTTTAATACTTCCAGGGATGGTGACTCGGTCACCTCCCTGGGCAGCCTCTGCCAGTGCTCAATAACCCATTATTTAGTGAAAATTTTTTTCCTAATGTCTGAATATCTGAACCTCCTCTGGTGCAGCTTGAGGCCATTCCCTCTTGTCCTAACAGTTGTCACTTGGGAGAAGAGACCAACACCCACCTCTCCACAACCTCCTTTCGGGTAGTTGTAGGCAATGATAAGGTCTCCCCTCAGCCTCCTCTTTTCCAGGCTAAAAACCCTGGTTCCTTCAGCCGCTCCTTGTAAGACTTGTTCTCTAGCCCCTTCACCATCTTTGTCGCTCTTCTCTAGACACGCTTCAGAACTAGTTATGTGTATGAAACTTTCTTTTGCATGGATTGTCCTTCTCCAAGGTTTCTTGCACAGCCCTTGAAAACATTTTAAAAAGACCATACTTAGAGGCAAGAAACCAGTCTTGATAGCCTGTTCCTTTACTGACAGGTTATTTCAGCTGTGCTTTATCAGAGCCTATCAGTGCAAGGAATACCACTAGGAAGTACGGAATGAGCAAGGGACATAATTCTCACTGACATTCCATCCATACTCTATGTCCTACCAGGAAAGATGTCTCTGCAACTGCCAGTACACAAACCTATATCACACCTCCTCCTTACTTCTGCATGGGTCAAAATGACAAATACATGTGGCTAGGGGGATGTAGCAGAACTAAAGCCTCATGGAAAAAAGCTCTTACAAAGAACGAGAGAAAGTAGACAAAACTCAGATATGAGTCTTAAATTGGTGTTTTGGGCCCATCTCTAGTTAATCTAAATACTCAAGGATTCCTGTGTAACAGGGGAATGATAGATGCATAGAAAACTTTTTGATCACAAATAGATCATGGTAAAAGACTGCTAAATGGGAATAACTGCAGTGCAGGAATCTATATGGAAAAATAATCAATGATTAAACATATTTATGATATGAATAAACCACCCTAGTGCTATTCAGGAAAACAATTTACTTTTCCAAAATGTTGCTTACTGGAATTCTCCTGTTTTAAAATTGACTAAAACTTTCAAAATAATTACTACCCACCAACTACTATGCAAGACAGATGTCTTAGGGAAAAGTAAACACCCATGCTGTTCTGATAAATCAGGCAATAAGTGCAGGACTGACAGATCTGATGGAAGCCATCATGATTAGCATCATCTATATTTCCTTGTTTATTGCAGCCATTTTCTATTTCAAGAAAATGCTTCCATCTGCCTTCAGCACAGCTTAGAGCTATAGCAAAAAAATCTGGTTTTTCTCACCATACACAAGCAGACTAGCTCAACCATCATTACACAGAAGAGACATGAAAAAGAGAAACTCAAAATGTCACATCAACAATGTCATATTCTCAGTAAATCATTTTAAATTTGATTTTGGCACACACCAAAAATTGCCAGTTAAAGGCCTTGTGCCACCCTTTTAAGCTCCATCTAGTAGCTCCTGCTTATTTCTATTCTATCAATAACTGGATATCTCAGTTACTGCAATGCTAGTGTATAACAAATATTTATGATGGTGTCGTATTATGTCATGTAGATATGAATGTTAGTAGAATTCATGAGACAGGACAAAGGGCAATCTCTTGAAGATCCTGCTGGCATCACCAGCAGGAAGGATGTGTGATTCAGTTATGCTCATTATCCATTCCTGTCCTGTGAACCCTTTGTATTTGAGAGCATTATGGCGGAAAAGCAAATGGTCACATATATTTCTGTAAGGACCCAATAACCTTTGCAGACACAGGGCCTTCTATCTTTCTTGCAGGACATGTTCTCCTCCCCTGCAGCTGACAGCAGCATGGCTTTAGCATGCCTGTCTTCCAAGACACCTTACCGCCTGTCAATCCAGTATATCTAGAGTCCTCTAGCACTCCATTTTTTCATTTCCTTCACCACTTTCAATCCTCCAACAAAGCAAATATACCTGTTATTTATTTGTATTCAGAGACATGTGCAAGTCCTTTGTCTTCTGATTTGATATACAAAAGGCACTTGCACAAACACTTATTTTTTCCCTTCGGATTATTTACATATAATTAGATTTTCAGTCCCTATAGACTCTGGTTATTTGTCTCATTCTCCAACTACATCTCTCTTTTAAGAGAGACGGCTCTCATCCATGTTTTTCCCAACTGCAGTCGATTATATTACTCAACTCTACCCAAAACTGCATTGGCGAAAGTGATGTCCACTTCTTTCTGTTCCAAATATTTCAGCTACAATTTTACTCAATTTGCTTAGAAGCTAAAATTCTTAGATTAATGCTTTAAACTCATGCTTATTCAAACCTCACTGTGTCAAGGTCACTTTTTACAGATTGAATTGTTTTCTTGTAAGGAAATTATGTAATAGTTTTAATGGCTAAAAGGGAGAGCTCCTGTCCACTGTCAGGATTCCTGTCCATTGTGGAGAAAATACATTCAGGCCCTGTCCAATTCTGCACAAACATGGGGTGGCCAGTAACTGACAGGGTGTAAGATTTAATTATCAGCTCTCTCTTTTCATTATATTTTATTGGAGAAGTTACCTTATTAAGCCGTTTGTTGTCAAGCTTTTCTCACCGAGCTGCATAAAGGATTCTGCACTGTCTTCCCCTATTCCCTCACCTCTCTACTGCCAGAGCTGGTATAGACCTGTAATCCCAAGCCTCCAAAAAATCCTAGAATACTGATTCAATGACTTTTTTCCCATTAAATACCTCTTACCAGTTCCAGACTTAACATGAGTTGTTCAAATGAGTAGGAAGACTTGTTAAATAATTTAAAGAATTCTCAAGTATTAGGTACAGGATATCCTTTCACCAAAGAAGTTTAACCCCAGGACTGAACACTCTCTGATTATTTGGGAAAGCTGGAAAGTGTTAGGACAACTCTAACACTTCTGCAATTGTCTCATAATCTCATTTGATGAATGGTAGAACAACTCATCTTAATAGGAATTTTTATATCTTCGTGGAAATTTGTTATTCTACCTTCATGTCTTGATATATCACATGGTTGTCAAGATAGCATGTGGAAAAAAGTCCTTGTCAAATATACCTTCCAATCTTTTAATCAAATTTAGAGGAAAATACTACAGTGTCTAAGAGGCTGTCATGAAACACATACTTCAACTTCTGTTTACTTTTTTAATGAACCAAACATTCAGATGTTATTTACTCGAAGAGAGCAATATGATTGATATCATTCATTCTCAGATTTGGTGTAGCACCTTGAGTATCTCCTCCTGCAATGCTTTAGCTTCTATTGAGGGTGATGTTCACCTGATAAATATGAACTCTGGACACCACTGTAATATGTAAGCTCTGTGAAAAGACAACGAAACTATGGCAAAAGTTGCATCTGTGCCATCATATGTCATAAGAAAGGAATTAACAGAACTATGTGCTGATAATATGAGTACAGAGCCCTGAATATCAGTAGTCATTAGCTAATAAAAAAAATCAGGGTTTTGTTATGTTTTGAGCCCATTGGAAGATGGATAACAGAAGTTATGACATTAGGAAGAGAAACTGTCAAAGGAGCACCAATGGGTAATGAGAGCAGACATTTCAGAAAATAGAATATGGCTCCATTTCTGCTTGTCAGGATTCATAGAGGTTGAATAGCTCTGAATTCATTGCTTAAAATGGACAGTGTACAATGATGACTTGTAGCAACCAACTATTCTACAAAGCACGTATCTGTCTCGGAAGGGAATGCACGCCAAAGCAATTCCAGAGCACGGTGTCTGGTTGCATAAGCCAAGTCTCTCAGAGTGATCAATGTGATCGTCAAGAATTTACCTGTACTGGCAATCTGGCCCATTTAGAGTGGCAATGCTTTTTATTATTGAAACGTAGTTTATTCCATTTTTAAAGCATGTGCTGCAAATTGAGGTAGAGCATCCTTTCCTTGGTTTGCACAATTGATGTGTCTCTTGGAGTAAATTCATTATTGAGAAAACAGGAAAACATGAAAAGAAATACATGGAACACTTCTTAAGTCTAAACAATGTATATGTCAGAAGAGCTATATTTCAGTAAATATAGTATAAATATAATTTAGTTTTGCATTGTGTACTTTGAAAGACCTTTCTCTAGTAGAATTAGAGCTAAAGATTCTGGGAAGCTCAATGTACACAAGCAAATTAATAAAATGCTTTCTTCTGTAAGGAAACCACCAAGGCTAATTGGTCCAAAATGCTTGGTGACATTTTACAGACATAAGATGTATTTTCTAAATATACCGACGCAAGACAATTCCTTTCCCAAATCTCACATTCAGACTTGGAAAAGGTGTTGCCTTATCTAAAATTGCTTACAATCCAAGTCCTGCTACAAAACTTACTGAGAGATAAAGAGCAAAACTCATACTGATTTTGATGTTGATCAAGCTCTAAGATCAACTTTATCTTGCCCCCACTGCAACTGAGCAGAGAGGAAGCCTCCAAGGAATCCCCCTCCTTCTGCATTAGGTAAGAATTGCGCCTGGAGGCATGTGCACATACTGAAGTCAGCTCTAACCCTGCTAAGCCAGCTCACATAAAGCTTTAGAAAGTTCTCCATTGAGCTACATGGGAATTTGGATATGGTAGCTAAAGGAGGGTAAATACCTCAGCTTAATTAAAATACTGCAATCTCATTGACTCCCAATGTAGCCATTTTCCACTCCATAGAGAGAAACAAGAGAGAGAAATACCCCAAGTACTTCAAGGAGTCTAATAATTTCTCCTTTCTAAGTGGAGGTAAAGGAAATGGTAAACTTGTAAACTGCAAAGACTAGGTTAAGATTTTGGTAGCCATATGCTCTTCTTTCACCAGTGATAAATGAGCATCAGTAAAGAAATGGTTTTATCTAAGGGAGGAATACTTGTGTTTATTCTGAATTTGGAGTAATTTTAAAGAATAAGCAAAAGGGCCCAAGGGGAAGACTTAGTAGTGAATAATAAACCACAAAGGATTGAAAGTTCAGAGAAGTACCTGTTGGAAGCCAATACATATCCTCTACCAAGTCTATATCTACCCAGAATAACCTCTAAAGCTGTTCATGAGCTGGTCCTAGAAATGACCAGACACTCCAACGTGAAGAGTTATGTGAAGTGTGACTCCCACATCTCTGAGGGATTTGACACTCTGCAATCCAAGGACCACCTCTGACACAAGCCAGTCATGTCACTCTGGCTCAGGCTTCTGAGGAAACTGAAGCTGTGAGAAAGATTAGGTATATAGAAAAGAAAGATGTAAGATATGGAGATAAAATTGTAGATACCGGGATTTTGAGACAGGTTGCTAGCAGCTCAAGGAGGAAAGTTCAAAAGGGAAAACATGACCCCTGGAAGGTGTAAAATCTTAAAGGGAAAAACAGGGATCCAGGAAACAGCAACTCACCACCACTGAGGATGCACTCCATTGAACAGTCAAGTCCAGTCCTGCCCCACATAACTGATGGCTGCTGACCATGAAGGCTCTGTGGTCAGCTTACTAGCACCTAGCTGAATAGCATGGCAAGTATTGTCAACTTATCTCTGCATTAGCCACTAAATAATCATACTATACTTGTAAATTGTGTATATCCTGTTTGCAGAGTCTCTTTGCCTATGGTAAAAAGGGCCAGAACAAAGTAACCTGGAAAATTACAAATGGCGCAAAGAAACTGAAAACAAAATAAATAAAATATTATCCAGAATAAGAGAAGAATGTGTGCCCACATCTTTTTGAGCAAAAACTACCAAGATAGAAATTGTTGTGACCCCCTGCTGCGCAAGATCTCAGCAATATATGTTATTTATTTAAAAATAAGTATGCCTCAACAGGAGGTGGATTTCTGATGAGCACCAATAATATCAAAGAAAATCAGCATTGCACTTAAGTTTTTCAGATACATGAATTGTTAATCTGACATTATCTGTGTCTGCACTGTACTTGCAGACTGACACCATTGTAGCTGATACTTTGCTAACTAACCTTATTATTCGTGGCAGTCTGACCGTAGCAGAAAAGAGATTTTTTTTTCCAACAAAAGCAAACAAATTCTGCCTGCTTCCACATGCTGAGCACCATGATATTGCAGCCACACTTTTGCTGATGTCTGAATAAAGCCTTCATTGGTGCCCATAAACTGCAAATAAACTGTTTTGCTCAAAGAGGAGGACAAAGGTCACCAAAGAGTCACTTAAATTAAAGCAAGGAACTCAGCTGAGAACATTGCTGATCATCAGGTGAAGGCTGCATTTGGGGAAAGGCTTTTGAGACAGACTACTGGAGCACTGCAGAAAACAACCCCAAGGAATGAGTGCTCCAGTGACAGAGAGAGAGAGACCCAGGTGCCACATTCTAGCCCAAACATGTGACAGAGGAAGGAGTAAGGGTCTTACACTTTTGTGAAAAGGGACAGTATTAAGCCAAGGTAAAGCTTGGGTTGCATTCTTAAGTGTAAGTATTCATAAGATTATGGAGTCAAGAAGAAAAGAATAATTATCAACATATCCTAGTACTAAAAGAAACTATGTGAGTAAGGTGAATTAAAAAATGAAAGTCAAAGAAAAGCTAGAATGGCTACTGAAACCAGGTTAATTGAAAGTAGCTAACTGCTCACTGCAGGGGGGTTGGAGTGGATGACCTGTAAAGTTCTTTCCAACTCAAAACAATCTATGATTCTATGATTCTGATTCTATGATTCTGGTCCAGACAGCATAATTTCCTTAAAAACAAAAAACAAAACTAACCCAAAACCTCACTATATCCTACTTAATTTTTAATAACAGCTTCATTTTCCTTTCACCATTAAGCTAATTGTATTGGTTCAGCACAATGATTAGCCACAGTTGTTTAACTTCCATTTTTGGACCTACATTTTGCTTAAATAGTGTTCTCCAAATGCTTTCCAGCCAAAGCTGAGATCCAGTGCTCCTTCTTTCTTCTCTTTGCTCTCTCTGGCACTGTTTTGTCAAATTCCCGTGTTTTCATTTAGCACTTTATCACATCTTGTAGGTTACAGCCTGCTGACTTGTTTAGCTAGTTGGATAGAATGATGAAGTAGTCTGAAAATGGCAGATGCATTGTTTTAGTGGTAATTTTGACTGGCTTTTTCTATTGAAAAGGAAATTAATAACAGCACTGATTTTTTTTCTGTAATACAAACCTATTTTCTGAGAAAATATTTTAATTTTTTTGGACAAACAAGCAGGAAGAAATACACTCATTTAGATTTAGGGTTTCATGAAATAAAGAGATTTTTTTTTTGAGAGAAAACATGTTTTATGTTTTTCTCTGTTCCACTGTTCTCGGCTATTCTTCACTCACTGTTTCAATTCTTGTTAAGCTGTCACTTAGCATTTTTTCCCTCTGGAATGACAGCAAGGCATGCTGCTTACACTGGCTAGACAGATGCCTACCCCAGAGAGTTAGCATATCAGCTTCTGGACTGCACAGCCTGTACCGGCATGGTATGTGTCCTTGACATCAGGTCTTTGGCATTAATGTATGTGGGTGACAAGCTTGTTAGCAAGTCAGATGGTGCAGAAGTTATGCAATTCAAGTAACAGCTAAAGAGCTGTTTTTACCTCCGGAAAACAAATAGAATTATTCTAGTTACTGTATAAACAGTTGTCTGATAATGTCAATCAAATCAAGTTCCTGTAGCAATGTTTAAAGGGTTAAAATGTGCCTATAAATCCAGAAATACCAAACAATAATTACAGTTTAGCCTGATTTTGAACAATATTCAACAGGAGCCAAATTACTGTCATTGAAGCGTTTAGAGCAACAGCATAAATGCAACTTTTGCTGTGGGAGGTAATATAATGTAATTGTAAGGTTCCACTGTTCTAGAGCAGCCTTGGAGGAATATTTTGCAGAGCTAAAACTGAAAAGATGCAGCTAACCTTTCTTTACCAGTACACAAGCCATCAAGAAGAATGAGACCTCTTTTCCACCAGCATTCAAGCTGCAAGGGTGGCTACATGAATTCCATCCTAACCTGCCTGCTCATAAGTCCAGGCAATTCTGTTATACCAGTGTGGGTCCTCGTTTCCCACTTTTACTCCTTCTAAGTCCATTCAAGGCCAGTTTGGCAATATCTTAACCAAATCTTAACATTTCTCAAAGGAAAGAAAGAAGACAAAATAAACCCAAGCTCTTCTGAGGGGCTGTTTTGGCAAAGTGCAAGTGATTATATGAAAGGTAGAAGAATTTATAGCAAAGGGTTCAAACTTGCTCTCAGCACAACTTCAGATCAGGAGGGATTCCTGCACATAGAGGGACTATGTTGTAGATTAATACAGTTTGAATGCAGAAATTTCAGCTAGGGCAGCACCAGTTTGGTTGAAGGCACTACATCTACATAGACATGGGGATAGACCAGATTTGCCCCAGTAAAATTTATAATGTAGGTATCTGCAAATGTGTTATACTTGTAAATTTTACTTTTTATAGGTGTGAAATGAGTTGTTCTTCAGAGTGACTCCTTCCAGTCTAACGTGTACATATAAAATAGGTCAGACAACTTGCAAGTGCCTCTATTTATCTTTTCTGTCTGTCACAAGACTCAAGTCTGATTACATGAGATATAGTTGTCTACATTACTTATATCTAAAATCAGGTGTGATTAACCCATCCTGGTGTCCATGGAACATCTCTGGGACATCCACTGCATCCATTCAAAAATTCGACACCTCTGTCCATGGAGAATGAGAGGTGGATTTACATAATGGTTTTGGTTTGCCTTTCCACTTGAAGAGCAGACTGCTTCAGATTTTTTTTCTTGCCTACACCACAGTCAACCAGCACTATCTGTGTGCCATGGCAAAACACACTATTCAAGCTTACTGTCAGTTGTAGAACATGCGAATGGAATACTTTCAGACTTCAGAGAAAGTACAGCGTGAATTTCAAAGAGCAAAGATTTGGCACTGTTCTTATTTTATCCAGCTGATTCTCTTCTCCTGAGGCTCAGGTAGGTTGTCAACCTTCAAGTGGGATGAGACCCATTTAAAGACTGTGACACTGCACGTGTCAGAAAAATCACAGATTCTACTTGAAACCAACATTTTTAATTACATTTGGCATTCCCATGCATATTGCTGTCACTTCGCTACCACTGATGGCAATAGGCTAGGGAATGTCCAGAATAATTAAAAACTTTCATTTCTAATATATTCTGTGACTATTATGTGCCTTCGAACCTTGGGACTCCTGTACTGAGCAAAACGGAATGGAAATTACAGGAGTCTGACACTTCAAACGCCACTTACAAAGTAAGCTCCTGTCTAAGGACTGCCAACAAATTATGGCCAAATCAAAGCATCAGGAAGCAGCTGAGTTCATTCTCTCACCTCTCTACAGAACTTGAGTCCTCTTCTAGTAGTAGCTGTTTAATTTATCACATCTACTTCTGAAACTAGAACTAGAGGGGAGGTAATGGCATTGGTTCTGCTCTCTACATTCTTCAGAATAGCATTGTGGTTATGGGTTTCGTCACTCACCTAGAAAGTGGAAAATGCATTTTAAGTGCTCTCCCAGCTGACAGGTTTCAAACTTCCCCAGAATGCAAACACAACAATAGGTTAAAGCTGCTGTTCACCCCTCCTGCCAAAGCAGAGTCAGTACAAAACCAAGGTAGCAAGAGTCACAGGATCAAAAGTTGAGCAAATGAGGAAGACGCCAGCTCTTTGATCCTGTGATTAGGGCATTCATTTAGGACAGGGTAGGAATTAGTGGTCCTGATCCCTACTCCCAGAAGAAGTTGTTTAGCTGAGAAGCAGATGAAAAAAACTGGTAAAACCAGAGTGCAGAGCACTGCAGGTTTTGGTCACCCTTTTGAATGACCTCACTCAGAAGAGAGCAAATCAGCAGCAAAGATTTTCAAGGCCTTCCTAGATTAGCTTCAGTAAAACATGTTCCAAATATTTACTGAAGCATCCAATTCTTCCACCTTCTTATAAGCAGCATACCGCCAATCTTCTACAATACAATATTTCTTTCTGCACAAAGTTTCAAATCCTGTGGATATAAATTGCAATTTGTTGTCAGATGCTAACTCTTCCTGCTTCACAGGATACCTAAAGAAGAATTCACTTATAGATGCTGAAAGTAAGAGGTAACATAAGTACTATGTCTAATCCCTTCCTGAAGTAATTTATCAGAGATGATGTGCAAGGTCCAATGGCACTATGCTGTCCCTCACAAATTCTTCTTACAATGAATTAGGGAAGAGGACAAATTGGAATGGTGATGTAACACATAGCTACTGTTCTATAATGTGACCTTCGGGCAGCAAAATTTTAGAGTGCCCTTAACTTCAATATCCAGTCCAGACCAGCAGTGCAATTGCACACCTTTCTAAGACAGTGAGTCAAAGAGCATCTGATATCATACAACCAACTTGTGAAGGAAACTCATTGCTTTATATGAAGAACTGTACTAAAGATCAATCAAGACGTTTAAGAACATGTAGCCATTGGATTGCAGGCATTCCTGTAGTTTCTTAGAAATCTGTATATCAAACAAATGTCACTCATACTGCTGTATACATGCTTGCAGTTAATGCAGAAGTTCATTGCATATCTTTGACCTGTGAGCCTTTAAAAAATTAATTGCAATGGTTCTGCCATCACTGGCCAAGAAGTCCACCATCAGAGGAGTAATTTGTCTAAAATATTGGTACAACTAAAAATTGACAGTACTGTTGACTGAGCTTTAGTCTTTCAGTAAAGTTTCCAGAATTGCAGTCCAGGAATAATCTGAAATTTTACAACTCTGTGACCTAAAGAGTTAAGCAATTGAAGCATAATTCTGAATCAACTTTTCATCCTATAATAAAAGACCAAAGGAAAAAAAAATAATGCTCAACTTTTGCTGGTGTATTTGTAACAGCAAGATATTGACTAGTAAGGTTTCAACGAAGTCTGCAAAAGCTTTGTGTCACAAAATAAAAAAAAATAAAAAAGACAACCAGTTACCTGGCAGCACATTTAATGAAGTTACAAAGAACTAATGCAGAATAGTTTATCAGACAATGTTTTCTGTGTTACAATATGCTTTTAAAAATCTTATACACCATTAAGATAAAACTGGGTCCAAACTAGACAATTACTGATATTTTTAAGTGCATGGAGAACAAATCTCTCCAGTACATAGGAAACAAGACAGTTTGGTGTAACAAATGCTGTCAGATGTCTGCTGTTCTAATGATATAATGGTTTAAATGCTGTAACTTAGAAGTGAAATGAACAAACAAATTTGCTCCACAATACTCTAGAAAGATTTATTTAATATGTATAAGTGTTTGTTGTTGCCCTCACATTACAGTCACAAAACTAGACAAATCATAGAATCATAGAACCACCAGGTTGGAAGAGACCCACCAGATCACTGAGTCCAACTATTCCTATCAAACACTAAACCATGTCCCTCAGCTCCTCGTCTACCCGTGCCTTAAACACCCCCAGGGAAGGTGAATCAACCACCTCCCTGGGCAGCCTCTGCCAGTGCCCAATGACCCTTTCTGTGAAAAACTTTTTCCTAACGTCTAGCCTAAATCTCCCCTGGCGGAGCTTGAGGCCATTCACTCTTGTCCTGTCCCCTTGTCACTTGGGAGAAGGGACCAGCCTCCTATTCCTTTTCTTCACCTGCTTTGGGGGAGAATTGTCATTGATCACTAAGAGAATTCATCAGAAGATGTTTCTTCACTGATGCTTTATTGGGCTGCTTGAATCTCTTACAGTGAAATCTCCTCATTTCTAACGGAGAATGGTAATTAATAGCATTTGCCATCCAAATGTCATATTTTATGGGCTTTTATTTTTGCAGACAAACCCTTTTCCAAAGCAAAGTTGGTGGGGTTTTTTTGTAGTGCCTTTACAACAGCAGGTGCTAGAACCTTCTTTTAGGAAGCTGAAGACATTGAGGGGCCATTAACTTCTGAACTAACTGGAGCAATCCAGAAACCTCTGCCTAGGATAGAAAAATGGCTATGCACAGTTCTGAATGTAGTAGGCAATAGTATGTATGTACTAATCAAAGATTCACCCGTACAAAGTCAAACACAGGTATTCAACTCCTTGCAGATGTAGCCTAGGCTCAGAAAGCAGCAAGCTTCTAAAGTATTGTCAGTAAATTGGGGTAGTATAGAAAATGCTGATCCAGCACATAGCATTAATTCAGTAGCCTGAGGCTGGTTTCCTGATATAGAAGAAACATAAGCAATACAGAGTATTGCATATGCAAGGTATTTCAGACAGCTTCTGTCCACATTAGAACACTAGGATCTGGCAGAGCAACTTCATTTGTTTGTTGGTTAGACTGAGAACTACAATCCCCCTTCTTCTTCCAGTCTTTCTACTTGTTTGCATTCCAAATTTCCTACATAATTTTTAGTGAAATGTGTAGTTTACAGAGCAAGTTCACAGCAGTGAAATGAGCTTGCTTTGAGTATTTTGAAACTTAATAATTTTTCTCCAGCTTCACTTTCAGTCATGTTTGTTGTTTATGTGATGCAAACAGTGTCTGAAATCCCTTGACTTGAGACTTTTATGCCTGCCAACACAAGTTCCATTTGGCTAGTAAATTTAGCTTTCTGCAGTGTCAGGTCAGATGCAAGTAGTAATAGTTCTTTGATAAGAGAATTAGAAATTCTAATAACAGAAATTACCAATAATAGAATAACTCTCAGCAACCACAATCAGAGACCTTAAAGAAAGTTTGGTAGAATCATCTTCTTTTCTCCCTTGAATTAAATTAATAGTGTTTAGTTCTAATAGTCAGTTTAAGAACCAGAAAATTTCTTCAGTGATCTAAGGCCTGTAACATAATCATCTTTGAAAAGGAGTTTAAAATATATGTTGATCTCCTTTACCAATATGGTGCATAAACAACACACCTTGTTCACTGCAGATCTTTTTGACATTCATAGAGAACTTTTGTTTTGAAAGACTTTCATCCAAAGATGAAAAATAATTGAAGGCTTACCCAGGCTTTGCAGAGGAAGTATAGGCAAATTCAGGGATGAGTAAGCCATCCTCGTTGATACAACAAGAATGAAAAAGCAGACAAAGTTTATTAGTCAGATTGTTTAACAAAGAAAAGTTAATGCCTAAGCATAGCAAGACCAAAGGCAGGACAGCTTCTGCATGCCATAGTGACCCTATCTCTCTCCTTCCTTCCTTCCTTCCTTCCTTCCTTCCTTCCTTCCTTCCTTCCTTCCTTCCTTCCTTCCTTCCTTCCTTCCTTCCTTCGCATGGCCAGTTCCTCTTCCATGATCTATGACGTGTACATTTTCACTGTGTGCAGCATTGCTTGTCCTCCTTTCTTCAGTGTAATCTTTCTCATCTCTTCAACACGCCACAGGGGTCATCACATATTCGTGCTTTGCATGTGGGATGTGCAAATCACTTTATGCAGCCAGTGCTATAAAACAAGTAGGATACATTCCAGATCTTGACTTCAAGCGATAAACACCACTGTTGCATCAAGATTCAAACACTCTAAAACATTCATTGTCAAATTGTTTTCCTATTTGCAATGCACACCAAGCAC
Organism: Coccyzus lansbergi; assembly: GCA_033558105.1. Taxonomy (NCBI): domain Eukaryota; kingdom Metazoa; phylum Chordata; class Aves; order Cuculiformes; family Coccyzidae; genus Coccyzus; species Coccyzus lansbergi. The sequence goes on from JAUMJK010000298.1 coordinate 1,083,681, forward strand.
CCAGAGCAGCTGGGGTCAGATTCAATTCCCTGAATGTCGGATCTGACCATCATTAGAGATGTATTTCGGTGAGGCACCTCACTTCCCATTGTCATTCCAAGAGGGCATGAGGGCTGTCTGAGGTAAAAGCCCCCTACTGATGTCTTGCAAATGATCTTAAATGGCCATAAACAAATATGTTTATGCAGCTGAATGCAGCCTTCACTTAGGAATCAGTTTGAGAATGACATCTAAATCACAGCTTGGAAGGGGAGTGATAACACATAGGTAGGAGACCTGCTAAAATTAGTATCTTGCCTGTTATACTTGGTAAAGTTTCCCTCTCCCAGTTATGGACTGGAATCCTACAACATTAAGGAAATAAGGATGTATCATCACCTACATTTTGTAATGAGTGAGGCTGAAGAAACTGGGATTAAGATCTGGCCTTTGATCCTGCTGGAGCAGTATAGAGTTAACATTTCTGAAAGACAAGCGCCAATGACAAGGTCCATACAAGCACACCAGTCCCTAGCCTCAGATAATTGTCCAAAATTTTAGATTAAACATAGCCCACAAGGTCCATGTCCAACCACTTGATGGTCTAGCAGCTGTAGATATCCTGATTTTTTTGCCTGAGAGCTACCAGTAAAAGTGTTTAACTTATTTCTATGCAGTATTGCTGGGGTTTTGTACTGTTTAAGAATTCGTTTATTTTTGAAGCTTGCTGTTTAGCCCTGATCCTTAAGTATATTTAAATACTCAAGCCCCTCATTACACTAAATGTTTGTGGCAAGGTGCTGGCTGCAGAGGCTGTCGGGAAGACTCTGTAAGGAGAGACTGGGGTTGTTACATGCTGGATACAGCAGTCACTGCAGAGCCCCTGAACCAAGACAGTGGTGATGCCTCAGAGAAAGAGATTTAAGAAAGGGTAAAAATGCCTGATAGAGGGAGGAGGAAGGAACAAAAAGGAGTGAGAAAAAGCCCTACAGACACACAGGCCAGAGAGATCTACATCAGAGCATTTCCTGATGAATCGCATCTTATGGGAGGGTCTCCAGACTGGAGCAGAAGAACAGTGTGAGGAAGGAGCAGTGCAAGGAACTGTTATAAATTTAGCAAGTCCCCATACCCCTGCACCACTCAGGCAGAAAAAGGTAGATGAGTAAGGAATGAAGGAGTGAAGTTGAGTATGGTAAAAAGGATGGCAGGGTTGAAGGTGGTTTATTTTTTGTCTTTCACCATTATTAACTTGCAATAAATTAAATCAGTTTTTCTGAAGTGAAGTCTGTTTTGTCTGTGACAGTAAGTGGATTGATCTCCCTGGTCTTATCTCAAGCCATGGACTTTTCATCTTATTTTCTCCCTCTGTCCTGTTGGGGTGGGGAAGGCACAAGAGAGCATCTGGGAGGCAGTCAGATGAGGCCAACCCAGCACATACAATACAATGAATGGTAATTACATTGGCTTCATTTAGGAATTGGACCTCAGCAATGATTAGGTCAAAATACGCTCAACAGGGTAGCTACAAGCCCCTATAGTATAGTGCCTATTCATTGTTGTTAAAAATTATTCTGTAGTGGAAAAAGTTTCTTGCACACTCCCCTGCTCTTATCACAGTTTGATATGCATTCAAGGTCCCACCTTCCAGAAAACTCTTCCACCCACACCATGCAGGCTGCTGGACCTGCAGTGACCTTGAATTGTCTCTGGTCCCCAGACTCTGTACAAACCCCCTTTGGTTCCTTTGCCCCACTTCTGCTCATGCCCTGTAGTGCCCAAATCCTTTTTCAATCCTACATCAGCATTTCTTCCCCAGCTATTCTGCACTGCAGCCTGGCACAGGTGTGCATGGGGTGCCTGGCCAGCCAGAGCCCAAACTAAACAAATAATTATTCAGATCACATATCAGCCAGTGTAGGCATTTAAATGGGTATTTGGATGTCTTTCCTTTACCCAACAACTGTTTTTATGACATTTTAAAGAGCTTAATGTCATTGAGACTTCAGTAAAATTTTGGAGACATTGGTCAATGACTTCAAAACGTATTTGTGGTGAGGGAAATGACTGACAGAGAGAGACAGAATGGTCACAGAAAGGGAAAACAGTCTAACAGTTTATTGAGCTATGAGTCTTTTCATTTTTAATGCAGAGGAAAAATCTGCACAAGTGCCATCACATAGCATTTCATCTTGATCTAAACAGCATGAAATTGTAAGTTTGTATATTTGTACCTGTGACTCCTGCCATCTGCCCCTGAGATCAGGCTGGAGCATTATATGCTGGGGCTGCATATCACATTATGAAACAATACAGGCAACGACCTTCAGTCTCCAGGGGCTGCACTTCTGTTATTAAAGATGAAAGAGGCAGCAGTCTTCTCCATTTGATTCCTGGCATAAGTTCTTCTCCTTATGCAGGGGATTAATACTAGTTATTGAATTATTTTCTACAGCTATTGTGTATGTATTATGTCAGCTTCATGGAATCATTTTCTTAAAAAATAAATGCACCATGCATCCAAATCAGGTTGAAAGAAAAAAATGTGAAAGTTACTTTAAAATGAATGCAACAGTCTTTTATGCTAGGGTGAGTAAATAATAACCTTACCACTGACTTCGTTGGGAATATATTAAAATGTGTAACTGTCATAGTGTTTTCTCCTCCACATCTGAGCCAAGAAACTATCTGCTCCCCTTAATGAACTCATCATGCCTTTTTGAGGAAACTGTCTTTCTTCCTTCCTTCTGAAATGGGAAAGCAAGATTACAAATAATAACATACTATTTTATTGACACTCCATTTCTATTAAAGTTCTTCCACTGGTAAGGTCAGTATGGAATTTGGCATCTAAGATCCTCATTCTGCCCAGGCTTTCTCAGGCCAGTCCTTATATTTCTTTGGCTATATCTGCATGGCAGAACTCAATGCTGTGGAAAGACAGCCACTTTAGCTAATGTAAAGGAGATATGATGAAACATTAATTTTTAAAGTATTGTGCATGGGCTCAGTACAATATACTCAATGCTCATTAACAGGAAAAATGTGCTCTGGAGGAGAACCAGGATAGCATAGCTACATAATTCTCCTCTCCAAGCTAGCATAGATCACTCCATGAAGCATGCTTTGTGCTGTACAGTCTTATCCTGAGAAACTCAGTCAAAAGAACAGGGAAAAACAGTCCTTTTTGGAAGCTGGTTGGAAGTCAGAAATCCAACCCTTCTTAGTCCAGAATTGAGTAGCATTCATACCACAGTGTGAAACCATAATTCTTGACAAAATGTGGGACAAAGTGCTTTCTATGGTGACTTGATAGATGTCACAAAAGTACAAATGGTCCTGCAAGCTGTCATAGAATTCATGAGGTGGGGTCTAGACCCAAAGGGACCCAACTTGCCAGTCTCATGGGATTTTAATGTCTCATAGACATTCAGTAGAGATAGATATATATACTTATTCGCACTTTTCTAATTGCTCCAACTGTCTTCCCCCTCCAGAATTAAATATTTCCACTCATTTGAGGGCTGGTAGCGCCTTAAAGAAAATAGGACAGTGCACAGAGAAAGCCTTGAATTTTACTTAATACCTATTAAGTCATTCATACAGTTCCTACATTGAGTTTAGAAATGAGAATTGAGGCTGAAAGGCTGATTTTGTCACACATCAAACACTGTGATGTGAGGTAGTCCATTCCTTTTATTTCATTGGCAAAACAGAGAGCAAGTCCCAATGGATCCTAAAAGCAGGCCTGGGCTAGTAAACAAACTGGGAGGTGAAATAAAATCCATGTAAATGTGAATTTCACCCAAAAGTGCTCCATCTACATCCACATGCTCTGCAGTCAGAATACTTGGCCACAGTGAGCAAGGCGGTGAACTGTTAGTTTTTAAGATATGCAGGAAATTTTCTTCCTTCCCCCTGTTTTCTCCCTGCCCTCAGTAAATGAGCAGAGAAGGAGCGTCCTTGATGCACAATGCCTCCAAGTGCTTTTGTGGTGCTTCAGGCTGTGTCACTTGTCTTGCTTAGGGCTGCATTTAAAGACATTGACTAGCTCAGAGGGCTAACAACAAAGATGTCAGCATTGTAGTCAGGCATAAGAACATTAAACTAACAGAAAAAAACCCATGCTGGTTTCATTGTCTGAGCTGAAGGAAATAGGAAGTATGTGTAGAAGTTAATTTTGTCCACAAAAATTCTTTTAACGTCACTGTAAGTAACCATGTGGCTTTGGTTGTTGCACGGGAAAAGCATTTTAAATGTGATTTTCATCTTTATGATTACTGTTATAAGCCCTTGTATATGTGCCCTGCTTGTATTGCTTCCAATTATTTCAGGCTTCAGGAAAAGCTCTTCGAAGAAAGATGTGCTTGTAAATAAGGTGTGGGAACAAACAATCCCCAACAGGCTTAAAAAATGTTTTTCTCTGTGTGTCCCCCACCTAAAATCTCTTCAGATTATGTGCAGCGCAAATGGAACAAATAATGTCTCGTGGCATGAATCCTCATTTAAAGAGCTAATAAACACTGGCATGTTTTGACCAATCAAATAAAATGAATGTGAAAAACTGTAGGGTTTCGGTTAGGCACTAGTGTTTCCTAAGATATGTATAAGTTTGTTTTATCCTGAGACCATATATACCCATAATTACAGATCTTGTCACCATAGACTATAGTTACATGAGCATCAATTACACGAGTTGTTACCTGAATGCATCCTTACAGGACTGTACGCAACAAATCTTGGAAAGAGGAAAACTGTGGAATAAAGCTCAATGCAAAACACACAGCAGCATTAAAACACTGCACTAATGCTAATTTTCATATATGGTTCAATCTGCCTATTCTGTACATTTTAAACTATTTACCCCATCTCTCATGGGGTTTTTTTTTTATGAAGGAAAGGAAAAGACAAGCTTATCAAGGGCACTTGAATTTCCTGTCACTGCTACAGGCTTTAACATGACTGGCATCACATTGAAACGTTGATAAAAAATGCAGCATGGCACATAATGAGGATGTCTCTCTTTTGTTTCCAGTCCTTTTCAGAATGCCACAAGACAGATGCATTTCCAACACATGTGCAGGCTGCGTGGCATGCCAACAAACAACTTCTGCGCAGTTTGAGTTTTCATCGTGGAAGCATTTATTTTGATTCCCATTTTGAAATGTATTTCTTTCTTAGTCTTTGTCAGTCACCATCAAAACTGACAGATGTATGTGGCATATGCCAGTTTTGAGTTTTCCTAAGGTCACTCCTCATAAGCACTCTACTTCTGCCAAACTTAGCATTCTTCCTGGGGCAGGTGAACAGCCTCCAGTGTTTTGGATGTGTGTGAATATAAATAGTTTAAAGTCTACAGATCCCTTTAATTAGAATTAGATGATTAGATATATCAAACAAACTGAAGTACAACAGGAATGCTGGTGAAATACAGAGGGAGAGGCTACAACAGACTTAAATGGTTTGTGATAGCCTGAGTCCTCTGAAGGTTCAAATGGGAGAACAGGGAATGCACTCTCTATAAATTTGGGATAACTGATTCAAAGTTTGCCTACCTATTTTATCTTCTGCTGCATATAAATGACTATATATTATTCATAAGATTTCCTTCATTATGATTTGATCTACCCACTCAACTCCTAATAAGTCTTGGTTTAATTAGGCCACCAGTAACTTGCAATGTAATGGAGGCACAACTTTAAAACTCTGAATTCGAAACAGTAAGTGCAGCCTCACATGAAGAAACATTGTAAAAAATAATTTGACGTTGTTGTTTGAAGATTTGCATTTTTGTAATGTGATAAGTGGGAATAATTTCCTCTTGCTGTAATTCTAACAGGACATAATGTTCATTTGATATAGAACTTAACAGAACACAAAGCGCTCATGATATGGGAAAAGATTAGGGAAAGAGGTATGCAGCATACATTTCAATACAACCTTAGTTTTAGTTACTGCACCCCACCTGTTATCTAAATGGCTTTTGTGACCAGACACAGATATCATGTACCAGTCGTGGCTGTTCCACTTTGGATACTACAGAAGAGTCACACTTATTGACATCACTGACTTGACAGAAGATAGCAATCCAATTTTCTGATAGCTGGTACGTATCATTACGAAAGGGTCCACTGCTGAATTGTAATTTGTTAATGAAAAGCACAATAGTTATTACATTTCTTGTTAAAAGGTGTTACACCCAATGATGTGTAAGTAAAGCCTAAGCAGCATATTTGGATTCATTATGATTCACCACAAACAAGTACACTTCAAGGAAATTTGTTTGCAAAGACACTCCATGCAAACTAAGGCTCATGAGCTCAGTCCACATTCCAGAGTAATCTTGGTTCAATTGGATAAACAAGGCTCCAGAAATTAATAACAAGAATTCATGAATAATAACAAGTCATTAGCAGTATTAATTGATTATTCATCCACAAGTTGATAAAAGGTAGCTAAATCTCTAAATTGCAATTTACGATTCTGAAAATACAGAATTTGGCAAAAACATTCAATGATCCACTGGAGTTTACATTTTGAATTGCCTTTTTCCCTAGAACAAAGTCTTTATAATTCCGTGGTCTACTCATAAAAAAGTTGTATTAAAAAAGTAATGAGAATACAGTACGTAAAAAATGCATTTGGCATTGCTCATTTAATAACAGCTTTTAAATGTAAGAGTTAAATCTGGGAGCACACAAACATGAAACAAGACATGCCTGCAATAATACCAGTTTTTATGAGGTCTTGGTTGAATAAGCAGAAATGCTTTGTCTGAGATAAGCCTTTTTCAGTAGCAAGTGACATTCCTGACAGATTTTATTTTGTTTTCAAACCTAAGTTTCCTACTTCCAAATCATGTCATTGCATGAAACTATGGCACTTAATTTTTAAGTTTTCCTTCTGCCATTTTTCAATGACACAAAACAAAAATATCAATATGCTATCACTCAATAATTAGAACTGTTAATGGTTTTGAATTTACTTGTGAAATTACTGTGTGATTACTTCTCGCTCCAGCAGAAGAATGTAAATATATTCTACTGTGAGTCTGCAGCAATTCAGAAACTTTGACTCAATATTGTGCAGAAATTGCAAGGCTTGAAAATATATGAAATCTTTTTCTTTATCTCTGTGCCTGAAAATTGTTTCTAAAGTTAAGGTTTTGACTGAGCATTGCATTATTTCCCTCCCACTCATGCCTTTCCCAAGTTCAGAATCACTACATTTCCTGACTGTTCCTCCTTTAAATCTGTTACAAGTTCAATAAAAGTCTGTAAGACATTGCTTCAAGCCGTTCAAATATGCTCCAAGATCTGCCAAATTTTGCCTAGACTTGGCAAGTCAGAGCATCCTTACTGCTTCATGAATTGAGAAACCTGGTTCAAAAGTCCCCCAGAGACCTATTATCTGTGGATCACTGACACAATAAGCCAGAATAGCTTTCAAGGAACCATTCAGGTCAGCAGTGTCGCCTTGTAAACAGTACCTGGGGAATCTTTAATCCATCATTCATTGACACAGTTGAGAACCATTCCAGACTACTCAGACTTTGCTTAGGGAGCATTAAGGCAATAAATCTGTACAATTTCCTAAGCTCGGGCTCCTAAAATTCCTTACTGAAGTCTCCAGCTAAAATTATTGATCAGTTGGTGGATGATCAGTTTCCTGCGTGAAGTAACTTGTTTTAAAGCATGTGCCTGCCACAAAACAATCTTGTATACCACTCTGGCACCACCTGAAGACCAAGAACTGTGTCACCTTCCAGGAGTAACTTAAAAGATATTCAAGGATTTTGTGTCCCTTATTTGTTGTCTACAAAAGCACCAAGGATGCTGCCACAAATAACCAATCATGGCTCAAGAGCACCAACAGGCTGTCACTGACCTGACCAGCATCTAGCTGTACTTCTCCATAGCTATGACTGTCATTCAAATCTTGATCAGACTTCTGCTAACGCAGGCCTGATGTATGCTCAGAGCAGTGCCATTAGGTCAAAGCAAGGGCAACATGTAGGCAAGATATGGTGGCCAGAAAGACTAAAGATCATGATGCAGCCACTGCCAGCTAAAGCTTGCTGTTTCCTGCAGTTGCAGTCCCTGCACTGGATGCACTGATTGACTGGAAGTCTACTTCAGAATCTGCTTACTCACAGAAATGGGATAGACCAAACTTCCAAGCTGCAAGTTATAAATACATCAGAAGAGTTTTAGAATCAGATCCAACAGCAGTTGGACTGCAGAGGTTTTCTTTCTTCCCAGTGGGACACAAGGGCTGCCTGCATCACAACAGAGGATGAAGGATGAGCAGTCTCACTGTTAGCTGGTTTGCTCATAGCTGCACAGGTTATGAGTTACAATACACAAATTATGAATCAGAGAACTTGTGAATTAGAAACCTTATGAATTAAGTGATGAATTAATGAATTCATGTTAGACTAGAGGAAAGCTAGGGGGACTGAGCCCTTTTTTGTCATATTTATGTTTTCGGTCATAATGAGCTCATAAAATAAAGTTTAATTTACAGAGTACATTGTCCTGTAAACTTGAGAGATCCGAATGGACAATGACAATACTCCTCTGGGGTTTAATTGCCAACACACAAGGTCTGCCCTGACCTGGTGCTGCCAAGTAACCTGGAATCCAACTTCACAGAAAACAGCCAAGTCATGAAAATGAGCCATGAAAAACCTCCTCTGGGGCCTCTGCCAGGGTGAGAGTTGCGCTGAGTCCAGGTTCCCTCCTTTGGTGCTTGCTGGAGGCCACTTGCAGCTCTGCCTGAGCCCAGGCTTGTGCCCAGATGGCCTTTATTCTGACCTTTACTTCCCTCCTGGGCATCGTGGTGGGTTCTCAGACCTAGTGGCTACAGTCCCACATGGTGCTGGGCTGCTCCAATAATATCCCCAGCTCAACTCCATTCATACAACATACACCTCCTGCCCAGCCCTGGCAGAACCCTGACCAAGAATATCTGCAACATCCTGAGGAAAATCTGAAGAACTGAGGTTAAGCAGGAGTAATGGGTACACAGTCGTACGGATGGTATTGTCAGGAAGTACATGACTCCTTCCATGGTCATTCTCCCCTTGACGTTGAGCAAAGGCAGTGTCTTCCTCATGTCACACTGTTGTGAAGTTGTTGTGACCAAATACAAAAGCAGCAACATCAGCCTTTGTAAAGGTCCAGACTCAGATGAAAAAACTAATACTGTTCATAACAGAATGCAGAAGCAAGAGAATTGATTTGCTAAATATCTGCATATCTTCATCAGAATTGTGAAATTAACTAAGAAGAGCTGGAAATCTTACTACATGATTAAGGACGTGACTGAACAGTGATAGCATGTATTTTGTTGAAAATCTCCTATGACTCACTTGTCAATATTAAAGGATACAGCTTTTCACTTAGACTAGGTGAATAATGAGATGTTACCCTGTATACTCAGCACCCAGTTAGCAGCTTGGAGACCCATAATGTGGAGAAAGTTGAACCAACTGAAGGAAGGTTTATTCAAGGTTAAGAAAACAGAAGAGTGTAGGTACAGTCATGGGAAGCAGTTGACTACAGACAAGTAAGATTATGCCAAGGGAGTGTTTTGTCTGCAGGAGGCAAAAGTATGAAACCTTTAGGTAATGGGAAGTCTCAGCCTGCTGAATTTCTAGGGAAAGCAATCTAGTAGGGCAGACTTGTCATACACAAGTTAGGGAAATATGATCTTGCTCAATCTCCTTCTACATGATGCAAAACTGGTTGGACAACTGGAACCTAAATAGCAGCTGAGAGTAGGTAGCTGTCAAAAACAGATGTATCGAAGTTCCACTGTAGTCTGTCCTGGCTTTAGTACTAAAGGACATTTTCATTAAGAGTCTGAAGATTAAATATAAAGGCTTCTTATGCTTTTATTGCATCATTATGATTATTTTATTTGTGAAAGACAAAACTAAAAGGCATTGCAAACATCTTGGCTAGTATCATCAGAGTTCAAATATTCTTTACAAACAAGAAATGGTCTACTGAAGAACAAAAAATGATTCACCAAGAATAAATAAAGGTTTCTATTTTTAGCAATAATTGAGTGCAAAAATGTAGGATATACCACATTTTATTTAGGTAGCAGTTCTTCAAAAACTGATCATAAGGATTACAGTGGGTCACAAACTGAACATAAGTGAACGATGCCCTAGTCCAAAGAAAGAGACAACCATCCATGCTGGGATTTATAATTAGGAATATGTGAAGACAGGTGAAATAGTCCCTTAGATCTGTCTAGCATGGATTAAGTTTCAGCTGAAATATGTGACCTAATTCCAGTATCAGAATTTTAGGAAACTTCTAACAATCTAAACACAAAACACAAGGCATCAAGAAAAAAAGTGGAAAACTCTGGTAATTTAATCAAATAAAATACAATTAATTTGGAAACATGTTAACAGTCTTCATGTACACTTACTAACAGGGAAAATCTTACTAACAGCGGGGGAGCAAAACCCTTAAACAGGTTACCTGGAGAAATCTTCCATACTGAAGCATATCAAAAAGGTATATTAAAGTATATACATGCTTCTGTTACAGCATATGTTACAGGACCTATCTTGAATGTTGCAGGTCATTGGAGTCTTTTCTGATGATTAAAAAAGAAGTACTACAATGTTATGGAGGAAAAATATATTTTTAATTATTCTTTTTCTCATTCTTGCAGCTCTTTGTCATGAGCATTTGTAGTGATGACGTTTTCTTACTTTTCATCCATTTATGATCTTTTCCCAAAGTTTACTTTTGCCCTTAATGAAGCAGGATTTTTTAAAAATCAAGTAACAGTCTAAAGATTATCAGGCTTAAAACATATCTGACAGTTAAAAGCAACCTATATCTTCACATGCAACAGGGAGACTTTCAGAAAGAAATTAATGAGCATGTATGAGATTCAATATTTAATCTCTCAACAAGAGCACAAGTATATTTTATATCCTTGTAGTCTTAAAGCTGTATCTCAACATTATTAGGTTATATATTGTGTATATTCTCAGTATGGTTTCCTCAGCAACTGTATTTTGGGTAGCTTTGCTATGGTAACCAAAGTTGATTGCTTATTTTACTGTTTCAATTAATAACCCATGGCCTCAACCATAAAAACAATAGTTAGATAATACATCTACAAAAGACAAAATAAACATATGTTACACAAATGCAAGCGTTCTGTAAGAGTTACTTCTCTAATGTAGGAATAATACATAAGTATATCACTAATTACTGTATTTTAGTTTTTAAAGTAGAAACATAGGGTTCAACTCTAACCTTATATAGAGGAGGTCACAATAGTGGGGTTTGCAACATTTGTGACAATCATCTGTTATGTGAGAATCACAGTAGGATAGAATCAACTCCTTATTTATGAAAGTAGGAGAATGAACTTCCCCGTATGTCTTTCTGCTCCAGTCGTGCCCTCAATTACATGGGAACAATTCTATTAAGTCAAAGGAGTCTGTCTGTAAAGCTGAAGGAAAATTGGGTCTCTCTCAGTTTTGTTTGCAGAATTTGTAACCACACTTAGTAGATCCACTGCTTTTGTTATATAATGGGCAATATATGTTTCTGGAAGACTTCATAAAGCTGGTGACAAAACATTCTCAATCAAAAGCGTTTCAGATTTCAGGACAGTAAGTGCAAAAGCTGAACATGTCTCTAAGTGAACATGATTTTCTGTCTTTAGTTTGAACAAATATAGAGTATGCAGATGATCTTAACCCTTTTGCAATTTCCACTTATATAAGAATTACTTTTTTTTTTTGCAGTTCTCCACATTTCAGCACTTTGTCATCTGACTATGAAGTGGCTCCCAGATTTACTTATAAGTCTAGAAGCCCAGTTTATGTTACCAGTCTGGATTTGAACATTGTTTTCACAAGCCATGTCTACACATTTTTTTTTACCTCATATCAGCAATGCCCTTATATTGCATGCTGGTCAAATAATCCACTTTTTAGGAGCTTGTGGTCAAACTATGTTAATTAATTTACACAAGGTCTGAAAATTAAAATGTGATAAATCTGGGAACTCACATAAATATTACTATATGGACTTAGTAGTGTCTTTCAGTTTATATGATGTTACATCATAACTGTGTACTTGGTGAACAAGTCGCAAATGTATGCAACTTATAAAGTCACTGCATATGGAGAGCTAGGTTCTAAAGGCATTACCCCATGTCAGACCACGGAAATTCAATGGAAAAACACAAAAATCCATAAAACTGTATATATATTCTTTTTTGGGTCTTGGCCCCATTAGTGCCTGAATCTACCCATAGAAGCTATCCATGTGGTACAATAGTATGTGAAAATGTGATCTAGTCACAAAACCAGCTAAATTATTCTCCATGTCATTCAATATTTGATTATTCAATTCTCCCAACTTAATTAGATGGGAACTATGATCAACAAAATCACCCCTCTCCACATATATCATAGTTACATAGTTTTAATGGTCATTGATTCTCAGATCCGAATGGAAATAATTCAGTTATTCTGTTTATTTGGAAAAGTGAAAAATCCTAAACTAGGCACTCTCACATAAGCTTTTTTTTTTAATAGCAATTTTGCTAGCTGATGCATTTTTCCGCAATCACTCTGTCTCTTTTTAAAGAGGGTTAAACCACAGCTGCCATATTCTGAAGAGAACATTGTCTCCTGAGTAATCTAAATGAAGGTGAAATTACAAATAAAAATCCTCATGTGCAGGTGCAGAAGTACCCACTGTATTTTCAAAGTGCATCTCCTATATATATATATATATTCCATGAATGAATACAGAAGCTTTCCCTGGTTAATTGAATCAATAACATTCAATGTCAAGGTGACCTTATTGTTTATCATCAAATATTCCAAGTGTTCTAAAATCCACATGCTGACTTAGATTGCCTTGAAAAGCTCCAGACCTTAAGACATTCAGACAAGAATGTCTGAGCAATGCACAATGCAGAAAAATACCACACTGAAAAAAAACAAACACCAAACAAAAAAAAAAACCACAAGACAATCCATATTCATTGTTTTCCTCCATACCCCAAGATGGCCCTAAGATATCTCAAAATAGTATGTCAAGATTTTTCATGAAAACCATCCTTAAAATTTTTTTCTTAGTGAACATCTAAATATGTGCAAGATCCAAGTTAAGCTGATAACAAAGAGCTTTAAATAAGTAAACAGCTGTTTTAAAGGTATTCTGGTGATGCCACAGCAGCACAACCACCATTAATATGCATTACTCATAGAGTTCCTGTAACATCCTAGGAGTCTGAATCCTCAAATGCCAGTACACTTGAAATATGTTATTCTGTATCTATGCTCTAAACAGGTAAATTTCTCTCAAGAGTAAAACTTCTCACTTATGAGATGATAGGTAAGATGAGTTTTCTCTTAGTTAAGACATTTATTAATTTGGACATCAAAGTCTGAGTTACTCACTCAAAGACCAGTGGAGGGAAAAAGACATCAAAAATGGTGTTTTCCAGTATCTCAAGAAAGGTGTCTGAAACACGTTAAATAACTTCTAAAGTTGCTCATTTCCTCTGTGAGTTCATGGATGACAGAGTTAATTGACAGAGTCAAGCCAATGTACGATTGTGGCCTTGTTGGGGTGGAAGGAAGAGGAATATACAGGAGAGGGAGGTGGAGAAAACCAAAACTGAGAGCAGCCCTTAAGCAAGAAGTTATGCCCAGCTAGACAAAATCAAAGCGTTGTAAAGTGAGACACAGCTATAATAGATCTGGAGACTCCTGCCTTAAAGAAACAGTAGCAAACCACTGAATTCCCTTTTCAGGATATTATACCATTCTCCGTAAAATAGCACTCCAAGATTAGAACTTATCCTGGATACAAGTGTTACATGGTGGCTTTTGCAAATACCAGCACAACAGTAGAAAGTGTTTGATGCTTAAATTGTTTAATTTTATTTTCATGGCATTTTCCTTGGGACTTTACCAAGACAATTTTCCTTCTATTTCAAGATAAAAATGTGTCCACTTTTACTTCCCAGAAGGCCCACCATATCTTGGGTTGCATCAAAAGAAGCATGGCCGGCAGGTCAAGGGAGGTGATTCTGCCCCTCTACTCCACTCTTGTGAGACCCCACCTTGAGGACTGGGTCCAATTCTGGAATCTCCAGCAGAAGAAGGATATGGAATTTTTGGAACAGGTACAGAGGAGGGATACAAAAATGATCAGAGGGTTAGAGCATTTCTGCTATGAGGACAGGCTTATAAAGTTGGCGGTGTTCAGCCTGGAGAAGAGAAGGTTCTGAGGAGACCTAATAGCGACCTTCCAGTACCTGAAGGGGGTCTACAAGAAAACTGGGGAGGAACTTTTCACAAGGGAATGTGGTGATAGGAGGAGTGGGTAAAGATTTAGACATTAAGAAGAAATTCTTCACGATGAAGATGGTGAGGCACTGGTACAGTTTGCCCTAGGAGGTTGTGGCTGTCCCATGCCTGGAGGTGTTCAAGGCCAGGCTGGATAGGTCCTTGGGCAGCCTGATCTGGTGGGGATTGGAACTAGGTGATCTTTAAGGTCTTTCCAACACAAACATCCCATGATTCAATGATATTTTGTAAGTGCATTTCATCTTTCTTAATAAAAATATCTTATCAAATTATAAATGGTTGGTTTCATTGAAATTTCTGGACAGAATTACAATCTAATTAGTGGAGACAAAACCAAAAGGAAACTCTTTCAAGAAATATCATAGTAGAACTAAGCTAAAGAGGAAGGAAAGGAATAGGAAGCATCTTAGCAACAGATATAGATGATGAGGACTACATACACACATTGCTTATCTTATTTTGAAATTAATTTTAACACTTCTAGATATTTTAGCACTAAATTACTGATTCTAGTTTTATTTTTCACATTAAATAGCATAACTTTGGCTTCTAGAATCACTTCCAAGAAGAATTTATAACTGTAAATGTGACTTGAAATCTCCCTGCATAATGCATGTATTTCTGTTGATTTTCACACTCTAATAATTATCAAGCAACTTGCCAATGTTAAGCATAACTCTTGCCAAAAGCCCAGTTCTTGTAGTAATCAATCAACACTTGCTCAACAGTAGTTTAAATTCCACAGAAACATTCAAAATATGCCTCAAAGTATAGAATTGCTTGTGATGAAAATCCATGCTTATTGCATGACTCTTCTCTTGTTCTGACCTCAGTAAACACGATTATGGTAAAAATACTGGTTTGAATTCTGCATTTGGCAAAAAAATTATATATTTCAAAATAAATAGGGGGTAAGCAGGAAATTAAGCCTTTGAAATCATTTCCTTCACAGTGAGGAGTTAAAAAAAAGGGTGAGAATCAGCCAATGCTTTCCAGGCAACAGAAGAAATGTTGCCAGCTGAACAATGACCTCTTTAGGACTACAGAGATTTGGACTTACCAGAGGCAAAAGATCTGACCTAGAGAGAAAATGCTGAGGAAGAAACCAGGAAAACGGAGGTCATCGACTTCCAAGTTAATTATTGCACAAAAGAGCACTCAGCTGAATGCTGAGGAGTGTAGCTTAAATAGAGAACGTATAGTGAGGAGCTTGAACTAAGATATTTATGGCCTTGATACAAAATTGCCATTGCATGTTGTTTCTTGGGGATTATGAAGAATTTGAGATTGGATTATGAATAGTGAGAATTTCTTCCTGATGATACAGAAATATATTAGCTCCACCAAGTTAATATTGGTATATCAACAATTATGATTCCGAGTAAAAAAATATTGGGGGAGGGGGCAGGTTGTGGTCATACTGCCAGCTAATGAATAGCAACTACGAACTTCAGAAAAGCTGACATAGCTTCTATAGAACCTCATTTAAATGTGTTGACAACTTCTAGGTTATGCAGAGGTGACAGCTTGCTAGTGTTCAGATCTGGCTGAGCTTAATAAGCAAAACTTAAGCAAGAAAAAAGCTAGTTTCTGTTCAAGTTACTTGTCAACATGCAACACAAGGAATACAATAGAGAAGTTCTCAGGCAAATTTTAGAAAATAGGGTAAAGATGAATACTCAAAAGCATGTGTACACACATTTCAGCAAATGAGGAACAGGAAAGGAAATGCAGGAAGTCCCAGCAGGTTCAAGCTGGTTTGAAATGGACAGTTCCTCCCAAAGCCTCAATGCAGTAAGAGGAAAATAAACAAACTTTAAAACATTTTCAGCTTCTAACAGAGCACATCAATTCTGGTATCTATGTCAGAATTCCACATCTGAGGCCCACACCTTCAGCAGCTGTAAATTACTCTGAAAAAATAGTCCTATTACTGTCTTTTAATGCCTTCTGAATTTAACAGCAACAATGAACAAGACTGAAAGAAGATTGCTGTAGTGTTGTGATTGTTGAAATAAAAACTATTTCTTATATTCAGTCACAAGCTATTACAAGTACAGTGGGAGGAAATCAAGTTGTTCCATCAAGAAAATTGATATTGAAGATCTGGGATCCTTTCAGTGGATACAATGACTCTTATTACAGGATGAGGTGGCTCCTGGCCTCAACTTCTGCTGCTGAAACGTATTTCTAGAAGTAGACTGTCTGCAGCTACAGTGTGACTGTAAGGTCCTGAGTGACAAGTGGAGACATATTGCTTTTCCTAAAATATTTACAGGTTGTGACTTTTTTGGTGGGGCATTCAACATGTGGATGACCACAGACCTGTCAATGTGATGTTCTTGGTGTGCCTCACTTCTTAACTACTTTTTCTAGCATCAGATTTGAGTCAAGCTGTAGTCTCTCTGACATACAACAGTCTTTCTCACACACAATATCAACCCATGTGTTCCGTACAAAAGTTCTTAGCAAATCCATTGTTGCATACGGATGCAAACAACCATGCCAGAATTATCAAAGATGCATCGTTACCTGTGAACTAAAAGATTTTTTTTTCTCTCTCATAAAAGACATTTCAGAATGAAATAAAATATTTATCCTCCTCACTGCAAGAGTGTTGTATGCTCTTACTGCATCACTCAGGAAGCTAAAGGATAGCACAATACCTTACACCATGTCAGATCAGCAGGAGCAAAATCTTGCCTCTGAACTTTTTTTAAAGTAAAAAACTTTCTTAATATATCCCAAATACTTCTGCATGTTATCTCTCTCCCCACAGTCAGGTACAGTAACAACCACAGCAAATGTTCCCACAAGTGAAATCTGTAAAACAAGAGTATTGAGTTGTATGGGATCTGCTTACAGGTGGACGAGGTGCTGAGGGGCATGGTTTAGTGTTTGATAGGAATGCTTGGACTCGATGATCTGGTGGGTCTCTTCCAACTTGGTTATTCTATGGTTCTAACTGTCTTCATGTTGTAGATCTTGAAGACTGTCCTCAGGTTGCTCTTACTTGGCCACACCTACACTGTACAGTACTTACTATGACTGAAATAAAAAGTGCCTGCACAGCTTTGCTCTCTGCAATATGTTTCCATTCACGCTCAGCAAATCACTGATGTGAAGACTAGTACTGCCTGGAAAACCCAGGGAAAGCTTTATATCTTCCCTTCCCTCACACAGGGGTTTACGCCCTGACACTTTCTGCCACTGATGCTTCCAGGACATAGTGCGTGTACTTGTCCCCTCTATCCCTCCCTCAACATGATGGGATAGACACAGGTAGGGTCTGAGAAAGCCAGTCCTTCCATCAGGCAAAAAAATAAACCCAAAATAACATCTTTGCAAGGGCAAAGCCAATACAAGAGGGAAGAGAAACAGGCCTCGATTTGTGCTTATTCACTTGTCTACAGACATACATTAGGAAATAGTTTTATGGCACTTTGAGAATAGCAAATTCAAACGCCTACAGAAGCATAAAATATTAGTATATCATTATTACTTTTTGACAAGCAACACAAAAATTCAACTTCTAATATCCTCAAAGAGGCCTTATTTCCTATAAAAATATCTTGCTTAAGGCACCTTAAAAATAAGAATAGCAGCAACGAAAACATGCAGAGAGCAACCTCCACTGTGCCAGACCCGCTAATGGACATACAAAAGGAGTGATGTTGCCTTTGCAGAGATATAGCCATAACACTTCAGCTTCAAAAGATGTCTCCACAGTTGCTGATGCAAGAGAGCTATCTGCAAGCCTTCTAACAAGGAAATATACAGGAAGCATAAAACCAAATTAGTCAGCGTGTGTATTTGTTTCACCAGAACTGAATAGAACAGAGGTGAAAGTATTCCAAGACCACACAGCTATTTAGTGTGTAGTGATTGGTTTGACACGCAGTTTGTCTTTCAAGCAGGGGAATCCACCACCTGCATTTTAAAACTGTTTAAAAGATTATTTAGGCTGACATACCTTTGTGTTTCCTCTCTGATCTGAAGTAGTGGAGTCGACAGTAATGTTCCTCGGTGTCACAATCAGGCTGCAATCATCAAGCTGCCCACTTCCAGAGAAGTGAAAATTTACCATGTTGACATATTCTTACTGGCAGTGTAGCTGTTTCATCTCACACAGAAGGAACATACTGCTATGCTGTGCAAGGTTTTGACAGGTCTCCACAAAAAAAAAAATGCACTTAGCTGGCAACTTTTACACAGAGACACTGCAATATCTAACCCACTTTCATGAACACCAGCAGAAACACTTTCACTATTATTGACAATATGACCATTATAATATAGATTTTTATTATTGCACTTTCTTATTATTAGGGTTTTAGAAAATATTTGAGATTAAAAATATTGGTTTACTAGTACCTAATCTCTACTAAGAAATAAAGGATATCAGTTCCAGGCTCTAAAGACTAACATTTTCTCACAATCACTAGTTGCTTCCTCTATGCCAGTAACTGACTGAAGGAAGTTCTGATGTTGTTGCTAACTCTGCAGAAGACACTGCTATTTGAAATATGAATTCTAGTGTCTTACAATATATTACCCCTTGTTTACCCGAGAGAAGTTAAATAAATTCAATTTCATTTGTCTTCATTCCAGCATCTGATCAGAAGTGCTGTGCTGTTAAGCAGCAATGATCATTTATTGTTAGCACAAACATATTGTCTCTTGGAAAAGAAATGCATCCTAGGTCAGCATGGGTTTTATAGTCACCAAACTAAACAGTATGTTGCTATAATTGGAGGATAAATATTCTGCTGTGTTGCATGCCCTTTTCTCACTTTGTTGTCTTTCACAATGTTTTCCCTTGCTCCTGAGCCAATTATTTGTCCTGAGTTATCCTTGGTTTGATCTCTAATAGTATTCTTTCTATGCTTCAATGCAGAGCCTGTGCTCTGCTTTTGGTTACTGAACAAGTCTCATTCTTGGAGGTTAAGCTGAAAGAACATACTGGTTATAAAGAATAATAATAATAAGATATGGACCACATTAAAAATTGTGAAAAAAGTGTATTAATTAATTATCTAAAGCAATAGGGAATGCTTATAGATAAATATTTTGGATGGTAGCTAGGCATCACCATCATCACTTTAAGGTGGAGAAGCAAAAAGAGCACTGGGGATATCGGGATCTGCCCCAGAATATCTAAAAATTTGGTGGTGGTGCTAGGACAAAAATTGCCTCAGCAGCAGCCTGTAAGGCAAGAACGGGGTGTGTATTTGCAGTGACCCAGGAGTATGGGGCCACTCAAACATCTCAGCGTAGTGGGATGAGGTAGGATTCACTGAAATAACCCTGTTAAGATGTTAGCAGTCCCCATTTGTCCAAATAATGGTGGATTAGTTTTTCCCATCCATAACGTTTTCGACTAGATGTTGTTCCCACCATGTAGGCTCATGATTCTATTAGGACAGAACTGGATCTGTCGTAGTTTTGCAAGATTATGTACAAAGATACTCTTCATTTTTTAGAACCTCCCATACTGAGGAGAAATATTGTGTCTCTATTACACTGCCAGATAGAGCAGCTAGGCCTTGTTATACTTCACGCCAGTTAAAGAACCTGGGATTGATTTGCCATGCCCCAGAATGAAAGCAGAAGAGCCCGTGGTGGGACAGAGATGAGAGTATGTTGGTTTGATAACTAGGAAAGAAAACAGCTATTAATCTCTTTTTGGGCTGTGCACTATCCTAAACCTTCAGGTCATCTTGATAAAGCAGTGAAGAGAAGGGGAATTAATTATTTGTAATTCTAAATTGCAGTTTCTTAGCTTGTAAATGCTGCCAGACATGTTCACAGGAATCAAAAGAAGTTTGGAATCAGATGGAAAAAAACTCAAAAAAGTCCTGCAGCCTGGAGCACAGCAGTGTTTTTTAACCACTTGTAATCCAAACTCCTGAATCAATCCCATAGGCTTCCTCTGCAGTGAGCAGGGAGACCCACAGCCCCAGAAGAGAGCTCTTCACAGGAAGCTGCCTGAAGAAGGACTAACCAACCTACTGCCAGTCCTCCAGAAAAATCTGCTGACAGGCACATTTCAATCCCTCCTGTCCATGAATTAGGTACTTTGGTACCAGAGAAAAGTGCTTCCCCACACCACACAGAGATCTGCGGTCCTGTACGTTTTCACCTAGGTGTAGTACAGAAACATGTTCTTGTGTGGGTGCCTGAGGCTGCTGGTCCAGACCAGTGAGGGCAGCCTAGCTGTCCTAGCGCTGCACCAGGACTACATAGGCAGGAACTGGAAAGTGCTGTAGGCTAGCAGTTGTGTACACACATTTCAGCCTTTCCTTAAAAACTAGGCATGAGGGAAAGCCAGACATGGGTAAAAGACAGTTTGACAAACACTGCCTTAAAACAATTCAAATATAACCCCTCAGTGAACTACACTTCACATCCCAGGACTCTCCTGTATGCTTTCAAAAAGTAGTCTGTAGCAAAATCTAAATTGCAAATAAGGCTACTCTAATCTTAGCTACTTTAAATACCTTACTACATGGATCCTTCAGGGTGACAGATGACTAGATTTAAATTCCTTTCAAGCTAGTCTCATGACAACTATTTGCGTGATAATATGATCTCTATTTCTCTGTAACCCTCAGGTAGGCTTTGGCTGTTCCATAGACACTAAAGACACCTTTGTTCCAGTTCCTTTGTATCTCCCTAAAGGGAAGCTCAACTACCCCTTTGTTCTAGGTCCAAGGCCTGTGTAAGCCTTTGCCTGTCAACAAAAACCCCATTTCTAATCACCAACAGTGTGCAAACTGTTGCTAGGCATATAGCAACACCATCATCCACCTGGAGCTTTTTTAGTGTTTAAACCTTCTGGCAGAGTGCTTTGAGATTTCTAACACAGGGAAAATACTGTCTAAAGCTTAACTCCATCTTACGCTATTTATTGATTAATCACCAAACAGTAAAGTTCTTGCGACAATTTCTCAGCAAAACTATATTAAAGTCAATTGAAACAATTTAAGGAAACAGACAATGTTCTGTACTCTATTAAGTTTTTGAGTGCTTACTATCACTAAATTTTGTGTGGACATGTAATTTCAAGTGACATATTTCAAGCCCACAAATCCCATGCCAACAATCCTAGGAAAAAAAGTCCTCTATTATTCCACATGCCAGTAGCTGTTGTGGGATTAAATCAAGGAATAGAGTTCTAAAATGAACCATTACTGTTCTCATTGATGTAAATAACACTGTACTTCAGAACCATATCTATGCAAGGAAAAGTCAAAGCCTGATTGTTTTTAGTTTTGCTACTTCATATAATAATAAACTCCTATATCAATGTCAACATCTAGAAAATCACAGTGAAGGCAGCTTTTCCTTTTAAATAGTATGACAGAAAAACTGATATTCATATTCTTAAAGCAGTATTAATGACCTATGCACAAAACCTGGTATTGTTTCCGTACATTATAAATAACTCCAAACTGAAGAGTACCATTAAATGAAATATCTGCAGCTATATTGGCACAAGGGACATTTCTAAGAGGACACTACACTGCTGCCTTAGGATGACTGTCATAAGAGTAAATTACTTTTATACTATTTCCTACTCCTTCTACAGGTTTTGTCAGGAGAATGAATATATCTTACACTGCATTCTGAACTTGCTGTAGCCTGTCACAGGAATGAATTATCACTAAATTTTAATGCTTCAATACTGTACATTTTTATTCTCATTATATTCTCCCTTTTTTCTCAATCTTGTGAGAAAAATTATAATAATAAAGAGAAAATAGCAGAACATTTATCCATTTATCCATTCCCTTGACACCCTTAAGATTGTAACCAGAAGAGAAAATTATATGAAAATGATTTGTTCTTACACTAAATATAGACACAAGGCAAGAAATAAGTTTAAAATTAATCAGTTCCCTGAAGAATATGAATCCTTTGTCCATCTTCAGTGCCCTAAAATGTACTTCTACACTGAGCATTGTCATCAATTAAAGCTATAGGCAGTATTAAACATTGACAGCTGTTACTGCAATGTGGACCACTGTGAAGACTGAAATGGACACGATACCCCATTTTGGTACAGTGAGGCACAGAGAAAAGAAAGGCAGAGCACTAGACCTCTCACATTTTTTATAAAAGCATAGATGTTAGGAAATCTGGACTCTGCAAGTCCTTGTCTTGAAACCAAAGAGGGATGCTTTTATGCTAAATATGCATAATATGTTACATTTAATTCTTTTAAAACAAAATGAAATACATGTGACATACTCTTTCTCTCTTTAGATATGGATATATATTTACGTACGTACATACATATCCATTATTATGTCTATATTCACACATATATAATGAGCAATGATATTACAGGTAAAAATAGCTGAAGAACTTTTTGCAGGTGAGTTTAGGATGAGTTTGCAGCTAAGCATGCTGTGATAACTGTCCACATATCTTTGCCCATGGATAAATGGAAATAAATTTACCTGCATAGTATGAGTACACTCAATAGTGGTCACCATAGCCAAGTTCAAATTGCATCTTCTTTTGATACAACTGGTTCACCTAATTTATAGTCCCAGTCAAGTCTGTCCTGTAAAGCCCTCACTGTCATGTAGTGAGAGGCAATTCCCATGCAAAGAGATTATAAACTGTATCATTAAGAAATCAGAGAGACAACTGAGACACAGAGAGGCAAAATGAATGGGCAAAGGCATGGCAAACAAGTAAAAGAAAGTCAGTAACAAAAAATATGATCCAGGTTTCCTGAATGCCATGCCAGTATCTTTTCTATTTCTGGGAGGTATAACATAGAATCATCAAATAATGGTTTGTGTTGGAAGGGACTTAAAAGTCAAGCAGTCCAACCCCCTGCAAAGAGCAGGAACATCAGCCAGATTAGGTTGCTCAGAGCTCTGTCTGACTTGACCTTGAATGTTTCCAGGGATGGGGCGCCTACCACCTCTCTGGGCAACCTGTGCCAGTATTTCACCACCCTCGTTGTTAAAAAAAAAAAAAAAAAAAAAAAAATTCTTCCTTATACCTAGTCTAAATACACCTTCTTTTACTTTATAACCATTATCCTTTTTCCTATCACTACTGGCCTTATTAAAACCTGTGCCTGCACCTTTCCGTAAAGGCCACTTTAAATACTGAAAGGCTGCAAAAATGTCTACCAGGAGTCTTCTCTTCTCCATGCTAAACCCCAACTCCTTCAGCCTTTCCTCAGAAGATAGGTGTTTGTATTCTATCCCTCCAATCATTTTTGTGGTCCTCCTCTGAATGTCTATTCACTAACCTGAAAAGAAACATAATTTAATGATTGGAGCTGATGTGGAGATTATTTCTATGATATTGGTAAATGGATTCAAATGCACCTGATATTTAAACAACCTTTAGAAAACACCTAGTACTTCACAAAGTTCATCCAAACAAGCCTAAACATTTTACCAACTCCAAGTAACTGAACTGAACTATTCATGAATTCATATTTAGATTAGAAGCAGTATGAACTGAGAGGTTGTGAATCACGTCATGGGATGGAGAAACTCTGATCCCTTGGGTGAAGCTAGGAGGGATGATAAAGCCCAGTTGCCAGTCCTGGTAAATCTATACATCCGCTCTGCTGCTATACTCTGCTGGTAGTAGCTCATCTTGGTTTCAAGGACTGTTAGTTACTGTCACACCCGAGACCCACGAGCCACATGCTCACATCCAGGCCTGATTCGGGAGGAGGTTGTTCATCCATGTGGTGATCTGGTGGTCAAGAAGTTCACTCCCGGGGCAAAAATCAAAAGCGATGTTTATCCTGGCTCTGGCAAACATAAGCAAACCAAAATATTCAGGTGCACAGCCAAGAAACGGGGGTTCCTATAACTCCCCATGAGCACCGTGAGGTAACAGAAGGGAGACAGAGAAAAAGAGAAGGAAGCATGACATCAATGGGCAGCAGTTCCTTGGGAACACATGGTCGCAGCAGCTTACTTCAAGCAGCATGGTCCAAGCTCATCTGATCAAAGTGATGGTCGAGAGAGAGCACGGGAGTGAGACCACTGCGTGGTTCCCTGTGAGTTCTTTTCTGCCCCCCCCCCAGCACATGTTGGGCTGCTCCTGCCAAACAAACACACAAATGGGCAGTCTTCAGGCAAAATGTTTAAGGCAAAGAAAGAAGCACAGACGGGCTTTACAGTTACTAATATTCATCCTCTTGTCTACACTATTTTCCACTGGATTCTGAGAACATTTGTTCTCATAAATGAGGGAATAACTAGTAAACTTGTTCCGGTTATTAGTAAATCTATATTGATAAGTTTACATTAAAACAAATGCATTCTCTGTTTTTAAGGTAACACAATGCAGCATAAATGTGTTATTTTAACATTTCACTTTGGTCAAATAAACTGTGATTCTCTGGAGGAATCAAAATGAACTTTTGGTTTGAATCTTAGTAAGTATAAGGATTTATCACGTACCATATCTGACATCCTCCCCATCTCCAACGCATTGGTTTTGCTTAAAAAGAAATTTCCCTTATTTAATTCAGTTTAAAAAGATAAGTCCCTTCCTGGCAATAAACTATATGTTATAATCCAGAATCTGCATTTAGAAAGGTCTTAATAAATTCATTCGTTATTGATCTGCAATGTACTTTTTTGGATACACACAAAAAACTCTTCTTGTTGACAAGAAGCAATTAACTACAAGCCTTAGCAGAGTCTTCTAGTAGTTAAAAGTTCATGTTATCTGGAAAATTAACAACAAAGTCTGTTAGCCATGTATCTGCATTGTAGGTAAGCTTTAATAATTTAAAAATCAAATAAGATCTCCATTACCCCCAGAAAGCAAGTAAAGTATTTTCATATTAATAATACAGTGATATTATTAGAGTGCCATAGCCAAGGTCTTTTTCTAATTATGCAGTCAATAGGAAAAATAAAGGAAATATAAGCCTATTTCCATTCAGAAAGAAAATGGAATAGTATGGTGAAAGTTCATGGCAGTTGAAAAAGACATTAAATCTTCTGGCGAAGGGAAATACAATTACCCTCAAAGATCATAAATTACAGAAACATGAGTCACATGGCCTGAAACAACAGAGAAAGAATCAGAGTTGGAAGTTTCCAGTTCTCTTCTTCAAACGTGTTGTAAGGAAATAAACAATTTCTTTCAGAAGGAGTCCTTTCACAGCTTTGGTTGAAACATTGGTTAAACTGTTTCTGCTACAATAACTTCTCAAGAAATTTCAAGAAATATTATGTATCAGATGTGTGGGTAATACATGAGAACAGATATTTTTGAAAATCAGAAAATGGACAATATAAATAAACTAAACTGAATACCTGATTTAAAAACAGCAAACCTAAAAACTTAAGATTATCAAAAGCGAAAAAGCATAAAAAAAGAAACCAAGACCAATGTAAAGAATCACCTTTGCACTTGCCACAAAGAGTAAAAAGGTGACTTAAGAACTCCTTCTTAACTCTCAGAAAATTAGAGAGAACTTGAAAGAAGCAGCAAGAAGGATGAGAGTTAAGATCAATGAAGGTACAAACTCGTGCTTGTAACCTGACATGAATGACTTGGAGAAGTTTATCTTATAGTCAACAACTAGGGGTGTCAATATAAGCATCTTATATACCTAGCAACATTAATTATGAGGTGGTATCAGAAGGGGAAGAATATTAAGACATGAGAATTTAATTATTGTCCTTTCAGGTACTGCTGAATTCTAACAGCCATGGAGAAGAAACGATTTTGAGATAGCTATGCAAATCTCCTACAGGATTCCTCCAGACGTAAGATATTAACCTTTACAAGAAGTAACTAAATGAGCATTGGAATGAATTTGTGGATCAGTAAGAAAGGATAATTAAGAGAAAGATTTAAAAAGTGTGGAAAACATCTGTAGCAAATACTGTGAAATTCTGTCAGATTGGATTGGCAAACAGTACACTCAGTTAAGACATAATAGATAGTCTTTATGAATATGAATTTCCCTCTGTTAAGACTCTGCAAACTGTTTAAATACCTACCTCTTCTGCAGCTTTCAGCTGCCACTACCAGCATGCAGCTTGAGACAGAGCAGGGCAGGGCCTCTTGGAATGATCTCCCTTTGGTTTTTTTATGCTGTGCAAGTAAGTGAAAAGAATCTTAGTATGGATTATTGGAGAACAAAAGATATATCACCTTAGTGGAAGGAGATACAGTGAAATTGTGAGAGCAGAGAGAGAGATCTTTCAAGTGCACAGTTTGAGCATGGCAGGAGTCTGCCATGATAAACACACTGTTCTAATACAGAGAGACTTTTGGTATAACTCCTCACTACTGCCTTTCCTGACTATGGTGAAAAACTGATTATGTCTCCTCCTATTCAGCTCTACTTCAAACTAAACTACTTACTAGGTCTTCCTGCTTTCCCATAAACTGTGCCACGCAAATTTACAGCATTGAGCCATCATTTTCCCACAATCACTTACTTGACCTCCAGTTTTTGTGCTCTTGGCTGTTATGCTCTGGTTTGGAGGGCATCTTCAGTTGGGCACAGTCTTTACAAGCAGGTTATATACGCTTAACAGTAATAAGTACTTATAATACCCAGTTATTAGACACAGTATGCTCAGCAGCCCAAGAAGGTCTTCACAGGTTGGGAAGTCTCATCCTCTGCAGCTGCCTGGAAGGGATCCTGAGTGCTGCTGAGCACCAGCCTCATTGGCACTAATAACAATGATGACTCAATTCAATGACCCTGTGATTCCTGACTGACCCTTGACAAATTTCCTGGAGTTTTTCCTTTAAGGTTTTACACCTTTCCATGCTATGTTTTTCCTCTTGAATGCTTCAACTGCTAACAATCCTGTCTCATCAATCCTACATCTTACTTATAAGTTTATCTTTTAGCAGAATTTCTCATAGCTCTATCTCAGCAGTATGAATCAAGGTGATGCAGCAGGACTGTATGAGATCTGGAATTTGGAGTTCAGCACACAGGTACAGGACCCCTGCGTTCATGTGAGTGCATAGGTTGCATTGTCCTTCCTATTCTTTGCCAACTTCAGGATCCCCCTTCCCACATTCCTAGCAAAAGACTCTCCCCACCTCTCTCCGAGCTGAAAATAAGCTCATGAAAGACTGGAAGAGAATGCATGTCCCTGCCCATTACCAGGCCCTCCTCAGAGTCAATCATCTCAGATGTTTAAGTCCTAACAGTCCTAACAGACCAGAATTTTTTAGAAAAGAAAAAGCTGTTCCTTTCAAAGAAGAAAGTGAGATCCACTATTACTTCTGGGGCTAGGGTAGTGTCTTTTAAGGCCTAGATTCTTAAAGAGTGAGCTTTGATATAATATTTAAAGCTTTTTTTTTTCTTTCCTTCACAGCCCACTGTACTAAGGGACCAAAGTGCAGCCGTAGAGCTAACATGACATAGGAAACATGGCAGGGTTTTAGCACTACAATACTTTACAGCTGGTGTTTAATATAGCTGTTTGCTCAATCAGCTGTGGCAGAACACATTACCAACCCAGATGCCACCTTCTTCTTCAGGACAGGTAGGACCTGAGTTGTCAGTCTTCTTCCTGTGCTACCAGAATTCTCTGTGTGCTGTAGTCCAGGGGTCTTCACATGCATGACCACTCACTCACTCTCTTCAGTGATCATGGGAGCTTAATTTTTTCATGCCTGACAGGAGAGGGGAGGCTACACTTTAATGACTGACTTAAGCATATCACCGACTTAAGCATATCACTGACTTAAGCATATCAATTACATGTGATGGAGAGTTATAATGTTTGTAGTAAAGCTGCATTTGCTAGTCTGAGGCACTATGCTGAAAAAGTGGTTTGAAACAAAGGAAGAACCTAAGCACTTCACTGCTATTATAACCTTATTGCGACAGAGGGAGTGAGCAGTCACTGATAACACTGGTTACTTTGTGCTCAGGAAGCACATAGTCAGCATGAGTCTTTTGACCACCAGCTATGATAAAATCAGGTCACAGAATTTGGCATCACCATTACCTGAAGATTATACTTTCAAGTAACAGAGCTCATATTTTTATCAAATTTATCAGGTCACAGAATGATAGAATGCTTTGAGTTGGAGGTGATCTTAAAGATCATCTAATTCCTCTCCCCTGCCATGAGCAGGGGCGTCTCCCACTAGATCAGGCTGCCCAAGGTCCCATCCAACCTGGCTCTGAACGCTTCCAGGGATGGGGCAGCCACAACTTCCCTGGGCAACCTGTTCCAGTGCCTCACCACCCTCATTGTGAATAATTTCCTCCTAATGTCTAGTCTAAATCTGCCCCTCTCCAATTTTTAGCCATTCCCCCTAGTCCTATCACTACATGTCTTTGTAAACAGTCCCTCCCAAGCTTTCTTGTAGGCCCTCTTCAGGTACTGGAAGGTCATTGTTAGGTCTTCCTGAAGCCTTCTCTTCTCCAGGCTGAACAATCCCAACTCTCTCAGCCTGTCCTCATATGGGAGGTGCTCTAGCCCTTGGATCATCTTTGTAGCCCTCCTCTGGACCCATTTCAACAGCTCCATATCTTTGTTATGTTGAGGATTCCAGAACTGGACACAAGAGATGAGGTCTCACAAGAGCAGAAGAGAGGGGCAGAATCACCTTCCTCAAACTGCTGGCCATTCTTCTTTTGATGCAGCCCAGGATACTGCTGGAAGCCTCGGCTACAAGGGCACACAAATTGCCCCAACTCAGGTGTCAGACCTTGCATTTGACCTTGTGAGGTTTCTCACACGGGCCCACTTCTCTAGCTTGTCCAGGTCCCTCTGGATGACATCCCATCCTTCCAGTGTGGCAACTGCACCACTCAGCTTGGTGTCATCTGCAGACTTGCCGAGGGTGCATTTGATCTTGCTCTCTGTATCACTGATGAAAATATTAAACAGCACTCATCCCAGTAAGGACCCCTGAGGGACACAACTTGTCACAGATCTTCATCTGGACAACGAGCTGTTGACAAGCACTCTCTGAATATGACCATCCAACCAGTTTCTTATCCACTGAACAGTTCACCCATCAAATCCCTATGTCACCAATTTAGAGAGAAGGATGTTGTTGGGGATCATGTCATAAGCTTTACAGAAGTCCAGATAGATCACTCCTGTTGGTTTTCCTGTGCCCACTGCTGTGGTTACTCCATCTTAGAAAGCCACTAGGTTTGTCATACAGAACTTGACCTTGGTGAAGCCATGCTGGCTGCCATTAATCACCTCCTTCTCCTCCATGTGCTTCAGCACAACTTCTAGGAAGATCTGTTCCATGATCTTCCAAAGCACAGAGGTGAGGTTGACATGTAGGTAGTTCCCAGGGTTATCTTTTCTACCCTTTTAACACATGACGACAATGTTACCCTTCTTCCAGTCACCAGGGACTTCACCTGACTGCCATGACTTTTCAAATATCATGGAGAGAGGCTTGGCAACTACATCAGCCAATTCCCTCAGGACTCTCGGATGCAGCTCATGAGGTCCCATAGACCTGATATATGTTCAGATTCCTCAGGTTGCATTTCTATCTATCAAATATTTTCTCTAAGGCATTTGCATCTCCAAGTATCTGGCAAATACCCTTAGGAATACCAAATCCCATTGCACACATGCTAAACATTTTGGGAAGATGTTGGGTTGCAGTTTGGTACCCAAAGCCTTTCACTAGAAAATACAATATATTTTCCATGATGAGGCCTGCATAAAGGATATTTTCTTATGAGGAAAAATACAAAACCAATTTAAAGTGATAAACAAAAGCAACATATAATTTTCATTCTGTGTTTTGAAATGACAGTATAAATAATACATAATGCAAGGGTATTTCAGAGTAATCTGAGGCTTTACCATTGTGCCTTCCTAAACAGACAAGAATCACAGATTTCTTCTAAGAGCCATCAATGTTCCTTTGTACTGGAAAGACGAAAGCACAGCTACAGGAAGATCCACAATGGATATAACATGGAGGTAGTAATAAAAAATTAAAGAAGTTACACAAGAAACCACCTAAAAGAGCTATCAGTCCTGACGTATAATGACAATATAAATCCAATTAAATATTCGACTAAAATATCCAGAGGGAGTACTGAAGAAGACTCATAGCCACAAAGTGATCAAAATGAAATGACAGTGTTAATGCCATGATACTTACCTAGTTTAGATTTTTAGAATTTTTACACTGATTGGCAAAAACGAGGTATTCCTAGCTACATTTCCCCAAGATAGCTACAGCTACAGTTAAACGAGAATTTTTTCCTGCCAAATCTGCTTTTGCCAGATGTGCTGTATCTGATAGCAGTGTCTGCCATTGCACTTATAGTTTGGAGGACATGAATTTAAGCAATTTAAAATTGTACTTGTGACTACATACATGACAGTGAGTCCATATTAACTCCCTAAAACAAAGAACCAGTACCGAGGTGGTTGGTCTATCTTGAGAGATAAAGATAGGGGATACCAGCTACTGGCATCATGCCTCCTGGGGCCTTCTTAGGTTGGCGTTGACATGCTGGTTTTGGATGTGCTCTTCTGTATTCTTTATGAAGGAAGTGTAATTCATGTTACTTCTCTGTTAACTGTTGGGATATATTCAGTGTCCCTTGACTTTTGGTCTGTGTATCTGAAGAAATTGTACATAGATGCACTGAGTTCCTGAAGACCTGCTGATACAGGTATCATCAGTGTGTGCCATTTTTACATTGTTTCTTCTTGTGTTTCTGTAATTCCATTCACTCTCCACTCATACCTGTCTTCATGTTTCATGATTCCTGCACAGATAATATAATCACAGAATTATATCAATGAATCCTGGGCCGACAGCACCTGACACTTTCCTAAACAAAACCAAAATACCTTAGAAAATAATATCAGAGTTACTGAAGAACTGCATTACAAAGTTTATATGAACACAGTTAGCACAGGTAATTATTTAGCTGTTTCTTTATGTACTTATACTGCATATGTATATATTTAATATTGTTATTATTAATTGTCAGCAGGAAAAGGAAAAGACAACACTAGGCAATAATGATTTCAAAACCCAAACTTCCCAGCCAGAAAGTCTGAGTGCAGCACTGCAGAGCCCTTACAGCTCTATCCTGCCAACTGGAGCCAAAGACAAAGCCTGACCCCTAGCAGGATCCTCAGCACTACACAGACACAAGTGGAGGATGCCTTATGTTTCTTAGGCAGTGCCTAGCTCTGCGACATTCTTGGTCAAGCCTGAAAGCTGATTAGCAGGTATCTAACCCCTCTGACACTAGTGTCGGGCCACACTGGAGCATAATTCCACCTTAACATAGCACAGTTCCCAGCCTTTTCTTGCCCCTGCGCTGCACAGGGTGGAGGGGTGGGCAGAGAACTTCTCTATAAGATCTTCAAACCCTTGAGCTCAAGCTAAGCAGCTAACTTCTTTAGGGGCACTCTTCCTTTTCTGCCTGGAACACCAACCTGTATATATTTGTGTATCTAAGGACACTTTGCCTTTCTAAGACATAGAGCAGCTTTGCAGCCAGGACACTCCTGTCTCATGTGGAAAATGTGAGTTCAAGTATCTGCTCCAAATCAGGCCCAGGTCAAGACTTGAAGTTGAATTTTTAGGATGCAAGGTGTTGTTCCACACAGTACACTGTTCTATACACACACTGGCATTTATATACCTAGTGCCTGGACTGCAGTGAAAGTTACATCCAGATGAAGCACACCTTGAACACAAAGAATGGTGGGGACTCCTCCAGCTGAATTTAGGATCCTATTTCTGGAGCTGTCAGTTAAACTCTCTGTTGAACAACTAATGGACATCTAGTTAACTACAGAGCAGTGTCAACTCATAGATGGTTCTGTGCATGGCTGGTAGCAAGGTTATGAACGCCTATGGATTAAGAGGCAGGCAGATAGGAATACGTGGAAATGCATACAGGTCTTAAGTCTCCTTGATGAATTTGACGTATATTTACCAATGTTATGGATTCTGTGCTTTCAAGGCTTTATGTATTGAATTGTCCAGTGCTTTTCCATCAATAAACTGTTATCATTATTGATCAAGTCACCAATATGTCAGTTCAGTGTCATTTACTCATAATCATGTCATAACTGAAACACAGAAAACAACATTCAGAACTCAGTTCAGTAATTCATAGAACAAACAAGTACAAATCAAAAAAAAAAAAAAGTTACTATGACAGATTTCCTTAGATGAATATAGGGAGGACTAAAGAAAATTAATTTTCTCATTACTCATCTCATGATAAGGTCAACTGCATCTAAAGGCTAAGTAATATGCTTTTTTGCAATGCTGAGACCTGCAGGGAAGTATGATTGCCGTGCCTTATAAGCTTGGAAATGTCAGTTGGAGGAAGTAAACCAAACAAGTCAATATGGTTTATTCTAATTTCAGAATTATCTTAAACTTAGAGCAGATACCTAGAAAACTGTTAGAAATAAAAATAATTATAAATACATTGCACTTCCAGAAATAAGTTAAGGTTCTTGTATGAGTTAAGTAGGTAAAAAGACTTAGTATTGAACTTCTAAAACACAGGAACTCCAGATACCAGCCAAAGTATTGATCTCTGTATTAGCCATTCACTAGGGTTTGTAATGCTAACAGGTAGCAACTCTCTTCCTGCCTCAAACTGACATCAAGGGCTCATCATTCATCCTTCATATAGACAGCAGGAGAACTGACACTCCACACAGACATTATTAATAAAGCCAAACACCATAGGATTCTTACAGGTACAGGTAACTTTCCTCATCTTCCTACGAGCAGTTTTTTCACACTATATATAAATATATTACTGTCACAATGACTTGCTCTTGAGATTTTTAGTCCAAGCACAAAGAAAAAAGTGATCCAGTGCAAAACAAAGGAACACAGCATGAAGAACTTTCAGTAACAGTTGCTGACCTTTCACTACAGAAAATTGTTAGAGTAGTGAAACTAGGAATGTGGATTTCTCAGGGGCCTTTAAGGGGTTATTCAGCCTTTCATCTGAGTACTAATTCAAATCCTGTCTTGACTAGCATTCTTCCTTCAGCCATATTCAGCTGATAATTACCCTGCTAAAGTTAAACGATTGTTATCAGCTTGAGTTTGGAGAAAAATGTTAACTCTTTGACTTCTTTTGTATTACCCAATATAATCCCAGTTCTGTGGGACTTCCTAAAACAGCCACAGCATCATAGTGCAAGTCACCTGGTTCACTGGTAGTGAAAGTTACAGAACTGATCAGAACCTATTGCTTTAGAGCAATAAATTTAGATGACCTCCATCTGGCTTCACATCTTAAAACTCATCAAAACCAATCTTGTTGTTTCTCTCCCATAGTACAAAGAAGACGAACATTATCTGCAGCTTGCAGTGTAATCTTCTACCCTTACTTTCTGCCAGACACCTAAATGCAAAAAAAGACCTTTATACAGCTTTCTTTTAAAATCAAAATCCAACCTTTTCACTCTATATCTCCTGTTAAAACACCATTCCATGCTTTTGTCATCTCCCTCTTTGACCTATATAACCTTCTTCTTTATGGCCTCCCCATGACCTGCATAAATCTTTTCTGATGCTTTGAAAATAATGAAAAAGCATGAAACAGAAGGACAATGTTTGCAAGGAAAGCAATGTCTAAACCAATCTGGATGTAACTATTGTGTTCCAAAATACGCAGCCTAATGGATATATGCTTTCTAATTGCCTGCAATCATGGATAAATAAGAGGCTACATTACCACGAACTGGTAAAGAGAAAGTGTGACTTATTATCTCTGTTTGGACTGCAAGTCATAAAAGAGTCAGAATAAATTTTGAATCCCTCAGTGCCTGACACTTGCAGAAGATGACAGACACTGGCAAAAGGAGTCCCCAGGGATTATGAATATGAGCAATTAGCACCACCTATTAAATATTTTCAAGATATTCTGCAATGAGAACAGATATACGTGTTTATAATTTATTTAAAAGCATTAGAATGCAGATTCTCAGACAAAATTGGTTTCAAACTTAGTACTCACCTTTTACCTCTTTTTAGGAGTGTATTCTCCACATCCTCAAAAGCATTATACGTTAGAATCCATTTTCAAAGGCTCTTTAATGTAGATGACTTTTCTACATGTTTGCTCATATTTATAAAGTTTGTCTGAATGGTCATTAATGCTTTGTCTCAGATGTGTGTGACGGTACATGGCACTGTGAAAATCCAACCTTAATACTTAGAAAAATCTCATGAAAAAGTGGAATGCCAGCTGCAAGAACTTCTTGCCTTCCCTGTTTGCTGGGATACATGTTTAGGGCTTTATCAGGCAGGACTCTGAATGTGCTGCTCCTGACACCATGAAGCAACCAAGTGTGCTGGTGAGTTTAAAGAGCTGACTCATCCCACTGACTGTCCAGGTTCCTCCACATATGTGCGTACAGGGTAGCATATGATTAATGTGTCACAGGATGTCAGCCAAAACATATGGGCTGTCATGCTGCTCAGGCTAAGGGGGAAGTGAAACATCCTAAATAGTTCAAGAGAACGTGTGCTTATGTATATTCAACTGTTTACATACATAGAAAAACATCCTTGCAAGTGTGTGTGTTTTATACATTTATATTACCATAGGCATTGGGTATTTTATCTAAGAAGTGACAAAGTAACTGTTGATACTGACAAGTTCACAGTCACAGATAAAACAATTGCAAACAATATTTATAGACACTTGTGAAGAGAAGTAATACTTCCCTAATGCATAAAATGTGTCATTTTCCCTACTACTGCTCTGAAGAAAGGACTGATTCTCAAAATCAATTACACAAAACAGTCTTCTAAGTGAAGCCTATATTCCATTTGAATCTGAACATTAGTAGAATGAAATGTTTTGTGATTTAAGATGCTACCAATCAACTTTGAAAATGGTAATATAAAGTATATGTCTATGTTGCACATGTATTTATAGCTTCCATGATGGTATTTTTTATCTCAGTTGGAACATAAGGCCAGTCAGCATGGTAAACGCAGAATTTGTCATTGCAAAAGATTTCTCTTAAGACACTCATGGCCTTTGTGGTTTTGGTAGGAAATTCCATGCATCTCAACAGAGACAGCACATTTTCACAAAAGGATTCTCTTTTTTTGTTTCCACAGAAGTCTGTGGAAGTTACCACCAGCTACAATGGAAAAAGAGGTGGCAATACTAAGAAAGCACAGGATCCTTTCCTGACTGTACTGTTGATCTTCTGCAAAGAATTTTTTTCATCTTTCCATGTCTTGGTTATTCCACCTGTCCTTCATAACTTGCTATTGAATTCATGCATGAAACCTAGTATTTAAACATCCCCTGAAAATCATTAAGTCCACTAAAATTTTCTAATAAATTTGGTGTGTGAGTTTGGATTGAGAGCTCTAATATTAATCCAACTGTTATTTTTATTATTACTCTATTCTTTAGATGTGTACGATTACTAAACATACACATAAAACATAGTTTTAAATTTTGTGTGTCTCATATTTTTATCACCATGGTCACTGGAGCCATGAAGGTGAGATATGTCAGTTTTAATTACAAGTATTTACAACTATATTTCTCAGTTTACATGTCGCAAGTGGTATTTCTCACTGCATGAATTTTCAGACTGGTAACAGAAGCTAAATGCATTTTCCTTTAAAAGTTTGTGTAATCTGTGAAACACAAATGCATTAAGTAGTTATATTTTTCCAAATCACGGTGTCTTTTGTAACGACAGCTGTGTATTTAGTTCAACAGTGAAACTCAAACTGTTTTGCTAATGAAAAGGGAGCCAAATAACCAAGGGCTGGAATGAATTGCAGGCTATTGAGAGCGGACAGTTGACTCATTAAATGTGCCCCTCATGAATGATGTCTCTTCCCTTTACACTGGCACTAAAATAGTCCAGATTTACTTTGTATTCTACAAAGTATTTTTAGGGTCTTCTATGATCAAGATGAGAGATACAAAATACATTCCACAAACAAAATAAATTTTGTTAGCTTGCAACAGCAAAACTTCACCATTTACCAAACAAATGCATGGAGCTTTTTTTTTTTTTGATGCATGATTTTCAGAATAATTATTTATAGGATTTCCTGTGGGTTTACCACTATCCTCGGACTGCACATGCACCAGAAAATTAATGACATTTGGCAATACTGGGAAGAATGATGGCTCCTATTTTTCAGATATGGCCTCAGTAAAGGCAATGGGAAAATTCAAATACATCTCAATGAGAGAATACACAGAGAATTCAACTTCAGAACACTAAACAATATACCCAACATCTTAATTAGTTCTCAACAGAATCAGCTTCAAATATGACATTTCTTTTTCCCTTAAGGAGTTCAGTTTTATTTTCTTCTCTGATTGTCTTCAGCAACTCTTACCCTCATTTTCACTCTGTGTGACGTAGATCTCAGTTCTTCCTGTTTTGCTTCTCCAGGCTGTGTTCATTCTGCTTCTGCGTGTAAATTTAATTGCTTCTTGCATCAGATATACTTCCACAAAGATCTGTAGTCATCTCAACCTCTTGTTCATTTTGTGAGAGGACTGTTAGGTCTTCATGAACAATAGCTGAGCAGTCTGGTCCCTGCCCAGGGGACTGACACTGAGTCCTGACAAAAGGGTTCCAAAAGATCTGAGTCACTCCAAGAAGTTCCTCTTGAGCGTGTGTTGACCTGTTGAAGGGTCATACTGAGTTGCCTTTTAAGGCCTCATTACAAGGACTACACGAAAGCATGTTCTAATTAGTGTCTCAAAACCACAGAGCATTTAATGAGAGTGTGATAACTTGAACAGCTGTCGAGGAGTGTATAAATTACTCCAAAACCCCTCTAGTGCTCTGATCAGTGTAAAATTTAGAGAGCATAGCAACATTGTAAGGCCATAACATTTGCCAAGAGCATCCTGGGCTCCATTAGGAAAAGCATTCCCAGGAGGTCAAAGGAGGTGATCCGTCCCCTCTGCTCAGCACTGGTGAGACACATCTGGAGTGCTCAGTTGAGTTCTTTCAGTACAAACTGAAAAAAAAATCGATTTAAACATACACAATTTTTTTTTTTACCATGAGGGTGACTGAACACTGGTATCTCAGTAGCTGAGAGATGCTGAGTTTCCACCCTTGGAGCTATTCAAAACCTGACTGGACACAGCCAAGAGCAATCTGCTGTAGTTTACCCTGC
Source organism: Coccyzus lansbergi (assembly GCA_033558105.1). Classification (NCBI taxonomy): domain Eukaryota; kingdom Metazoa; phylum Chordata; class Aves; order Cuculiformes; family Coccyzidae; genus Coccyzus; species Coccyzus lansbergi. The sequence goes on from JAUMJK010000298.1 coordinate 1,121,194, forward strand.
TTTGAGCTGTAGGGTTGGATTAGGTGATCTCCAGAGGTGCAGCCCAGCATCAGTGATTTTGTGATTCTCTTCTACCAGTCAATGAGTTCTGGTGTATAGCACTGTTCCTGTTTCTGAATTCTGACCCTTCTTCTGCCAAAGAACTACCATCTACAGCCTGACACTAATCTCTTATATTCCTAAAATATCTTCTGATTTAACCAACCTTCCTTTTGGGGCATCCATCTTGGGACAAAAAAGTGTATTTTAGGCATGCAAATATAAGGGACAATTTTATAATACCAGTTTTCTCATTTATGACTAACACACTCACATTCAGATGGCTAGAACTCCAGAAAATGGCAAGCTTTATTTCTAAAAAATCCTAAAGCTGAAAAAAAATGAAAAAGGCTATTGACATGTTGACATAAACAGGTATCAAAATATGGATTAGATCTAGATTTAAAATACATGATTATACAAGTTTATTATATTAAAATCAATTTTTATTTTCATTAAACTTCTCCTACTTATTACAACCATATTCACGAGTCAAGAAAACATCTGACAGCATAGATTGGAGAAAAACATGCACTACCCAAAACAATGTGTGGATGACAGCTGCTACTCCCCCTTTAAATCTCATTCTGTCATTCTTGGTTGAACAGTATCTTTGTTTGCTTACCATTCATACTGACAAAGGTGGCATCACTAGGCTTTCTGAAGCTGAACTCAAAAGATCTCAAAACGAACCAGATAAACAATATATGATATTCAAACTACCTCTGGAAAAACTGATGAATAATGTGAGAACATCTCAATAGCTTATATTAGAACTAAGACCAAAATCAACAAAACTGGATTCAGACTTTATGTCCTTAAAGTTGGAGGGAGTTTGGATGCATCATTCCAGTTGATATCTACCTCTGTAATGCTTCTACAAAAACCCCAGGAGCCTGCTGCTCATAATCCAGAAAAAGCATAACAGTGTCTGCAATAATCACAGGGAATCCCCAGATTTCCCATTATTTATGGGTAGCTCTCACATTCCCCTGCAGCGTTCAGCAGGGAACTCAATCAATGGGTGCTTAACTCTGGCTGGCGTCCTCTGCACTCATTCCTATGGTCTCGCTGCTCCTGCCTCCTGCCAGTACCAACTCCAGAGCTTTTTTCCGCAGGGTTGGCAGCTGCCTTCACGCCTCTCTGCTCCAGCCAACACTGCACAGAGGCATCTTTGAAGTGTTGGCATAAGAACTCAAAGAGATTCCAGTGGGCAGAGGAGATCCCCTGCTAGGTTAAAGGAGCAAAGGACTGAAAGAAAATGAATCACTGGGCTATTTAATCCTTTATTTTCATGTCCATATAAAGGACAGCAGGAAGCATGTGTTACCAAAGGAAAGAATTTTCCATCAAAAAGTGGTGCAATTCTTTCTGTAAGCCTTTCCATGCTGTCAGAAAGAAGTAACTTTTGCTTCTCAGAGGGATCAAAAGGAGTCTGCTAGGTGTGACAAAAGAAAGGTAGAAGTTAACCTTCTGACACGGCAATAGGATAAGCCAGTGTGAAGGAAGATTATACTGTAAAGACCTTCTAGGACTGAGAAGAAAATTGTCTTTGGTTCAACAAAAAAGGGAATGTAACACCAGAGGATTAAGAAGCGAGGGAACGCAGTAAAAATGACAAACTCAAGAAAGAGACACCTTTGAGGCAGTGTTTTGAATAAACAAAGCTACAAGGGCCACAGAGGGAAACAAGAATAATTTTCAGGACATGACTTTAGGTCATCCACTCAGAAGAGAACTGTTAGGACTGGGAGCTCCTGTGCTACAGTCTGTAAGACTTCAACACCATCAAGCAGGAATAAAAGACAGGGAAAGACAAAGAAAAACATGAGTTAAGGATGGCATTCAAAGCCATATTTGTTGATAAGGGCAACCAGGGAAAACGTATAGAGAGTCAAGATTTAAAAAACACAGATGGAAGCCTAGCACACTTTCAGCAGCAGAAATGGAGAAATCAGTGCTAAAGATTCAAAAAGCAGAAGAGAAGAGCTAGGAAAGGAAATGTTTTGTTGTTGTTGTTTCTTTAAAAAAAAAGCAAGTGTTTACTGGATTTGGGAAGAGAAATGAGCTTCAAAAGCGGTCCAATAGTCAAAGAGACAGTGATGAAACACAGTCATTCATGCTATAGTTGCTAGCTAGAGACACCAATATGAGCAACTCCAGCTGATGAAGGAAGGAATGAGCTGTACTGTATGGAGATACAGGAAATAACTAGAGCACTTTTGGACAACTTGTTTGGAGAGGTTAGAGATGACAGGAATAAAACAGATGAAGTGATAGTACAGGAAGGGAATTCAACTGGTGTTTTCATGATAATGAAATCTGTCTGTGACTACTGACTACCTACATTTATCTGAGAGGAAATTTAAGCACTCTGAGAAAAAAACAAGGCAGGATGAAGGAGATCCACATGATAGGGAGAGCATAATGAGGGAGGAAGGAAGAGAAAGGATGAAGTCAGTAAATCTGTGACAACAGACTAAGAAGGGGACACAGAAAAGGTGATAAAAGTAATTAATGCTGCATTTTAACTTTGTTTTTTCTGTAGAGGCAAATGAGGTGGTTTGTGGTAGAGCCTACTTTCTGATGGGAAGCTCAAATAAAAGCACCCAGGGAAGTCCAAATAAAGCAAGTCACAGGTTTTGTAGGAGAAAAAAAAAGGTACAGATCTGTGAGTAAAAAGAAGACATAGTGATAGCTAAAATGCCAGATAAAGTATCACCAGGGAAAAATTGCTCAAGGGTGGACATGTAGAAATTATAACCATCGTACCGTAGTCAATGTCTTATCAGTAATCAGAGTTAGTATTTCTCATTACAGCAGTACCACTGAAGTCCAAAAATTGATCAGAAAGCTTCTCAGATCAGTATGGTAATGCAATAAACAAATGAATCTCAAAAGAAGATAAACCAAGGAATACCAAAACAAAAAAACCCAAACAACTGTGAATCGTCCCTTCAGTGAGTAGATTTGTTCTGCTCACAACTTTTTCATCTCCAGAAATTGCACTTTATTTTCAATTTCCAGTCTCCTGCCTACCTCCTCAGCCTTGTGCTGAAAATTTACAAAGCTCTAGCTTGTCATCTCTGGGAATTCTGTGCCTTTCCTCTGAATATTAGTTACATAATAGCTCAAGCAAAGCAATCAAAACCGTGATAGGTCAAAAGGAAGATTTGCCTGAGGTGATGCAGGAAGTTGATGGCAGAGCTTGAAGCTGAATACACATTTCTGTACTATTCAGACAGAACAAAAAGCTGCTAGGGCCTCCTTCACTTTTTAGATTTTGTTGGATTTTTTTTCAAAGCAGCACTCTTTCTGCAGCCAAAGCTACAAAATGCAATGACATTGAAAGAGCTAATAAGCCAAAGAAGTATCCTCAAACAGCACTGCTTTCTAGCTCTCAACGGTACTTCCATGATATTACTAATAAATTACATATTGCACAATCAATATTTTCCACATCCCTAATGCACTTCCCTATGTCATCACAGCTGGCTGCAAGTTTGTACAGGTGTCGAAAAGAGGGGAGAGATCATAAAGTGAGTACATTAAGCCCAGTCTTCCCCTTAGATTGTGCACTCCTCACTGTCAGAAAACCCAAGTCCAAAGATGTCATAGTTCTTTGGCACTGACATTTTTAGCTATAAAAGGCAGACTTCAAAGTCTTTGTTTGAGCCCATCGCATTTGTTTGGTGGAACTAAATGACAACTATTGAAAATTTTAGTTAGTGAGTGGTGGCAACAGCAAACACAGCACTGAATTTTAAAGAAATTATTTAAACATTTTTTGCCATTGCAGAACAGTGTAACATTTACCTGTCAGTGGTGCAGGGCATAGTAAATAGGTCAAGCAAAGAACCAAGAGGGCTGGGACTCCAAGGCCCACTCTGAGATGACAGCAGTGATGAAGACGACACCTGTCTACTGCACTTCAAATTGCCACTCTTCAGGTTCTGCAGAATTAGGGGTTACAATTTATCTGTGATTCAGTAAGGAACAAGCCAGTGAACCTAGCCTTACTCTCCTCTGGGCCATGACAACTTTCTCAGAAATGTGAGGTTTTTTCCTCTGATGAGTTTAACTGGCATCAGCTTCTTGAGAAAATGCCTTCAGAAGTGAACACGAAGCATTCAGATCTGAAAAACTGTGAAATAGGTGTTTCATGAATAAAAAGGATACTTATGAGTTATACTGACATTTATTTTAATTTTAATTTATTTTACATACATTTTTATATACATTTTATATATAATTTATTTTATATTTTTGTATACTGATATATATTTATACTGGTAAGGCATTGGCACAGGTTGCCCAGGGAAGCCGTGGCTGCCCCATCCCTGGAGGTGTTCAAGGCCAGGTTGGATGGGGCCTTGGGCAGCCTTGTCTGGCGGAATGTGTCCCTGCCCATGGCAAAGGAGCTGGAATTGGATGATCTTTAAGATCCCTTCCAACCCAAACTATTCCACAATTCTATGATTATTATTTGTGTTATTGGAGAGTCTACACACCGCTGCTTATAAAAAAAGATGCTTTCATGCTACTTGATATAAAGAAGGGGCAAAAAGACCTTCCTGTCCTTGGAAATTTATTGTCTAAGACAATTGACAGCTGATGGATCCAGATAGATGGAGAAAAGAAGGGCATTAATAAGAGAATGATTATCAGCACAATAGCAACATCTCACCTCAGATTTACAAAGTTCCTATAAGCATGAAGAATGGTTGCTCAAGGGCAACTACAGTGAAATTACATTGGGCAGAGGCAAAGTTCTGTGGAAGCTGAGCAGTCCATCTGGGTTTCCACTGCTTTTCAAGAAGCCCATCAGAAACTGCTTCTGTAAAGAGAAATATTTACAGAAGTTGTATTTTTGCACAGGCCTAGGGAAACATTATGAGAACATGGGTTCTCACTCATACATTAATACTTGATGTAATAGATTATACATTCTAGGTTCATTTTGACATGAGATTAGTACAGTTTCTTCTCGTTGTTTCTGCAAGCATTCCAAGACCACATATATTTTGAATTCATAATTGCTTACAAGTCTTTTATCCAAACTTAAGCACATACAATTTCCACTGATAAATACTCAGCTTTGACTAGGAACTAGCCAATATCCCCTACAGCATTTACAAGACAGACACTTTAATCCTGCTCTATGTAACAGAATGGTGTGACATGCTATAAGCATTTTTCTATAAGCAGCTTTATCCAAAGCAGAAATGAGAGAAAAATCAGAACAAGCTTGACTTAGGCTTTGGGCATGAACCCAGGTAATCACCTGGTAACATTTCTTAATGTCTGTTTTCAGTTTTACATGGCACGGTGCTGAGAACTATACAGAACCGCTTTAACTGCTTCCCTCAGAGCAGGAATTGGTTACAATGGCACTGATTAATATTTGTTATTATTGTTGTGCCTGGACCTGGATGTGAATCACAGAATGCTTTGAGTCGGAAGGGACCTTTACAGACCACCTAATCCAGCCCCCTGCAGAAGCAGAGTCATCTTTAACCAGATCAGGTTATCCTATCAAACACTAAACCTTGCCCCTCATCACCTCTTCCATTTGTCCCTTAAACACCTCCAGGGAAGGTGAATCAACCACCTCCCTAGGCAGCCTGTTCCAGTGCCCAATGACCCTTTCCGTGAATTTTTTTTTCCTAATGTCCAGCCTGAACTTCACCAGGCGGAGCTTGAGACTATTGCCTCTCGTCCTGTCCCCTGTCACTTGGAAGAAGAGCCCAGCTCCCTCCTCTCTACAACCTCCTTTCAGGTAGTTGTAGAGAGCAATGAGGTCTTCCCTCAGCCTCCTCTTCTCCAGGCTAAACAACCCCAGTGTGTTTTCTTTAAGTGTTTTTCCACAGTTCATTCTCTGACGACGGTAACACCTTGTGTGCAGCGTGATCTGCGCTGCATAGTCTCTTCTCTGCAATCACCTATTTGCAGTCCTTCCCCTCCTCAAAGCAAAGTCAGGCAGAGCTGGAGCCAGCTCCAAGTTTGCAAGAGTTTTGACTGTTGCAAAGTTCATAACCGCATTAAAAATTAGTCCTTGGGAAGTATTACAGCAGGCATAAGAATTCTGGGAAAACTGATACACGTGCAGGTAGGTAAGAGGGAACCGCCTTCTGCCCCAGCCCTCGCCCGGCTGCCCCCTCCCCGCCACCCGCCTCAGCGCCGTTGCTGTGGGTGCCGCCCCCGCCCGGGTCAGGCGCCCGCCCCTTCCTGTCATGGCCGCGGTCCGGGTGCCCCCGGGAGCGCAGCGCGCCGGGTGACGGGCAAGGGGACGCAGCCGCCGTTGCGGCTCCGGGTGGCCCAGGCGGGCTCGGCAGCCGCGGGGGACCTCGGCGAGGTGTGTTCGGCGTGCGTATCCCGGGAATGAGGCGTTCCCCGCGGGAAGGACGCCCTCCCCCACAACCCCCTTCTCTCGGAGTTTTGTGCCCAGCTCCGGAATCCCCGGCGAGAGGAGGAGCTGCGGGAGCGGCGCCAGAGGAGGGGCGCGAAAATGACCCGAGGGCTGGAGCACCTCCCGTCCGAGGACAGGCTGGGAGCGTTGGGGCTGTTCAACCTGCAGAGGAGGAGGCTCCGAGGAGATCTTATAGCGACCTTCCAGTACCTGAAGGGGACTACAAGAAAACTGGGGAGGGACTTTCTACAAAGGCTTGTAGTGATAGAACCAGCGGCAGTGGGGGTAGACTGGAGAGGGACAGATTTAGACTAGACATGAGCAGGAGTTTCTTTATGGTGAGGGTGGTGAGAGACTGGCACAGGCTGCCCAGGGAAGCTGTGGCTGCCCCATCCCTGGAGGTGTTCAAGGCCAGGTTAGATGGGGCCTTGAGCAGCGTGATCTAGTGGGAGTGTCTTTGCCCATGGCAGGGGGGTGGAACTGGATGATATTTAAGGTCCCTTCTAACCCAAATTATGCTCTGATTCTGTGAAATATGCTTGCAGAGCAGTGCGTCTGGGTCAGTGCCAGTGTAAGCCTCAAAGGGACTGATACCAGGCAGGAGGAAACAAGCAGAATGTTCTATCCCGCAGCACATGTGTGCATAGTGGGGCTCAGGGAATGGCTGGCACATAAGCTCCCATCCTTGCTAGCTGGCTACAGCCTCCCCAAGCTCACAGATCCTGGGAATGTCCTGGTAGCAGAAGGCATGGGTGAGCGTTGTGTTCAGCCACGTGTTCTGAAGCATGAAGGAGAAGAAGTGTGAAGTGTGCAGGTGCTGACAGGCAGGCAGGAGAGCCCATTCTGAGTTTGCCTTACAGTAAGGCTCCTAAAGGTCTCTTTACACAGAGGTGTGCAACAGGTTAGCAAACCCAGTGTAGCTGTGTCATGATAGTAAGTCATTTACTTTTGTAATTATCAAGATACAAATTAAATTTCCCACATCCCATACAGATGTTTGTAATACATTGATTGTGGTGGTTGGCTTTGGGAAAGAAAATTCCAGGGGAAATGTCACATTTCTTTTGTTTTCCTTGTAGATACTGCTGAAGTACAAGTTTTCCAGCACTTTCTTCATTTAATCACCCATTTGGGTCAGCTGTTTGGCAACATGGCTTCTACCAAGAGCACCTCAAAACTTTTCCTGGTCCTCATTTCCTTGCTGCTGGTGCTGCCAGTAGCTGAAGCCCTGGATGCAGGAGATACCATCGCCTTCCTACTTGGCCTCACTGTCAGTGTCGTCGGATTCTGTGCCTGCCTTGGCTTGTACGCAAGGAAAAGAAATGGGCAGCAGTGATTTCAAGAAGATGCTCAGATGAAGTGAATTTCCAAATTCAGCTTGAGGTTGTTGTCTGGGGTGTTGAACTGAGCTTCAGTTTTGGATTACTTTCAAAAACCATGTAACAGATAATTCTGCAAACCCCTCTTACTGTGCAATACAACAGAGTCAAGACTGTACCCAGTAAAAGGGGTTTGTAGGGTTCTGTCCTTATCACAGTAAGATGATTTTATTTTGCTTGTGATTAAATATTTTCTAGAGAAGGGTAAGCACTTTTTGAATGGGGAAGGAAAACTATAGAATAGCCCACAGCAGATGTTTATAAATGGAACGTGTACAAGGTTCCACAGTTTTGGTTTCAGGGGTTAATCAGGAGGAAGCAGCTATTAATCTTCCAGTTAGGATGACAAGCTTTGCAAGTATTCCTAACTAGATAACTAATGAGAAGATTTCTTTGACTTGTGTGAATGTGCTCACATTCTTTGTAATGACAGTTAACACTTAATAGCTTACTTCTGCTGTCACAGGGATAAGACTTTGGAGAACTAAGAAAACATGGGAAACTTTATTTCTTACATATTTTTATTTTAGACTGTGCCTCTCCTGTAACCTGTGTTCTTGTTACCATGTAGATACACTTAAAAATGGGGCCACTATTTTTCTTTAACATGTATTTCACAGAAGAGTACATGTAAGGCTATGTTAATTAAATGGGGGTTATGTTTTGTTGTTTCATTTATTTTTTTGCACTTAGCTTTCCTTTAGGCACACTGAGCTTAGGACTTATTTCATTTGGTACTTTTTTCCCCCCAAACTGAAGACTCATATATTTTAATGAGGAGTTATGTGTAGTATTTCTGCAGTGAGCGTTATTACAATTTCATACAAGACAGTTGTGCACACGTTTCTTTTGTGATATGGAAACATGTTTTGTTAAAATCCTGGGTTTAGTCAACAGGTCCCTTGTTCTTGAGCGTCTTCCTCATGACAAACTTATGTTTTCAGCTAAACTTCTTGACCAATTGATGCACAGGAGCTCTGTGGAATATTAGATCCAAAACCAAAGTTAAAAAACATGGTGCAAATTGGGAGATGTAAATAGTCTGTTCATGCTCAGTCAGGTTGTATCGTATACAGTTCAGAGACTCTAGTCAGTAGCATATCCAGGACCTGTTTCTTTAAGTACCAAAGGTGAAATGCATAGCCAAGAACATCTACCACAAGTCCCTCTGGCTTGTTAGGGTGTCCTGGCTGTCTGCTTGAGACAAGAATCACAATCTCTAGTAGCAGAATACGTAGTGTAGAAAGGTGAGCTCTCCACAGTTCAAAGAATTTCTTTCTAATCTTGTGCTGTGGACACTGCCACTCTTGCTAGAAACCTTGGCTTTTATCTTTCAGAGCTAGGGAAAAAGGTTAAATGTGATGCAGAGCTATATATTTTGATACTATACCTCTCCTTCCTCTGTAAGTGTCTCTGTTCAGTAGAGCACAAAGAAATGGCTAGGAGGGTTGTCAGGCAGGTCTTATGTAAGTAATTGGGTGGGCAGATCTGTATGCCATTTGTGATTGCTTTGACTTCTCTTTCTAACCTCCGAGGAGGTAGAAGCCTTAGTTATTTCAGTCTTGCAGTTTGTCCTTCTCTCATGGCTGATGGAGGAAGGCAAAACAAAAGCTTCCAAAACTACTTGAGGATGAAACTGTAGGACTTAACCTAGCAAGTCACAAAAATGTAGGTTTCTGCTCTTAAGTTACAGGAATAATAATGGTCACAAAGTTAGTCGGATGAGATTCAAGTCTTCCCAGGTAGCTGTTCAGGAACCCAACTCTTTTAGTGGCTTCCGAAAGTCTGAAACTACAACTTCTATGTACAAATTAACTTTGCAACTGTAAGAGGAGCTTCAGACAGTAGAGTCACTTTTGAAAGCTGCCTAGCAGCAGTAGTTGATCCTGTACGTGATTATTCATCTCGGTGGATGCAAGTGCACATCGAGTGTGATCTTTCATGTTCCAGCTTGGGTAAACCATTACCCTTAAAAACAAAACAAAAAAACCCAAACCAAAATCACCACACAATTCACTTCATATTTCCCAAAGTTATAAAATTTGCCAATTTTTCAGTTGAGTATTAGATATTGCTCTTTTGATAGAATACATTTTATCACAAGCAGCTTTACACCGACTTCTTTATCTCCATTTTGGAAAAGATCCCTGACAATAGTTTCATGGAATTGTGCAACAATTTCACTACAGGAGAACAAAATATTAGCAGAAGAATTGGGATCAGGCAATAGCGATGTGAGGAACTGTGTTCTGTTGTTGAAGCTCTGTATTTCATTGAAAAGTGTTTGCACACTGTGATGTCATTGTTTCTTGGGATCTGATGGGAGCTTTATTGTTAAAATCTTGCATTTGTCCATGAATTGAGTGTAATATCAGATCTGTTTTTCTTCTGTCTTAATAAACTTTCACTTATAATTTGTCATCAGCTTGATGAAGTAGTTGTCAACAAAATGGAAAATAGGGATGACAGAAATGACTGAAACTGCTGAAATTCCTTGTATTAAATATTATTTTCTTACATGCTTTTGCTTAGGTTACTTTCCAAATTAATGTGCCCAATCTATGTTTTCACGTGAACTTTTGTACAGTGAGTGTACTTCTCTTGGTCCTATTACTTACCTCTCTAAAAATTACCTCATGTCAATATCATTTACTTTACATCACTGAAATTTCTGTCTGAGCGCATGAAGTTTCCTCTAAAACTGTCAAGTTGCAGTTGCAAAAGAACCCCATTTCTCTGGTACAAGGGAAACTTGAAGCATTTTTTTTTTCTCTCACCTATGAATTTTGAACATTACTATCATGTAGTTACCTTTAAACCAGAAAAGCCATTTATGCATTTTCTATCTGGAGACCTAAGGATAGAAAGGACCTTTTTCTAAAGAAAAATTATATCCTAGTGCTTTATAGTTGTTTGAATGAATCATCCTTTTAGACTTTAAAAGAGCTCATTTTATCCCAGCATTTTATTAAACAGGGTTCTAGCTCTTTTGGGACCTCAGCTAGTGCACAAAGCAGTTCACTTTGTGCGCTAAACTAATACCATTAGTCTTCAGAGCAGAAAACAAAACCAGCCTGACAATGCCCATCTTTTAACAAACATAACTTGCCCTCTAATTAGTGCAAGAAAGCTGCAAGTCGGGAACAAGTTGCTTTAACAACAGCATAGCTCAAAACCAGCTTTCCTACAAACATTTAACAGTCAGCGTTCCCTTTGTCAATGGACTGAAGTCCTTTGCTCCTCATGGCCTATCTTCAAGTGCTGCATGCCAGCTTGGTGTTACCATTCTGCAGTACCTGGGACTGGAATATGAACACTTTACCAGTTCACAAATGCACTTGCTTCTCTGGGTGTATTAAAATCGATAAATCACTGCCATGAAACCTTTCTCCCACATGGATAAATCCTGTTCTTGCTGCTGTTTTAACTCTATCATGAGGCTTGGCAACTGCATGGCATCTTCCATCTGAGAACCATTACTTGCTTAACAAATCATTGTTTGCATCCCTATCCTGTCCTTTGATGAGTGGGACAAGAGGAAGAAGAGTCAGTGACTTGCAGTAGTGCCACAGAAAGTAGGCGATTCTATCCAGGATGATGATTTCCGGGCTGCATTGTGTTTGTGGTTCTCAGCCACACTGCTCCTGTTATGGAAGCTTTGTCTGGACTAGCCCAGAGACTCTGTGTACTGACTAGATGTAGTCTTGAAGCTCTGGATTGCCTTTGCACAAAGCTGTTTACATGAGCTTTAGGGGAAGGGGGCAGGGAGTCGAATTCACCAGTTATTAAAACCTTAAAACATGACTAAAGAGATAAACCATAACAGGTCTGTTACCATGGTAAATGTTACAGTTATCATACTATAAAAGTAACCTTTCTATTCATTTTTACATCTGATGAAAGGTTTGGCAGACCTAAGGTAATGTAATGACAAGAGGTTGTTAGAAGTTGTGGAAAGGAGGGTTTAGATCTGGTTGCCTTCAGTTTACACTTGAATAAACTGTTAGTAAGTGATTCAAAGTCAACAGAAAGTCAGGTTTGTTCTCCAGATTAGGAAAATAAGACCACTAACTCAGAACTAAATGCAGCAAAACATATCAGGAAGGATTTGATGTGACTAAAGATGCACAGGACCCAAACCCCTTAATTCCCACTGAAATCAATCTTCAACATTTCTAAAAGGGATGAGATTTTTACTGACTGACAAAAAGCACATGTTGAAGTATTAAATTGTTAAAGAATGTAGCTGGCCTTGAAATTATGAAGATTCTCAGTTTCTGTGAATACACAGTAGCACCTAAATATTATATTTCCAATACTCAGTAAGCAAGCTTTCCATCAAGCAAGCTGGAATTTACATACCAAGCTGTGATATGGTAAATACCATAAAAGCACACCTATCTTGAACTAAAAGACTAATAAAATTACATAGATCTTTAAAACATTTCCAGATGCTGTACTGATCTCCCCATGATTCTCCTTAATGAAATCTGAAAATAAGTGGGAAGCTCTATCACATTAAGGTGCAGGCACATCAAGACAGTCAGGGTATCCACTTGTTTCTGGATCATTCATCTGATTAGATCACAACAGAGGTTTTCATGAGAAAAACACAACGAAACAGCCCTTTACGATCGACCTGTATAAGCTCTCAGTGTGAGGCCTGAAAGTGGAGTGGCCTCCAGCAGACCTGGGGGTTGCAACCATTAGGCAGGGAAGAAAGAAATATGTCCACTGACACACTGTTGTAAAAAAACCCTGTTGGCTACTGGACTGGATCAAAGTTTGTGTTCTGCTTGAGCCCCACTGTACTGGCTGCATTTGTCCTCTCCAGTCTTTGTCCTGGAAATTTTAACTGGAATCAACATAAGAAGCAGCTTTCCCAGCTGCCACTCATTCAAGGCACTAATGTGCTTGTCCACATCTTCACACTATTACTCTCCACTGTGCAAGTACAAAAGCGTGAAAATTACCTCCTCTTTCTCAATGATGTACTTATGGCATTTCTTATTGCCATTTGATCTTGTGTTGAAGTCTTTAGCTTTGTGTACATACGAACTACCATATATTTGGGATACAGCCTAGTATAAGCTTAGTATGTAAAGTATAGGTAGAGTGTGTTATTGCTTGGGTAGTCAAATATTTAAGAGTGAACAAGACAGTTTTCCTCCTGTATTTTTCAGGTTTGTGTAGTAAGTTGTCTTATGTGAGTGTTCTCTTCGTTTCTGCCTGGGTGTATATATTTTCTCTTCATTTCTGCTTGGATCTAACATGGTTAGATCCAAAAGTTCTGCAAGCTTTGGAGATAGGTAGGCAGAGCAGCACACTGTAACAGATGCTATAGTGAGAGTTGACAGGGGAAATAAACGGAAACCCTGGAGGTGTTTAAGGCACGGGTAGATGAGGTCCTGAGGGACATGGTTTTGTGTTTGATAGGAATGGTTGGACTCCATGATCTGGTGGGTCTCTTCCAACCTGGTGATTCTATGATTCTATGATGTCAAAATGCTGCAGAGCACCATAGTTCCATAAAACATCAGAGAAGGATCTGTCTTCTGTTATGCTGTTTGTACAGCACTTTGCACACCTCGCAATGGTACAAATAATAAATAATACAACAGCATGTCCCTTCCCAACCCTCCAACAGAAAAGCAGCAGTCCTAAAACACGACCAGTTTTAATCTTGGAACAGCTAAAGTGAAGAATTGTCACTTATTTCAAAATACATTTCAGTTTCCATTTCATGGATTGCCCATGTAATCCGAATGCATTTAATTCAAGAACTGTTCAAGGACATTTTCTGACAACCTTCTTCTGAGCTCAGGTGGCTATGGAAATTACATGGCCATACCTGCAGCTGTTTCTCAGACTTTAACCAAACATATTTATAACTCACATGGTAGCAGTTTTTAACTTTATTTGAATCTGTTCAAATGATTTGCAGGATCAGCAGAAGCCATGTTGACTCATTTTTTCCAGTGTCTGCTTGAATAGCAAAGAACAATTATGCCTCTTTAAAGCTTAATCTTTACAGAAAAAGCCATTAGTGGTCAAGTTCCAAAAGTCTATCTGAGATCTGGAGAGAGCATATGTTCCACAGAGTCTATAGACAAGAACTAGGGAAAAAAAAAAAAAAGTTCTCTTATAGAAAATAACATTGCAATGGGTTGTACCTAAGCCACTCTTCATTACCTCGTAAAAATTAAAGACGTTGATCATATATCTGAAGCAGCTGCCAATAAGAAACCAGTATTCAGCAATAAATGTCATACAGCCATGTTTTTCATTCTGTTGTATTTGCAGCAAGAAAACATAAATCCCAGAAGCTATTACACATTAAAAATAGGCAAAAAGTGCTTTTCCAAGAACAAGTCAGTGAAATCTAGTAATAATTATGGCCATGGTGAAAATCTCAGTGAAGTCAGGTCAAAAAATTATATTGTCCTAAAATTAAATCAACCTCTCCTAAAGAGTGACCAAAGTCTGCCTTTTGAATCTCATACAACTTTGCTGCAGCCATCTCCCACGCCAGGGTAATGGCAGCAGGCTGTCCTGATGCAAGAGGTGCTGGAAAGCCTCAGATCCTGCCTGGAATGTGACCAACTACTGGGTCTCTCCAGGTGCCAAATGCATGCCCAGGCCACTGCTACCCTCTTGCTCCATGGAGCCATCTCCTGTTCTGAAAAAAAGCCAAATAGTTGATCAGGTATTTATTTGAACATTCATGAACAGCTGTGTGGCTCATACATCTTTAACCTTTTGCCTGGAGGAGAAGGATCTGGGGGTGTTGGTTGACAGTCGACTGAACATGAGCCAGCAGTGTGCCCAGGTGGCCAAGGCCAGTGGCATCTTGGCTTGTATCACAAACAATGTGACCAGCAGGTCCAGGGAGATTATTCTCCCTCTGTACTCAGCACTGGTGAGACTGGTCCTTGAATCCTGTGTGCAGTTCTGGGCCCCTCAACACAAGAAGGATGTTGAGGCTCTCGAGTGAGTCCAGAGAAGAGCAATGAAGCTGGTGAAGGGGCTGGAGAACAGGCCTTATGAGGAACAGTTGAGAGAGCTGGGGTTGTTTAGCCTGGAGAAGAGGAGGCTGAGGGGAGACCTTATTGCTCTCTACAACTACCTGAAAGGAGGTTGTAGAGAGGAGGAAGCTGGCCTCTTCTTCCAAGTGACTGGGCACAGGACAAGAGGGAATGGCCTCAAGCTCTGCCTGGGGAGGTTTAGGTTTGACATAAAGAAAAAATATTTCATTGAAAGTGACATTGGGCACTGGAACAGTCTGCCCAGGGAGGAGGTTGAGTCACCTTCCCTGGAGGGGTTTAAGGTGTGAGTGGACGAGGTGATGAGGAACATGGTTTAGTGTTAGATAGGAATGGTTGGACTTCATGATCCAGTGGGTCCTTTCCAACCTAGTGATTCTGTGATTCTGTTAACTTCCTTCCATGCCAGATTTCACATTTCAAAATGTAGTACTTTATATCACGCTTAATTTTTAAAAACCTTTTATATAATCTTTTAAAGTATGGCACATGCGTAGGCAGGGGTGAGTGTTTGCATTTGAATGCAAAGGTCACTCTGTCAGCTGAAAGGGTATTTCTAAATTGTCCATTCACAAAAGGAGAAAAAAAAAGAGAGGGGAAGGGACTGAGCCAGGAAATCTATGAGGTGACCTCCAGAGGTCCTATCCAACCTAATTTACTGTATGATTCTATGAAATCCTAGTTGTAAATGTGATGCATAAACACCAGCTCAATTCACTCATATCTTTATGGCAAACAAGGATATATTTGTGGTGAACAAATCTCATCACAGTGTGAGCCCACAGGGAACCCGACCGCAAAAGCTGCAAGGCTGTTCAGTCATCATGTAAGACCACAGGGAAACCAGATGTACCAGGATTCTCCCACTGCGTCTAGTGAAACTCAATCCCTGAGGCATTAAAAGGTTATGGAAAAAAGGGAGCAAATACAGCATATGTACAGTAATCCTCTTTTCAGAGTGGGTTTATAGGGCCAGTACTGTACTCCAAATGGAATTCAAGTGCTTCACTGCAAAGCCTCAAAAGCAAATTATCTCAACTCCTTCCCAAGTCAATGTTTTGAAAATATTAAGATTTGACAGCCTGAATAAAAGACTGTTGCACATGGAGTTCCCATTGGCATCAGTAGGAGTTTGGGACAAGGTCAAAGACAAAATACAGATTTGGCTGCAGTAACTACACTGATAGGAGGGAGGGGTCCCTGTTATTTGACCAGTAGAGCACCTTGCACCAGATGGTTCTCACAGGGAACTGCAGTCACATTAGGCTCCATCCCCATCTCTTTCCTTAGGAAAATATTAGCTGAATTATTTATTGTGATAACTGAATGCTAAATTTTCATCTGGTTAAAAAACAGCCTGAAGTTGCTGAAATCAGTGCAGTCATTCTGATTTAAATTCATTTTGAACAGAAATCACAAGAGGCTTCATTCTGACCTTGCACCAGCCCCTACACTTCTGTGTAATGCAGTAGAATTATTCTTGATTTCCATTTTAGTGAAAATCTAAATTGGTTCTTAAAATAGATGCTTTTTTTCTCTTGGCCCGCTACAGTAACTTGTTTGACCTACATCTTAATAAATATTAGAAAAAAATATTCTCCCCAGTCTTATTCTACAAATATACTTCAGAACTTGTATATTCAACTTAGACTCAGTTATTTCTCCAACCATTCCACTGTTTCTCACCCCCCAAGATTTATGAACCAAAGCAAAGGGAAATCCACAAAACAGACCACTCTCAAGGACACCATAATATAAAGTGCTCCTTCATATGCTTTTAATGTATTTGTGCTGTACACATCTGATCTACAACAGCTTACCTTTCCGCCTTGTACTTATTGCTTCAGTAATAACAGCAGTTTGGTTTGTGTGTATGTCAAACTGTTCCTCAAGAACTCCTTTTTCTGATCCAGAAGTAAAAATGAAATCCTAGTAAAAAGGATTACATGCTCTTAACTTCAGAAGGGCCAGCAAGGAAATTATTATAGCTGTAGATAGAAACTTCCATGAGTTTTGCCAGTGGTTTCTCTGCTTAACTCCCAACAGACTTAATAGGAATTAAGAATTAAAATCCCTTTTAATTCCAAAGGAATACTGACCTTCCAATAGCTAAGGTACAGCATGTCACCACTACCAAAATAATCTGAAACTGGCTGTACATAGTCATCAGACTCCCGCCTTAATGCGTCGTAATGCCAGCTGTCTTAATTCTGGACAGGGAAAACAGTCTAATTTACTGCAAAAGCCATGCCTTGGGAAGTAAATGTCATAGAAAAAGGGTGAAGAGGCACTGATAGTCATACCTTAAATACACTCTCTTTCATGCAGTAGTAGCCAAGTCACTTGCCCAATAAGAAGTCCATGCCCTCTTACAGGACTGAGCTTTTGTTTTTTTCATCATCTAGGGGTGAAAAACCCAGTTTCCATTTTTCTTGCAGCTACAGCTGCATGCTGGTTTCTCAAGGAAAAAAAATCAACAAATCTACCATACCCTGGCAGAAACACTTCAAACATCTTCTATACAATGCAGGGTTTTTTTCACATTACAGCATATCTTAGCTCTAACCTGTAATAGCAACTCAAAGTCTACTGGACTTGTAACTCTTCATTTTAGCACTTGGAAGCCCAGTGTTAAAATATCAGCATATTCTTAGCATTAATCACTCATCCTTTAATTCTTCCTTATATTTTTCAATTTCAGAAACTTCCAGACATGACTTAACATCTAGGGTTTTTTTCAATTAAAAAGAAGGATTTAGCATTGTTTTCTGTTTCAAAAGACATCTTAGTATATCCATTTGTTAGAGGCTATATTTGAATTGTCATATCCCAAATTTAGCAGATTTCTAAGTAAAAGGGTCTAAGAGTTGAAAACCTACCTCACCTTTCCATTTTTCTTGCAGCTACAGCTGCATGCTGGTTTCTCAAGGAAAAAAATTGCTAAGGAAGAAACACCATTGGTGAAAGAAAGACCAGTTTGTTGGGGTTTTTTATTTTTGAAATTTTATTTTTGAATTTTGATCCCTGCCACCAGCAGTTTTAGTTTAAGTAGATTCATTAGTTTTAGTTTAAGTAGATTCATTATCATATTCCAAGACTGCCAAGTGAAGCAAAATCTGAGAGTTTTGTAATTAAGACTATAACTTTAGCTCTCTCCAACCTCTCATTGTATCTTCCAAAACTTATGCCAGCTCCATTCATTTTCTAACTAGGCTTGCCTAAACTGGTCAGAAATGCAGTTAAATCTAGCCTTGCAATTCCACTTATTCTGTGTTCTCAATTGTCTATGTCTGCTTATGACAGCAGAAAATAACTTCTTCCATCATGACAACAAGTTTTGTCTTCCAATTTTTTTCTGGTTTACTCCAGAATGGCCATTAAGTTACCTCTCCTTCTTTAACTTATCTTTCCCAGCTTCACCAAGTTTTTCCAAGGTGTGATCCTGAGATGTGTCTTGTTAATGAACCCACTTAAATCATCCTGAGCAACTGCCAGGTCATTTTGTCTGAAGGTCTTCCATTGGATTTCAGGTTGTCCACATATTGTTATGTTCCATGCTCAACATTGTGACAATGTCCTTTGAAAATTCAAACCACTAAAAAAATTCTGAAAAAATAAAGAAAAAATGCTCTCTTTTCAATATTGAGCATACAGGTTGAAGCAGATATATCCTGAGCACCCAGCATATCAAAGAGAATTCATAAGTTTTACATAAATTCCTCAAATTGCCACAGTTTTGTTAGACATGCATATTTATGAGGAGATATTATACATAATAGAGAGATACAGTATATCAACTAAAAGTTCTGTTAGCTTTTGAGGCACATTAATGCCAAAGTTACAATGCGGCACAGAATTATACAACAGGTACATTTTACTTGGCTACTGCTAGTCCTGTACTGTAAGGAACTGATGCATTCACTCATCAACAGAGTGCTTTTATGTCCAGATACATACCCCAGATTAGGAAAAACAGATTACTAGCATTTAGATCTCTTATTTCCACATTTTATTTTAATAATGGAAAGCGAATAAGCTCACTGAGGTTTAATATAATTATGTTGTGAGGGACTGCAAGAGCTTAAGAGGTGATTTAAATATCTAAATCATGAATTGAAAAGAATTTAGGACATAAACCCTCCAAAAAGGGGGCTCAGAAATCCTCACTGCAACATCAGCAAGACTTATTAGTGCTCACTTTTCAGGTGAGATTGACACTTTGGATGTGAAGCTGCAACCTTTCCATTCACGTCTAGCACTGCCCAACAGTGTGATCCAGATATAAGACGGAGCACAACCTAAATGTCTCACTCCCAGACATGTCCCTAGAAGAGTCTAATCTGACTGGTGTGTTTAGATAAGGCACACAACCAGCAGAGCTGAACCAAACAAATGAGTGGATGCTGCGGGAAGCCCATCCTTTCCATAACCACCCAGTAGTTACATCATGTGAAACAAAAGATCTGGAATTCATGCCCTGTTCACCACCACCAAAAAATGTTTCCTGGAGTACCAGGAGGCACAGTCCTGGAAAGCATGCTCTCCAGTTTATCCTGGACCTTCTATGTGTCAAAATGCAAGAGCAAGGAGTGGGGAGGGGAAGAGAAGGAGGAAGGCACAACAGAGATTGACTCTCATGACTGCTACTGGGGAAACCCACCTCTTACAGCAAGATTTAGTTCCTGGTCACAGCTCCATGGCCAGACATTATGCAGCCTATCAGAAAACAAAACCAGCACTAAACAATCTAGGTATCAGGAACCAGATCCCATGTGTTTCTCCTACCAGCTGAGTATCCTGTCTGGTACAGTACCACATCCTGTTCATGCTCAGGTTTTTTAACATTTTCTTTAAATACCATCCTCAAACATTGCCTAATTATATGCAAATACTAGTCCAATTAAGGAAAAGATATTGCCATTTGCTAATGGTAGGTTTGACTAGTTTTGTAGGTGACATTTCAATAAAACATTCATTCTTTCATGCCTCCATGAAATAAGCAATGCAGTAATAAATTTATATTTACAGTTGCATCATAGAGCTGTTTTCATGCAGTTCCTCCAACTGTGCCTTCGCAGCACTGTTCTGATAGTATCTGCAGAATTCAAACTGTCATGTTTCTTAGCTGATGACCTACCTTTATCTGGAGATAGACTGTTCTCTGCATCCTTTGCAAGTATGAAACTTAAAATTGCTTCTCCTTGTTCTACATATACATAAAAACATTTCATACCCAATATCCAACAAGCTAACAAAATGGGACCATGGCAGATACCAAATTAGTTGCAGTGAATTGGTAACAGCTGAGCAGACACAGGAATATCCAATAATATTTCCACTTTCTAGATCACAAGACCTGAAGTTCACTAGTAGAACATATATTCAACCCCAGCTGTTTGCAAAGCCCGTGTTCAGTCTTCATCTCAGACACTAGACTTGACTCTCCATTGTCTCAGTCTCATACATTCAAAGCAATTATCATTGAGTATACTTTTTTAAATCAATTTACATTTTCCTTGCAGAGTTTTAAATCAATCCATCGTCATTATACTGTACATGTCTGTATTATGTTAAATAAACATTTAAACAATAAATTGGTAAAGAAGTCTAATACCTAGATATAAGTCATATCAGAAAAAATAAATATTTCTAACACTGACACTGTTAATTTTTGTCCCTGAGCACAGCCTAAAAGTTCTCTGAAAGCTGTCAGTGACAGTTATCCTATTTTATCCTATTATTTTTAAATCCCTCTCTCAGTATATTGCTAGGAATAGAAAAAAAGCTATTGCCAAATGGTCTCTCTAATCCTACAACATACTGTCCATTCATGGTTCACCTCTAACCTAACCTTAAAGATTGCAGAAAATTGAATTATTTCTACATCTCAGCTCTACAAAAGTGACTGATTTGACATATATCCCTGCATACCAACAACAGTCATGCAAAGTTCTATGAGCACTGGACAAAATGGAGCAGAAACTTCAATAGAAGCAAGGACAAATTCAGCAGTGTGATTGCTGATCCTTGTGTGTGGTCTGTCACTGAACCACCATGGTCTTCAGGTCTAACAGAGTGCTATGTTTGCTACTTGCCCTAGGAACCACGGTGACATACCCAGCATCCTGTTCATCTGCACAGCTGAGCACAGCCATGCCTGGTCATGAAGAGTTTGAATTGGGAAGGGATTGAAGTCCTCAGGTTATGGTCACTTTCAACCAGCAGATGAACTGCTATATATGCTGAAGCCTCTCAGGCATGAACCAGGGTCCCCAGGGAGAGGTAGCCAGCTGGAAAGTGGTGGCCAGCCGGAATCAACAACAAGGGAAAAAGGTAAACTGTAGGACAAGCAGCCAACATCTACATTCACAAAATTTATAGGAACCTCACCTGCCTCTGAGATAGATCTCTTTGCTCATGTATCTGACTTCACTAAAATCAGCCTCCTGGTTTAAAAGACACTGAAGAGGAGGAAACGTGCATAAATTCACTTAGTCATTATTACAGCTTCATGACAGAAATTATATGAAAAATAATGAGCCATAATCACTCCCTCCATTTGGCCCTGACCATGCCCTAATAATCTCCAGTGAGCTAACGGCACAAAAAGAAATGGGAGCAATACCTGCCAACCTGATGGCCTGACATTCCTCCCTAGTCAGGCAAAGAAGCATTCCACCTATACCCATACATACTAGAAAACTATGGAAAAGCTTGTGATAAAGAATATCTACCTAACTGATATAGATAGGTGCATCTCAGACATGAGGCTGTCTATACTTAATGTGAGGTGCATGAAAATGCTGGACACAGCTGAGCAGAAAGAAGTCATCCTTCCCTTGTCTCTCAGGCATTTTCAGCCTCCTCACTCAAAGCAAGCATTCTCTTCTGTAATGTCACTAACCCCATTCATCTTGCACCATGGTGTTCCACTAGCATCTGTAAAGGCAACGGGAAAAAAAGTGTTCTTGAATACTGTGATTGGCACTGTTAATGACCATGACACTGCAGAGCTGCCGTGTGCTTCAGCAGTGGTTAACTGATTTCAGGTCCTGAATTTCCATTTAGTAGAGTAAGCCAGGAGCATTACATAGCCTCTAAGAAAGCATTTTATTGAAAATTCTAGTGTTAAAAAAGTATAGACAAAAGTACTATCAAATGTAGTATTTGAGAAGGACTGTGGTGTGTAAACAACACAAATCATACATTTTCTTTGTTTAAAAAATAAAATCTACAATCTTTCCTTTGTCATCAATTGCTAAAACTCAAAGGTGACACTTCTAATATCACAGTAATGCTCCACTATTACCTGAATGTGGTTGGTAGAGTGCCAGAAAGTAAGATATGGGAACAACAGTCAGCAAAGAGGCCAAGACTGCTTAGCTACGCATTGGAGTCAGAAAGTCATTAGCACCACTTTGGGTCAGCGCTTCCAGTTCAGCTTCTAAATACTGAAAGATTCTCTGCCTGTTTCTCACCAGATTGTTTTCCATATTATGGGTTAGACAAACCTCATGTGAAAATTGTGCCTTTCATCTATGGTGATTTAGTCAAGTAGTCCTATCTATGTTCAGCATTGCTCCTTTCCGCTATTTTTGTTGCTGAATTGTACCACTATGATGTATCCACATTATCATATGTCTGCACAGAAAAACAAACAAGCGAATGGAATGTATTTATAGTCATTGAAAGACATGTTGTAATGTAGTTTATACTACAATATGTACAATTAATTGGATTAATTAAAATGCAGATGAAAATACATTAAATAGATGAATCACTATTTTTGTAAGACTATTCCCAGTGTCTGTGCACAGGCTTCAACGAATCCCATCTCTATGAGATTTATAACAAATGGTATATTACCTTTGTAATGGAGAAAGAAGAAAGTCTTTTTCCTCCCATTCCACATTCAGTTAGCAGAACATCAACAGTCTTACTGGCAGAAAGAGATTGGAAAGACTGAATATAGCAGGAACTTCAGTAAGCTTGGTCTTCTGATGTTCTGACAAGAGGCTCTTTCTCCTCCCCAGAAGCGCAGGGAATAACAGCAAGTTTTTCCTTCCAATGTCAGCAGCTCAGGACCCCACTGTAGATGCTGTTACAGAGGCATTTCTACAGCAGTGCCCATATTAACTAAAAATTGTTGATGAAGTACAAATTTCAACACTTCCCAGCAACAAGACTTCAAGTCCAGAATTATTCATATTAAAAGATTTCTTATGGAGACACATAAGATACTGTTTACTCTCTGCTATTAAAAAAACAAACAAATCAAACCACAAAAAAACCCAAAATCAAAATCTAAGCAAAACAAATTTCTCAAAGATTAAATTTTGAATATTACATTATTTGTATATACATTTTATGAGGGATCCAAGCTGACAGTATCAGAGAAAAATTCTCAGCCATTCTAATGCATCCACTTAGAATCACAGAATCATAGAATCACCAGGTTGGAAGAGACCCACCAAGATCATCGAGTCCAATCATTCCCATTCAAACACTAAACCAAGTCCCTCAGGACTTCGTCTACCCGTGCCTTAAACACCTCCAGGGAAGGTGACTCAACCACCTCCCTGGGCAGCCTGTTCCAATGCCCAGTGACCCTTTCCATGAAAAACTTCCTCCTAATGTCTAGCCTAAATCTCCCCTGGCAAAGCTTGAGGCCATTCCCTCTTGTCCTGTCCTCTGGCACTTGGGAGAAGAGCCCAGATCCCTCCTCTCTACAACCTCCTTTCAGGTAGTTGTAGAGAGTAATGAGGTCTCCTCTCAGCCTCCTCTTCTCCAGGTTAAACAACCCCAGCTCTCTCAACTGTTCCTCATAAGGCCTGTTCTCCAGCCCCTTCACCAGCTTCATTGCTCTTCTCTGGACTCGCTCTAGAGCCTCAACATCCTTCTCGTGGTGAGGGGCCCAGAACTGGACACAGTATTCAAGGAGTGGCCTCACCAGTGCTGAGTACAGAGGGAAAATAACCTCCCTGGACCTGCTGGTCACACTGTTTCTGATACAAGCCAGGATGCCATTGGCCTTCTTGGTCACCTGGGCACACTGCTGGCTCATGTTCAGTCGGTTGTCGACCAACACCCCCAGGTCCTTCTCCTCCTGGCAGCTTTCTAGACAGACTTCTCCAAGTCTGTAGCTCTGCATAGGGTTGTTGTGCCCCAAGTGCAGGACCCGGCATTTGGCCTTGTTGAACCTCATGCCATTAGACTCAGCCCAGAGGTCCAGCCTATTTAGATCCCTTTGTAGAGCCTCCCTACCATCCAGCAGATCGACACTTCCACCCAGCTTAGTGTTGTCTGCAAACTTGCTAAGGGTGCACTCAATGCCTTCATCCAGGTCATTAATAAAGACATTGAACAGGGCTGGAGTCAGCATGGAGCCCTGGGGAACCCCACTTGTAACTGGCCTCCAGCTGGAGTTAACTCTACTTCCCACCACTCTCTGGGCCCAGCCATCCAACCAGTTTTTTACCCAGGAGAGCGTGCGCCCGTCCAGGCCAGAGGCTGATAGTTTCCGTAGCAGAATGCTGTGAGAAACTGTGTCAAAGGCTTTACTGAAGTCCAGGAAGACCACATCCACAGCCTTTCCCTCGTCCAGCAGCTGAGTCACTTTGTCATAGAAGGCGATCAGGCTAGTTTGGCAGGACCTGGCTTTTGTGAACCCACGTTGGCTGGGCCTGATCACCTGGTTCTCTTGCATGTGCTTCGTGATAGCACTCAAGATCACCTGTTCCATGACTTTCCCCAGCACTGAGGTCAGACTGACTGGCCTGTAGTTCCCCAGGTCCTCCCTGCGACCCTTCTTGTAGATGGACACTACATCAACCAGCCTCCAGTCCAGTGGAACCTCCCCAGTCTTCCAGGACTGTTGGCAGATGATGGAAAGGGGTTTGGCCAGCACATCCGCCAGCTCCCTCAATACCCTAGGGTGAATCCGGTCTGGCCCCATAGACTTGTGGGTGTCTAGTTGGGCAAGTAAGGCTCTGACCACCTCCTCTTGGATCATGGGAGCCTCATTTTGTTCCTCCAGTTCCTCGGTTTGTACACAGAGGGAACAACTTTCTTTACAATTAAAGACTGAGGCAAAGAAGGTATTAAGTACCTCAGTCTTTTCTTCATCCCCTGTCACTGTTGTTCCTTCTGTGCCCAATAGGGACTGTATGGTCTCCCTAGTCCTCCTTTTATTATTTTTATGTTTATAGAAATATTTTTTGTTATCTTTCACAGACTTAGCCAATCTGATTTCTAGTTGAGCCTTAGCCCTTCTGATATTTTCTCTACACAACCTCACTTCCTCCTGTAATGCACCCAAGAGGCCTGTCCCCTCTTCCAGAGCCTATAAACATTCCTCTTCTTGATATCACTCAAGATCTCTCTATTAAACCAAGCTGTTTTTTTCCCTGCTGTTTTTTTTTTGTTTTGTTTTGTTTTTTTTTTTTTTTGCAGAACATGGGGATGGCTTTCTCCTGAGCTGCTAGGATCTCCTTTTTGAAGAGCTCCCAGCCCTCATGGGCTCCCTTGCCCTTAAGTACTGTCTCCCAGGAGACTTTGCCAACCAGCTTTCTAAAGAGTTTAAAGACTGCCCTCTGGAAATTAAGTGCTACTGTCCTGCTAAGCAGCCTCTTCACTTCACCTAGAACAGAAAACCCTATCATCTCATGATCACTTAGTCCTAGGCATCCCCCTACTGCCACACCCCCCACCAGGCCTTCTTTACTCATAAACATCAGGTCCAGGAGGGCACCTTTCCTCGTTGGTTCATTCACCAGCTGCGCAGGGAAGTTGTCTTCCACACACTCCAGAAACCTCCTACACTGCTTCCTTTCTGCTGTATTGTACTTCCAGCAGATATCAGGGAGATTGAAGTCTCCCACAAGAACAAGTGGCACTTGGAACTACTACTCCAGATATTAGGAAGTTCCTTTCTTTGTCTTCCTTTTGTGCAGCTCAGTCATCGATCTGCATCACTGTGGATGTGACTGGTTCTGTCTTCTTTAAGTTACTGATTATCACTCCCCACTTGACTGTGAAAACAAGCAATTTGGTAATTCTTCAGTACAGCACAACATACGTAATGGCATACAAACAAGAAAGACTGCATATGAACCTTTTGTTGCCTCTCTAACTCTCCCCCTTCTCTCTCTCTTTCTAAATTATATATGTGAAAAGGTCATTTGTAAAGTCTGACACTTTAAAAATGTAGCTTATCCTTTTGTAGGCACAAATAAAAAATTACCAGTACAGTTTAATACTGATAATTATTCATGGCCACACACAAGTTCATTTACATTTCTAACTACCAGATATGCAAGTGAAGTCAAGAAATTACATATCCATACTATTTGAATTGCACAAAACCTAACCAAATTTACCACCGCAACATTGATTTAACAGTGTATCCACAAAACCTGGATGCAAAAGACACGTCTTTCAAAGTTGTTCAAAAGTATTCCTAATGAACTAACTGATAAGAGGTGTTTAGAAGATGGAGGATACAGTTAAGTATGTAACAGGATTTTCAGAAGCATATTGGTGCCTCATTCTCATCAGTCACACAGAGCAGAGGTTTTCCTCTGCAGGACAAAGCCTTTATCATAGGCTCAGCAGATAAGCTTATGTGTATTTGCCCTTAAACCTTTTTTGATCCCTGTGTAGACATACAACATAGATCAACTTTCAAGAATAAAAATTGAGTTTCGAAGGACAGTTATGAAACATTTTCTAAAATATCTAATTAAATATTTTTCAGAAATATTTAGAAAATGTGGGGATTTGGCTAAAGATTAATGAAAAAAACCTTTTGATTACTATCTATAGGAGTTGTTATAGTGACATGAATGCAATTTTGTTACCTGCATCGCTGAGGCAGAGACCACTAGAGAGATTTTCAGTGTTCAGTTAAATTTATGTATGTGTTGAGAGCCAACCCAGGAGCCAGACACTACCAACAAATTTCTTCGCAAATACTTTACAAAGCACAGGAACGAAATATATTGCAGGTGAAATTCTCCATTGTGCAGGGGTCTTACACAGGTCTCCGTATTACACAAGTCCTACTTAACTACTATTTCAAGTTGCACAAATCTACTGCACAGGCAAGAAATTTCCCTTGGAAGAATTCCTTGAGCCTTTTGAAAAGGATGTACTTTGATAGCATCTATCACAGCCTCTTAAGCAATACATAAATCTTGTGCTGGCCTCTGCACAGAGTACACCTTGCAGAGTATCTCTCTTGTTTTGTAGAAATGTCGCAAAACCTAGTGCTTCAGAGTCAACATTACGCAGATAAAGTATACATTGCATATATACAGATTTCAAGACAGCCAGTAAACACCTTAATTACTGAAATTATCAAGGGAATAGGGAAATTAATATTTTACATTTTAGCTATTCACAACTTCTGGCTCTCTACTGACATCCTCATTCTACTAAAATTGTTGAGAGAGTTGATGCTGTCCTTGGCGAGGCCAATATCTCATGCAATCTTTCCAATTGATAGTTACTTGTCATCAACAGCATGTCTTCTAGCCCAGTCTATCAGAGTCCATTAGTGAGATTTCTCAGTATCAGACTTTTCTCAAAAACCTCTCCTATTCTAAGGAAAAAGCTCAAAACAATGAGAGTTACCCATCCAGCATCCTAAACTGACTAAACTGTGGTAAAGTATTCCAGAGCACTTATCATCAAAAGAAATTAGATGCCCTGTACCCAAAACACTACTTATACACCTATAAAGTTCCTCTGCAGTAGCATCCACTTGTCCCCATCTCAGTGCCCAAGTTCCTGGTATCTTGGCAACTTGCACCCAAGTCTCACCACCCCTTCAAAGGAATGAGTTGCCCAGATCTGCAAATGATGCCAAAGACCAAGAATATAGAAGCAAGATTCTCCAATGAGACAATCGTGATCTCAGAATGAACCTAGTGGGTGAAATGAATTGGATATTGGTCACTCTTAAATTATACCTAAACTGAAAAAAATTACAACAGAATACAGGATCCTCAGTCACCCATAACTTCATGAGTTACTTTAAGTAACCTCAACAGCAGAAAATGAAATAGCCCTGTAACATAACTGTAAATAACTTATCAATGGGGTTGCCCAGATGTGGAGATGGTCCTAAATCAGAAAATCACGGAAATGGTCCTGGTGCTCTCATTTTCTGGGGAAAACTCTCATCAGTTTGCTGCTGTCTGTAATGGGATACATGAATGATGTTGCACTTACATGTACATGCCTCCTTTTACCCTTCCTTCCCGGGCTAAAATAGACTGAAGAAATTTAACTTCTTGAGAATAATCACTTATTTACCTCTGAGATGCTTATACATCATGCAAGTCCACTGGGTTTTTTGAACCTCCTTCCTGTTGCCCTTAGTGTTGGTTGCCCTTCTTATATTGTGGAGTGGGCACTTTATTCAGGATTACTTCTTGTTTTGTCAAAGCCCCAAGAAATTCTGCATGTCTACCCCCAATCTGCTCACCTAGCAGCAAAGGCTGCCTCACATTTTTTTTTCCTGAACATTCCATATCTCTAGTGCAACTGTTCTGAAGAACTAGTTAGCACAGATCTTTTCACTTGTCCTTTTCACCTGTATCTTTTCTCATTCCCTTCCAATTGCAAATTCATTTCCTAGTTCATGCTTCCTGGAGCTATCTTTAGCTAGTATCTGCCTTCACCTCCCAGATTCCCAGTCCCCTGACTCCTGGATTTACTTTCCCTCTATGGGGGAAGTGACCTGATCCCAGTGCAACAGCTTAACAGCACTACATCACACTCCAACTGAAGTCTCTCCCTTTGTAACATGGGTTTCTCTTGCCTAACTCTACCCTCACAGTACGGAGAACAAAGTCCAGTCTACCCAATGTATTTTAGTCTTGTGATTCAGAATGAGATGACCTGCTCCCTGAAGCATCTCTCACCATTGACTACGATGGGAAACTACCTTAGCTACACTCACTTCAGTATGGATGTTGACCTTTCATTGAACAAAACTGGAGCATTGGCTCTCAGATTACGCATATGATGACAAACGGATTTATGCTGAACCAGTGGTTGAACACTGAATGGAATTCTGAAATCCACAGTTTACTTCGAGACAGTTTATGACAGGTATAAATGAAAAGCAAGTTCTTGAACGTTGTATAATATGTTTCCATAACAGTCCTAGGAGAAAATACAGATAGCAAAGGTTAAAACTAATGCGCTGAATCTTCTTTACAATGATGATGATGATGTCATATTGTTTACTCTTAAACAAACCATAAATCAGAGTCTAAGAACAGGTCCCGATCCTAGACATAATATAGCCCTCCTGTACCACACATTATTAATCTGCTTCCTAATCTGGTATTTTACGTGTTTCATTTTCACAGCATTCAGAGAGTTCTTTGCTATATTAGGCAGACCACTAAAGTGTCTGTGTTTGCTGGCTTAGTAAACCATTCCCTGTCCTTCCATTTTTACATTAAAAATTACTTTAAAAGTCATTGTGTATGAAACATACGCACATCATTTAACAACAGTAAAGGGATAGCTGGAGGGATCTGCTTAGCTTAGCTGACTGTGACATGAAAAGTGGAGCTTGAAGTAGTAACTCTAATAACCACCCAAAATATTGACTTTTAAAAGCGGAATTAACCCTAAAGCTGCTGTGGAATGTGTCCCTGTCCATGGTAGAGGGGGTTGGAACTAGATGATCCTTAAGGTCCCTTCCAACCCAAACTATTCTATGATTTTCTAATGAGCACAAACACAAAGTCATTTTAATTCACAGAGAAAAAAAAAAATCAATAAATTGTGTGGTACCTGAGCTTTGGAGCGAGTCCAGAGAAGAGCGACGAGGCTGGTGAGGAGTCTGGAGAACAGACCTTATGAGAAATGGTTGAGAGAGCTGGGGTTGTTTAGCCTAGAGAAGAGGAGGCTGAGAGGAGACCTCATTACTCTCTACAGCTACCTGAAAGGAGGTTGTAGAGAGGAGGGAGCTGTCCTCTTCTCCCAAGTGACAGAGGACAGGACAAGAGGGAATGGCCTCAAGATCCACCAGGGGAGATTTAAGCTAGAGATTAGAAGGAAGTTTTTCACACAGAGAGTCATTGGGCATTGGAATAGGCTGCCCAGGGAGGTGATTGATTCACCTTTCCTGGAGGTGTTTAAGGCATGGGTAGATGAGGTCCTGAGGGACAAGGTTTAGTGTTTGATAGGAATGGTTGGACTCAATGATCGGATGGGTGTCTTCCAACCTAGTTGTTCTATGATTCTATGATTCTATTTCAGTTCAGGAATAAATTCTACCTGAAGCAAGTCATATGCTTGAAACAATGTGTTTTCTGTTGGAAGTAACTCTCTTTTCCAGCAGCAGCAGCCCTTTGGGCCTGACCAGACTGCTGCTCAAGCTGATTTTGAGGTTTGGCCACCAATTCCAACGACTTTTAGCAGGCGCCAAACCAAGATGAACCCAAACTGTGACACCAGCCTTCACAACCGCCCGCGGACTCCGAACGACCCCAGGGATGTGATATGCACTGCGAATCAACCCCATAAATCTGTACCCCGAGAAGGATTTATTCTGAGCCGAGTGGAAGCTCCCAGTGAGGAAGTTTTTCAGAATCCAAATCGCTCTATCCCAAAATAGGCTGCCCAGGGAGGGGGTTGATTCACCTTCCCTGGAGGGGTTTAAGGGACAGGTGGACGAGGTCCTGAGGGACATGGTTTAGCGTCTGATGGGAATGGTCGGACTCGATGGTCCGATGGGTCTCTTCCAACCTGGTTGTTCTATGATTCTATGATTCTATGAAAATGATCCGCTCCTCGGCTGCCCCGGCAGCGCCCATTCCAGCCGGGCCAGGCCCGACAATGCGCCGTGCTCGGAGGAACCGGGAGGGCTGAGGCTGAGGGCTGGGGCGGCGGGAGGGCTGAGGCGGCAGGAAGGCTGAGGCTGAGGGCTGAGGCGGTGGGAGGGCTGAGGCGGCGGGAGGACTGAGGCGGCGGACTGAGGGCTGAGGCGGCGGGAGGGTTGAGGGACGCGTTCCCCGGTGCCCGCGCCACCCGGTCCCCGCGCCGGGCAGGGCCGTGCGGGGGGCGCTGCCTGCGTGACGGCGCCGCGCTCTGCGGCGGCTCCGGGCTGGGGGCCTCCCCGAGCCTCGGCGCCTTCTAAAGGAGCCCCGAGGAGGTGGGGTAGGAAGAAGAGATCGCAGCGGGTGGAAAGAAAAGCGAGCGAGGAGCGGGAGCAGCCGAACGGCGGCAGCCGGTTCCCCCTCCCGGCGTGCCGCTCCGCAGCGGCCGCCCCCGAGCCCCCATTTTAATGGAGAGATGCGGGAGGGGGAGTTCAAAGGCGTAAGCGAGGAGCGCGAATTGCTCCCCCTCCCTTTCCTCGGGCTGGCTCGCCGCGGGCTGGGCGGTAAGCCCCGCTGGCCATGGGAGCGCGCTGCC